>CM076593.1:13696565-14296565 GCA_038430175.1 Ficus hirta | reverse complement strand
CAAGGGGTGGACCCTGGAACCAAAGCATATTTTATGTTTCATCAATTATGCAATTTTCCGTTCTTCTTGATTATGCAACTCGAAATTTCAGGATCTCAGTTGAAACCGCTGAAACCATAAGTCGTTTCCTTTTCCTCCCTAGTCAGAGGAATGCCAAAAGAACACAAATTACGCTAATTTCTACAATTTCTACCTGTGTCTAAATGAGGCGTGAAGAAAGCAAAGGTGACAATCTCTTTCCTTGGAAGATAAAGCATAAATAAAATGAAATGAATATCAGCCGTAAATAGAGAAGATAAATATGAAAGGATCCTAAGACAACTGTAGGTCATCACTATTTCTACAATTACTATTGTAGCACTTTGAACTTGACATCCAAAATGTTGAAAACAAAGTTTACAATTAAAGTAAGGACTTATCGGACGTACTGGATGTGTCAGAGGGAAGATACTTACAACTGAAACAGATTTTATAATCTTGGCAACTTGGCTAACAAAGGAAGAATAAATATCCCTGTGAACATAAAATCTCTCTGCTCCAGCACAGTTCTGTCCACTCGATTGAAGAACACCTCGGACAGCAATTTGTGCAACCTAGATATTGTTTGGAAAACTAATATTAGAAGTAATGACACTCAGAATAAAATCATTTGAGAAAAAGCAATTTATAAATCGATCAATTCATGAGAATTTCCAAGTCTTCTAGATAACCACAACACAAAAGTGCAGCTCAGAAACATTCATACACGCTCCACATCAACATCGTTGCACACAATAAATGCATCTTTCCCACCAAGTTCAAGTGTAACTGGGATAAGTGTCTCGGAAGCATTTCTCATTATCTGCAGAAAGCCAATGAGATTATTAAACGAGATTAGAGTTGGAATCCACTTCACAATTTCAAAAGGCGAGTAGAACTCATCAAGAAAAAGAGATACACAATGTAAACCATATCCGTACGTGCCTATGGATGAAAGAAATAATAGTAGGCACATCTTCTCAATAAACTGTACCCTTCGAAATTTCTATAGGAAGGATAGTACAAAATTTAGAAAATAATTTTGAAAAAGAAATTCAAATGCTGACTTTTCACAAGAAATAAATTTCCATTAAGCTTTTGGTTATTGATCCAACAAACATCTCACCATACAGATTGGGAGTTGGAGTATGATTCAGAACCATGGAACCTCGTATGGAAGAATTGAGATATTATAAAAGCGAAAAGAATATCATACCATCCTACCCACTCCAGGTGACCCGACAAAAATTATTTTGTCAACTGAAGACACCAGTGCTTCTCCTGTTTCAGCAAACCTGATAAACATTGTCTGTTACAGGTAAGATAATAAACAGGGCCAAGAACATAACACAACTTAAAAAGGAAAATTTTATATTAAATAATACCCGGTGACAATTTCAACCAAATTTTCTGGGGCTCCTACCGCAGCAAGGGCTGATTGGATTATTCTAAAGTAGAAACATCCAGACCAACTTGCATGTTCTGAAACCTACAAGTACCACATTATGGTTTTCTGTCAAACAAAGATCAAAGTTCAATATTACTCAAAAGGATGGAGAATAAAGCAATATTCCGATATACGACCTTACCGTCAGTATCATAATTGGAAAACAAATTGCACGTCACATGTACCGATGGCAAATATGGTTATAAAGTGTTTGACAACCACCAATCAGAAACAATAGACAGCTATGGAAATAGATGGGTAAATGATTTTCAGTTTTCATGGAGCTACATCATTTCTAAAATCACATAGTGGAAAGAAATTATTTAATATGTAAAGTACCTTAATGACTTAATCACAACAATAATACAACATTAAGCACCTTAATCACAACACTATTTCCAGAAAAGACAGCTGCCAGCATTGGATTGAAAATATTGTGGAAAGGATAATTCCAAGAAACGATAGCACCAATAACACCAAGCGGGTGAAATTCGACTCTCGATCTCTTGTGAAGCATTGATCGTCCGGAAGATCTGCAAACATGGCGAAATAAATGAAATCATAGTGCAGCATTGATTGACATTAAGTTTTGGATAGTGTGTAAAACCAAATAGTCTGGTAAATGCTTGAAAACATTAGACATTTCTCAGTAGAAGGAAAATAAATTTCTATGTGTAAAATGAGGTAATACTGGTAGAAACATTGACTCCAAGATACGTCATTGAGATGTAGCAACAAGCAAATTAAAACGCAAACACAATGAAACGGACTGCGAAACTTTGTTAAAAATAATTTGACATTGAATAACAGAAACATAACATGATGAAAATACCGGTATTCAGGCTTCAGCCACTTCTCACCCTCAGAGAGAAGCCAGGTGATCTTCTCACACGTTGTCATTATTTCTCCTAAAGAGGCATCGACCATAGTCTTTCCAGTATCACGTGAAGAAATTCTAAGGAAAACGGCAAACCAATAAGTATACATGTTAAAATTCACCTAATAGAATAGTGAAATCTAGAAAGACAGAGGTGAACTGCCAATATCTTCTAGGCTCCAATCAACGGAAAAAAGTGAAAATAGATGGAAAGAATAATGGTTAGAAAAGGAATTCTTTTCTGTCGAACAAAGAACAGAATACTTACTCGCATATAAGCTCTTGGTGTTCAATTATATACTTCAGAAGTATTCGAAGGAACTGGCGTCTTTGCTTGAAGCTACTCTTTTCCCATACTTGTTGTGCCTTCCTTGCCTGTACTACACGTTCCCTGACCTGAAACAAAATTTTAAATGGCGATTCTGGTCAATACTGAATATGCCCTTATTTTCTGTTTTTTCACTATAGCCTCAGTGACAAAACAAATAGTTGCAATGTAAATTTGCATTGCCCATAAGACAAATGTCCTACATAAAAGAGTGCAAGATGAAAGCTAGCTAGCCCGTAGAATTCAGAAAATCAATTTCCGTCACAACATGCATAGCAGTTTACATAATCACTAACCTCCTCAGGTGCCAAAGCAGGAAAAAAACCAAGATATTTCATGGTTGCAGGTTCATAGCACTGAACTTTGGTATCCGATTGCTGGGCCCTTCCCCTTGGTGGTACCTGCACATAGAAATCATCAATTGGAGGAACATAAGTTTCACCAAACTCATTCTGATAAAATTAGTAAGAATGCCAAATGATCCATAGGTTCACGACGATTTATGGTAATTGGTTGCAACCCGGGACATTAACAAAGACCAAGATGATTTATCAGCATTAGTAGCCTTCGGAATTCTATATATTTCTTGTTCGTTAGTTACTTTGAATATTCGAGTTTCTAACTTCTAGAAGCATTACCCATTGTTCTATATTGAGACAACTCGCAAACTAGAAAATCACCAAAATTAACACCCAAATGCCATTCTTTGAACTAGTCATATCCGTGGATAGCTCAAACTGCAAACTAGAAAACCATCAGAAAAGAGACTCAACTGCTTTTTTTTTTTTTTTTGGAGGAAACCCAAATGCCATTTTTGCAAACTAGAAAATCACAAAAATAAATGAGACCACAATACCATTCTTTACATTGGAATAGATATATCCAAGCTTAATCAATCTAAACTCACATCAATTTATCAAGTAGTCAAACCTAACTAAAATTCCTTCCTTTAACATTTTTCCACACAGATCATACAACTCAACACTTTTAACTCTCAGTCAGTCACTGGCATTTTCAAATAAGTAGCTACCAAGAACATATGAAACCCAGAAATGAAGCAAAACAATCCACGAAAATGAAAAGCGCAATCAAGCAAGAAAACTCACATAAATGAAACTGTTCTCTTGGATCTGATTCTTGTCGTCGATCACTGCATTCATTCATCCACATTCCACACCAAAAATCATCACCTCATACAACCAATACAAACATATATGTACACACACACACATATATATACAAGAGAGAGAGTAAGAGAGAGAGAGAGTACCATCAGAAGCGTCGACGTCAATGGAAGGCACATTAGGAGGAATAAGCATAAAGAGGAACCTGCAGAGAGCGTAAGCGAAGGCCAGGACGAGCAGAGGCCACCAAAACGCCATCGTTTCGACGCCCGCAAGACACTGAATTCGGATTTTCCGAGGATCGCAGGCACGAGAACAAACAATTTCTAGAGAGAGAAAGAGAAGAGAGAGAGAGAGAGTTTGGGAGTGTTCAGAAGACGAACGACATTTGTCAATTGGGAACTCAACTGAAACGACTCGCTCTGAACCAGCCGGGATTTTTCTTGTTCAGTCTTCGACAAGGGGGAAAAAATTAAATTAAAATTTAAAAGATAAAAAATAATAGAAAGAAAGAGAAGAAAAGGCAACAAAAACAAGATTCTCTGAACTTTGGACCGCTCTTTACTTCTCAGTAGGATGGTTTTTGGATAGCTTAAAAATATCGGGGATACATTTAAAATTCTGAAGAAATTTTGGGAATATGTTTTAGATTTTCAAGACTGCTCCATTCGGTGAAATGATTTGAGCTGAAATTTTTAAGTTTGAGTTAATTGACTTTTTAAAAACTATTTATAATTTTTGTTAATTTTTTAAAAAAAGATAAAAACTGAAATGAAAAATTTAAATTTAAGATGTTTCACCAAATGGAACTATGAAAAAAGAAGAGATTAAGCTAAAACTAAGGGGTTATAAAAGAGAAAGGAAATTACCCTAAGCTCCCAAACGTAACAGACTCTCACCACCACGTCGAAACATATAAATATATATATATATATATATATGTGTTACTTCTCTACAAATTCAATTCACGGATCGTTCAAAACTTCAACCTAATTTTCTGGTAGTTCTCCGCAAAAATTTTAGCCTAATTTTCTTATAAATTCCATTCTACTGTTTGCGAGTTTAGTTTCTTTTTCATGATTTTTCTATTTTACTCATTTATTTACATATATATATATATAAATGAAAAGTCTATAATACAGTCTTTTTTATATATCATATCAATAAAACTTATTTTTAAACTTTTCAGATATAATCAAACAGTTGAGATATTACTTGTGTACGATAATTATAATACACCTTACCTCATTGTATTACAAATCAAGAAATTAAAATAATAAAAAAAATTAATAAAAAAAAACTTTCAACGTGTTTGGCTCCTTGTTCGTGGTCCGCCGGGCTAAGGGCATCATCGTTGGAGGTTGCCGGAGGGGGGGGGGGGGGGGGGGGCCATCGTCAGAGGTCGTGGGGGCGAGTTGAGATCGGGGGAGGGGGGATCGTCGGAGGTCATAGGGGCGAGCCCAGTCAAGATCGGGGTCGAGATCCGATTGGGGGGGGGGGGGGTCGTGGGGAGTTCGTTGCCAGGTGGGAGGGGCCAGATTTGGCGGGGGCTTCGTCGTTGGAGGGTCAAGGGGGCCAGATCTTGCCTGGGGGGCTCGTCGTCTAAAGAAAAAGGGGCTTGGGTTGCAGGTGGGGGGGAACTTGGATCGTGGGTCGGGGGGCACCTGGCTCGTTGGGGGGGCTCGTCGTCCAGCAGGGGGTGCTTAGGTCGCCCTGCCAGCAGTAGGAGAGCCTGGGTCGTGCGGGGGAGGGGTCGAGATCTCAGCAGTAGGATCTCGCCAGAAGAAGAAAACGATTTTTTTTAAAATTTTTTTAAAATTATTTTTCTAGTATATAATATTATAAAGTAATATGCATCATAGCTCTCGTATATAAATAACATTTAAATCGTTAAAATTCATCGAACAATCATAAAGTGAGCTCTACCGATATATTGTTTGTGGGTTTTGGTGAGAGGTTCGTAGCTTTGGGTGGTGAAAAAAAAGAGATAAGGAGCGGGTAGGGCAGGCAGGCATAGAGAGACTAGGAGCCCTTAATGTTGCACAGGTGATAGCGGGATTCAGGCCGACGGACAGAGCAAAGGGGGGACTGAGGCTCTTCTCTCAGCCGCCTGACCGCCCCGCCCAGCCCCACAGCAGCCAAAGCGCTCCGGGAAGAGGAATCTCGCCAACATGATTCTGCCTCGGCTGATACCAAAGTCCAAGAACAAGAAAAGGAATACGACGAATACTGACCCTCTCCCGCCGCCTGGGGTACCCGCCACCTTCAAGCCGAATTGGCGCCTGAACCCGGATACCGGTTATTATGAGTGTGTTGATGAGGAATTTGATGATAGTGATGAGAGTGAGGATGACTATATCCCAGAGCTCGACGGAGAGAGAGTTGATCATGAAGCTGTTGATGTTGCCAATGCCAAGGGAAATGCAGAGCCTGGAGTCTAGAATCTTTGAGCGGCAGAGCAACAACTTTCTTTTTTTTTTTTTTTTAACATCGCTGTAGTTGACTGTTTACTGAAGCCAAGTCGTTATAATATCCAAAAACTGTTTGTTGCTCTTCCTTAATGTCTAGTTGATGATGTCAATATTTGCTGAACTTGGTCGTTTCAGTACTTGAAGTTTTTGGGTATTTAGCCCTAAACGAGTAACGAATATCCATCGTTTGATTAACTCCTGACTATCATATAATCTAGTGGGAATTATTTTTTGGATTGTTTTTTCTTTTCTATGGGGTGAATTTATTTACTTATTTTTTTTTTTTTTAACTCGAAGAGTCTGAATAGCAGTACTCTTTTATTCCATGTGTATTTCTTGTTTTGTTGTTGTAGTGTTTTTTTATTATGAAATTTGAGTTTTTTTTTTTTTTTTAAATGTGATGAGTGTGAATGACTTCCAATCCAGTGTGAGAAGGCATACAACATATCGGTGTTTATTGGGGGATGAAAGTGGAATGATAAATAGGATTTGCAGGGGTCTTTGCAAGGAGAGGAAATAATATTGAGTTATTGCTTGTTGGTCTTGGTCTAAACAAAAGACAAGGCATTCTTCACTAAACTATAGATGTCTCTGGAACTTAAAGGGTGTAGCAACTAGTTACCGATCAACTTAACAAGCTTGTTAATGTCTTAAAGGTCCTCTAATTTAATGAAGCTTGGCTGCTAGATGATGTGGGTGTGGCTGTTCGGTTTGTGGAGAACGAGGATGGTGAAGAAGAGAGTGATCTTGGTCTGAGAGAGGACGAGGAATATGAAGATCATGCGGTGGAGGGAGATGTGTCGGGGCCATGAAAGTGATATCAGGATTGACGATGGTGAAATGCAGGAGGCGAACGAGGGAATGAGCCTTTATTGTTCAACAAATGGATACTTATATGCCACAGAGAGAGATTTCACAGGCTTAGGAGCAGTTGACGCGAAAGAGAGGCAACATATCTGCTGCGAAGTTCACTGAAGTTTGTTTTGTGCACCTTTCCCAGCAAGGGCGGAGGATGAAGAGGAGAGGAAGAAGATCGAGAAGGAAATGTTGCATATATATCCTGACTTGGCTGCGATTGTGGAACAGTGGCACGCCACTAGGGTGAACGCGAAAGAGAGGCAAAAGAACTAGGAGAAGAGCATCAGAGACGAGGGCCAGCCATAGGTTAAAGGGAGTTGGTGGGGATAGAAAATCAGAGAGTGGTTGGTTGAAGGGCCAGTTGTAGCTCTTACTTGGGGTGTGAACCTGCCTGCTTACACCGTGATCATCAAAGGCACTTAGATTTGTGACCACCCCGAAAGAAGCATAGACTGAGCTCAGTCCTCTGGATGTCATGCGGATGCTGGGTTTAGGAGTCTTTTCAAGAAGGCATTGTTACCGCTGATCACACTGAGTTGCAGTACTTTCTTTCTATGATGAATCAACACCTTCCTATGGAATGTCAGTTTGTTTCCAAATTGACTGATCAGTTGAACGCAAATTGTTCGTGGAACTGTTCAGAATCCCGTAGAAGCTATTTATTGGCTTGGGTACACTCACCTATACGCTCGTATGGTACGGAACCTCACGCTTTTTGGTATGGAAGCTGATGATCTCAAAAGGTATGCATTCTTTCTTAGACTTATGGCTGATTTGGTAAGCTTTTTCCTTTTTAGCATCTAACTTTGTTATTTATTTGTTTTTCTTATCTTTTGATTCATCATTCTGTTTCTATTTTTGTCTCTAAGTTAATTAAGGGTTCTGATGGGCTGTATGAATACCACCTAAGCATAAGTTTTAGTCTAGGTTCTATATTTGATGTATTGTCACGTTTTGCTACAACTAGAAGTTTTTTATAAGACGCCATATTTTGTATTTTAGCATATATTTTCTGTCCTAGGTTCTATGTTTAATATATGTTGTCACAATTTTGACAAAAATATGATAAGACTGTACAAAGTAAGTTTTTAAGCATAATTTTCAGTCCTAGGTTCTATGTTTTTATGTTTAGTATACTCGTTAGTACAATTTTCAGTCCTAGGTTCTACATTTCATGTGTGCTGACTTTTTTTTTTTCTTTTTTGCTAGAAATACGATAAACTGTAAGAGTAGAGTGATAAGCTTCCTATCCGCTTTACTTATGCGAGGAAGGTTCGGCGTGGTCAGCACGTGAGCGAGGAGGCATGACGTGGGCTGCAGGGTATTTTGGGGAATTTGTAGTTGTTAGTTGTTCGGTTGTGGTAGTGTGTGTCAGGTGTGACTTTTCTGTTAATAAGCGATGTAATAAAACGATAAAACTGGGTGAGTAAAGCTTCAGTGTTATTTTCAGTTTACTGTCCTAGGTTCTATATGTAATTGTGATTGTGTGCTCTCACGTTTTTGCTAGAAAGACAAGTTCTCATGTTATTTGCAGTCATGTTTAGATTCATTCTGCCGCAACAACTTGGACGAAAACAACTAGATCAAGTATGACAGGAAACGCGGCCCCTTTTTTTTTTTTTTTTAAAATCTAAAAATCTCGTGCCTTTTATTTTTTTGTTTGTGTTTTGTTTTCTAGGTCGTGTTTTTCGTCAGGAAAAAATAGAAGTGACACAAAGCTAAAATTTTCCTTTGCCACTATAGAAAATTTCAGAGATATTATGACGTGATTACAATATTATCCAACATATCTTTTAGATTAAGGTGATCACTGATATAATTATAACCTTCTTGTCAATTATTCATCTTTGTTTGTGGTAAAGGGCATATGCTCATACTCTCATTCTCAACGTCTACGGTGTTACTTTTCGCATTCATTTAGTTTGTCCTTCATCAATGTATTAACAACGGAAAACTTGACATCAGTGCTAAATAATTTTTTAAATTGTAGATTTTTTGTATATATATAAATTAAATAAGAGAAGAACAAAAAACAGAAGAAGAACACAAAAAATATTTAATATAAATATGCTTACAACAAAACAAAGTAACATCCTTTAATCAGAATCCTCAAAGACCCAAACCTTTCTCATTTCAAACCTTTAAAAACATAATAACTATCAAGGGTAAAAAAGTAAATCAACAAGTTCAAAAATATAATATCTGCTATAATTTTACAGTAACAAACAAATATGTTATATATTTAAAATATATCTTTATAATATGCTATATAATATTAATTCTGATAAATTTATTTTCAAATAATAGATTTACTATTTATAAGGAAAGAATCGGTAAATATATTTATTTCCAAATAATATATTTTCTAGGAGGAAAATATGGTATTTATCATCAAACTAGTAAATCTTTGTATTTACGAATAAATCGAGTATTTATATTTTAAAAATTATCAATTTTGTCAAGTAAATCAAAATATTTACTTGTAAACATCATAATTTCTTAGTAAATATTTGGATTAACTAGAAAATTTAATTTTAAAAAAGGATATGTTTATTGCCTAACCAGTATTATTTGGTAAATTTATTTATTTTATTCAATAAATTCAAATATTTACAGATAAATAAATAGATTTACTTGATAAATCTATTTATTTTACTCAATAAATCAAAATATTTACTAAGTATGATAAATAAATATTTACTTGATAAAGATATTTATTTTACTCGATAAATCTAAATATTTATATGTAAATAAATAGATTTATTAAGTATGATAAATAAAAATCAGTATATTGAATTATTTTTATATAAATATTGGGTTTTTTTTTTTTAGTATTTGTAAAACATTTTATATTTACAAAAATCCATATAATTAATATTTATTACAAAATAACCTTAAAATTTCAAAAATCCCAAAACAGCCTCAAATTAGCCCCAAATTAACAAACCCTAACCAAGTACCCAAGCCCATAATTGCTCAATCAGAGCTTCAGGGCTGCTGCCGCCGCCATTCCACGTCGCTAGAGAAGGAGATGGTCTCTCTGTAGTTGTCGCTGGGAAAGATACGCGAACGGAATCTCACGATGTAAGACGACATAGCGACTTGGAGTTGGGAAGGAATCGGTCATCGTGGGTTGTAGCAAACGTCATCGCCGGAGAAGCTGAGTTTAGGGAAGCTGTCACCGCCACTACCGTGCCGTCGGATCTCGTGATCGTCGTCAGATCTGTACGAGATCGCGATGATCTTAGCAGAAAGGGATCTATGCCGCCGTCTCCATCGAGATCCGGTTTCTCTGCCTCCGTCGTAGTCGCCGACACGATCTGGTTTCCTGCCTCCATCGTCGTCACGGACACCATCTGGTCACGCCGTCGTCGTTGCGACATCCACCGGCACTGCATCATGGGTGACGAGAGAAAGATCTGTCATCTGTGCAAGTCAGAGAGAGAGATAAGAAAGAGAGGTAAAACTGGAAAAGTAAACACTTATTTAAAAGAGAAAAACAAAATGTGCTATAATTTATCACATTTTAAAACTTGCTATAAATTTAAATGATACTTACAGGATATGCTATATGTCATCCTTTGCCATGCACCTCGTAAAGAGGTACGACACGAAGTTGTTGTACGAAGCTTTCCTGGTTGGAAGACGAGGAATTATCGAGGACGACATGAACCTTTCTCGTTCGAATCTTGGTCTAATTTCCTCTATTACTTCACCATGTATGCTACTATGGAACATTTCGGCTTTTCCTTGTCTTCCAAGACAAAGATGGAAGGGTCTTCTAGAGATTCTAGCTTCAGCTTTAGAATGGGGAAGAGGATGACGATGTGGTTCGAAGGTTGATTAGCCACCACCAATCCGAACAGTAGGGATCCTCATGTGAAAGCAAACGCTTTAATGACACGATCTTCAATTATAGACTTGAATCACCCGAAACGGAATTCAGCTAACGTGGCACATCTCAAATATGCTAAAAAGAAGCAAAAGTTAACAAATTTCTCGGTTCAGACAAAAGATGGCAAAAGGAATTCTGCTATAATTAATACTTGCATTCCATATTAAGTAATCATATTTAGCTTTACTTGGAATAAAGCAAAGCAATTCTCTCTGCCGGTGCTTCTAAATAATAGTTCTTTTCAGATTATGGCAGTACTGTAACATCTTTGAAGTAATTTTGTTTTTTTGTATTGAATACAATTCTTTTTTCTGAGTCTCTCTTGCCAAACTTCTCACGTTTCCCCGGATTCCTATCAACTACACTAGTCCTTTTTATTGGTCACACTAGTCATTCAAGTTTTATAATACAATATTTGTACACCTCATAAATCAAAGCTGATCATAAGAACTTACAACAATTTGTCCTCAAAAAAAAAAAAAAAAAAAAAAAAAATCTGTGGTATTGGCTGAAACAAATGGCGACAATGGAAAATCCTAAGCCAAGGTAATAAACTGATCCAATCTTTGAGTATTCACCCTTGTTTTAAAATAGATATTTGAGTATTTTACTTGATTAATAGCGTGTCTTAGTAATTTGATTATGTTTTTTTTGATAAGTTAGTAATTTGATTATGTTAATTCCATTTTTGTTTTAATAAATACTTCTCCTTGATTATTATGTGATAGGACAAGTGATCAATCCAAAGAGCTCCAGACAATGGAAGAAAGGAAGCACCCTATGAAAAGGTAAATCATGGCTCTTAACACCATTCTAAAGTATTTCACTTTAATTAAGATTCTCTCTTAGTATTTTCTGCTATATGACTCTATCAACGATGAAAATATGAACGTTGAAGGAAGTGTCAATGGTCTAATTTTATGCAAATATCCACGGATAATATCGATATCAATGTCGATATCAGTAAAAATGAAAAAAAAAATGACGGATATTTATATAAAAAATTAAAAATCTCAAGTAAAATTATAAAAAATGAAAAAGAAATAAATAAGACATAATTTGATATATTTTTTACAATAAAATTATGCATATAAAAAAATATAAAGCATAATTTACATTAAAACGATTCGTTATAGGGAAAAAAAATACATTAATAAAATGACAACTTTTATAAAGTGCAAATTTTATAGTCTCATAATAATTCACATTGCAATAAAAGGATGTAGGGTATATAATCAAATACAAACATTCTTCATACATCTAAAATTTAATACCAAAATAAACTTCTTAAAGGTTAAAAAATATAAGTTTATAGCCCATCTTGATGTAAGCAATATTTTTCTCAAGAAATAATTAACGTGCAGGAAAAAAAAAAGTTATATTGAACTTAAGGATTATTATTATTATTATTATTATGTATATAATATCACAAAACAGAGAGCATGTGAATTTTTTATTTACTAAATATAATACTATTTATTTCTTTTTTGTTGTCTTTTTCTTCATTTTTATATGCATGGATATCAGTAGATATTTAACGGATATATCTGTGAAAATATCCGTATGTATCTAGATACTCCGATAAAATTGTAAAGGAAGAAAACTAATATTAATATATTGCGCATGTTGTCCGGAAGGCATCGATATTTCACGGATACTCCAATCATAAGAAATATCTTTACTCCTTGTATTTGTATTGAGGTCCTCATTTATCGATAATTTCAAAGAAAAATCAACAAAGTTATCAATGTTTTTCATCATTGGACTCCATATGTTACCGAAGTGTACTTTTTCGTTTTTTTTTTCAAATTTTTTTTTTGATTTTCACTAAAACATTATTCAACTATTAGCAATTATAAACAAGGTCATCAAATCATAAGACCATATACAAACAACCCCTAGCGTGAAAATTCTGTAATGACGCTAATTTTTTTTTTTAATAAATAACGCTAATTTGTTGCCAATGTTATAGTAATGACAATTTGTTACGTGTTTTTCTTTGTTTCTTTTTTTTTTTCTCCCCCTATTATTTTTCCTTTAAAATTTTAAGAGAGATGGCAGAGATTACTACATCAGATTCCGAAGAACATGTCATTCAAATGAAAGGAGAAGAAGAAGATCAAGATGATCATAAACTTGTATCTAAAATGAAGAAAGAGATTGAAAATGCTTCTAAACTAGAATATATCTTCAGAATCCGACCCGAATCTCGAAGCAAGAATGAGCAGGCATATACTCCGGCCAAGGTCTCAATAGGCCCTCTCCACCATGAAGCAAACGACACTCTAAAGGAGATGGAACACCAAAAGTGGACGTACACAGCTTCACTCCTCAACCGAAGGCCGAACTTGGAAGCAAGTTTGGACGCTTGTGTCAAGGCTCTAAAGGAGTCCGAGCACCGGATTAAAAATTGCTATGGAAATCAACTCACCAACTTCAAAAGCAATGATTTTGTCCAAATGATTCTAGTTGATTGTTGCTTCATCATCGAGCTCTTCCTTAAATTCTCAATAAAGGGTCTTAGACGCCGAAACGACACCATTTTCACCACCCGCGGATTGCTCTACGACCTGAGGCGTGACATGATATTGCTAGAGAACCAAATCCCCCTATTTGTCTTCCAACAAATATTCCATATTGTCCCTATCCCTCCACAATGTACCATGTCGTTTAATCAACTAGCCTCTAGGTTTTTCAAGAACATGGTCCCGGGAGACTTGGAATATCTTCACGAGAAGTTCAACCAGGAAGGGTATCACTTACTTGACCTAATCCGCCGGTGCATCATACCGGCGCACCCTAGGGTTTTGCCAAGGGACCCGAGTACTCCTCCCGAGGATTTAGACTCGGCGAGGAGGCTGCAAAAAGTGGGGATCAAATTCAAGAGGGGCTGGACTTATAGCTTGTTAGATGTCACTTTCCACCATATTGGTGGGGTACTCACAATCCCGCAACTTGAAATCCATGAATGTACGGAGGACATTCTTAGGAACCTCATTGCACTAGAGACTCACCTTGAGGACTCACACCAAACGACATCTTATGCCTTTCTCATGCGCTGCTTGGTCAAAGACAAGAAGGATGTGAAGTTGCTTGGCGACAGGCGTGCTTTGAAGTACGACGACGGCAAGGAAGAAGATGTCGTTAACATGTTTAAGAAGCTTGGGGAGGAAGTTACCCTAAAGGACAACTATTACTTGAGGCTTTTTGAGCAAGTGGATGATTACAAAACGAGAAGTTTGCATGCAAAGTGGGAGAGGCTGACGACGGGTTACGCCAAGAAAACGACTGTATCATTTGTCGTTTTTGTTGTCGCGATTTTGCTTGTTGTTTTCACCATTGTGGGGGTCTTCTTTTCTGTGCTCTCCTTCTTTCTTCACCGTTAAAGGGAAAGAATATTCATCGATCAGGCATCTTTTGATCATTATACACACTCTAATAGGAGAATAATTGTGTGTGTGAATTTTTATTTTTATTTTTAATTTTTTTTGTGCTTTTCAATCAAGCAATTGGTTAATTTGATTTTTTTTTTTGTTGCTTAAAGATTATTTGTATTGTTTGATTATACAATCGCTTAAAAGAAAAAAGAAAAAAAATAGCAATTTTTTTAAGATTTAAAAGCATTTTTTTAATTAATATGGATTGATCGTAATAACATACCCCTGAAAAGAAATTATACAAGGTATGTCAATTGCTTTATCCTTGAATTATTGGCCAAAAGATTTTTTTCAAAAAAAGAAAAGAACAAGAAAGGGCAATATATATATATATATATATGTGGCCTCTAATACTATTGGATCTAAAATGATGGATGCTTTAGAAATTAAAAAATAATAATAATAAGAATGTGGTATAGATTTTGGAAAGTTAGAACCCAATTTAAATTTGAATGGGTCGTTGGATTTTTCCCATTCAAATTTATCTGCCAAACAACCGCATTCAAAATCAATTCCAGATTATTTCTCAACCTACTGGATTAATAGACTTGCAAAATTCCGTTAGTTTTCAGGGTTTTCTTGCCGTTATAAATTCTGTTTTTCTGATTGTTAACAATTGTTTTAATTTTCCAGTATCATTTTGAATGTTGTATATGGTAATATAATTTGTTGTCATTTGTGCGAGGCATTTTATTTTATTTTATCTTTAACTTACTCATTTACAATTTTTTTTTCATATTTCATGTCGTTTTCTGGTTTATTGGATTCGCTGTCGTTTGCTTTTATATTGTCATCGTATCATTTACGCCACATAAATTTATGTCATTCTTTCCTTCTTGTTTTATTCTCGGTCTAGATATGTAGATGCATTGATAGTCATCCAAACTACACAATTTTTTTTCTTTTTCAGTTTGGAGAGTTATTGTCAGATGTGTCTAGTTTATCATCTTTTTCTAGAAATTAAGTGTTGTCATTTTAATTGCTTAGACTCTTATTGATTATAATAACAGATTCTATATTCTAAAAAAAAAATTATGCTGTTATATTTTCAGTAATTGTTATTTCTTTTGTTGTTTTTGTCGTGTTATTTACTTCTTTGTTGTCTTCCCGCTTTTTAACTGTCATTAGCAATTTTTCCGAGTTTTAGTCGTGTTTTTTTTTTTTGGCTGAGAATTTGTCGTGTTGTTTTTTTTTTTTTACATTTTCCTTTCCATGTCGCTTTTCAGTTTCTGTAGTTTATTGCGTTCTTTTGTTGTTCGCTTTTCCTTTTCTTTGCTGTTCGTATTCTTCACTGTGATTTGCCTTTTAATTGTCATTTTGGTTTTATGGCCGGTCTCTAATTTGGTTCTATAATTCAACCTTACAATTACAATCCAAATTTTTTCTTTTTCCATTAACTTCATTCTTCACACAGTTTTATAACTCAAACTTTAAAAGTTCATAATTTTATACAGACAAGTCCAAATAGAATATATTTTTTTAAATTGCATAGAATTTCGATACGAACGAAATAAATTCCATATTGATTTTTTTTAACACATTTCAAGTTTTTATACTTTTTAACTCTAGTAATTCAAATACTCTGATAAACGCACAATTAATTCAAACCCAAAATCTAAAATCCAAACCTTAACACTAAACATAAGTAAATTTTTTTTCGTTTGTTCATCTAGCCATCATAAAGTTTACACGCTTTTTTGTCGTTTTTACATGTTGTCGTTTTCCATGTATTGTCGTTTTTTTCGTCTATTGTCGTTTAAATTTCTAGTCTCTTTTCATATTTTACTCACGTAATTGGCTCCTTTTTTTTTTAATTCATTTTTATTGTGCTCACGCTTTCATAGCTAAATTACATTTCAATATTGTAGTTGTAAATATAGTCTAATGATAATATCACACCTAACTTTACTTAAACGTACAGAATTCAAATCCTCCTACCACAAGTTTAAAAATAAAAATAAAAATCAGTCTACTATCTGTAGCAGTTCGTTTAAAAATCCGACTATGGGATTTTTAAAGAACAATATCTGTTAACTACATGAGAAGCCTCTTTAATAATATTCAGAAGCCTCTTTAACTACACGCGCACAATCTTTCTAAAAGGCTTTTCTTTAAGAACATGCAAGAAAGACACATCCATAATCCATGTATACACAAACAATCACTATCACTAAACATTGTTATAAAATGGAAAAAAAAAAATCACAACTACAAATTAAAGAATCCTTTAATACCACCAAATCCAACAAGAAATATAACACATAAATATAAGTTATATAAAAAAAAATCATCAACTTAGTTTACAAACGACGCAATGGCGAGGCAATTACTAGCCAACATCCTAAGCTTATCGTTATACTTGGTCATCGCTGCGCCCGCCTCCGTCCCTTCCAAGGCGTCTCCGCAATTCTCGGAGTCCGTGACGACGGCGCTAAGCATGCTGTTCGCCGTCGGGACATCCTTGGACGACAAGGCATCCACCGCCGCCTGCAGGTTGTCGAGGGCGTCGTTGTAGCTGTCCTTGCAGACCCCGAGGCCCTCCCCGGCGTCCTCGTCGGCCCCGGGGGCCTTGGCGAGCCTCGCGAGGGCTGCGACGGCGAGGCGAGCGTGCTGCGTGGCCGCCTTGATGGCGAAGCTGAGGGCGGTGCTGAAGGAGAGGGTCTTGCCGCAGCTGGCGAGGGACGGGGAGAGGGAGGAGAGGCAGAGGGACGGGTAGTCGGTGTCGTTGCAAATGCGCTTGAGCCTCGGGTCGACAGTCAGGGTTGACCGGGTGAAGAGGGTGTCGCCGAGGTCGTCGAGTTGGGGTGTTCCTACGGTAGGATGAAACGACGTCGTTTCAGAGTCCGTCGGGATGTTTCTCTGCGGCGGGGGCGGGGGAGAAGGCTTGAGCCTCCCGGTCGACCGGGTGAGGAGGGTGTCGCCGTGGTCGTCGTCGACGAGTTGGGTGGTTCCTCGGGCGCCAGGGTGAAACGACGTCATTTCAGAGGGTAGCGGGTGGTTCCTCTGCGGCGGGGGTGGGGGAGAAGGCCTCGGACGGCGTGCTCGAAGCCGCGACGTGTCGCTGAGGTTGACTTCGAGTTGGGTGGTTCCAGGGGTGTTAGTGTGAAACGACGTCGTTCGAGAGGGTAGCGGGGTGTTACTCTGCGGCGAGGGCGGCGGAGAAGGCCTCGAACGGCTTGCTCGATGCGGCGACGACGGAGGAGGATCATGAGGATGAGAAGAAGGGGCCGTGGAATTGTGGTGGCGAGCCACGCAAATGGAGTGTGATGTTGGGGCCACCATGAAGAGAATGAAGGATAATAACAAAGTGTTGATCATGAGCTCCATGGCTTTTTTAAGTCTTTTTTTTTAAATCTTCTTTTTTCAGGGGAAGAGAATTAAAAGAGAAGAAGAGAGAGAATAAAATGGGGATTAAGAATGTGTTTGAGAAAAAATAGTGCGTAGTTGAGAAAATACTGGCCATATTCGTTATGTTTTCTAGGTCCTGCACTGTTTTGCGCTCTGGTTTTCCTATAATAGCCATTTTCTTGCTCCTTTCTTGCCAAATAAAGAAGTTCATTGGAGATTTTTATCTCCCTTACAGTATTTCACAATTATGTATTGTTCAAATTCTTCACATTTTAATTTATTTAATCTAACGGTGCAAAGTAAATTCTACGATCAAATAGGAACTCATGCACTATAAAATTTGTACGTAATTTGTTTTCAAAAGGACTTTAGTTATGTGCATGATTTCAGTGCAACTTTATGGGATCCAACATGGAGAAAACCGCTAAATATTTCCCTAGAGAAGTTCCATTATCAGTGTGTTTGTGTGTCTATGTGTATATACACATACAATGATGGTCCATTGTTAGTTTGAAAACCAGTAACTGATGTAATAAATCAGAAGGTATGTTTCAAAATTCTTCTGTTTGAACCTTAATAGAATATTAACAATAAGAAATGCCAATTACTGTTCAAAACTTACAAAGTGACCACTAGAGAGAGCAACTTCTATACGTACTTCCCTTTTCTAACAAACCAATAATACCATCCATATCCAAAGTTCTATGCAAGCAATGCATTACCCCTTGTCATTCGGTATCTCCTCAACAAATTCATAAATTCAAGTCAGTCTCATCTAACAAACGGTATACACAAACAATCCACTTTACAACAGGATGGATTAACGCTCGACTTTGTAAGTGAACCATATGTAACAAGCGGATGTACTGCTTTTCTGAAATTATCTAAGCACGCCATCCTTTATTCTTAAGAACTTTGTTAAAACAGAGTGCACGATCACATAAACTAACATACACAAACGCCAATTTACAAATCATAGTTGTAATAATATAACTTCTTAATACAGTTGCAAATCACGTAAAGATAACAAGAGTCCAAATGGGCAAAAGAAACCCGTTAAAGGGGTGAACTTTGCACTTATTCACAAAGCATGGGTCACACTTTTATGGATAAAAAGGATTTAGCTTTCATGATCACCATGCTTCACCACAGTTACAGGGCAGGAGCCATGGTTTACCACGTAGTTACTCACGCTTCCCAAGATAACCCTACAAAACACCACAATACCTAAATCAAATTAATCAAATCTCAAGAAAAGTAGCTATATGAACTTATGACCAATTTAATGTCTAAAACCCGTTTGGAACAATGGTTGGAGTTGGAATTAAAGTTTTGTAGATTGGAATTGAAATGTGTGTAGTGTAAACTGAAAATAAACTTTGATATAGCAAATAGTATAAAAATTTGAATCATGTTCGGAGAAAATATGTAATACTAATCCTGTTTATTTTCTCTCATCATTATGTTTGATTAGAAAAAAAAAAAAAGTTTCATCTCATTTTGACTTAAAATAAGAAAGTTATGAACTTTTAAAGTTTGAGCTTCTTTAAAACAGAAAAGACAGAAAGTAAGATGTAGATTTGGGAGTTTTGAAGTTGAGTTGTAAAATTCCATCTGAAACGTTGTTCCAAACGGAACCTAACAATAATAACAAGATCACCTGAAATACAACAATCTACCCCGTATTTTAATAATAATCATTGATGTCAAATTGACATATTTAATCAAAATTAATCATGTGATTGGGAAAAAAATTGATTTTTGTTAATACTTGAAAAAGTTGTCATATCCTTAGATCAAACACACCGTTTCTTTTATGCATACAATTAGTTTTTGACAGAATATGAAATCATAAGTGAACTTGTATGATTAGAAAAATGCAAAGGTGAATATTGTGTGATTGAAAAAACAATGAGGTTTTTGTTATTATCCCTATAATCTATCTTGCCTTTTGGGAATTTTTATGTAATATTTCAACTAAAGGTCTTGATGTTCTCATGTCACACAATTGTTTAAGGAAAACTAAGGCCAGAATTTCAAAAAAGCCCTCCTCATATGATGAAAATTAGGAACATTTAGGTACGAACAGGCAATCACAATTATATCAAAAAGTGGCCAACTTAAAGCAAATTCTAGCCAATAAAAGTGATTTACATTACCTATGAAAAAAAAAAACAAAATATAAAGTCTCAAGATTGCACACAAGAAACTAGAACGGAAAGTTTTGTGGTACGATATTAAGAACTATCCTATCAACGACCCAGTTTTAACTATCAGATCAAATCAAAATATATCGACTTAAAACTTGATAAAAATTGAACGGTTAAAAACTGTGTCCTACCACAAAAAATTCCAAAAATGCAATGATTCATTCTCCTTAACTCAGAATTCCATTGTGAACTAGAAGAAAACAGGATTTTAATAGAGAAATTTTTTAATTTACCTCTTGAGTTTGCCAAGGCCTCTATTACCAATAACAAGGTAGCTAAGAGGGATGTTATCAATTGCTTCACAGATCTTCTCCCTGGCATCTCCCCAATAGATCTTCAACAGCACCACAACCTGCTTAAAACTCAACAAAATGGGGCTCCCATTAATTATTATCATCTAAACATGACTTTCAATACTTATAAACTCAATATTATGCAAATTAAAAATTAAAAATTTTTTTATTTTAATTAAGTTTTAGTTTTACCTCCTTCTGCCTTGCTGTGGTGCTTAGAATGTCAAGAGTCTCAGGGTCAGGGGTCACTCCATACTTCTTCATGACGTGGACATCACAGAACTCACTTAAAGGAATTAAAGCTGCAATTCATGGCTAAAAAATTTCACACTCCCTTTATAAAAACAGTCTCAAAAACTCATAATAATTACCCCAAAAAATTTTTTTTTTTCATTTTGGTTAAAAAAAAAAGAAGAAGAAATATATAGAGAAACTGAATAAGTAAAAATAATGTAGCAGAATATTCAAAGGTAAAAAAAAAAAAAAAAAAAAAAAAAGGAACAGCCTTTCCTTTTCCTTTTTGCAATAATTTTATTTTGGCGATCTGAAAACAGATGATCAAAAACTAATTTCCACCCAAGAAAATCCTCATTTTTTTTCTTTTCTAGGAAAAAAAAAATGGGATCAAAGATTAATAATCTAAAAAAACGATCATAGAGAGAAAGAGAGAAATTATAGAAAGAGAAAGAGAGAAAAATTATTAAAAAAAAAAAAACGTACGAGAACCAGTGGTTTCCCAGAGCTGCATCTCTCCCCCCTCGTAGTGGCCCTCAGGTTGGACGTTAACCAGGATAAGGTGATCCCCGTCCCGGACCACGTTATCCACCGTCCATTTCAACGCTTTTCTGCTGCACGCCGAGAAATCCACCGCCACCCCTACTCTCCTCTCTCCTTCCATTCTCTCTCTCTCTCTCTCTAAAACCAGTGTTTTGATGAGCTGACTAACATATAAAGACACATTGATAGGATATATATTTATATATAGATATATGTATACAATGTTGGTATGTATTGCGAGACAAGTGGTGTTTGGTCAACTGTTACGTGGAAAAAAAGGAGAAGAATACAGAGACTTTTCTCAGCCGTTAGATATGTCGTCGGTGTGGTGATGATGATGATCGTATGGTCAGTGGGTGGGGAATGTGGGGATGAACTTTATGTGAGGAGCAGGGGAAACTTGTCCCGCGCTTTTAAATGAATATGCAGATAAGAGATGGAATAATTGTGTAAGTGGTTGGCTTACGTGTACACTACATTATTGTCAGAAGTTCTATTTAAAAAAAAAAAAAAAAGTTCAATCATGTGTTTGTTGGCATTGTCTTATAGGGGGTGTTTGGTGTATAAGTTGAGTTTGAGCTGAGTTGAGATTTTTAAGTTTGAATAGTAATTTTTATTGACTTTTTCAGAAAAGATATAAAACTTTTTCAGAAAAGATAAAAAATATGATGAAAAAAATACAATTTAATTTGAATTGAGTGTATATATGTCAAACGGGCCCATAGTTTGTGGTACTTAACAATTGGCGGAAAACCACCGCATTGTCTTGTTTTCTCCAATTTAGCTATCAAAGTCGTCAGTCCCGGGGTTTTTTTTTTTTTTTAAGACAATGTAGATGAAATATAATATGTCAATTTTTATCTTTTTAAGCAATAATATAAGTAAAAAAAACTTATGAATTAAACTTTAGTTTTGATAGGTAATCAACTTTTCAATTATATAATTTATAACTTAAGTAGTTTTATGTCGTAATATATATATTTACTATGAACTTTTATAGATTAGACCAACAAAAAATTCAATTTTAAACAAAAATATTCACCGATAAAGTTCTTATCATACATTTGTCAAAAAGTAGACAAAAGTAACTTTTAGATTTATGAATTCTCTTTTTATTCTTTATATTTTTTCGTATTTTCTATTATGTATTTTCCTATTAGATTACATTACAGCTATACTAAAGCTAAAATATAAGTAAATTAAATGGAATTTAAAAAACATTTGAATGTTTCCTTTGCAATGTATATGTAGTATATTAAGCTTTTTCAACAACTTGATTGAATTTTTAAATTGTTGTGACCCCAATTCAATGCTCAAGCTTGGTCAAATTGGTCTTATCCCCCAGTTTGCTTTGCTCTTTTGGAAAAAACAAAAAAAAAAAAAAAAAATTCATATACATATATATATATATATATATATATATTTAGAGCCAAATCTCAACGGTTCTAGAAGCTCTATTCAAGGGTGAATCAATTGACATAACAAGCGTGCGTATGAAAAGAAGATGAATGCAATTTGAACAAACTTTAGAAGCCAATTAAATTGCGCAAAAACCGTCATATTTTCTTGGTTCACTGAAATTTATGATGAAATTATCACATTGATATTCTCATTTTTATTTTTTTTTTATTAATCTTCATTAAAACATTTACTTGCTTGGCATTTTTCTTATTTTTTATTTATAAGCTTACATACGTGTTCTATATGTTTTTTTTTTTTTTATTGATTAAAAAAGGAGATTGTTGATTTTTTTTTTAAATTTTATTTTAATGAAGAGAAGCCAAATCGGCTCTCACAAAAGCACCTAGCCGTCTAGGCAATGAATCAATCCAGATACAGTCAACAAAACAAGATATGGCATAGTTAGTCAAATAGTGGGTTACAACGTTCCTATCATGGGAGCATAGCAAATAATACCACTATCAATATTTGTCATCAAATCTCGAATATCATCAACAACGTTTGCCTCTGATGCTCGACACATAGGCTTCAGAATGGCCCTGACCACATTTAGCGCATCTGATTCCACCGCGAACTTCTTCGCACCACACACATGAGCTAAGGAAAGTCCTTCCCTTTCAGCCAGACATTCGCCAACATGTGGGCTGAATTTGCCAAAAATTCTTCTAGCCAAAGCAGCAACTACTACCCCAAACCCATCAAGTATGACTACACCAACTCCAATATAATCAAGTGCTGCGTTCACCGCTGCATCCACATTAATCTTCAATGAACCATGATCAGGCCGTTTCCAAGGGAGCTTCGCCATTTTAATCTTAGCCAACACGGGCTTGTCCAGGCCATTACAAAGGTGGAAGTCACCCATGAGTTTTCCTGCCCAATTAACTAAACCACCAGCGCCAATCTTACTGCCTTCAAAAACTAGCTTGTTACGTCTTTGCCATAAACATCAGGCAATTGTGCAAAAAATATTAAGGTCAGTCAGAGAGCCTTTTGCAGCAAGGAACATACATAAAGCATTAAAAGGACCACCAGGGAAAGACTTTAATATTGTCCAAAGAGAAGTGCTATGCCAAACCTCAATCGACTCTTGGCACGACCAAAGAGCATGTGTAGTATCTTCAGGGCCACAAAGGCACACTGGACAGAGATTGCTAACCTTAACTCCACGTTGTGAGAGCTGACAGCGAGCCGGCAGAGCCTCAAAAAAGCCTCGCCAAACATGAATCTTCATCGTATTTGGGACTTGAGCTCCTCATAATTTCTTCCACCACACGCGGTCGCCTCCATGTCCTGACTGGCTTCCAACCTTCCTGCAGTCCATTTCCACCTTATAGGCTGATCTTACCGAGAATTCTCCCCGTTTGTCGTAGTGCCAGACCCATTTATCCACTCGCTGGCGTGAACTAAGAGTAATGCTCCAAATAAACTCCCTATCGATCAGCCAAAACACTTCTTCCAGCTTCTCCCGATCCCACCTTGTTGTAGTCAAAAGGTCCGACACCAACAAATCCTCCTCTCCCTCCTTTGGTCGAGTAAAACAGGTTTGAAGGAACTCGGTCTAGGCAGCCACGAATTCCCAAATACTCTAACGGGTAAATGCCCTTCCGGATATGTATATACACACTTTTTCTTTGTCGTTCACGGGACTGTTTGTTTGTTAGTGGGGCAAATAGTGATGCCAATGTTTTTTGGCAGATATACCACACCATTTTCTGCATCTTTTCTTCCCGCTTTTTTTTTTTTTGGTTACTATTTTTTTTTTTGTTCCACTGTATTTGTTGTCCATTTTCGCATATATTTCATGATTTCATCTATAGTTTATCCATCTTTGATTGCTTCGTTCTTTGAGATTTGTCAATCAATATTGTTCTTTCTGTTTTATATAAAAGAAAAACCTGGTTTATTGCAAGATAAGATTTTTTTTTTTATTCTATTTTGTAGGGAAAATTACTTGTTTAGGAAGTTGATTGAGTTTGCAAGTGTGAATGGTTTCAACATAAAAGTAGCAGTTGAATTGTTTACTATCTGTATGTCACTCAAAATTGGATTATATTGTATCTATTTTCTCTGCTGCACATTTTTTTGGGTTGTTCTGGAATGTTAAAGATCCATTCAATTACTTGAGGATGTACTTATTCACTTTAGGAGCTATTGAAATAGCTTTATTATATTAAAATGCAATACTTGTCTGGTTGGGTCATTGTTGTAGTGAAACTATGTGAATGTTTCACTATTTGACAATAATTTAATTCAATTCAAATCCAAATCCTAATTTTCACGTTTTAGAAATCATTACTGCACTCATTTTTTCTTTTTTAACCTTTACACTATTCAAATGTTACATTTCACAAAAACTATTCAAACACACATTTGATTTGAATATACAATTTAAATTCTACATTTGAATGCAAACTGATCATTTAGTTTGAATGAATATTTAAATGCAATATATGATCTGAATGGGCCATTGTACTTCTTTCCCAACTATGTTTTCATATTTCTGTCCTGTTTTGTGTGTCTGTGCAAGTAACAAAACACTTTTATACCATGAGAAAATACGTTGCTTGCACGTAAACTTAATTATTTTTGCCTCCTCTAACAAAAGTGTTGATGATCATATCATTACATGTTTGTGCCGCGATCATCTCTAATGACTGTTTTTGTGTGTTATAGTTGACATAGGTGGATCAGTAAGTTGAATTTTCTACTTCACATATTCATTGGAGCCGAATTTTCTGTAAGTTTCCCTGAGGAATGAACGTGTTTCACTCCTCATTTGGTATGTACTAGGACCGATTGTGGTTTGGGTATCAAAAATGTCGAGTTCCTGTCCGTATCTTCTGGAAGAGGTGTTGGAGATAATCTTTTCATGGCTTCCTACGGACTCGTTGATACGATTCAAGTGCGTCAGCAGGTCCTGGTATATCCTCATTCGTTCCCTTATTAAGAGCTCGGAATTTGTGGCCAAGCACCTCCACAATTTGATCACTGACAAGTCCTCTGCGTCCTTAGTTTTAAGTCCGTCTTGCCCCATTGATCCCCATGGCCCGGAAATATGCTCTGGACATAGAAGGTCATTGCTCATGTCGTTCAGTGACGACTATGATGATGATCGTGCTCATGCCGTTACTTAACTTCTTGACGTTCCGCTAGTGGGGAATGGAATCTGTGGTTGGCTTTATTGGGAGGATGTGTTTGGTCATTGTGATGGGATCCTTTGCTTCGTAAGGGATCATTGCCGCAAAATAATGCTATGTAATCCAGCATTGCAGGAATCTAAGGTTCTTCCAAAGACGAAGAATTGTTAAAACAATTACTGTGTGGGTTTGGGATTTGGATACGACTCCGTGACTAATGATTACCAGCTTGTTAGGATTTTTCAGAAGCCGACAGTCATCGTTGAGGTGTACAGCCTTAGTAAGGATGGATTCTTGGAGGATTATAAGTTTGATCACAAAATCCTTTGTTTTGATTTCTCTAGTGAGACATTTCATGTCATCCCAATCCCACATTGTGTCTGGAGCTGGACATCCTTCGTCGTGTGGAACGACTCGTTTACCATTTTAAAATGTTATGAAGAAGGAGAGAATTCGAATTCAAAAATGTTGGAAATGTGGGGTATGGATGACTATGACATTCGTAAAGGCGGTAATGGCGGTTGGACTTTGAGCGAACATCTACTCATTGGACCACTAGTTGGCGTTAAGTTTCCTTTAACGTTCTGGAATAGCAACGAGTTCCTCATGCAAGATGAAGATGATAAGTTGTTGTCCCTTAACTTTCGCACCCTAAAACTCAGGAAAGTTGGGGCAGATGGTAAAATTTATATTCCAATTTGTTTCTACGTAAAGAGCCTGGTTTCTGTTATGGAGAGAGGAAGATAAGCGACTCGGAGAGTTGAAGCACAATGAAGAAGAACAGTTCATCTTTTTTGTTATCAGGCCTTTACTATTTCTGTCTATGGTTTCAAATGATTCCGGTTTCAAAGATGTTTACTTGCTCTTTCTACATCTCTTGTCAATTCATTGAGCATTTGTAGCTTACCAAACATCTTTTCCAAGTATTGCATATATATATATATATATATTTTGCTTGAACTCCAAGAGATGGAGTAGTGTTGACAATTACTAGTTAATGTCTTTCCCATTGATTTTTCAAAACATTGACTAGGAATCATATGCGAATGTGTGGTTTTCTAATAACATATACATATATATGTAGGTTCACTCTTTTATGCGGCAGTGGCTTTGTGTCGGACACGATGGGGCATTCTCCGCTGTTGGATGAAAAATGTTGGGGCATTCTTCGCTGTTGGATGAAAAATTAACAGCTATTGTTGAGAGAGAAAGAGAGAGAGAGAGAGCCATCTCCAATCTCGTCTGCCCTCCGCCGCCGGCGAAGCCCCACATCCTGTTCACCGACGATGACTCCGTCTCTCTAACTACCACCAAGTCCACTGCCGACTTCAACTCTCTCTGCTAACCACCCGTGGCCAGTCCGAGCATTGTGTCCCCATCTTTCTCTCTTTCTTTCTTTGAGGGAATTCTTACTGTAGTCTTTAGTCTTGCATTCTACATGTGAGTGCAAAGTTAATTAAAGAACAAATACTCCTCATTGCCATTTGTATTACACATCATAATGTGCTCAAAACAGTAAGTTACCATTACCAATTATTAGCCTATTTAGCAAACTTCATTTGGCCATCGAGAAAATATAACAAAATACACCATATATTGAACTTTATTCTGTTAACAAGAATGCTCGTTTTATCAACTTTCGTTAGTTTTTTTGGGCCTTTTTTTTTATTTTTTATTTTTTATTTTTTTTGATGGGACCTTACAAAAATGGATGATAATAAATGCCCTTTTATATATCAAACTAGTTTGGACACCAAAAGAACACATTTTTCTCACCAAACTTGCTCTTCTTCTTCTTCTCTAACTAACATAAAATGAACAAAATGTACACTGCCTTGCCTTGTACTAATAAGTATTGACTAAGCTCAAAGTGATCATTCCATCATACATAAATATATACTTATTAAATGGCTCAAAAGTGACCTTCCCAACCTGTGCAATAAAAGAATTTCAATTCGTATTAAAGTTTCTTAATGTGGTTTTCACTGCTGCACTAACCTTAATACCCTTCATAGTCACTACTATTTACAGTCACATCCGCAACCAAAAAAAAAAAAAAAAGGTCAGAAAAGTTGTTAGAGGCGGCATTCTTATTAATAAAACAAAATTTAGGAGGTAGGAGGTATTAAATAGGGACAAAGCTAGACATATATTTCAGTTAAAACATACACTAATAGGGGGAGTTTGGTTCATGAGTTTAAACCAAGATTTTCAATTTTTTTTTTTAATCTTTTTCACAAAAAATTTTTGTCTTTTTCTCAAAAAATTTTTTGTCTTTTCTGAAAATTCAAAAAAATTTACTATTGAAACTTAAAAATTTCAACTCAAACTCATTCACCAAACTCCCCCTAAAAGAAAAGAAACGAACTAACATCAAAGTAAAAAAAAAAAAAATAGTTGGAGATATGTAAGAATTTTCAATTTTTAACAAGGATAATGTAGAAATATTAAAATTTTTGAGACAAAATTTAAAGAGAAAATTTCAATAGGGGCTACAACCTCCTATTAGGCCCTGGCTAAATCCGTCACCAAATAATGTAATTAAAATTGAAGGGCAAATTGACAAATAATATAGTTTAGGGGTAATTTTATATATATAAAAAAAAAGATGTGAATTAATGAGAGAATGAGAAAGCGGAGAATTAAAAAAAAAAAAAAAAGAAACAAAAAAAGAAACAAAGAGAACAAATGTGAAATAAATATAATAAATACAAAATCACCCCCTTAGTGAACTTGACAAAGCAATTATTTAATATTTACTAAAATAAATATGTAGTATTAAGGATCAAAATAAAAATTAGGATCTCT
The DNA here is from genome assembly GCA_038430175.1 of Ficus hirta. Lineage (NCBI taxonomy): Eukaryota > Viridiplantae > Streptophyta > Magnoliopsida > Rosales > Moraceae > Ficus > Ficus hirta. The sequence continues at coordinate 14,268,073 of CM076593.1, read as the reverse complement.
GATGTTTCTCTAAATAAATTATTTATTGACGTCAAAAATTTTAAAAAATGAGCCTTATTTTTTATAAAATTAAAATACACATTTTCCCCAGAAAAAACCGACTGTATATTTTTTTGAGGGAGAGGCTGTGGCAGAGTCTCTCCCAGAGTAACTACCGATAGAGTTTTTTTTTAAACCGTTGAGATTTAGTCGAACGGTTGAAATGTTATTAGTGTACCATACTTATCATATATTTTACCTCATATTACCATTCCCACCCCAAGTCTTCTCCGTCGCCGACGATAGTCCCGACGCTAGCGACCCACCCCCGGCCCCCTCAACCCCAGGCCCAGCCCCGGCCGCCCCCCACCCAGCCCCAGCCCCCCACTCCCCGGCCCCCAGCACAGCCCACCCAGCTCTCCCCCACCGGCCCCCGGGCCCCAGCCCCCCCGGCACCCCCTCCACCCCAGTTCCCCCCTCCCCTGGCCCCCTTACCCCAGGCCCCCCTCCCCCGACCTCCTCCAAACCCCCTCCGGCCCCCCCTCCCCCGACGGGACCCCCCTACCCCCTCTTTCTCTCTTCTCCTCTCTCTCTCTTCCCCTCTCTCTCGGCCCCCCACCCCCGACAGGGACCCCCTATCCCTCTCTCTTTCTCTTCTCGCGTCGGGGGTGTGGGGGGTGGGGGGGTGGGCGCGGGCCGGGAAGAGAGAGAGAGGGGGGTAGAGGGGTCCCCGTCGGGGGGCGTCGAGGGGCACCGGGGGGGGGGGGGGTGGGTAAGGGTGCCGAGGGGAGGGATGCCTGGGGTGGAGGTGCCGAGGGAGGGGGGGACCTGGGTTGGGGGGGCACCGGGCGGGCTAGGGGCTAGGGGCTGGGGTGGGGGGGGCCGGGGCCAAGGCCTGGGATTGGGGGGGTTCGGGGGTGGGTCGCTGGTGTCGGGGCTGTCGCCGACGATGGAGAAGACTTGAGGTGAAAATAGTAATATGAGGTAAAGTATATGATAAGTATGATACATTAATAACATTTCAATCGTTTGATTAAATCTCAACGGTTCAAAAAAAAACTCTACCGATAGTTATTCTGGGAGAGACTCTATCACATCCTCTCCCTTTTTTTGAAATCTCGCTCTATTCTCAGAGGAAAAGAAAAGGAATTTTATTTTTTCCAAAAAAAAAAAGGAAAAGAAAAGAAAAACGAGAGAGAGAGAGGAAAAACATGGCGAAAATAAAAGCAGATAAAAGAGTGGCGCTCTTCTGCTTCCCCAAAAATGGCGAACCACACTTTCTCTCACTTTCCTCTTCCCTCTCCAAACTTCTTCTCCGGCTAGGTTTCTCATTCGCTTCGATTTCCGAGCTCAACTTCAGCTTCTCGTGGTTCTCTCTCTTCTTCCCTGTAAGTTTTTTTGTTCTGCTTCATTTTGATGTACATTTTCCCTTTCCGCTGTTTAGCTCGACGGACAAATTTTTGACGGAAAAAAGATGTATTGTTCTTTAATTTGCTTTTTTCCCCCCGACGAAATGTATAGGATAAAATAGGTAATTGTAATTAATAATTTTATTTCTGTAGTTATGTAGATTAGATTTGAATTTATTTTAGTTATTATCTGTTTAGTAATTTAGTTTAGATTTTGAATTTATTGATGTTGTAAAGTTAGTGTTAGATTTATATTTGTATAAAATTTGTAATTTGTATATATATAAATATATATATGTGTGTGTGTGTGTGCATTTATCGCCCCACTCATAGTGCTAGTACCCACATTTATTTTAAATGTCTTGGTGTTCTTTTCTCTCTTTTTGTTTTTTTTTTTTGTTATTTAATTTCTATGAAATTTACAAGACGTTTTATATTTGTTTATTTATTTTCCTTAAGGTTCAAGGTAGAGTAGGCCAAATATGAAGCTGAAATGTTCATGATAACCAATTTCTAGAATTTGTATTATGTGGTGATTGTTTTCTCCTGTAATTTCAGAATTTTCCTGTTCTTTTCTAGCCGTTATATCAATTGTTCTCATCATTGTGGACATTGCTACTTGTTGTATGTATGCCAAATCAATGCATAATGCGTTACGTTTTGTATTTGAGTTATGAATTTGTAGAAAACATGTGTTATTGTTGGGCAAAGTGTTGGTGGTATTTATGGTTAATTCTCTAGATGTAATGTAGCTGATTTTAAAGTTCTCTCCTTTGACTTTGTTATGAACCAAGAATCTCTATTGTATCAGATGCATAACTTCTTTATGATTGCAACCATCAGGTAGTGGAACCATCGTTGTCAGATTTGGATCTTCATTCTTTGTTTTCCAGTGTTCAAGGATATATTGAAGCAACATCATTGAAACTAGCTTTGAATACTGATGGAAACCTTTGGTGGGTCCGGATTTTCGGTTGCTGCCCATGGTATAAGGAAGAAGAGGAGTGATGCATCTCGTAGACCTCGCCTCGATTCACATACACTTCTTCAGAGCAATCATTTTTCATCGGCATCAGCAGAGCTCTTTAGTAATGGAAACCATGACAAAGACCAGAACAAGGGAGAGAAATTGGTGTCTTGTGATGGAGTGAGAAGTGATAACAAGCTGAAGAAGTTGAAACTCAAGGTTGGTGGCGTTACTCGCACAATTCATACTAAGTCCACAACTGATTCTGCCAATGGGGTTGGCTCTTCCACCCGAGTATCTTATAGTTCCTCCACTGCCTTTTCACCCCAAGAGAAGCCACTTCTTCAGGTAATGGGGACCTATATTTCTATTCACTAATAGAAATATTCAGGGGCTGGGTTGCAATTTTTTTTTTTTTTTTAATAAATATTTTGGGCTTATGATGATTGGGATAAGATATAATTCTATTTAGCATAGGACTATTTAAATTTCTTGGGTTTTCACGACTTTATTAGATGAGTTTTGATGACATACATTCCTTTAATATAAAGGATATATAATTTTTTTTTGGTTGGGGGGTGGGGGTCAAAATAAGGAGGAGGAGAGGGGGGGGGGGGGGGGGGTGGTGTTGTGGTATGGAGCTCTCTATAACAAAAAACTACTTAACCATATGTTTTTTATAGTAAATTGTGAGAGAATGCATAGAGAACCACATTCCCTCTTATAAACGCTGTAGTTGTATGTTATATTGATACAGAGTCAATTAATAGGTCTCATTCTTCACCAAGACAGAATTTTGAAAAATGAAACGAGCTTTTGTATGTCTGTTGTTGATGATGTAGGATGACATAAATGGCAATCGGTCCTTATCTTCAGATAAAATGAAAGGTGTCGGAGTTAAATGGAAGAATGTGTCAAAAATTGATTCTAGTTCCCAAAAGGAGCCTTCTTCAAGGGGAACTCCTGTGAATTATGAGCCTGTTCGCAAGAGCAATCGAGTTCCTAAACGACGAGTCTTAGATGTTGGATTCAATGAAGATGATGATAAAGATGAGGAAATTCGATACCTTGAGAGGCTTAATGCTTCTAAAAATGAGGGTTATAATGAAGATTGGAAGGATTACAGAAGTCATAAAGAACATGGGTTTTTTAAGGCTCAAAAAAGTCGAGCACTGGTGGATGGCTTGTATGACAATGATGTTGGAAACTATGGATCATCAAGGCAGGCAAAAGAGGTTAGAAAGATGTCAAGATCGGAAAAAGAATTTGAGGATATAGACTATGTGGAAGAAGAAGAGTCGATTTTGTCTGATGAGGAACCTGGACCTAGTGGAAAGAAGCTGAAAAAGGGATCTCCTAATCTGTTTGCAGAAGGTTGGAAGGAATCAGCCCCTACTACACGAACCCGGGCCTCTGCCGGTTCCATTGACCTTTCAAATTGTTTACTCTCTTCCAAATCTAAAAGTAAGTTTCTCTTGTTTCTGACATCATTTAGTTTCTCCAAATTGGTGGAAAAGCGAGATGTTTTTGATATTTGGATCTTGAAACGAGATGCAAAAAATGCATCCTTGCACAAACATGCATGCTAATTCATATCAAACTTGTTTCATTGCCCCATCTTTGTTGGTTGCTTACAGGAAAAAAAGAGAAACTATCTGAAGTGGAGCAACAACTGAAGAAAGCCGAGGCTGCTCAGAGACGTAGAATGCAGTCAGAAAAGGCGGCCCAGGAAGCTGAGGTTTGCCCGTCATGTTTTGTTTTATACTCATCATCTATTAGTAGCAAATCTAGGAAACATTTTAACGGTTGGAATTTTTAGGCCGAGGCAATCAGAAAGATACTTGGTCAAGACTCTGCAAGGAAGAAAAGGGAAGAGAAAATGAAGAAGCAGAGAGATGAACTGTTGCAGGTCATTGAGAAACTCGGGAACCTTTTTCTTTCCTCTTTGTAAAGGGTTCTTCGAATTGTGCTGACAACGGGTCGACTTTTACTTCATGCAGGGGAAGGCTGCTAATTCGCTCACACTTGCATCGAATACTGTTAGGTGGGTCGATGGTCCCACCGGAACGACCGTTACTTTTTCTGAAGATATTGGCTTGCCAAGGATATTCAATCCAGTCCCCTGCAGGTAAAACTTCTAAGCAAAGTCCAAATTTTTTCTGCTGCATGTGTTTGTTTTCATTCATGATCTCTGATATTTGGTCCTCTGTTTCAGTTACCCGCCACCAAGGGAAAAATGCGCGGGTCCAAACTGCACAAATGCATACAAGTACCGTGATTCCAAATCGAAACTTCCTCTCTGCAGTCTGCAATGCTACAAAGCAATACATAAAAATCCGCAGCCTCTTGTTACCTTCTGACTGTCCTTACTTCGGTTCTTCGCAGATTGTCTCCGTAAAACATGGAACAACCAGTTTATTTTTGTCTGGTGCTCTACGGCTTGACATTGCACATCGTGAAACTAGTCATGCGGGAAAACCTAATGTCATTCTCTCTCAAATTGTTGGTATTACACAACTGTTAACAGGCAGAGGAACCTAACACAATTGGTCAGATTTTGTCTTGTCATTACTAACGTTTTTGGAGTTTACATTGTATCTTGCTCGGAAAATTCACTGTTCACATCAAAAGTGTAAATCTTGCACATCTCATTCAAATTTTCATTTTGTTGCTGAGTTTGTTTGTTTGTTTGTTTGCTTGTTTGTTTTGTTTTGTTTTGTTTTGTTTTTTTTTTTTTGTTTCTTTGGGAAATAACATCATATTTTGTTCGAAAGATTCAGATCAGAATGTAAAAATCGCGCCTAGTGTTGGGTGTTTTTGAATCCTACATTAAGAAAGAAAGAAAAAGGATTAAAAATACTTGTGAGAGGAAAGGTTTTTTTTCTTTTTTGTCCTAGGAAGAGGAAAAAATTATTACTTTAATCTTGTTTGGGCATTTTAGTATAGTAGAATCAGACACAAAATAAAATTTATATTTAAAAATTTTCTCTTCCATTCTCATTTTCTCTCCAACCAAACAACCACTATTTTATTCTCTCCTAGAGTCAGATTCTTTCCTTCCACTTTTCACCTCTACCAAACATATCTAACGCTGCTCGGGGTGAGCTAGAGGATGATTTAGATACAACTATAAACAACGGGTCTCTATAACCAATGCTCGGGGTGAGCTAGAGGATGATTTAGATACAACTATAAACAACGGGTCTCTATAACCAATTTCAGACAACGATAGATATAAGACGATCTTCATATATTACAATTTTATATGAATAACTTAAAAAATAATAATAAAAATAAAAGCATTTATTTGTCTTTTAGCTACTGCATCTGTAGACATTATGCTTCTTCACACCCACAAGAAATACTTCTAAAACCTAAGAACCGTCCATGAACACAGCACCATGCCCACTGGCTTTCATGAACTTCTTCAACAAAAGAACCACAATAGCAATGGTGAGTCCCACGGCAGCCCAAGTGAACAACCGATCGTCTGCCGCTCTTTGAACCCTCGCTTCCTGCCTCTGCTGCACCTGATTACTCGAGTGAATCTCTGTTGCAGCTCTCGCTCTTGCAGGTGGGGGACTGGCGTTGGCAGGTACTTCTTGATGTTCCTCAACAACCCTCTCCCCAACCAATGGATCGGGTAGCCCCTCCGACGTAGGTGAAACATCACCATTTTGAGCGCTTGCTTGAGCAGTATCCTCCTCGCTCTTTGTAGGTTGCTCCTCAGGGGTATCTGATGGGCTGAGTTGAGGAACAGGAGGTGCCTTGCTTAGCATATATTCATGAATCTGGGATTTTTATATATGTTACAATTAGCACATGAATCATCAAATTTACAGATTGGGAAAAAAAAATCCAAAATGTAAAAATAATGTCTGTTGAAGTACTTGACAAACAACATACCTCATCAATTAACTTTTGACGTTCAGGAGTGCCGAATTTGGGGGATGCTTCACGAGATTTAATGGCCAGAGCCCGCCTCTCTTCCTTCTTGTAGTCCAGAGAACCCAATGCACCATTTGGGCTGGTGGGCATGAACGCAATAAGTGCAACTAAAGCAGTCCGCACTGCAAACAGTAACTCCAGATTAACAAAATTAAAATATGAAAAATGGAATTTTTGGCTATCTTTTGTATCGTTACTTTAGAAAAGGAAATGTACCACTCCATGATGGCTGCCAGTGCTCAGGATGGTGATTTGATATGCTTAAACAAATCTTCGTTTGCGTTTCAAAACGACCATTTGGCTGAAAAAGGAAATCAAAAGCATAATTCTTAGCATTTAAAGTTGGGAAAAGCTTTACGATATAAGATTCCCAAACCACAAGATATAGCATAAGACCGAAAAGGACGGAGGCTAACAATATTATACCGTCAACAACATAAAGGAAGGAGGCTTGAAGGGATATTCTGCAGGCAACTGGATTCGTCCATGATAGATCCCACCCTCAAATTCGGTATCACGGGGACCCCTGATTGCGAATTGCCACTCGAAGATATTCTCCTGTATGCAAAACCTATGAGCTTACAACTACATACATTCAAACATCTAGGACTAATTCACACAAAACTTCTTTAATCAGCAAGAGGAACTTCTCAAAAACGGAATAAACTAAACTAAATGAGGGAACGAAACAGCGGAATGCAGATCGAAACGGTGTATTAAACTTGTGAAAATTACAGTGCAGTGTCACACAAAAATCCCAAATATAAAACTGCTTTGGGGATTTTGAAGTACAGTAATATTAAAATATCCATGAATAGACATCAAAAACAGCCATGAATAGACAATTCGACCTAATCTCAACAAATCGATACGTTACACAGAGGAACCGTGCAATATCTTAATGCCATTTCAGTGGCCGACAAAAACCTAAACTTTGGAATCTGAAGAACAACCTAATTTCAAGCGGAAATCAAATTGCAAACAAAATCACTGCTCGATCGGGAAAATTAGGGATCTTTCAAAAGAAAAAAACCAAATAAAATAAAAATAAAAATAAAAATCGCCAACTCAAAATAAAAAATTTTACCACAAATTCATTTGAACTTCAGAGAAAAGACCTAAATCAATTAATCAGCTAAAGAAATTCATGAAAATAAATTTAAAAAAAAAAACCTCGAGAGGTAAGCTCATGAAATCGTCGGAGGGAATAGACTGCATCTCCTTCACCTCCTGCAGAATCCTCTTCACCGCCGGGTTTTTCAGGTTATACTTGTCCTCCGCCATGCCTCCGCCGCCGTCCAATCAGCGATTGTATATCTAGAGAGAGGGAGGGAGGGAGGCACTCGAGATCGGAGATGGATTTTGTTGGTTTGGTGGAGATATAAGGAGCTGTTTTTGTTTTTTGTTTTTTCGAGACTTGAGTCAACGACGTGTCATCGCATTCTTGCCGACACGTCATCTCATGTGGCTTTGCTTACGTGTCGGTGGTTTATTGGATGTAACTGAGTCTCTGTTTCCACTGTTCGTTTTAGTGCTTCTGTGACTCATTTCGTTTTATTAACATGTAGTTGATGTGATAATTGGACCAGCACTAATTTTTCCAGGGAAATTAAAACAAAAAACAAATTAGGGGAGTTCTTTTTTTTTTTTTTTTTTTCTTTCTTCTTCTTCTTCTTTTCTGTGTCTTAAAATCACGTGTGGTTGAGCGCATAATAAATTTCTAATGCACATGACATCTAGACTATCAAAATCACGTCTCGTGGTAAAATTTTTTTTATCTCATTGATGGGGGTAAAAAAGTTTGCATCATTCTAGAATTCCCCAGCAAATTAATACTAGCAAAAAAAATAAATTAAAAAAAAAGAAAGAAAGCAAATTTCTTTTATGGGAAGAGAAAGCATATCGTTTTAAGTTTAAAAGTTTTGTGGTTTGGACCAAAACGACATCTAACTTTTGCTTGAGAAGTAGTATTGTCGTTTAGGCACGAAAACGACATGTCGTCACATTGTTGATGTCTTCTGTCGTGTACAGAAATAAGTGGCATGTCGTTTTTGGTTTCAGTGTTTAAAAATATTCATGTTACCCTACGAGAGTTATTTATTTATTTATTTTAATTCAATTCCTACCAAGTTTTCATTTTATCTTTTTTCTGTAGCTTAATGATACGTTTGGTAGGGGGAGAGGACAAGGATAAAGGGCTAGAAAATAATCAATAGGAATCATAGAAGGGAAAATTATCTGCCGTTTGATGTTAAAAGAGGGAAATTCCTATAATACTAGTTTACCTATTTTTTTATAATACTTTTTTTTTTAAATTAGGTAAATTTTTTTTTTTTATCTAGTTGTTAGTGTGATTTCCTAGCAGAGGATAAAAATAAAAAAAATGTAAGAACTTCCATTTTTCATCCCAGTCAAACATAGTGTAAGCAACTAAGCATCCGTCTTAGTCTTGCAGATTCCTAACGACATCTTTTCACCCAAGAAATTTTGTTGTCGTTTATGTGTTTTACTGGTAGTTTTCTGTTGGTTTTAGTAATAAGCGGCGTGTCACTCTTTGTTGCGGTTTATAAACGACATCTTGTCTGCATCATTTCGTTAGCAAAATAAGCGGCATGTCGTGTTTTATGTTTATGTGTGTTTGACGCATTTGATAAACGACATGTTTTGTCTCTGAAGAAGTTACATGTCAGCCTTTTCTATCGTTTCAAGAAACAAACGACGTGTCTTTTTGGGTTCAAGAATTTGATGCACTGTATATAACTTCATGCTGTTTACATTGGAAATCTTGTTGTCGTTTCTACTCACAACCAACTGTCGTACAAATGATACACGACATGTCGTTGAGTGGTTTACTCATGACTGTATGACGCCTTTACTGTGGTTTATGGCTACACGTTACTCAATATGAAAAGAAAAAAATTAGATAAATAGACAATTTTTAACACTTATTTAATAAATGACCCACTTTTTATTTTATTTTTTTTCCTTTTTCTTAAAGAAAATGGTCATTAGATATTGCGCTTCCTTAATTTCAGTATCTCATAATAAACCGTTAGAGAAACTACTTTCAATTGCTAGATTTACTGCTAGATTAGCAAAGGAGTACTGATGGAGGGTACAAAGTAAAAACGTCCCTGCAAAACCTCCCGCTTTTGTCGTTTCCAAAGCTTCTAGAAATACTTAATTATAAATTATGTATATACATGTACTTATTCATATTCTTCCTTGTACCTCACGCAACGAGCACTAGTGAACTGTATTGCTCAATAAACTAGCCTCTTATTATGTTCCTTATGTTTTTGCCCATTCTAGTGTCTGTGCTTGTTTGGACACACCTCTGAATATTATTCAAATACCATGTTTTTTGTCAATTTATGACAAACTTGATTTGAGCCTCTACAAAAGTTTCATGTAACTCCCCACACTAACGGACAATTGTTGTCGATAAAGTCATACCGGTTTTCCTATAAATTAGAAAAAATGTCATTTTAATGAAACAGGCCACCTTGTTAATTTCAACACATCAATATCATTGAAAATGTACAAGGGAACATGGGCTTGGGACTATGTCAAAATATGCATATTAAAATAGTGGAAGATTTGGTCATTTACAAAGGAACTTTGGAATATAGAAATAAAAGATCTTGTGGATTGATTTGCTTAGTATACAAGACTTTGTAACTTCAAAGGAAGAACCAATAGAGCTTAGAGAATGAGTTTCCAATTTGAGCACCAGAATTCTCTTTTCTCTTTTGAAGATCTCACTTTTGATGGAGTTGATCAAGAAATACTTTGTACTCCTACTCAAAGTTTGAACCAATTTAGCCCGATGGACTATGGCTACTGCCGTGATGGACACGCGACAGACGAGTTCGTCTTCTCCAAATACGAGTTACAACAACAACACCAACAATCTTGGAGTCTTGGTGATCCTCAAAAGTATGAAATCTCACCCCGAATTGAAGCGTCCCCAACTATGGCACCGAATATTGGAGTCAAGGAGTATCCGTTTTCTTTAGCTGCTCTCGAGATCTTGAACAACCACGGAAGCGGGTTTAAGCGGTTAAAGGGGAGAAGAATCATTGTGCCGTATGATGACACAGCAACAATCAATGAGGGGGGTGACGATCAAAAACGATCAACTGAAGAGATTTTGAGAATTGCCGGCGAAAGATTCATCAAGTACTCATCCCAGCAGGCAACAGGCCATCCTTTTCGATCGTCGTTCTCGGGCCTTTCTTATGAAGAGATGAAGAATGTTGAGCTTGTGGAGTTGCTTCTATCTTCAGCTGAGAAAGTAGAGTGTCAACAGTATGAAAGCGCGAGAAGATTACTCAACTTGTGTGGTCACCTGTCTTCGGATACAGGGAATCCTGTTCAAAGGGTGGTTTACTATTTATGTGAATCTCTAAAGGAAAAGATTGATAGGGAAACAGGATGGATTTCGTCAAAGGGTACGAGGAAAAATTGTCTGTCGTTCGATGTTGATAAAGCAATGGAGGTTCCAGATGCCCCTAAGCTCGCGTTTCACCGAGAACTTCCTTTCTCTCAAGTGGAAAAGTTTGCAGGAATCCAAGCCATTGTAGAAAATATTGGTGAAGCAAAGAAGATTCATGTTATTGATCTTCGAATCGCGAATGGTGTTCAATGGACAGCATTGATGCAAGCTCTCGCATCTCGCCACGAGTGCCAAATCGAACTTCTAAAGATAACAGCCCTTGTAACTAATTCAAAGCAGGCTATTGAGGGGACAGGTAAGTGGTTGTCTAATTTTGCCTCTACTATGAACGTTCCGTTTTCTTTCCAGATAGTTATGGTGCCAAACATGTTGGACCTCAAAGAAGATCTTTTCGAATTGGACGCCGATGAAGCAATTGCAGTCTACTCGTCTTTCGCCTTGAGAAGCATGCTTGCACAGCCAGCTCAATTAGAGTCTTTGATGAGGGTTATTAGGGGCCTAAATCCATGTGTGATGGTTGTGGCTGAAGTCGAGGCAAACCACAACTCGCGGGCCTTTGTGAACCGTTTCATCGAGGCCCTCTTCTTCTACGGGACATTGTTCGATTGCCTTGAGACTTTCATGAAAGGGGATGAGCCGAATAGAGTGATAGTGGAAGCATTATATTGTTTTGAGGCAATGAGAAACATTGTGGCTTGCGAGGGAGAAGAGAGGAAGATTCGGAATGTGAAGTTCGATGTTTGGAGGGCGTTTTTCGAGAGGTGCGGAATGGAGGAGCTAGAATTGAGCCCATCATCCATTTACCAAGCAAAGTTGGTGACTAAGAATTTTGCATTTGGGAGTTCTTGCACACTTGAAATGGATAAAAAATGCCTCATGATGGGGTGGAAGGGTACACCCCTTCAATCTCTTTCTGCTTGGAAGTTCCTTTAGCTACACTTTTCTTGCTCAAGATGGTATACATATAGATATATATACATTTATATTTCAATCTTATATACCTATTCTCTTCCTAGATTCAGTTCCAAGTTATACATGTTTCGAAAATCTTAGTTGTCAACAAATATTAGCTCTAGATTTCTGATTCTAGGTCAAACTGTTGACCCCGATTCTTAGCTCCTCTGTAAAATTATTTAGAGTGGAAGTTGTTTGGACGTTTGTAGTTCATACTTTATCTTCATGAAAATTAAGCATGTTGATTAAGGTTCAGAGTTTGCGGTCGTTTAAGAGGAAAATATTTTTTTTTTATTTTTTTTATTTTTTTTAAAACATGTGTTTAGTGATAAGGTTTGGATTGTAGAATTTAGGTTTGAATTAATGGTGTATTTATCAATGCATTTGAATAGCTAGAGTTAAAAACTGTAACAACTTGAAATGTGTTTGGAAAAAAAAAATATCAATATGGAGCTTGTTTCGTTCGTATCAAAACTCTATGCAATTAAAAAAAATCATCTCATTTGGACTTGTCTATGCAAAGTTATGGACTTTTAAAGTTTAAGTTATAAAACTGTGTGAATAATGAAATGGAAGGAAAAAGACAAAAACTGAATTGTAATTGTATTGTTTGGATTGTGCGTCCAAATGCATGCTAAATGTGGCAAAGAAACTAGATGTCGTTTGTCAAGGATACCTTGAATTTCGAAAGTTTGATATCGTCGAATTTAGAACATGTCGATTGTAGTAGGAGGTTATTAGCTCTAGTTTAAAGGAACATGTAGTTTTTTCGTTTTCGTTTTAGTTTTTGTTTTTGTTCCCGCTAGAAGAAAGGATATGTTGTAAGTTGGAAGTGAAAACGACAGATTGTTTGTACTTTGTACTCTAAAGTTTTGGCGTCGTTTGTTTATTTAGTAGCAACAGAAGAAACCATAAGTTCAAATTCAATGAATGAAGGACAAACAACACAAACAAACAATGGAAACAAAAGGCTTAACAAACAGATGGTATTCCAGCAACCAATAACAGCCAACATAAAAATTAGGTGAATTTAGTGTTTGAATGCATGTGTTTGGAAAAGAAAAATATGCCAAATGATTTAGTTGTAAAATCTAACTGAAAAAAACTAATCCAAATATCAGTGACCAGTTTTGTTTTCTCCTCCTTTGTGAGGTCTCATTAAGGCAAAAAAAAAAATGAAAGAAAGAAAGCAAAAAAAGATATTTGGCATCCAAAATTTGAAAACAATTTGGTGCCTTTGTTGGAGAATACAAATAATTATTATATTTATTATTTTAGAAATACTTGTAAATATCTAGTTAGTTTCCCAGTTCAAATTTTCTAGTTTTATTTGATTTGTAAAATCCTTATTTTAAGAAAGGAGAAAAGTATCTGAATTAGGAAAGTTTGAATTTTGCAATTTGCGTATATATATATATTTCATCTCATCAACGAAAAGGCTATGCCATATAAGTATACAAGTATAATTTACAAACTAACTAGATATTTACAAGTATTTCTAAAATAATGGATACAATAATTATTTACATTCTTCTATACCTTCAACATCTATTCATCCTTACAAGATGAAAAACATGGAATAATTTTACTCCAATGTTTATTAAGCATATTCTTTACATTTTGTATGTCTCATTGTTCTTGTTGGTTACTAAACAACTACTTAGTCTTTTTTTTTTTTTTTTTTTTAAATTGTTACGTTTTTATTTCTTTTATTTTAATTTTGGCCCTCTTTTTCTTGAATGGAATTCTTAGGAGTTATCGTCTGTAAAAGTTTCCATAACAAATTATTTAAACCTGCTTAGTGCTTTTGCTTACATTGTTTGAGTTCTTGTTTATGTTTTATATATTTGTTTTGAACAAGAGTGTTATTGTTTTTATTCCAAACCATATAATAAAAACAGTAGTTACAAGTGGCCTTTCATATAAAATAACGTAAATAAATTAGGCCAACTTGACAATATCAACATATCAATATCATTGTTAGGTACTGGACTTGAGAGCTCGGAATTTGGTACTTTGTCCCCACTCCAATGTATATATAATATATATGTTAAAGAGTTGTTGATTTTCAATACGTTCATCATAATTTACTAAGAAGAAGAAAAAAAAAAAAAAATAGAGCCCAGAAAATGAGTTTCGATTTTGAGCTAGAGAATGCCATGTTCTCCTCAGAGGACTTCAATTTTCAAGAAATTCAAGACCCGCTATTTAGTTCTATTGATTCCAGTTTTAATGGCATTGAAGAAATGAATAGCCAAGTTCATTTCAATGGAGCTGAAGAGTGGAGTGACTTTGGGGCTAATCCTTCCTTTCTGTTTGACAATGGCAACTATCAAGATGAATTTCACTTGCAAGATCAGCAACACCAACAATCAGTTTCCGTCAATGGAATGCTCGGTGACGATCATCGCTATGACACGGTCCCGCCATCACTTGAAACATGTCTAGAGGAGACAACAGCAAATATTATTGGTGATGAGATCGCAGCCACAACTTTAGCCCCTCAAGATGTTCGAGTCAAGAAGGGTAAGGGATATCCATTCTCTTTGGCTGGTCTTGAGCTATTAAACAACTACGGAAGCGGGTTTAAGAGATTGAAAGGGGAGAGGATCATTGAGCCAATCAAGTATGGAAATCATGGTAACAATGTTGTGGCAGAGGCTGCAGAGGATAGGAGATCTGCTGAAGAAATCTTGAGGATTGCCGGTGCGAGGTTCATTCAGTCCTATTCGCCGCAGGAGAGTAGCAGCCACCCTTTTGAGTGGTCCTTCTCTGGCCTTTCCGATGAAGAGACCAAAGATGTTGAGCTTGTGGAGTTGCTTCTATCTTCGGCTGAGAAACTGGGGTGTCAACAGTATGAAAGTGCGAGTAGATTGCTCAATCTTTGTGATTACTTGTCTTCCAACACCGGATTTCCAGTTCAAAGGGTGGTTTACTATTTCTGTGAAGCTCTCAAGGAAAAGGTTGATAGAGAAACAGGAAGGCTTGGATCATCAAAGGGGTCGGGGAAAAGGCACCGGTTATTTGATATCAACAATCCTAGCTTGGTTCCTGGCACGCATAGGATCGCTTTTCACCAAGGACTCCCTGTCTTCCAAGCGGAAAAATGCGCAGGAGTGCAGGCCATTGTGGAAAGCATTGCTGAAGCAAAGAAGGTTCATGTGATCGATCTTAGGATCGTGTGTGGGAGCCAATGGACGACTTTAATGCAAGCTCTCGCGTCACGACTTGAAAACCCCATCGAGCTTCTCAAGGTAACAGTTATTGGAACCGCAACTGCTAGACATGCTCTAGAGGAGACGGGTAGATGGCTGGAAAACTTTGCCTATACGATGAAGATACCGTTTTCTTTCAAGATAGTTATAGTAGAAAACATGTCGAGCCTCAAGGAAGACCTTTTTGAGTTGGATGCCGAGGAAACGCTAGCGGTCTACTCTTATTATGCATTGAAAAGTATGATTGCACAGCCAGCTCAATTAGAGTCTCTAATGAGGGTGATCAGGAGCCTAAATCCTCGTGTAATGGTTGTGACAGAAGTTGAGGCAAACTTCAACTCGCCGGACTTTGTGAACCGTTTCATTGAAGCCCTTTTCTTCTATGGGACTTTCTTCGATTTCCTTGAGGCTTCCATGAAACATGATGACACAAACAGGGTGATATTTGAGTCACTCTACTGCGGACTGGCGATCAGAAACACTGTGGCGGCTGAGGGAGAGGAGAGAAAGTTTCGGAACGTGCAGATCCACGTGTGGAGGGCTTTCTTTGCGAGGTTTGGAATGGAGGAGCTAGAGTTGAGCCCGTCATCCGTATACAAAGCTATGAAGGTCATGGAGAATTTCTCATGTGGGAGGTCTTGCACACTTGATATGAATGGGAAATGCCTTGTGATGGGGTGGAAGGGCACGCCAATCAATTCTCTATCTGTTTGGAGATTCGTTTAGACCTTGTTTGTTCGGACGGAAAAGCGGAAGGATGAGGGATCGGTGTAGGAGGATCAGTGGATGGATTTCAAGACTTATAGTCCTCCCTTCCTCTCTATGTTTTCCTCGCCTAAGTTATATTTCCTTCTTTTTTTCTTCATATTCTTTCCCTCCTACCAAACACAACTCTACTAGATGGTCAGTCTCTAGTACGTTATTTTCTTTCTAGTTCAGCTCCAAGTTCTTCTTTTCTTAAAACCATTAGTTACCAACATCTGTTGTTATCTCTGGTTTTTGTAGTTCACGTTCCAATTGTTCACCATGATATTTACCAGTTAGTTATGCAATATATTTTAAAAGTGAAATTATTACAATTTGCTGCTTTTTTCATAGAGTTCAAGGATCTTCACGTATATAGAATACGGTCTGTTCTCTTTATACTCTATGAATCCTTACTGAATTTCCCTACTTTTAATCAATATTCTTATTGAAAATAAAATTATGATCAAACTGAAGAAAACGAAACATCAAAGAGAGAAAAGGATAAGAAAAACAGACAATCCATTAATTATATATATATATATATATATAAGTCAAAACGAGGATAAACATATGCATGCACAAAAAATAATTATACATATATATATATATATATATATATTTTGAAATCGGGTGCCTCAAAGAGATCTCACCTTCAAGCTTGGGCACCACTTCTTTGTAGAAGTCACTCATTTTCAGAACGAAATAGTTTGGAATTTTGTAGACTTGGAAGTCTAGCCATCAAAAAATTAAAAAAAAAAAAAAAAAAAAGACAAGAAAAAATCAACTGTGTTTCCCAAGTCATCATATTGCTCATGACCCTACTACATTTATTATTATTATTATTATTATTATTATTATTATTTGTTTGAGTTCATAGCAAAACGACATGTCTTTTTTAAAAGAACGACATTTTTCTGCTCGACTACATATAAACTGACATGTCGTTTTCTATAAACCGCACGAACTGTCCAAGTACAAACAAACAACTTGTCGTCTTGTCATACAGATGTGTGCACTTGGAAATGCTATTTTGTTTACTTGTCAAATTATGTACGTAATAATTATAGTAGGACGACACATAATACAAACTATATTTTAATGAGTCCAGCAAGGTCTTCCACTTAAAGTAAATTCCATAATATCTTCTCTGTCACATTGTCCTTGTTCATCATCCTTTTATCTTCTTTTAGTTTTTGTATTTTTCTTCGAACAAGTTCATAGGAAACATCTCCTGAATGTTTCTTTAATAAATTATCTCAACCTTGTTTGGTTCTTGTTCTGTTGTTTGATCCAGTAAAATAATTATAGCAGTCTATATGTGTGTGTTTTCCTGTTATGTACAGAATTGGCGTTGATATATAAACAAAATGCAGGCCATCTCCAATGTTACTTCACTTGAGGTCATGGTCTGCACACTTGGTCAAATTTCGATTAACATTACTGAGAAGTTATTGTCAAATATAAGAAACTTTTAGAATAAGAAAGTTGTAGATTTTCTTGTTGGATGTGTAATTTAAATTTTCTTAGCTTACTAGCTCCAATTGGAGGGCAAAAACTTGAGTTGGCCACTTTTTTTTTTAGTGAAGAAAGGTATGACTTCATAGGGGAAGTTTAGTTCTTCTAGGGTGGGTTAAGTACAAACTTAGCTCTACTGATAAATCTTCTGAGAGTATGGAAGAACTCAATAATGCGTATCAAGTTAGTTTTCGTGGAGATAACTCGGTGGAGACGTGGAATTCTTATTACCACTCTCCTGATTTTGGCTTTCTCCAAGATGACTTTATAGCAGAAGAGTTTCTTTTCTCCAAATGTCAATTTCATGAACAACAGGAAGACAAAAATTCAGACTTTGGTCTACTTAACGATACTCGGGTTGATGTAGCCTCACCGACACTTGAAACATGGTTTGAGGAGATTGCTAAACTTGGTGAAAATAAAATCCCAACTGTGATACCAGATGGTGAGTCCGAGAAGGACAAGGAGTTTTCATTTCCTCTGGCTTCCCTTCAGCTCTTGAAAAACTATGGCGGCGGATTAAGGCGGTTGAAGAGAGGAATTAAGAAGAGATATGGAGCCAAGCAATCTGACAAGTATATGCGTTGAGGTTGGGGACGAGAGACTAATCATCTCTTTCGGTTTGGAAATTCCTTCAATACTAATATCAGTAATTAGCTTCCCTAATTTGGTTTGCTTAATTAGGATATGATCTTTTTTAGTTTCTTCAAGTGAGAGAAGTTTCATGTTTGTCCACAAATAATTTATTGTTAATTATGATTACTACTCTGCAACATGGAGATCTATATACATATGTATATATACATATATACGTACACACAAATTATCAGCTTGTTTCAATATATTCCTGGATCAAATTATCAGAACAAGGAGAAAGATCATAACATCAGCTAAATCACCGGACATCTTTTTGAAGATGAGAATTAAGAGAGTCACTTCAGTAGTCCCCTAAAGTTGGTGGCTCAATTATTATGCGTATATATAGAAGGTTTGGTAT
Organism: Ficus hirta; assembly: GCA_038430175.1. Classification (NCBI taxonomy): domain Eukaryota; kingdom Viridiplantae; phylum Streptophyta; class Magnoliopsida; order Rosales; family Moraceae; genus Ficus; species Ficus hirta. Next base: position 14,249,883 of record CM076593.1, on the reverse strand, counting down.
TTGAGTCTTCTAAACTAGCCAAGGGGAGTCATCAAATTCAAGAAAGTTGCTCATCAATTGTGAGCTCTTCAATTATGTTTTCATAATTTACAGCCGGTAGTTATAAGACCACAATTTTAACAAAATTTGAAACTTAGGAGGGGTCATATTTGTCAAATTCAAAGATTTGGGGTTCAAGTTATCAAACAATGTTAAGTCCAGGGTACCCCCTGTTAAAAAAAAAAAAAAATGCAAGCACCAAAACTATCTGCTTGTTTACAATATGTCTCTACATTGAGTTATCATAGCGCTGAAAAAAGATCATGACATGAGCTATAGCACTGAAAAACAGATGGCAATTATGACTTATGAGCAACAAACTCAACATAGGAATTTAGGGAAACTCTTCACTCGTCCCCTAAAGATAGTTGGCTCATGAATTATTACAATGCATATATATATATATATATATATATATATAGGCTTGGATTAGTTAGGTCTTCTTAAATGGCCAAGGAAAGGGATCATCAAGACAGTTGTTCATCAATGGTAATCTCTTCAATTATGTTTCCATGGTTCAAAGGATTGATGAAGCCATGGATCTCGGAGCATTTGCTAGGCAAAATGCTAGAGCAAATTGCTTGATTCATCGACTTCATAAGCATCGGGTTTTTCCGTGCAACGATGATCGAGTTGATAACCTCGTCGGTCGGATGATAAACCGAGAGAACCTCAAACCCTTGAAGATCACGAGGGTCAATGACTGGGTAGAGGAACACTCGAGCCCCATGTGCACTCCTCATCAAGAGAATGGCTCCCGGCGACATGTTTTTCGCCAAGTGATCAATAACCTTAGCCTTTTCTTCCTTGTTCATTCCCACTAGAGCTGCCAAGAAGATAACTTCAAAGTCCTTCAAGTCATCTGAGACATTCAAAATATCCGAAGTGTGGAAGAACATTCGTTGGGACAAGTCAGGGTCTGAGGAGACCAATTTGGAAGCCTTGGAATTTGCCGTTGGATCAAAGTCATAGTTATGAAAAGATGAGGTTTTTAGGTGATCAGAAGCCAAAATAATGGAGGAGAGAGGAAGAGGGCCAGAGCCCAAAAAGGCCACTTTTTTAGGGACTTGGGTGAAATGTTGGGTCAGCAAGGTGAACTCCAAATGGCTAAGTTTTAGGTAATTTGAATGGTAAGGGAAAAGGGTGATTTGGGCAACTGGGTTCTCATAAGATGCTAAGAGAGTGGAATAGTGGCTCTCTAGAAGCCCCTCAGCTTGACCACAGAGTGTGATTAGTTTGGACCTTATTTCCTTCACTTTGTTGGACAACTTGGTCACTTCAATAGGACAAGGTGGAATACATAAGAGGACAAGTTGGGTGAAGAGGGAATTCACATTCTTGGATGGATTTAGATCCTCTAACTTTGATAGCCTTTCATAGATTTCACATACTTTTTCCACCAACAACTCTTGTTCACACTCCATGGTAATGTGTGTGTTTGTGTGTGTTGTGTGCGTATATAGATATATATATATATATATGTATATGTTGCAATTTCTAGGCAAAACCTCCTCACTTAACTATGAGAAATGAAGAACCCATAATGGCAATTTATACTTGTGTTTCATGGTGTAATGCATTAAATGCCAAAATTGACTTGTATCAAAAGGGGGTCAAGTTGTAGTTGTTTTATGTAAGAAAAAAATTGGAAGCTATCATAGCAAAGTTAAGTGTGATGACAAAGAAAGACAAAGAATCATGATGTTCTTAGTCAGTATGCACTTGAATTTATCTATATGACATATATTTGTTATATACATATATATATATATATATATATTTGAGTCTTCTGTTACTGAGATAATTTTTAGTCCTATCTTTGGTGGTGGGGATCAGGAATCAGCTAGCAAAAAACGAAACACATGTAAAGCAAATTAGCACTTAAAACGATAATGTCAAATGTCAAAGTTATGACCTTACAATGTCGACATTTTATGGACTCACATGACCTTTCACCCTTTGTTTTGCTACTCATAGTGTTCAAAATCTAGTGCGCTATTGCTCTATGCATGCAACACTCTTTCATTCTCTCTCTATATTTTTCTTCAATTTTGCAATCTAAGTGGCTATAAAATCAGAGCTCAAATCTATATGGTCATGTTTATGTGGAGCTGTTTCCTATTACACTCTCTCTTTCTATTTTTTTAAGGGTTATCTTGATGTAGTTTTATCAATATTTTCGTATTAACAATTCATACAATAATAAATTGTCATATATATATATATATATATATATCCTCATTAGTAAAGATAACATGTCAATTAATTTTATACAATTTTCTTCAATTGATGCGAAAACATTCAAATTTTTGTATTTTGTGATTGAGTCCGGTGTGAAATTAATATTAAATCATGTTTGTATATGATCGATATTTAATTTTACAATTAATTAAAAAAAAATAGAATAATAAGTGGAGCTCCTAAAGTCCTCTATTATCAAAATTAATCCAAAGTTCCGCTAAGTAGCAATATAAGCAAACCCAAAATTATGATGCGATTTATCGACTTCTTGATCAAAGCTACACTAAATCTAGCCAAAGCAGCTCTCAATAGGAAGACTGAAGTAGGAAACGACAAAAGTCATAGTGTACGACAACTAATTTGAACCATTATTGTTAGGTGGGGCCTACATTTTCCACTTTGGCTCATCACGATAGGAGGACTAAAATGTTTAGCCACGTGGCACTTTGAAGGTTAGGCTATATGGGTAATTCGATACGTGTAAACTGCACTTCAATGCATGGTTGCACACTTAAACTGCATGGTTTCCACGTGTTTTGCACGAGTGTCAAAGTCCAATGGACTTGATGACATGCACAGAAACTCTTTATCATGCTGTCGCTTTTCAATTACAATGTCGTTTTTTGGATACTGTCTTCTAAACTTGATGTCGTTTTCAAAAATAATGTGGTGGTATAATATTTGATAATAAAATTTCGTTTCTCAAATGGGGTTCATAAGACATTGCCTTTTTCATTCCACTATCGTTGTTTTACAACTTGTCAAACTCTTTACCTTCCTGTCGCTTTTCAAGTACATTGTCGTTTGCTTTGGATATTGTCTTCTAAACTTGATGTCGTTTTTTAAAAACTAGTATGGTATTGTCTTTTGTTTTATAATAAAATGTCGTTTGTCCGATGATGCGGGGTTCATAAGATATTGCCGTTTTAACTCCGCTGTCGTCTTTATGAGACTTGTCGTTTATTCTTAATATCGTATTTGCCAAACGTCGTTTTACAAAAATATTGAATTTTCTAATGATTAAACGTGAATAAGCATGACTTTTTCAATCAAAGGACATATGGACAGCAACAGACTTGGAAACGACACATACTAAATCGAATGAAAGGGCTTCAAGTTCCACTAGTTTAGAGAAACGACACTTTGACTTGACCATTATCAGTAATGGAGTCAGGATTTATTGATAAAGGACAAAAAAAATTTTGATCAAACCACTAAGCTCATTAATATTTATATTTTTAATAAAACTATTTTATTTTTTAAAAATTTAAATTGTTTGCATAATAAAATATGAGTGGTTACATTCACACCACAATATTGATAAATATCCCTACCTAATAAATGTTTCATAATATTAACATAGTAAATGCATCATTTTATAGATATATATTTTTTATATAATACCACATTTAACTCTCTCATACACCCACTTTTATTGTAAATAAATTAACAAATCTAAATAAGAAAAAAAGATAAAGAAAACATAAAGTATCTTTTAAAAAAAACTAGAGGAAATAGTAAAGAAGAAAAAACTCAAGTAATGTCTAAATAAAAAATCAAAAAATGTCATACTACATTTAAAAAAAATACATAAATATAGAATCATGTAAACGGACATAGAAAGAAAAAATAAATAAAAAGAATAATTATATAAAAAACCATAGAGAATCATTTTCAAATACTAGAAGAAAAGAAAAAAAAACACATAATACTAATGAACAAAAAAATTAAAAATACATATTTCAATAGTTGTTAGTTTTTTAAGAGACATCTTTCTTTTCTTTTTTTTTTCTTTATTTCACTTAAATTTTTCATTGAAATTTTTATGTAGTTATAAAAATTTCTTAAGAAAAGAAATTGATAAAGAATAATTTAGAATTTAGAACAATTTCTTAAGATTTTTTTTAAAGTATTATTTCCATTAATGATTAATGTGGTGTATGTTTTTTTAATTATTATATATATATATATTCATTTATAAGTATGTGAGGAAACAAATCTTTATTGACTTTATAGGATATCTATTAATATTATCTTTCTAAAATATTTACGAGATGTCAAGATTAATTAATACACACACTCACTATATTACAATTAAAAAATTAAAAAGGAGAGAGAAAAAAAGCTAGGGAGGCCGTGCGCCAATTCCTTCACCACCCCCCCCCCCCCCCCCCCCCCCCCGCCGGGGCCCCAACCCTCCGCCATTGCCATCATCTAAAACGACACACGTACCTGTCGTTTTTTGTCTGAAAAATACAAAATAAAACGACATGTAGTACAAACTAGAAACGACAACGTATAAAAAACGACGAGGGAATTGGGCCTACCACCCAGGTTTCGGCCCAACAAATGGTGGAGCCCAGAGCCCATTGGAACACCTATCCTATTCCCAACCTCCACGGCCCAGCCATGTGTCATCACAGTGGTCACGTGCAAAGCTCTGGACTCGCGGTGGTTCACACGTGTGTGTCATCACAGTCAAAAGGGTCAAAACTAAAATATACTCTTTTTTTTTTTTTTTTTTTTTTTGAGGTTAAAAACTCAAATATACTCGAAAACTCTTATTTTTTTCCATCTGAAGAAACTCATCAATAGGAACATGAGATAACAGACAGAAAGACAGACAGACAGACTCTACAGAGGAACATCAGAAATGGAGGAGAAAGGGGAGAATGGAGATCAGAAGGAGGGGGTGATTGACACGTGGAAGAAGAAGCACCGTCAGCTCTGGGTGGGGGCCACCAGACACCCTCTGATCCTCAGCATCTCTGATGGCACCATCCATCTCCCTGCTTTCAAACGATGGCTGGTAAAAAAATTTAAAAAAAAAATGGTTATTTTGTCATTTTTGTTTATCATTTTCAAAATGGGAGCTCTTTTTTTTCCCTTTGGCTGGTGAAGTCGTCTTATTTTATTTATTTTTTTTTTTTTTGTTTTTTTGAAATTTGATGGTGGGGATTCAAACCTACACGTAGTCAATTAAGAAAATTACGCTCTGGGGACGTCTTTTAACACTTTGAAATTATCAATTATCAATTTTTCAATGTGGGTCTTTTTTTTTTTCCCTTTGTTGTTGTTACTATTGTTGCCTGGTTGACTATTGCAAAAAATATGAATAAATTTGGTATAATATACTATATTTCTAAATATTTCATAGTAATATTATGGTTACTGTATCATAGAACTCTCCAATTTATACAAAAAGTTTAGACTACAGTAAACTATGTCACATATCCGCTAAAATTGCATATTCTCTGTCCCTATTTAATTTTAGTGCCATATAAAAAGATATATATATATATGTATATATATGAGTGCATTTGTGGGCCAGGAGGACCCAATTGAGGAAAAGTAATAATGTTGTTTGTGATGAAATGAAATTGAGTTGAGGAAAATTGGAAAAATGAAATGCAGGGACAAGACTACATATTTGTGAGGGCGCTGGTTCCATTTGTGGCAAGTTTGATAGTGAAAGCTTGGAAGGAGTCAGATGATAGCAGTGATGTGGAGATCATATTGAGAGGCATGGCTGCTTTGAGTGATGAGCTTGAGTGGTTCAAGAAACAAGCCAACCAGTGGGGTGTTCACCTCTCTGAGATGCTTGTTCCCCCTAAACCTAACCAAGAATATTGCAGGTAATGTAAATCCTTACTTTGTTTAAATATTTTACCATATGATCTATGAGTGGTCATGTCATGTTGTTGTGGTGCACAATACAGAATTGTTTCCCGTGATCATGTCCATGTTTTGTTAAAACAACAGTTCTAACTGATGGTGAAGTCTTTTTTTATTTTTTTTTAATGTTTTTTTTGGTGCTGAATAAAGGGATTCAGGGACCCCTTCGCTTCTCCATATTTCAAACACCCAAAGGTAAAGTAGGGGCTCGAATCTTAAACCATTCCCTCACTACGAGTGTAAAGAGTGAGCCCACGATCACCCCCGTCCACCCTTTGGGTTAGTAGTGAATTCTGTAGTTGACCATTCTTGGTTGTGGAAATATTTACAGCTTATTAGGACCCCATTTGTTTATATTTCCTGTTAGTAGCTGATTTTTTTTTTTTTTTTTGGCTCATTTGTTAGGTATTTGCTAGTTTTTCTTTTTTCTTTTTCCCTTATTTACTCACCTTTATCAATAGTTTGGCTAGTGTTTTACAAATAAAGAACCACCAACTTTTTTTTTTTTTTGATAAATTAAAGAACCACCCAGTATGGAGTTTTATTGTTTACACTTAGAATTAGAGTTATAGTGAGTATTTATAAGATCAGTTTTCCTTCTTAATACAAGAAAAGGGGCATTCTAGTTGGAGGACTAATTGTTTCTCCAAAATTTTATATGGTTAACGATTGGAGTTAACTGCTATATTTCTTTGAATTTAGGGTCAAAATTACAATAGGGGAACAAAATTATGCACTTTTGTGTAGAAATTGAGGAGCCACAAGTGTAAAAAAGCTTAAAGTACTACGACTAACTTCTTGATATTCTTGAAAGTAAATAGTATCATTGTGAAGTTTTACTATGATTTTTTTTTTTTTTTTTTTTTGAGTAAAGTTTTACTCTGAATTAACTTACTTATTGTTCGACTGAGAATTATATATTTAAAGAAAATAACATGTTCTCTATTAATAAAGATAAAAAGAAAAAGAATAAATAGAAAAAATAGTTTTTTGAAATGTCGGTGGTGTTTGGTTTATAGGTTTGTACAGAAAGTTTAAATTTAAATTAAATCAAACTTTAGTGAGGAAAAACACCGAAGAAAAAAGTTTGGATTGCGATTCAAACCCGTGAATTTTGGATTGTAATTCAAACTCGTGAAACAAACTACACTATAGTAGTCGGTTCATAGGTTTGAACATAAAGTTTTGATTTAAATATAAGTTTTTGCAAGGAAAAACATCGTCGAAAAAAGTTTGAATTGAACTGTGATTCAAATGCATATGATTTGGTCGTCGTCGTGTTGGTGGTGATGCAGATTTCTGGAGAGCTTAATGGGACCGGAGGTTGAGTACACGGTGGCCGTAACTGCATATTGGGCAATAGAAGCAGTTTACCAAGAGAGCTTTGCGTTGTGCTTGGAAGAAGGGACGAGGACCCCACCAGAGCTGATAGACACGTGTCAAAGGTGGGGAAATGAGGCCTTTGGGAAGTACTGTTCTTCTCTCAAGGCCATTGCTGAGAGGCGTCTCAAGAAGACCTCAGATGAAGAGGTGATCAAGAAAGCTGAAGTTGTGTTCATGCGTGTTCTTGAGCATGAGATTGAGTTTTGGAACATGAGCCGTGGTGATCCTCAACACCAGTGATTTACAATATCTTGTTTTAAGCCTAAGACATACAATATATATATATATATATATATATATGTATAGTTATATCTTCCTATCTATCAGAAGTTTCAATAGTTTCTTTGTTTGTTTTTTTCTTTCCTTTATTAGGACAGTGTAATCTATTATGTTTATGCTTATATATATATATATATATATATATGTATATATAAGGTGGCGAAGTTGTGGACAAGCAAAAGGTAAAGGTATAAAAGAATGTGTCGGTTAATGGATTTCTTAGATGTTGCTTGTATGGCAATATATAATCTATAGTGTATATGTAGGAGAATATATAACATATATGTTGGAATTTTTTGTCACGTTAGTGATGTTTTCTTTAAAAGCCGTCCTCGTATGTATGTGTTTAATATGTGTGTGTGTGTGTGTGTGATTAAGATATTGGTATGTAGGTAAATATACTACTCTTATACTCGACCCAAAAAAAAAAAGGGTAAAAAATAAGCTGCTCTTACGAAATATTACCATTAGTATATAAACTTGGATAGTAATATGTGACCGGTGACAAACGCAGTGCATAATTCATTCACATTTTCTTATCATTAGCTACTAATAATATCTAACATTGTCTTTGTTTTCTTTAATAAGATTTTACGTGTTTTTTCATTTTCTGAGTGGAATTTTAGGTTTGTTTCACATTCACCCTTTAGTCAAAATAATCGTAAATACTTTAATTAAATAAATAATATTTTTTCATATGGACTCCTTAATTAGTTTTAAAGTTGGGACTTAGGAGTATGTTCTCTCCTGTTCAAGATTGCTAACGGGGAGATTTAATTCAAGAATTGCATATACTAATTCTCATGGTGATACTTCTTGAAATTTAAGATTTTTTTATTATCACTTTTTTTGTAGCATTTTTTAGTATCTTTTTATTGACTTACAAATTCTGACTTGTTTTAAGGATAAAAAGAATGAAGATTTTGTTTTCAAACGACAACCAAAATATTGTCGGAGATAATGCGCAAGAAAATGAAGTCTTTTTTATCGATTAAATATTTAACATTAGCTTTACAACACAACAAGGTGGCTGTAGTTTAGTGGTTAGAATTCCACGTTGTGGCCGTGGAGACCTGGGCTCGAATCCCAGCAGCCACACGAATACGTTTTTCTTTTTGTTTTTTTTTGTTTTTTTTTTGCACGGTACTCCCTGAATTGTTTCCATAGTTACAATTTGAACACTAAGCATGTGTTTGATGTTAAGGTTTAGATTGTAGAATTTAGGTTTGAATTGATTGTGTGTAAATCGATACGTTTAAATTGCTGGAGTTAAAAAGTGTAAAAACTTGAATTGCTCGATAAACCTGAGCTCGAATCCCAGCAGCCACACAAATACATATATTCTTTTTGGCACGGTACTCTCTGAATTGTTTCCATGGTTATAATTTGAACACTAACCAAGCGTTTGATGCTAAGGTTTAGATTGTATAATTTATATTTGAATTGATTGTGTGTTTATCGAAACATTTGAATTGTTGGAGTTAAAAAGTATAAAAACTTGAAATATGTTCGGAAAAAAAAAATCACTATGGAGTTTGTTTCATTCGTCTCGAAATTTTATGTTAAAAAAAATCTCATTTAGACTTATTTATGTAAAGTTATGGACTTTTAAAATTTGAGTTATAAAACTGTGTAAATAGTAAAACTGAGGGAAAAAGACAAAAATTATATTGTAATTATAGGGTTTGAACCCTAGTGCCAAACATCCCCTAAATTTATAGATTGATCCCAATGTTAATATTTTAAAATAAATTGATACGTGATTTGTAAAAAAAAGAAAATTTATAACCTGAATGATCATTTTTATCTCTTTTAAACTAAATTAATTGAAATTAGGATTTTAAGTAAGTTTTATAAAGATAGAAAATTTTGATTAACTTTATTATAAATATATAAATAAATTTGGGACAAATAATGATTTAAAAAAAAAGAATTTTTTGAAGTTTTAAACAAGACCTTTTATGTTCTTAGTTAAAGACCTATATAAAAGTAAAAAAAAAAAATCAAACTTGATTTAGAGTTCAAAATTATTATCAATGGGGCAGATTGCTATAGATAACTTATCAAACTTGATTTAGAGTTCAAATTATAATTTTGTGATTAGTTCAGAGGTATCACTGTAATTTAGTCCTTATTTATTATTATTATTATTATTGCATGAGTCCACGTGAGATGGCAATAGTTTAATATTTGGTATGCCCTTAAAAATATAGTAAAATGTAGACATTATTTCTTAATATCTTTTTGACAAAGGGTACATAAAAAAATATGGTACCATTACATTTTTTTTTAGGGAATATCTCTGTATTTATAAAAGTGTGATGAAGCAGCCAGCTGTTATGTGACCTTTTCTCTCAATTTTACCCCTCATCGTTTTTTGTTTTTATTTTGTTGTCTTGTGGGCCTCTCATCTAAGCGGGCCCAAATCTTAAGTCGATTCATATTCTTTCATCCATGCCTCTGTAAATATTCAGAGCAATAACAGAGGTTTGTTTCAAACAAACTGAAACAAGGCGGTGTAAGGCGGTTCTTCATGAGTTACGGGGTTAGTCTCTCTTCTTCACTTTCAATAGCGTTTTTCCATTGATATTTTTTTTTTCCATTCCTTCTTCCTCTTTCACTTTCGTCGTACTTTTTTCCCTTTCTTCATCTTCCAAGTTCCAAGTTTTTCTCCTCCTCTTCCATTTTTGATTGGCTTTCCGAAGAGAGGGAAGAGGTGAGCCGTTGAGGAGCAGCTTGATAAGGCGACGCGGCAGAAGCAGAGGAGGATTATTAAGAACAAAGAGTCTACCGTCAGGGTTATGGAGTGTAGCCAGGTTGGAATTTTGTTTTAGAATTTGATTTTAGCAGCTTCTTCTTTAGAGTTTGAACTCCATTTGGTTGCTGAGAAAGTTAAGTTGGAAAGGGTAGAGTTTTCTTTTTATTTGTAATTTTTTTTGGGCTCTTTTTCTTTATCGAATAGTTACTGTCTTTGTGCTGTATTTAGTGGAATGAGATTAATAGAGCTTGAAGGTTTCCTCCTTAAAAATGAGAGTAGCAAAAGGGCTTCTCAGATGAGCTTTCAACTTGAGGTTGTCGGATTAGCCAAAAATATAAAAAATAATAGAGATCGTTGATTTAAAAAAATTAAAAAAAAAAACATTTGAGATCGCTGATAACAAAAGGGCTCTGCAGGTGAGCTTTAAACATTAGAGATCATTAATTTCAACCAAAAAAAAAAAAGTTAAAGATAGAACGCTGATATTGTAAGTTTTTTTTTTTTTTCCCTTCTATTACTTTCTCACCTAAAATTCGTTTTGATTTTTTGGTCCTGAATTTGTCCTTTTTTCCTTAATTCTAGCTAAACTTCTTCTTCTTCTCTCTCTCTCTCTCTCTCTCTCTCTCTCTCTCTCTTTTATGGAGTTTTTGCTACAATTTCATGTGGGTTTTGATCATGGGGCAGTGGAGAGAGATGGAGCTGTCGAGGAGGTGGAGATGGAGACAGAATGGACGAAGGAGTCGTGGGGATGGAGATATTCATGTGGGTTTTTGCTAATTCTTGTGCAATGGCATCGGCCTCTCTCACATTCTCTACGGTCTATCTGTCTTTCTTCTTTCTTTCTTTCTTTCTTTTTTTTTTCCTCGTCTTATTTCCTTTTCTATTTTTGCTGGGCCAATTGTTATTTTGCCCAAGGCTTTTTTTTTTTTTTTTCCCTTTCTATAAAAAAAGGCTCTTTTTCATTGTGGGATGTTTTAATATAACTAAGCGCATTTGTGCCTGGGAGATTAGAGAGTATCAGAATTTTAGCTTGGTAACATAAATGATGCAATGATAGCTTTTTTTAACGGCTTTAGGGTGTATAACTCTAATACCTCATACATAGATGGAACGTGTCAAGAAAAGATTGCAAGAGAAGAAGCTTGGCACCCTTGAAATTTTTGAGCACTTTTAAAAACACATCGTCGATTTCAAGTTGGACAGGTATTATTTTTTTTTTACCATTAAAAGTCAAATGTTCTCGTTTTTATCTCATGCTCGTTTTGGTTCACTGGTAATCTATATTGTCCCTGTAGACCGCACGATCCATGTGAATTCGACCCTTATGTTGTATCATGCAGCATTAGCATTTAGCATTCTTTTCAGAATTTCAGCTATAGCTATTGCACTTCTAATGTAATAATACTCCTAATATGGACTTGATAAGCCAAAATATTTTGCATTTATGAATTCATTATTTTTATCAGTTGGCAGTCAAGTTCTGGATAAAATTTTAACATTGTTTTCTATTGCTTAAAGTCTTCGGTTTTTTGGGAAACATCATCTCTACTGCAGTGGACACTTTTATCACTGGGAGCAAAGGTGGAGGAGGAGCTTATATCTCCCTTCTATGTAATATGGGCCTTCTTGTAAGTGAGCTTTGCATGATCTCGTTCGTATAACATTATTTATAACAGTTTCTTAGCATTCAAGTTTGTCCATTAACGGCATACCAGCCAATGTGAAGACAACAACGTAGAATCCTTCTTAGTGACTTCTTTGATAGCGGATGGATAAGACTCTACTCTAATCTCCCTTTAGTAATTGTCCCAGCCTTTCTGTTAAGTTTTAGACGACGATGTCCACCTTCTGACATTGAATTTTTCTTTTTAGACTCGGTAACAAACACGTACCTGTTCGTAAGGGTTAATATAAGAAGCAGACAATTGTTTTGTTGATTCCACTTATTAGATCGGTTATTTTTTCTGCTCTGGTACAATGATGGCTAACATTATGATTCATGATCAATAGTTATTTTCTCCTTTTTCGGTGGAAGAAAGGAAGTTCTTTCTCTTATAAATTGCAGGAGATACAAAGAAATGATGTTGGCTTCTTTTGACGAGGAGCATTTTAGATTATGGCCAATTGATATGAGGTTTCATCGTGGCAATCTGAATGGTGACTCAGGATCTATGAGCTAACGAAGATATGAAGTCATAAATAAGGATTCTATGAAGCCTTCGCCATCTGTAATAAGCTTGGAAGTCTACTTAAAACGTATATACTATTAGACAATTTTGAAGCACCAACATTTGATGTGAAAATAGAATGTAACCTTATTTTAGGCAGGAACTATAGCAAATAAAGCTATGAATCTCTGGCTGAGCTTCTCTCTCCCCTTCTTTTCAGCAGAGAATATAATATTTTAATTTGAGAAAGTATAGTGCTTGCGCTGGTCCTTTTAATTCCCTGATTAGCCTTAAGCACATAGATGAAGCGTCTTTGAGAAACCAACACACAGAAGGCACTATGATGTTGATGCTCTTCAAATGAATTGCATCCTCTTTAGACTTCACAATGCTGATTTGGTTTGTGTGATTATATTATAGCTCGTAAAGGGAAAAAGGTTCCAAAAAGAAGCAAGTACTTTAACTTCTTGAAGTATTTCCCATACAACCGGCTCTTTTTCCCGAATTTGACTCTTAGCAACAACGATCCTTACCCTGGGTTATTGGCCATCTGCCGGAAGTTTTTATTTTTATAAAATTTTTTAAACGAGTATGAAATGTATGCTTGCGTATTTGTCCGTAGGTCAAATTGGATATGTAATTATCGGAATAATTGTTTGAGTGGGTTTGAGGAAGGATTAATGTTTCACTAGAATTCCAGCTATTAATTTAATGATGTTTCATAGATCTTTCCATGCGGATTTGTTTCAGGGGTCTTTCTATGCGGATTTGAGAAATTTTCGAAGAAGCCTTGAAGTACTCGTAAGTTTTGAATTGATTAGAAAACTTGCACGTGCATCGCACGTGCTTATCCTTGCTGGTCTAAATAAAACCGCTCATGTTCAGCCATTCGGACTAGGAAAGCAAGCATGGTCTTCTCTTATAGAACGAGAAACAGAATTCAATGAAAACGAAGAAAACGGTTTTCGAACATTACATAGCACTAACAAGTGCAAGTGTAGAATTCTGCTCAGCTGAAACATCCCAGCTTCTTGTTCCACCAAAATCGATCCAATACTTTTGCTGCTTATCTGGGAAGAACAAGCCAAAGTTCTTCTCCAACTCTGGCTCCTTTTGGTTCTCATTGAACATGGCAAACAAATAAGTCTCAATAGGTCCATTTGGCCTCTTTGGGGTACCTCCTTTGACATGCCTAATTAAGTTTGAATAGTAAGTCTTTGCATTATCAAACGTCGTCGCAAACCCGCCCGCCGATGGCCATCCACTTTCCGACACCACGACTTGCAAAGACCCGCCCCAAGCCCCCTCAAGCGCTGAGTACAAGGCGTCCAACATTGCATCAAAAAGGTTTTGGTACCCTAGTCCACTATTAGGATCCCAAACCACTACCGATGGAGAGGTGAACAAAGCATAAGGGAGAGAGATTTGACTAGGGTTTCCAGAATAAGCAAAATAAGGATAGATATTGGCAAGTATAGGCGTATTAGCCCACACCAAGTGACCGATAATTGGGTCTATGAACCACCTAACATCATCTCGAAAGGCGCCACTCGATGGGGGATAAGAGTTTCCAATCAAAGACATGTCAATCGATGTTGAGACCTTGATTTGGTCCTGGAGGCCCGCTGATCTAACGGCATTGAACACATTTACCAAAGCCTCTCGAAGAAATTGCGCATACGAAGATGTGGCACCATTGGCAGGGCTCACTTCGTTGCCAACAGCAATATACCTATTACGCACCAAAGTAATGTTATTTTATTTTTAATATAGTCATGGTTTTTTGGAGATCTAAATTCCTCAACAACTCAATTTTGGAGGTTAAGGTTTCATTAGAAAACCTAAATTGTCTTATCGATTTTTGTTTAAGATACGAATTCGTGACAATACCTGAATCTTACACTTGGCCAGAAGCTTACGATGTTTCTTTGCACCCATGAGGCTGCATTGTTAGGATCCGTAAGGCTTTGAAGGTCGGAGTTTGGGACGCCGAGGATGAGCTCGACGCTGGAGCCTCTAAGGGCGTTGAGAGCATCCTGATTTGGATCATAGATTCTCATACGGTAGATGTTGTTTGACTTGTAAAGAGCCACAACATCTGATGCAGATGGTAGGTTGTTGCCTAGCATTCCATAACAAACTCCTATAGATTGTGCACCTGCGTTTATAAAATAATTAGTTTGTAGATCAAATTTAGGGAATATACAGGAAAAAAAAAAAAAAAAAGGGTTATTTTCATCCATAGTCTTTAAACTTTAGGGTCATTTCACTTTACTCATTGAATTTTAAAAACTCCCACCTCTTCCCATAAACTTTGAATTTGTCTCCCTTTTTACTAGAGTTTTGGTTCAAAATATAAGGAAATTATATAGGTAATTGTCTTACTAAACCCAATCTGTTAAAATTTCTATTGAAAACAAATAGAAAAAAAAAAATTTTTGCATGATTACACTTAGCTCGTGTAAAAAAATTAATAATAATTGCTAACACTAAAATAGTGGTTAGTTCAAATCCGTCCATCCCAATTTTAGAAAGGAAAAAAAAAAAAAAGAATGAAATGCTTATAAATCGTAGCACAACAACTTGGGGGGAATAAGAAAAAGAGAGACACCTGAGATGCCAATATTGGCAACCATGTATCCTAGAAGAAACATAAATGTGGCAGTCATTAGAGAAATGTTAATGGTTGCCATATTTTAGAGAGAAGAACAACAAAAGCAACCAGCTTAGAGTATTGTGTTTTTGCACATCCAACTAAGCTGTTTATATAGAAATCTGAAGGTTTATTCTATCTTTATTATAATATGTTTGTTCTAAATCAACTTGCTCCTAATTGGCCACCTAATTTTACTATTCAATTTATGTTTTATCACTATGTAGAAAGTCTTACCCCGTTTTCCTCTAGTATTATGTTTATTATTTTCTTTGAACTCTTTCAATCTATAGCTAGATCCAATGTCTCCATCCTTAGCCCCCCCCAAAAAAGAAAAGAAAAGATTAAAAAAAAAAAAAAACAACAACAACAACAATTGTCATTGCAAGAGAGGTTTAAACAAAGCTTGCTTTAACTTTCTATAAATAATCTAGCAAGCAACAACATACGCAAGGAAAAAGGAAAATAAACTTAATTATGTTTGGGATGCATAAAGTGATAGATTTTCATGTTTGTGGTTTACAATTATTTTCCAATATATAACCAAGAATTAGCATTCCTTTTAAGAGTTTTTTTTTTTTTAATTATTACTTTTAAGAGTTTCCTATAATTATTTCAAGTTTGGATTTCATGATTTCTATATTCTACATGATATACAGTGATATTTGGGACTTTCCTAGTTTATGTTTTGTTCTATAGGAAATCCCACTAGCTACTATATAAAAGTCTAAGGGCTTGTCGCGTAAGAAGGTTAAGTTAAAAGTTCTGTCTCATGCATTTTTATTTTATTGGCCGTCACTTTAATGCTCTTTGTAACAACTCATTTAATTATTCAAGTAGTTTTAAAATCTACTATTAACTTATTGTTTGTTTTTAAAATTAATCTATAAAAAAAAAATTTAATATAGAAGCACAATCAATTAGACATGAAATTAGGGATAATAGATCTAAATTTGTCAAGGAAATGGGGTTAGTGAATTAAAATTCTAAAAAAAAAAAAAAAAAAGTTCAGCTTAAAGAGTTCCTATAGAACATATCAATGAAATGGAGTAACTTAGTATGAAAAGAGTTTGTTACTTCTTGTTATTGAAAGAAATCAAACCAATTATAGATAAAATAATAATTGTACAAATAAGTTATTTTATTTCTTCTCTCTTACATTTCTTATATTAAAAAAAAAATTCCCTACAAAAATTTAACTCTTTTTTTTGTCTCCTTTCGTAAAAAACATTTCTCCCACCCTTTTCCCACTTATTCACTACGTCCAAAGGCAAACAACTCTTAAAGTCAATCCTTTTCTCATTTTGGATTAGAGTAGTTTTTTTTTTCCTAGAAGTTTCGATTTAAATATTGACATTTGCTCCAAATTGGACCCCACAATAGTCCCCACCTTCCCACGGAAACTAATGATTATAGGGGCTTTGTTTCGATTTCCACCAACATTGTTTGACAAACGAATATTCCAAACAATATTCGCCAAATACGCAATCAACTAAAATTATGCACTGAACCAGATTTCCACAAAGTGCAAACCGTCTCATTAAAAAAAAAAAATTAAAACGATATTTTAAATTAGCCAAATGAATTGTTTTTGTCGTCATTGTTATTAATGATTTTAAGCAGCTCTATTAATGTAATTAATAACGCCGCCAGGCGGCTACGCCGTTGCACTAGCCTTTGTTT
Organism: Ficus hirta; assembly: GCA_038430175.1. Lineage (NCBI taxonomy): Eukaryota > Viridiplantae > Streptophyta > Magnoliopsida > Rosales > Moraceae > Ficus > Ficus hirta. The sequence continues at coordinate 14,233,004 of CM076593.1, read as the reverse complement.
AATAGTTATTTATGGTCGATCTACTTACTTCCTATTCTAAATTTGTGTTTGGACTTAAGGTTTGGATCTAAAAATTATAACTTAATTTTTATTTTTATTTTTTCTGTAGAGTCAATTTCAATTTTACTATTTATAATTACTATTATAATTTTATTATTTAAACTTTAAATTTGTGTTTGATTTATCAGTTATAGATAAAATTTTTAAGTTAAAATTAGTTGATTTTTTAAAAATTAATAATGTCTCTAATTTTTCTTTTATATAGAAAATGTAAAAGTCATGACAAGAAGACATGATACTATGTTGTCATTATGAAGCAACTTGCTCCCGGAGGCCATGACTTTTTACAATTCAACGCGTGCTTATTTCTTTTTTACTTTTTCCTTCTTTTTCCTTTTTGCTTGATCATCAATATTGGATAAATGTGATGTCTCAATCGTTAATGTGGAAACTAGTATTGTTTATGTCTTTAAGTTGGTAGGATTAATCCCAAAAACTAGTTCAGCTAGAGAAGGAATCCAATCCACATATAAACATTGCAATAATTTAGAAAATAATAGTTTTCGTTTTCCAAATTTTGTGTCCTAAAGTTTCCTGCTTTATGGTTGAGACGAAATGTCGTTTAGTCTGGAACTTAACGAGAAACGACCCATCGTCTTAAAAGTATTTCATTGTTGTTTTCCGCAAAGGAAACGTCCAAAAACGTCTTTCCAAAAAAAAGAAACGTTATATTTTCAAACAAAAAAAAAAAAAAGAAACGTTATGTCACTTAAAACGAAAAAAAAAAAACGTATGCCGCCTCATATACATGCAACCATAAACGACGCTATAGTCGAAAGTAAATGACATGTCATTTTATTTGGTAAATTAAACGACCTGTCGTCCATACCTACAAGGTCGTTGCATAAAGTGCCATGTAGTTTGTGGAGAAGCTTTTTGCCAAAGGTAAAACGGGTTGGCGTTTCATCTGACCGAGTGCACATAATAAGGAGAAACCACATGTGTTTATAGGATCATCATATCGCCCGTCCCGCTGGGGCTAGCTCAGCACGAAAGGTTTGAATGTAAACTTTCAGATTCGAAACTTAAAAGTATTTTCAGCCATGTTTAAAAAAAAAAAAAAAAAAAGAAGAAAAAGAAAGTGGAGGGAGAAGACGATTTCTCTTTAAGTGCGCCAAAAAGAAATACAAACATCGTTTCTTTATATAATTATGGAGAAAAATACACAGCACAAGAGGTCTGTTTTACACACGGATTCTGCTTTCCTTGTGTGGGAAAAGAAAGCATGAGATTCTCTTATTGGATAATAACACACTGCAAGGAAACATAAGAGAAAAAAAAAAAAAAAAATTTCCAAGCTTACATATCACTAGCAAGGGAAAGAGTGCTAGTGTTGTTCTCAGCTGTGATGTCCCAAGTTCTTTGTGCACCAAAATTGAGAGGGTATTTGGGCTGTTTATTTGGGAAAAACACTCCAAAGTTCTTCTCGTACTGTGGCTCCTTTTGGTTCTCATTAAACATGGCAAACAAATAGGTCTCAATAGGTTTGTTAGGCCTCTTTGGGGTACCACCTTTGACATGCTTAATAAGATTTGTGTAGTAAGCCTTTGCATTGTCAAAGGTTGTCGCGGTCCCGCCCTCCGATGGCCAGCCACTCTCCGACACGACGACATCCAACGCCCCACCCCAAGCCCCCTCAAGAGAAGAGTAGAGTGCGTCCAACATTGCATCAAAGAGGTTTTGGTATCCACGCCCTTTGTCCCAAACCACAACCGATGGAGAAGTGAACAAAGCGTAAGGGAGGGATATGGATTGAGGGTTACTAATATAGCTAAAATAAGTGTAGATATTGGCAAGTATAGGTGTTTTAGCCCACACCAAATGGCCTATAATGGGGTCCACAAACCACCTAACATCATCCCTAAAGGCACCTTCGGATGGGGGATAGGACTTGCCTATCAAGGTGGTGTCAATGGCTGTTGAGACCTTGATTTGTTCTTGGAGTCCCGCTGATCTAACCGCGTTGAACACGTTCACTAGAGCCGGGCGGAGAGACTGAGCAAGCCCGGCTTGGTTAATTGGGCTCACTTCATTCCCAACCGCTATGTACTTGATTCTTACACTTGGCCAGAATGGCACCACGTTACTTTGCACCCAAGAGTTTGCATTTGAAGGGTCGGTAAGTCTTTGGAGTTCCGAGTTTGGGACACCGAGTATGAGTTCGATGTTGGAGCCTTTGAGGGCATTAAGAATCGCGTGATTCGGATCATAGATTCTCATTCGCTTTATGTTGTTTGACTTGTAAAGAGCTACAACTTCTGGTATAGGTGGAAGGTTGTTGCCCATCAATCCGTAACAAACACCAACTTGTGCACCTAGATTCAGAAAATTAATTATAGGTCATTTTCATGCCATTAATTAATTAATTAATTAAAAAAAAAATTTTTTTTTAGTCTACATATATCCAGGTCAAGATCAATATCAACACAAAATAATTTTCTTACATACCAACAAACAATGTCTTTCTTGTAAACCAAAAGTGAATAGTCAGTTAATAGAGTGAAAACATTAATAAATAAATAAATAAAAGAAAAAAGAAAAGAAAGGCAAGCTAATTGATAATGAAATGGGTTCATAAATATGGACCTGATCAAGAAATATTCCACTTAGTTAAACTTAAAGAAAATTGTTTATGATAAAGAGAGAGAAAAAGAAACCTGTAATGCCAAGATGAGCAACAATGAGACTTAAAAAAAGCAATGCTTTAGCTGCCATTAGAGAAGTGTTAATGGTAGCCATAGAGAAGGACAACAAAGCTAATAAGCTTTGAGCATTGTGATTATAATGCCTCTAATTTTTCTCTTTATATAGAAAATGTAAAAGCCATGACAAGAAGATATATGCCATCATGCCATCATGAATCAACTTGCTCTCGGCCGCCATAACTTTTTACAATTCAATACATGCTTATCTCCTTTTTTTTTTTTTTTCCTTTTCTTTTTCTTTTTTGCTTGATCATCGATATTGGATATATGTGATGTCTCAATCTTTAATGTGGAAACTACTATTGTTTGTCTTTGTAAGTCGGTACGATTAATCTCAAAAACTAATTCAATTAAAGAGGGAGTCCAATCCACATATAAACATCACAGTAATTTAGTAACTTAATGATATTAGAGAAAATTATAATCTAACATATTCTTTTACGCCTAACGTGTCATGCAAATGATATTTAGATATTTATCCAGAAATAATTATATCTCACACTTTTCCTGATGCAGCTGCTTAATCTATGTGATAAAAGTCACTCTAGCTCCACCTAGCATAACTTTAGTCATGTTCGTATTTAGAATTAAAATATAGACATGTTGCTTCAAAGACCATACAATATGTACGATCCCCATCTACATTATTATTGTTGTTGTTATTATCATTATTGTTGTTATTATTATTATTATTATTATTATTATTTTGAATAAAACACTTGTGACCACTAAAATTTTCTATCTATTATTGGAAACTCGCCTAACTTAAAAAGATAAACAATAGTCCGAACTTTTCTAAACATGATATATGATATTGCTCGGTATTGGTGCTAAAAAAAGAATACTCTATCAATAGGGTTTATTTTAAATTGTTAGATCCTATTAAGTATTATTAATTTCATTATTAATTTAGTAGATATATTTTGTATTGGATGTGATTTTAATTAAGTATTTTATGTTAAAAAATATGTACTATTGACAGAGGTACCCACGCAGAAAAATCCTAAGAATATTCCAAAGGCTATTCTCCTAAAAAGAACAGGTGTCCAAATTGCATCGGCATAGCTATGAATGATTTATTAGCCATGTTGACTTAAAATGTAGTAACGCCACTAGGCGGCTACACCATTATTTAGTACTTTATTATTTTTTCTTTTTGCGATAATATTATTTAGTACTTTATTGCGATAATATTATTTAGTACTTTATTTGGCCTAGTGGGAAGGTGTTATAGGTTTTAAAATGGATAAAAAGGTCGTAAAATGTAATTCATGATGAGAGAGAGAGATCAAAGTCTATGGTTTTGGCCCCAAAGTCTGGCTTTGGCTTCAAACCAAAGTAAAGCAAGGCAGAATGTTAAATTTTTAGCATAGTTGATCAACCTCATCTCATTTAAAAATCTCATTGAAAACTCTTTATTTAGATCAATTATAGCTACTTAACGATTGAAAAATATAAACAACTTCATGAATTGGGAGGTAATTTGTTAAGTATATGAGAGGCCCCTTCTTTGAGACCGAACTTGTTATTATCTCTTGCATGACTAAACAACCATGACGTGCACAAAATGGGTTGCAAATGGCGACCATGGTCCCACCCCCACCACACAACACCCCCACCCGGGCGAAAATGGCTACTATATGTAATATGTCATATATATATGTATATAAGACAAATACTATAAAAGACAACACTAATAAAAGATAGATTAAGTAGGATTTATTATATATTAATTATGACGTTCAACGTCACCGATACAACCAAATAAGGAATGAGTACCTTGTAATGACTAAAAAAACCAACTAATAGTAGTAATAATATTGGCTATTAATCTGACAAGTACGCCAACCGGAAAATGACATGGTGGTATTCGTAATTTCCGTAAACGGTATGTCGTATATCTTAACCACTTTCACACAGGGAAACGACATTTCTTGATTCGGTTGTCGTTTTTCTTGAAATATAAAAGACGTATCTATTTATTGATATAAAGATGCTATGTCGTTTAAACCAAGGTTTGTTTCCTCCAAGAAAATTAGCTTGGGTTTGGTTCGCTGGCTAGAAATGAAAATTTTAAATTAAAGTTAGTTGACTTTTTAAAAATTAGTTATGAATTTTATTGACTTCTCAAATTAAGATAAAAATTGAAATGAAAAAATACAGTTTAGTTAATTTAAATTAAAATTGGTTGACTTTTTAAAAACTAGTTATAAATTTTATTGACTTCTCAAATTAAGACAAAAATTGAAATGAAAAAGTACAGTTTAGTTAGAGTTAAACTTGAATACCAAACAAAATATTAGATGTTGCTTATCCTCAAATTAACATGTCATCTAGATTGCAAACATAACAGAGTCGTCGTTTTGGGCCTTTAGAGTCCTAGAGTAAACGTTATGTCGTTTATCATCATGACCATTCACTTCAAACAGAATTGATTAAAAAAAAAGAAGAAGACATTTCGTCATTTACCGTCACTGACGCTTCTTTTGCAATTGAAAAGGGAAAATCGATTTACTATGTTGTTTGCACTTCAATTATACGACTCGTCGCTTGTGGTTTTTGCCAAGGAAAACGACATGTCACTTCCATTTGCATGGGACGGGGACAACGTTTTCTCCCGGAATTGAAAGTGGGGCGGGGAGAGGGAAGAATTTAATTCTTGTCCCTCCAATATTATTAACACGTATATAACTAATATAATCTTTCAATTGATTTAATATTATATTATAATTAAATATATATTTTTAATTTATATGTCATAACGTTATTGGATGGATATCAAGAAGTCAAGAATAAGGGGCACATGACTTGGATCCGAGGGGAAAACATCTGCCACCTCACCTCTATCCCACAAAACCGTTTACAACCTATTTCAACACAAGTTTTTTTTTTTTTTTATAAATAAATATTTCAATATAAGTTTAATGCCTCCTGAAATTGCACATGAGGTAAAAGAAAACAGTTAGAGTAGAACATAAAAATTAATTAAACTAGAGCTTCTTTATGTTAAGAATTATTGCAATCAGTAAGTAAGAGAAAATTGTTTTTAATTAACAATAAGAGGATAATTGATATCAAGAATTACTGGTACATTCCAAATTTCCAATTAAGTTGTTTTTGTAACTACATGTAACCAAAATATAGGAAAGTTTAAATCGCTCTCTGTGAACTGCATTTTTTTTCAAATGAAGTGTAGCCTTGCGAATACTCAAAATATAGTCCCTCAGAAAAAGAAAAAATTTAACAAATTTCAAAGAGACAAAAAGGATGGATTCAATTTCGGTGTTAACCTTTTTTTTTTTTTTGTCTCCTATCATATCTCTCCAATAACTTTATCTCCTGTTAATTAAAAATATCATGCTACATATTACGATAGTTAGAATATTTTAATTGACATGACATGATGTAACGTTCCAAATGCTACCTAATAATAATGTTATAAATTAACTTTAGTAATTAACATGGGTAATGTGATGGGATAGCATGTGTTTCATTATAACGTTATCTTGAGTTATTTTTTTCACGTGTGACACGATGAGAACTCAACGTGCTAGAACAAAATTCATACTAAATTAATAAATTTTCTATTAGTGAAGATTTGATTAAGTTATGTGACTGTTTAGTAATATAAATGTATTTTTATATAAACATAAATATAATTACTTTTTGATATCTCATTCTATTATTAGAATCTTAATTAGTAATTAGTAATTAGTAATTATTTATGAAAATTTTTATCCTTGAATTAAAGAGTACGTAGATTGATTTGTGAATTTTCCACTCCTATATTAATTGTATATTTTTCTTTCCCCGTTTATCAAATTAAATGAAAATAAAAAGAATGCTTTACATGTATGGGTTTTCTATAGTGAGCGTATAGTTACCTTATATATATATAAATATATGAGTTACCTTATTTTTTATTTTAGTTTTTTGTCTCCGACGTTTTATACATATAAACTTATATAAGATGTGTTTTTGTTTGACAAAGATGACTTTATTATTTGTTTTGGGTTGGGATTCATCGAGGGGTTGGATGATTGTATTGATGAGTCTTATTTTATAGGTTTGAGTATATGATAATAATATCCACATAATGATAATCTAGAGATGCTATGATTGATTGATGATGCTTTATTGCTTTAGAAATATATTAGGCTTTGTGAATAGTTGATTTTTGTCCATTGGACGATTTTAGAGTTCTTCATCTCTTGATTCATGATTTTGTTGAAATGATGATTTAATAATTTTATATGTTAGAAACATATCTTATGGCTGTTTTGTGTATATGTGTGAACCATATACATTGTGGTGATAATTTTTATATTTTTAATGTATTTTCGGATTTGACCACTTCTATTGGAAATTTTGAGATTTTATGATAAATTTTCCAAACTATTTTTAAGAATGTAAATGAACTCCATTTTTAACGAATTTGATATTGTTAGAAAGCTCTAGATGTCACTTTCATTGAAATCAGCTTCAGATCGTTTGGAGACATATGTGAATTTTTATGATTTTTCAAACAGCCAGAGGTCCGGCTGTCAGCTTTTGTAAAATTTTAGCGATCAATTTTTGAAACTATGTTCGAGGGTCTAAACAGTCTCCGTTTTTAATAAATTAGGTACTGTTAGAAAATTCTGGATGTCTACCTTTTTATTTTTATTAATTTTTTTATTTTTTTTTAACAATTGTTTTCAGGTCATTTGGAGTCCTTTACGAACTTTTATGAATTTCTGAAGGGATAGAGGTTTGGCTGGCAGTTTTTGTAAAGTTTAGTAATTTTATATAATTGTTCAATTTTTTGTATTTTGATGTTATTAAAATGATGAAATAAGCCTTTTTGTACTGTTTTAATGTGATGGATGTGTTTGATGAATTATTATAGCATTTTGTTAATTTCATTATATTTATTATTTATAGCAGGAACGATTTTAAAGGCAAGCACATGAGACCTCAATTGCGATCACTGTTGGAAAAATTTAAAAAGGTTAAGTAAGGCATATAGATAAGTATACTTTCACTTACAACATGAATCAAAGATTTGAGAAATATATGTTTTAATGTTAATGATGATATTATGATGCTTTTTAATACTTCTCTTACAATGACATTTTGATGAAAAGTGTATATATATATATATGTATGTATATGTATTTTCATATTTTAAAATGGCATTGTATGCCCTTGATGATGATGATGATGATGATGATGTTGTTGTCACCATTGGTTCGAGAATGGCTACCCCACTCTTTCCGTGACTAGTGCGCTATGACGGTATAACGCCAGGCCTAATATATGATGGTTTTAAAAGTTAAAAAGTTTTTAAATGATATTTATATTTATGATGATGTTTATGATGATAAAAGAAAAAAATAGTTGAAACTAACATCTAGGATGCATAAGTAGAAATTAAGGACCATTAATTGATAACAAAAAAAAAATGCTAAGGTACATAACTCTAATTTCAATCAACTTGTGTACAGATATATTATTTCATTGATAGGTGTTTAAATTTGCACTCCCTAATAATATAGTCTTTGGTCAAAATTATATTGTTACGATTCGAAAATAGTTTAAGATTTATTTTATCTGATTTGTAATATCTAAATGTTATGTTTTTGGTTTAATTTTTGTGTTGAATTAGTCAAATTAGTTGTTTAGATTATTTAGTTAGTTCCTATTTTTCCGTTTCCAAGCGGATAGACTGGGGCAGCTATTTGAATAGGTCAAGACTCCCTACAATATCTAAATATCCATTTTAATTACTTGAAAACAAAAATAATTTAGAATTTCCTTGAACAAAACATCTACTAATGTCATATTTATACGTAATATATTCAATCTCATTTGGTAAATAAATTTTAACATGTATCTACTTCATAAATTTTTTTTTTTTGAAACACTCGTAAAAAGAGGGAAGAAAGAAACAATGAAAGTTTTGAATTATATTTAGAATTTAATTATTTTCCTTTTTAAATTTCAAAATTTTCTCTTTTTTTTTTTTTTTCTTTTTCCATTATGTATCCTTTTATATAATCCTTGGATAAAAAGGGGAATAAAAAAAAAAAAACTTAAATAGACAAGGACTACGCTTGTGTGTTTATATAAGAGAGAGGTTCGGTTTATAGAAAAAAGTTAGAATTATTCAAACTCACAAAACAAACACCTTTTTTCCATCATGTGCAACCAATGAGTTGGAGATGCTGGTTTGGGTGGATGTACCAAAAGATGGAAGAGGAGCAACATTATGGCATCATCGGCAGCATCCAAATTCATGTCCATAGTAACTGACGATATATTGTTCGAAATTTTTGTTCGCCTCACCGATGCCCGAACGGCGATTCAGTACAGCTCCGTCTGCAAACGTTGGTACGATCTTATTCTTCGTAATCCGAAATTTATTAAGAAATTCATCCATCAACACCACAACCACCGCGGACAATTGATTGAGTACTCGCCGCATCGGCAATATACTCTTGTGTTTGGAAGAAGTCGTTTTTCGGATAATCAAGATGTGTTTTACTATGACTCCGAACTCTCTCAACAGGTTTTTGAGGAATCTTGTGCTCTGTATGAGACACCATCAGCTAGTTACATAAATTTTTTATCTTATCCGTGGCTTATCAAGGGGATTTGCAATGACCTGTTGTTGCTGGTGTGGGAAATATCAAGAGATTTTTATGTTTGTAATCCGATTACGAGGAAGTGGCTTCAGCTGCCTAGTCGTCCCCGTGATTTTTTTATTGCCGGGACGGGATTGGTGTGCCAACCCGATAGCTCTGACACCGCCGACACCACCCGATACAGGTTCAGAGTAGTGATGATGTCTCCTTTGAAAGATAGTGCGGTGATGTTTTGCTCCGAGACTGCAGAATGGATTGTGTCCCCGGTATACTTTCCAGGGAAAAAAGACCTCTTTTACGGGAGGCACTCTGTAGTTTGCAATGGAGTTGTGTACTGGCTAGATGGGAAGGACGAGTTCTATGGCGTTGCTGCATTTGATCCATTCAAGGATGTGGACGTCGAGGGACGATGTCGTTTCATTGCTTTGCCTGACACTTTTGGCGATGATGGATGGCAGGCTAAGGCGGACAGAACGTGTTTTGGAGCTTGTCAAGACAAGCTGCGGTTCTCGCTCTGGCTTAAGAGAGATGACGGCACCTTCGCTGTGATGATTTGGGAATTGGATGGGGACAACTCGTGGCACTTAGTGCACCGGCTTGTTTTGAAAAGGGCCAATAGCAATGACATGCATGTGCTTGCTTTTCATCCGAATGATGGCGATGTCATTTTTGTGTTATGCAACCACCACTTGTGTCGATATGAGATTCGGGAAAATAAGTTTGACCAACTCGGGAAATGGCCGGATAATTTAGCTCATCAACCACGGGAACCAGATCAAGCAGCTGCATTTCCTCTCGTGCATCCTTTCTGGCCTTCACCGGTTCCCGCTCTTCCATCTACCTAGAGTTGAAAGTCCTCTTTGTTTAATTTTCTTGTTTTTATTTTCCCATCTTTTGAGACAACTTAAATTCTTAAATTTTAGCCAATTACATTTGAGAAGAACAAAATGCAAGATCAGATATCACTTGAAAGAGGAAGCAAAGCATGGAACTGTGCTAATTTATGTAGTCATACAACTTTTGTAATTGTTTGCTCGTTTATGCTCAATCTTCGTTTATCTGCGGTCCTTAAGTTTGTTAGACATGTCTGCCATACTAATTTGTTGTCATTGTTCATTCTTGTCTTTTAGATTTGGTTTTCCTTTTTACGGTGTTTATCAATTCATGTCGTTTTCACTTTGTCTTTGATTCATGGTGGTCGTTTCTCTCGCATTTCGTCATTTTTACATTCTGCAGAACATGCAATAGCATGTTAATCATTTATTGGTATAATGTGTCACATTCGCATCAGAGCATGGTGTATTTTGGTCTAACGGCTTTAAATACGTTTTTACAAGAGCTGGGAGAAGAAATTGAGCAAGAGATGGTTCTCGAATAGGACCGACTTCGTTCCCAACTGCGATGTTCCTGAACCTCACTCTGGGCCAGGAGCGCAACGCATTACTTGACCCCCATGAATTTGCATTTGAAGGGCCTACAAGGCTTGGTCCTCTGCGCCAAGGATGAGTTCAATGTTCCAGCTTCTAAGGGCATTTAGAGCGGCGTGATTCGGATCGTAGATCCGAATTCACGTGATGTTGTCTGACATTTATAGAACTGTTTGAGATTTTCCCCCCATAATTTCAGGGAATGTATAGATGTGATATTTCCTAGTTTCATATTCTTGATCGATTGTACTCTATATATTCGTGCTAATTAGTTTCAAGTCGGTAACAGAGCGAGTTTTTGTTTTTGTTTTTTTTTTTTTTCCCTGAATTGAATTGATCACTGAACCACTAAAACACATACAACAAAGCGCCCAAATCTTAACAAGAACTACTACTTCTGACTCAGATGTTATTGACTAGCATTCTATTGTAACAAACTCTCACTGATTTTGCAGTTGCATTCAGAAAAATTTATACAATTTTCATAGATATATATATATATATGTATGTATATGTATATAGTGGTGGTATTAAAAGTCAACTAATTTGCTCAACTGGATGCTTTAGGTTAGATAATGATTTCGTTAATTTTAGATCATTTCCAGCATCTGTTTGGCACTGGAAGTGAAGGATCAGTTAGCAATTTATAGGTGGCCAACGAGAGAAAATTCCATGCTAGCTTCTAGAAGTATTTTGTTGCTCAATTTTCTAGTAATTTATACGTGTCTGTCGTTTCTTATTTTTTGTTGTCGTTGTTCATTTTTGGGGTTTAAAATTTGACTCCTCCTTACGGTATTTATTCATTCTTGTCGTTTTTAATTTGTCATCGATCCTCTGTGGTCGTTTCCACATTTTGTCGTTTTTACATATCTGTCGTTTGTCAAATTTCTCGCCTGTTCATTCTCGCAGTTATGTCTTTCTCGCCTTTCTTGTGGCTATTTTGGCTTTTTGCTCACTTAGACAGTTAGATTCCATCGTACATGGTTTATTCATCTGTGCAATTATAACTTTTTTTTTTTAATGGTTTCTTATATTCCTGCGGTATTGTTTATTTATTTATTTATTCATTTTATCGTCTTTTAATTCAACATTGTCGTTTATCGTTTGGTTGTCGTTTTTTGTCAGTGCTGTCCTTATTACTTTCTTTTTTATTGGAACAGCGCTCATTATTGTCGTTTATCGATTGGGTGTCATTTCTTGTCAGTGCTGTCGTTATTACTTTCTTTTTTAGTGGAATAGCATTCGAGTGCCGTTATTTACTCCTATTGGTCTCGCAGAAGATAAGACGTCACAGCACAAAAACTACATGTCGTTAATGAAATTGGAAACGACAGGTACCCTTTTGAGCAATATATCCGAAGCATTTTTTGGGGTTGACACGTGACAGTCTACGTTTTATTTTTTTGGGACGACCTTTACCCTTCCACACATCACCCATCAGACAAAATTTTTTTTTTTTTTGTCTCATGAAAAATAATGGTAATTTAAAAAAGATTCGTCAATAATGACTAATAATAGTAGTTATATTGTACTATCTTGTTCTTTTTGAGGGGATAATGGAAATTGTAATTGACATTAACTACTTAAAAATAATTAAAAAACATTTTTAGACAAAAAATAAATAAATAAACTTTTTTTTATACAAAAAAATACAAATAAAATAAAGGTATAAATTATAATTTACAATTTGAAATTATTTTTAAGAAGAAATTAATTTATTGGTAATATTCCTTCAGTCGTAGAAAATCTGACCAATTTGATCACCATGGGGCTTGACCAAAACCTTTTTACCAGTGTCATTCCTGCTTCTTTAGGGAAGCTCAAAAAACTGTAAGCTCTGTATCTGGATGGGAACAAACTATCTGGAAAATCCCCTCATCCATAGGAAACCTTTCCCAATTGTTTCGACTCGAGCTATCATATAACAAGCTTGAAGGAAGTATTCCTACAAAAATCGTAGATTGTCATAGTCTCCAAATCCTGGACTTTTCAAACAATAGATTGAGTGGAGAAATACCTAGAGAAATTTTTCTTCTTTCCTCCTTATCCACGATTCTCAGCTTATCGCAGAACTTGTTAACCGGTAACCTACCTACAGAAGTGGGCAAGCTAAAGAACATCAATGCAATCGACCTTTCTGAAAACAAACTAACCGGTAAAATCCCAAAAACCATTGGTGACTGTCAAGTTCTAGAGTTCCTTCAGCTACAAGGATTTTTTTTCGGGAAACCTTGCCATCGACCCTGGCTTCTTTAAAAGGTGTTCGGTACTTGGATTTCTCACGTAATAACTTGACAGGAGAAATTCCAAAGGATTTACAGAAACTTCGTTCCTTGATGTACTTGAATCTTTCTTTTAACGATCTTGAAGGAGAAGTACCAATTGAAGGTGTGTTTCATATCACAAGTGCAGTGTCAGTGGTTGGAAATACTAAGCTTTGTGGCGGTGTTCCAGAATTGCATCTTCAAGCATGCCCCAAAAAGAAGTCAAAAAAGGGAATGACCAAGGGCCTCAAACTATCAATCATAATAGTTTTGGTGGTAGCATTTTTCCTTTTGTCCACAGGTTTCCTTCTCTTTCATTGGAGGAGATTATCACAGAGGAAAACAACTATTTTTGCACTCCCAAAACTAAATGCTCTTTCGATGATTTCATACAGGAGACTTTTTAAAGCTACCAATGGATTTGCTCCAAGCATGTTGATTGGAATAGGTAGCTTCGGCTCTGTATATAAAGGCATTCTTGACCGGGAAGAAAGTCCAGTAGCTGTAAAGGTTCTCAATCTTCAGCAAAAAGGAGCAGGGACGAGCTTCATTGCTGAATGTAATGCATTACGAAATGTAAGACATCGGAATCTTGTTAAGATCTTGACATGTTGCTCCAGCATAGATTACAATGGTGATGAATTCAAGGCTCTAGTCTTCGAGTATATGTCCAATGGAAGCCTAGACAAGTGGTTGTGTCTAGTGACTGATGATGAAAACCACTCGAGGCATTTGAGCCTACTTCAAAGACTTAATATTGCAGTCGATGTGGCTTCTGCAATACACTATCCTCATGATGATTGTGACCAACCGATCATTCACCGCGACTTGAAGCCTAGCAACGTTCTTCTTGACAACGAAATGGTTGCCCATGTTAGTGATTTTGGATTGGCAAGGTTGATCTCAAACACCCACATCTTGAGTGGTCAAACTAGCACAACCGGAATGAAGGGAACAATTGGCTATGTTGCTCCAGGTAACGTGAAAAATTGCTTGATTTATTTAAGTTTTGCAAAGAATATATGTGAATTATTGGCATAAATCTACTATCAAAAAATACTCCATGTAATTCAAATTTAATGAATAACTATCCCTGGAACACAACTCTGAGCAATGACTTGTCTTTTCCTAGAGACACAGGTTGAGATATATCCGAACAGGATGATTTTTGTTTGATAAACAACTTATAAGTATTACTTGTCATATTCGTTTTTTCCTAATTTTAAAATTGAAATTTCTATTATAATTTAATAAATACTCTGTTTTATCACGATTATAATTACAAAAACACGTTTACTGTTGAGAATAGCAGAGTATGCAATGGGTGGAGAGCCATCCAGACAAGGTGATGTGTATAGCTATGGCATTCTTGTATTGGAGATGTTCACCGGAAAAAGACCCACCGACGAATTTTTCAAAGACGATTACAATCTTCATAACTTTGTCAAAATGGGATTGCCAGAAAGACTGGTGGAAATAGTAGACTCTGCTCACCTCCTTGAAGAAGCAGACGAAGAATCACCAATAAGAAGAGAAGATCGAAGAAATAATATCGGGGGCATTGAGATTGAAACGGAAGAAGGGTTGGGAAACAAGATCAACGCTCATCTGCGAAAGTGCCTGGTTTCAGTGTTGGAGATTGGAATTGCATGTTCAAAAGAATCACCAAATGAAAGAATGAACATGGCAGATGATGTTTAAAATTAGATGGTTTTTTGTCACATGTTCATCATGTGACCTTAATTGATTCTAAAAAATCCAAAATACCCCACATAAATCAAGAATATTTAAAATAAATAAATAAAAGTCAGAGCAAAAATTAAAAATAATAATAATAAAAAGGTCATCCCCAGCCACCATCGATGAGCTCACCCCTCGCTACAGCCCCACTTATGTTCTCCGACAAGTATAATTGCAGAGAGAGAACATGAGTTATATATATATATATATATATATATTTAGGGCAACACTTCTCTACCAGTAAAGTCTTTTTTTAAGCCGCACAGACTGAATCGGATGGTGTAGATAATGAGGGTGTATATGATGATTTGTAGGCATCACCTTATATTATAACAAAGTAGGTGAAGGAGGAAAAAAAAAAAAGGAAAAAGCTGGAGAATTAGCCCCAAGTTTTCTCCGTCGCCGATGACCTTCCCGCCACCAGCGACCCACCCCAGGCCCCGACCCCGGCACCCACCCCAAGTCCCCCCTCCCCCAGCACCTCCACCCCAGGCCCCCTCCCCCGACCTCCCCCCACCCACACCCCCCCGGCGCCCCCCTCCCCCCTCTCTCACTCTTCCCCTCTCTCTTCACTTTTCTCTATCTTCTCCTCTCTTTCTCTTCCCCTCTATCTCTCTTCCCAGCCCGCGCCGCCCCCCCCCCCCCCTCCACACCCCCGACACTAGAAGAGAGAGAGGGGGGGGGGATGGGGGGTCCCCGTCGGGGGTGGGGGTGGGGTTGGGGGGGTTGGGAGAGAGGGGAAGAGAGAGAGGGGGTGGGGGGGCTGGGGTTGGGTCGCCGGCGGCGGGAAGGTCGTCGGCAACGGAGAAGACTTGGGGCTGATTCTCCAGCTTTTTCCCTTTTTATTTTTTTTTTCCTTCATCTACTTTATTATAATATGGGATGATACCTACAAATCATCATATACACCCTCAATATCTACACCATCTGATTCAATCTGTGTGGCTTAAAAAAAAAGACTTTACCAATAAAGGGTCTCTACCACAATGCTGCCCATTTTTTTAACCAGCTTTTCTCTTTAGGTGCGTGTGAATAAGCATTTTTCTTTATTTTTTTCTTTTTTATTTTTAGTTATTATTTGGTTAAATTGAACACTCTTCCCTCAAAAAAAAAATTTTTTTTTGAACATACTCTTTTACCAAAATTTCCTCCAATAGAAGACATGTTCAAATGGTTCAAAATCGTTTATTTTCTTAGACCCGTTAGGGTTTTACCCTTGTTTGCACCATTTTTAAAAAATATGGGGATCTTTTAATTTTAAAAATAAAATAAAATAATAAGTTAAAAGACCAAGTGACACATTCTGAAAGAATTCAACGACCACATGAGTAATTTACCCTAAAAAGAATAATAATGTTTTAGCCAAATTGTAACTTCAGCACCTTCTACACTCGCCAATCCCTTTTTGTGTGGGGGGCGGGGGGGGAGGAGAGTATCGCCGCCGCACCTAGGCATCATAATATAGCTGAGTTTGCAGGCAAAGAAATTTATGTAGTTTCGTGCGTGTAGCAAGAGAATGAAAGAAAGTGAAGGTGAATCAGAACCATCGTCGTCGTTACCTTTGTCGTCTTCTGCAGCATCTAAATTCATGAACGGCGCAATTTCTGACAACTTATTACTCGAAATATTCATCCGACTCGCCAATGGCCTTACTGCAATCCGATGGAGCTGCGTTTGCAAGCTCTGGTAGTGTCTGATTTCCAACCCCCAATTCATTCACCGATTCATTATTCGCAACCGCAATAACAGTCGCCGCCGAGATTTGCAGTGCACTTTTATTTGTCAATTCCCACACCAAAATCCCAGAATCAAGAACTTGAAGACCGAAACTCTAGTCAATTACCAAGCATTTTCTTCTTCCAAGAGCTCCAAAGGACTTCCATCAAATTCATTGCCTTATAATCGCATAAATTTTCTACCTATTCAGGCTGAACCACTCATAATAAGGTCTTCTTGCAACGACCTACTGCTGGTGTCAAGCTATCCGCCTCCCAGCACTAATTACTACATCTGCAATCCCTTTACAAAGCAGTGGATTCAACTTCCCCAACCCCCTCCTTTTTATTATGCGCCGTTAAGGTTTGGATTGTCGACACACGAATTCTCCGGCGGGCCTCAGCAAACTCGCTTCAGGGCTGTCCTAATTGGCATCACTCGTAGTTCTCCAAATGGTCCCACCGAGTCCCACATGCAGATCTTCTCGTCTGATACCTGGAGCTGGACTTATACGTTCGCATCCTCTTCTCGTCCTTTGCGGTTGTACACTCGATACTCGAGGCATACTGAAGTCAGCGTTTGTAACGGGGTTCTCTACTGGGTCGACTACGTATGCCCCCTCTCCGATAATCCCTATTTGCTTCTTCGAAACTGAAATTATCTACGACTACGTCTAAATTTTTATCATTTTTTTTTTATTTAATATACGTTTGTATCCTAGGTTGAATGAGTTTTTTGCTTTCCAAATTGAATCTATGAATCCAAATGTGTGTTTGGGAATGAAATTTTTAGATTTAGATTTAAAATTGAATTGAAAATATTTTGATTCAATCATTCCCTACTATTTTCTCGTGAAAAATTTTTACAATCATAAACACCTCAATATACCACACTCTACACAGGCATACACCAACTTCTCATACACTAACTCAATTTGAGGTGCGCAATAAGGCGCACCTTAGTGGAAAAAAAAAATAGTAATGAGGTCTAAGTCTTAATCGCTCTTTAAATTACATGTGCCTCTATGAATTGATGCGTACTTAGAAACACAAGCAATTGTGCAATATTGAGGTTGTAGCCCCAATTTTTCTAAAGTTTTTTCCAGTCTAAAAAAATCGCTTGACTACCATAAAAATGAACACATTGGTTTACATAATATTCAAACAAGAGGCTGAAAGATAGACATTTGAAGAAAAAAGACTTCATGTTGTGTTATGATTTCTACCTACCATATGACTTTTCTTTTTTTTTTTTTTTTGACATATTTTATGATTTTATTTTGAGACTTACGCCTTAATTTGCAAACAGAAAACGTCTTATTACCCAATTGCACAATTTTAAACCTTCTATACTCAAAATCAAAATTATATTTTGACTAAGATAATTAAAAACAAAGGCATAACACCAACTCACACCCCCAATACACCCACGTTCTACAAAACATACACCAACTCCTTCTGCACTTTGGGCTCCTTTTATTGATTCGTTTTCGATACGTGATTAAGCTCAACTTTTATTTTGTCAAAATCCTAACACAAATAACCATAAATATCAAAGCCGTACTACTAAACTAAACGGCTAAAGTATGATGTTCAAGAGGGCTAATAACTGCAACATAAAGTTAAAATGTCTTTCTTGGTATAGCACATTCATGAATATCTAAATCGTACCACTAAACTAAATTATGAAAAGTTATTAGATTATGCAATCAATTACTAAACTATGATACCCAAAAAAAAAAAAAAAAAAACGATGATTTTTTGTCAAGGGGGGCTAATAACTGCAATAAAAATTTAAGATGTCTTTCTTGATATAACACATTCATGATGGTGTTTGATAAGTTTTGGGGACTCCAAATCCATTTTTTCACTCTTTTCTCTTCTATCAGACTACTATGGATATCAAAGTCCTACCATAAGTCAATGTACCCCTGCCCTTTATTCTATTTTTTGTCCCTCCTAACAAAGACCCTCTTAAGTGTCCCTACTGAAACAAACTTACATGCAGGTATAGTTGCCTTGGACCCGTTCGATGAAATGTCTGAGACCGAGATAACAACAAAACAACGGAAGAGGTGGCATTGCCGCGTCATAGACCCACCTGCCGAACTTGCAGAACAAGCAACTTTAATTGAGACCCAAGTTTGCCTTGGGGCATGCCAGGGCCGGCTGCGGATATGTTCCCTAACCACCTTCCAGAGCGGTGCCCGCAAAAGAGTTTGGGAGCTCGAAGAGGACAATGATGATAGTAACAACAATTACTCATGGCGTATGCTATTTGAGCCTAGGTTTCCAAGTCTCGTAGATGAGTTTCACGTTCTAGGTTTTCACCAAAAATAATGCCAATCTTATCTTCTTGTTCCCTAACAATGCTGTTTATGAATACAATAGTAAGAAAGACAAGGTCAAATTGATGGGCAAAGTTTCAGATGAGCTGGATCTAATTATAAGAGCCGTTCAATTACTAATGCCCTTCCGCCTTGTACAACCATTCTGGCCCACGCCACTTCCTACAATACCCTCATCTGTTTAGAATAATGGACTAGTAAGAGTTCCGTAGTCGTTACTTGTTGTTTTCTATGTTGCTGTGCTCGTTCATTTAGATGAGCTTAAGTCTATTTGGTCTCTTAAGTCGTTTTAAGTGTTTTTTGTGATCCTCGAATCGTTAGTGTGTGTTATTGTTTTTATGATTGTTTACTAAACTCCGACACTATTTATGCTCTTCTTATTGAATATTAAGTGCGAACTTCATACTTTTTATTGTTTTATTACGTAAGATTATCATAGTTCCCCGGTAGTTACATTTATTAAAACTTCGAACATCTCATTTTTTTTGTTTCATGCTTGGTTGGCGATTATAGGGCAAGCAAGAAGGGAAGAATACAACGAGTAGACAATCGAAGATAAAAAGTTGTCCCATGTCTCAGCTTTTATAAATAAAATAAATCAATAACATTAAGAATCTTGTTGCAGAAAGCGAATTATCAGAAGATCATGAGATGCAGATTATTATTATTATTATTATTATTATTATTATTACTAAAATGCACCAAATTTTAAGACAATTTATCATCGCATGGAAAATGCTCGAGCGACAGAGAGACAATGCTAAATTAGCTAAATTTACCTTTTCATTCAAACACTTCCACAATCAGAAAACAAACACATCTTATATTGAAATCATAATACAAACCGTTGAACTCAACGCTAGAAAGCACTCTAAATTTCCAAGCTACAAACCAAAAAAAACCCATTTAAAAGCTATAACATATTCACTTTACATGACACACCATGCTTAGACATGGTGGTTCGAGGAAAATTACCATCTAGTTTGGCCTGACCGGGCTTTCATCCATGCCTTCATTTTGCCTACTTGATGTATTGAGAGAACCACCTAAAGCCTTCACCATAACCCATCTTACGGACAATACTGCACATGAAGACCTCGAGGGGTCGGACATTGCTGCCCGCCAGATTGACCTTCCCCTTGCCGGTGGTGAAGTTGGTCAGGCCCAAGTGGTAACGCAGCTCGTCCTCTGAGGCGGCATAAGGCAAGTCGATCTTGTTCCCCAAGATGAGGAATGGGACATTGGCCAGCGACTCATCGGACAAAAGTGCATCGAGCTCCTTTTTCGCCTCGGCAAACCTTTCCTTATCGTTGGCGTCAACTAGAAACACCACAGCATCAACCTGGAGGGTAAAAACGAATAGTGCAAGCAATCATGTGTCATGCCATGAGAACAAACTTGAAAGTGTCATCTCTAAGGTTGAAACCAAAAATAAAAAACACCAATTCAAATAAACCAAATTAATATAGCGAACACAGCAACTAATCATATTATGCCAATGCGATACAAACGTCCAAACTTTTTTATTGCAGCATGATATAAACACTTACTCTTTCACACCAAAAAGTCTTTTCATCGGTCACACAACTGGTAAATTGTGGCTCCGGTCTCATTCTTTCGATAGTGCTTATACCCAAAGGTTAAAATGAGTCACGATGAGTGCCAAAATAACAGAAACAGTTCCTGGATTTGGATAAAAGGATCTTATGTAGGGATCATGTGGAATATTTTTAACAATTAGAGACATAAGACGCAAGATCTAAAAGGCAAGTACTAGAGATCCGACAGATAGTAACCCAACCTCTCATGCTTGCATAAACCCTGAGCTTGTGGATGCTGCGTTCCAATTATCTAAGTAACAAGAGCCTATTTGATCGTGCTAATATTGGAAGACGCCCATTTCTTCAACCACTACTGCATTCAGTTCTAGATGTATGCATAGGACTCGTATCTTATTCGCACTTGCCCGATTTTGACTATTACTGTTCTGCTTTCTAAACTACAGCTGTGGGGAAAATATCAGCTCTGTTGGTGACCTGAACAGCAATTTCCCCTTTCTACAAGAGTCTCCATTCATATATCTGAACATAATAATTGGGAATGAAATGTAGGCCATAAAAGGCCAAGTTTTGGATATAACTAATACCTTCTCTTTGATGCAACACATTTAGGGGGAAAAAAGAGTTTCAAATTTTGGGAGAGCATTAATTTTAATGGCCCAGTTCATAGTCAAAACATAATTAAGATCTGTAGATTATGGTAACCGCTACGATATATTAAGCAATAAGGACACCATACCATAATAAAAGTAGTATCAATGGTCAATGAAACGGAAAGCTCAACAACCAACCGTCCTCACTACACAAAATTCTTCGACAATAACACTTTCGATTGTGCTGGTGTTTTTATCCAAAAATATAATTTTTTTTTAGTTCGTGTTTGAAAAGAATATTTTCGGAAGAACACTTTAAATGAAGTTTTAAAGTATTCTCATAAGAATTTTCTGGAAAACCCACATTTTAGGACTTCAATCACAAGCTATCTAATAGAATCAGAACTCTTAAAATCATTCAAATGCTTTTGAAAAACCAACTTCTGAACTAGGAATCCAAAACCAGCTTTTAGAAACAAATCCTTAGTTTAACTAAAAACTATATAAAATCCCACATAATTGCTTCATGTGAATAACACAAGAGATAATAACATTGAAATTATAAAACAAAAATTAGATTTTTACTAATTATTAATCAATGAAAAATTGAAATAGTACCTTAGCGTAATAGTCCTTCCAGACTCTACGAGCGATCTGGTGACCACCCAAATCAAAAGCTTTGAACTTGATATTCCCTATGCTCAACTCCTCCGATGTTGGGTACTGTGTTGGTTGATGTTGAACTAATCTCTTCACCCCCAAAAAATAAATAAATAGATAGAATTATAAACTAAATCTTCAAAAAAAAACCAAAAAGCCAAAACAAAACAAAACAAAAAACAAAATTTAAGGTTTAAGGTTTAAGGAGGAGTTAGGAACTAACCTCGTCCTTCAACATGTGAAGCAAGGTGGTCTTCCCGGCATTATCAAGCCCTAGAAACAAGATCTTTGCCTCCTTTTGCCACAGACCCAGCGACGCCAGAATCCCGTAGAACCAATCCACCAAAAACATCCTCTTTTTTTTTTTTTTTTCTTTTTTCTTATTACTATTCTCTAAATACAAAACAAATAAATTTGCACCTGGCAAAAAAAAAAAAAAAAACCCCACCGGAAAATCCCCGCAAAGTTGTTTTCCTTTTTTTTTTTTTTCCTCGGGATTTTCTTTCTGACGGAATTTTCCGGGAAAATATTTGTGCGCGTGTAAATATATAGATGCCGACATAGATGGGTGGTAAAAGACTGGCGACAGGTTTGGCCGGTGAAAGGAGGTGGGAAGTTGTTGTCGTTTTGGGCGATGACGTGGCATGGTAGAATGAATGGGTGACTGAGAGCAGCCGGTTGGTGGGCTGTTGAGCTGAGTTGGAGTGATGTGATTGGCTGGTACGCGTCATCGTTTATTTGATTGTTCGTTTTTTTCTTTTTGTTTGGTATTTGTTTTATTTTCGCTTGAAATTTCAAATGGGTGGGCATCATTGGAATTTGCTCCATTTTTTTTCAGTTTCCTTTGGCATTCGCACATGGTATTATACCACTTTAATTAAAATAATCACATTTTTATTTTTGATAATAGGATTCAAATTTTTTTTTTTGTAAGGGGGTGTTTGGTGTATAAGTTGAGTTTGGGTTGAGATGATATTTTTAAGTTTGAATAGTAATTTTTATTGACTTTTTCAGAAAAGATAAAAATTTTTTTCAGAAAAGATAAAAAACATGATGAAAAAAGTACAATTTAATTTAAATTAAGTGTGAGAACCAAACGGGCCCTAAGAATTAGCTTG
Organism: Ficus hirta; assembly: GCA_038430175.1. Taxonomy (NCBI): domain Eukaryota; kingdom Viridiplantae; phylum Streptophyta; class Magnoliopsida; order Rosales; family Moraceae; genus Ficus; species Ficus hirta. Next base: position 14,210,189 of record CM076593.1, on the reverse strand, counting down.
GTCAAATTTGGTCAAATTACATTAATATTTCAATTAATAAAATAAATCTATACCTACAAATAAAAAGAGTGAACATACTCTTTTCATCTGGACTTCAATAATCGTCATGTGACGACTTTAATATATATCATGTGATTTTTTTTTTAATTTTTATTTTATTTTATTTATCTAATCTGTATATTTAAAATAATATTATGTAATTAGTATTATTAAAAGAGGATGAAATGGATTAGGGACAAGAAAATTGAAGTCGAATTCGGCATCATTAGGCGTGTGCATAGCTGGACCATTTGGAACTTGTGTACCAAAGGGATTGTCTTCGGAAGAACAAATTAAAAAAATGCTTACGTGAAGTGACCTCAAATTATTAGGTTTCCTATGCGCTTAGTTTCAAGGTGGAAATATAAATTTTTTATCTTAATTATGAAAAGAAAAAAAATTATAATTAATTTTTGAAAAATTAATCAATTTTAACTTTAAAATTTCATTACAAACTTGTACATCATACACATACTTAGTTATCTTAGGAATATGGAATCTCCTTGTAACAGTGATAAAAATATGTTTTACAAAATCAAGTTGGATTGTTTTCTTTTATATCATCTATAATGCTGGTAATTACTATAAAATCCCTATGTCATTGTTGATGATACATATTATTACTATTCACCAAAAGAAAATTCCTCTTATTACTAGAAGATTAGTGACAAAATAAATAACAACAGTAAATATTATCTTTAAACAGATTTGAAACAAAATAACTTAAAGAATTAATTCCACTTAAAAAAGCAATGGTCACCATTTTTTTTAAATGAGCGAAAAGATTTAAACTGTATATTTTATGATAAAATTAAATGTAAAATTAACTTTAAATTATATGAATTGTAATAACTGTAGGCCTCATATTATATGTATGCAGTCACAAACCGTGTTGAATTTCAAAACTTAAGGCCATATTCGTCAAAATTGGAGTCCATGTTGATAATCACACCTTCACAACTTCACATTGACAAGTTCATAGGTCAGAACAGTTGTCCTTGAAATCTAGACCACATCCAACAATTGCTGGGTCAGATCAAAATCCAAGTTGAAAAAAAAAAATTTTGTCAAAAAAAAAAAAAAAAAAACTTGCTGAGAAAGCATTCTGCTTTTGTTACTTAGCAAAGAGATTGGAAACTTAATCAGAATCCATAACAACTGCTCAAAAGAAGTCAGAGTTTATAAGAGAGAAAAAATAAGGAAGTACAAACTTTTTAAGTTGCACATAACAACAATGAATAATGAAATCAAATCTTGCCCAAATTGTTAATCCACCAACCCAATCAAAATCAAGTAAAAAAAAATCTCCGTTTCGATATTAAACCGTAGAGTCAAATGCACTGCATAACGAGCAGAAGAAAATTTTTTACCACGCAGAATACAGATAGCCAAAATGTTCTATACGATAATCCTTCCTAATCCTCGTCTTCTTGTTCTCTCTTTCCCCTACTTGATGTATTGGGACAGCCACTTGAACCCGTCTCCGTATCCCATCTTCCGGACAATGCTGCACATGAAGACCTCAAGAGGCCGGACATTGGACTCTGTGAGGTTGACCTTGCCCTTGCCAGTTGTGAAGTTGGTCAGCCCCAGATTGTAGCGCAGCTCGTCTTCTGAAGCCGCGTAGGGGATGTCGATCTTGTTGCCCAACACCAGAAAGGGGACATTGGCAAGAGACTCGTCTGAGAGGAGGCCGTCCAGCTCCTTCTTTGACTCCGCAAACCGCTCTTTGTCGTAGGCATCGACTAGGTAAACTACTGCATCCACCTGTTTGGGTAAAGAGAAAACAAGGGAAAACATGTGAAGTTTAGAGCTTTGGCCATGTCATAACATGAATTTTGGTACCGAGATGTTAAAGCATTCGAGAAAATAGAACACGGGATAAGTAAATTCATTGTTAAAAAGGTGTTAAACAACATAATGCTCTATCAACAAGGGCAACTGGCCACATAAATAACAACATATCAGAATTGTCATATAGCAACGTGGCCCCAACCGTTATGGTTTTTGTCACATCTCTTCCTCTATGCTACCGCGCGTAATGAATAATGAATGACAATGCTCTTTATCCATATATTAGCACATTGCAACTACAAGGGCATAAAACAAGAAGCATTTGGATTTGCAAGGGGTCATTTAGGAGGTTTCGGAAAGGTTCAAACTTGTCTAGAAAGCACTTATCATAAAGGCCGGCGTTACGCGAACAAAGCTGTTGTATATCATGTATGGAAAGCTACTATTAAACACCTCCAGGAAAACAATAAAAAAGGTGCTTATCAGCAAAAACTTCCATTGTTAGTGTTTGCCTCCCATGAAGCAGATAAAACAAGGAAATTTTATCTGGGATTATGAAGGCAAAAAAAAAAAAATTTTAATTACAAGACCTCAAAATGGTTTTTCAACATTTATTTGGTTTCAACCCAAAGCTGAATCTACTAGAGAAAAAGCATTCGAATTGTAATCACAAAACCGAATATGATCACGAAATAATGGAAATGACATCAACTTCTAGTGAATTTTTATTTTCATAAACTCAAAAATCTTATTCACAACATCAAAATTGTTGAAACCAAAGAGTAAAAGTCTTCAACCAAACAATTCAACCCCATAATTCCAGATCAAATCAAGAAATGCACAGATCACATTCAGCTCACAAACTCAAATCTCATCAAAATTAACTCTTTTGAATACATATATATATATATATATAAGTATATACATATACCCAAATCGAATACCTTGGCATAGTAATCTTTCCAGACTCGGCGAGCGATCTGGTGGCCACCCAAATCGAAAGCCTTGAACTTAATCTTTCCAATGCTCAGCTCTTCCGATGTCGGGTGCTGCGTCGGCTGGTGCTGCACTAATCTCTGCCCATCCCAAAAAAAAAAAACAAAACAAAACAAAACAAACAAACAAACAATAACAACAATAATTACCCAGAAAAACCCAGGAAAAAGAAGAAGAAGAAGAAGAAGAGAGAGAGAGAGAGAAATGAAGGAAATGAACCTCGTCCTTCAACATGTGGAGGAGGGTGGTCTTGCCGGCATTATCGAGGCCCAAGAAGAGGATCTTGGCCTCCTTCTGCCATAGCCCGAGAGAAGCGAGGACGCTGTAGAACCAATCGAAGAGAAACATCGTCGTTTCTGAGCCGGATCGGAGAGATCGCCCCGACGGAAAGATCGAAATCTGAGGACAGGGAATAGCCTTGCGTTGTTTTGTCGTTTACTGGATTTTATTATTATTTTTTTTGGTAAAGAGTATTGAGGGAGGGACAGTTCAGAGGTACAACTGGAGATGGGTTGTAGAGAGAGAGAGAGACAGAGAGACAGAGAGACAGAAGAGAGAGAAATCAAATTTGAGTAGGTTGAGGAAGCAAGAAGAGAGAAGGTATATATGCTTAGGCTGGAGGCTGAGCTACCCTCCTCATGAATGATGGTTCGGTGGCCTTGCCTTGATGGGTTTTACTTTTTTTATTTTTTTTTAATACTTTTTTTAATAATCATTTTTTTAAGTTGATTTTTTTCATTAATTTCATTAACCTTAAAAAGTTTGTTGTCGTTTAAAGGAAAATAAAAAGACTGCATGTTATTGTATTAATATTACAAAATTTTAAGGTCTTCTTTGGTTCTCAAACTGAATCTAAATTTTTAATCTCAGTTTTTATTTTTATTTTTAAAAAATAAATAAAAATTCTAATAAGTTTATGAAAAGTCAATTCCATTTCAAACTAGTGCATCAAATGCACAAAGTTTGTTGTCGTTCCATACCCTTTCTTATGTTGTCTGGCACAAAACGACATGTTGTTTTTTGTTTCAATTATGTTGTCGCTTTTCTGATAGACGATACTACAGCTGGCTGTTTGAAAGTTCGCAATCTTCGCAGTCGTTTTTAAAAGTAAATAAACGACATGCCGTCCTTTCTTCAGTTCATAGAAAAGTTGTTGTTGTTCAACTCGTAAAAAGTAAACGCTTTCTCTTTTTTCTTTCGTGGCCTCGTGGGAATTTGCCAGATTTTTCTATATATTCTGCCATTTGAGAGGAAAACAGTAAAATGATATGCTGTTTGTAGCATTGCCTTTGCCAAAAAAGACATGTCGTTTTGAATTTGAAATTTGTTGTCATTTCAATCATAAATTTATCCTAGTCAAACATATTTTAGCGTCATCTAGCGGTTATGCTGAGAAGTGTCCTCTAAAAAATTAAGGGTTTCCAACAATATGTTGAGATATGAAATAAGAGACGATAAGATTTTTTTTTTTTTTTTTTTTTAAAAAAAGAAAGAAAAGAAAAGAAAATGACTCTTTAGAGATCCTCAATGACCACTCCTCGTATGAATTGGCTCATTGCATGGGCTGAAATTTCATAGTAGCAACAACGAATGTGAAAGCGTTTTATCTGATTATATTTGTTAAAAAAGTTGACATATGAACAAATTAGAGACAATGTCGCATAATAAACAAAGGTAATTAACCAAATTTTGATGGAAAACGTTGGCATCAACATGCTTATATATACAAAATATCGGAATTAAAGAGCTGAAAGTTTTATCACCAAAAATTTCCAAGCTTATGATTAGGTAAATATTTGTTTGAAGAATCCTTTAACAAGTTGTAAAATGTGACATCAATAATATAGAAGGTCATATTATGTAATACGTCATGACATAAAAATAAATCGCGCAACGATAGCTCACATAAAAAAACATTATATAGACATGAATTAAACAACCAGGGGGAAAAAAAAGTGCTCTGATAAAAGAGCACAAATATCAACATTTGTAAATCGAAAGCTTTTTTTTTTTTTTTTGAAGCTAAAGAATCGAAAGATTTGTTAATTCCTTCTTATGATCGCCTTCAGAATAATCATGAAAACAAGCTAGTATATTTCTCCAACTGACGACAGAACTCAAAAGCTATAAAAAAATAAAAATAAAAATACTCGTCTCAAAATTCTTTATTATACTTGAATGTCCCTCGAAAGTGACTCGCAAAGACGTAATATTATTTGCGAAGCTTTCTCGTAAATCACCGGCCATCCTTAAATTAAAGCAATAAAGCAGGTTAAATGACTCGAGATTAGACAACCATCGAAAATTTACCAAATTTTGATGGAAAATGTTGTCAACAACATATATATATATATATATATACAAGCAGGTAAATTTTCGATGGAAAATGTTGCCAGTTGTCAACAACATATATATACATATATATATATATATACACGCACAAGTTTAGCTTATTAAACGACATGTTATTCGTTTGAACTTTCTTTTCGTTTATAGGACAAACGACACCTACCGCTTTTTTTTTTTTGCTAAACAAACGACACCTACCGCTTGTTTGAAAGTTCGTTGTCGTGCCATCCGTCCTTCCAAACAACTTTCGTTGCCGTTTAAGTCGAATAAAATCCAATCGTTTTCTCGCAGAGCTTGATGTCGTTTTCTTAAATGTTGAACTTTCGTTGCCGTTAAGTCGAATAAACTCCACCCGCTTTCTCGCAGAGCTTGATATCGTTTTCTTAAATATCGCCTTTTAGAAATATTAAAAACGACAGGTCTTTTAATTAAAAGACTAGCATGTCCCAGTTATGAATGACAGATGACATGTAGTTCTATATGTTTGCAAAAGTTATATGATTTATATTTTGTTTCATTCATGAAACGACACATCGTTTTGCATTTGTAGTTCATTGTTTCAATCATAAAAGATAAAAAGAAGCAAACCAGTTGTCGTCTGAAAGTTCTCTGTCGTATTTTAAAAACAGACAAACGACATGCCAACCATCCTGCAAAACAACTTTGCCGTTTTCTAATTACATACCTAAAACGACAAGTCGTTTAACCAAAAGGTCACGTGGCCCAGTTAGGCTAAATTTTTTTATATGCCAATTCAAAAACCAAATTCCTTTAGCAAAATTCTTTGCTTAAAGTTTGAGTTTCTAGGAGAAAAAAAAAAAGAAATTTAAAAATATAAACAGTTAAATTAATTCACTTTTAGAAAAATAAAAAATAAAAAACTCCAACTGAAATTAATGTCCCAAAGGACTTCTAAGTAAAAGAGTGAAAATGGAAAAGTCTTAACGAGGATCCGAAGAATTTTGTAGTATTAAGAGAGTCTTTACTCTTTATTTGTTGATTTATATAGGTGAATACCTGGTCGGATCAAAAAGCAAGTATAAGCAGGTCATGTGGTCACTTGTAGTACTGGCCGACTCCAACTTGTTTCTCAACTTATAAAATTTACAGAAAAAAGATTAGTTATTAATATTGATAAGTACTATTTTTACATATTAGGGTAAGATTTCATGTTCCTGAAAACCTAAGTTCAAGAATGGGTTCCATCGAACATCGAACAGAGGAAGTAAGCCCGTTGAGAAAGCCAGTTTTGGCTCAAGTATTGGATTTGTTCCCGATCCCATTAAAAATTCGGGAAGGCCCAAGGGTAAGACAGTAATTGAACCGACATAGCCCAAAGAAATATATCTAGGGCTTCTTTCTCAAAAGGGTGGGATCATCCACATAAAAGAGGCGAACTTTCACAGTCGAACCAGACACCCTAGCTGAGCCTCGCATCCTCTCGTTCTCTCTCTACAATTTCCAGGTTCTCTCTCTTTCTCTCTCCTCAATCTTCAATCTTCTCAACTTCAATTTCATTTTCTCTTCCCTAATTTCTCTAGGGTTTTGAAATCCCCTGTTTCTCCAATTAACAATTCTTTTTTTTTTTTTTCCTTTGGGTGTTGAACAGAAATGGCGAAGTCGAAGAATCACACGGCTCACAACCAGTCTTACAAGGCTCACAAGAACGGCATCAAGAAGCCCAGGAAGCACCGCCACACTTCCACAAAAGGGGTAAGCTTTTTTCTGTATTTTTTCCCTCAATTTTTGAATTTTTGTCTTCGTTGGATTTCATCTAAATATGAATTTATGTATTTATACATATACTTTTATAGATGGATCCCAAGTTCTTGAGGAACCAGAGGTACGCGAGGAAGCACAACAACAAGAAGAACGAGTCAGGATCTGAGCAGGAGTAAATGGGGACGCCTTGAAATTAGCAGTTTTGGGGTTTTCTTCTTTTTGTTCTCTAATTATTAGGGTTTATTGTATTTGAACTTTATGGTGTCGTTTACTGCTTGAATTGTTCTTAGTAGCATTTGCAATCGGATATAACTCTACTGGGTTTTGTTTTAAGAATTTGATTTCAGAGTAATGGAAATACTTTCAATATTTTGTTAACCATGAATTTGTTCTTCAATCATTTTTGTTAGTTCTATTGAGGCTATTATGAATTTATTGTGTTTCTTTTCTGGGATATGTTGTTTTTGCTCATTTGAATGATTGGATTCTGTTGGTTTATGTGTAGATTGGTCCAATTGGTAAACATGAGAAGATATGTCTATGTTGGTTATGTTATATGGTTAGGATTTTTAGTTGTTGAAACTTGAGTAAAAGGGTGTTATTGGGAGTGATTTTGTTCGACTTCCAATTAAAAATTCTTGGTGTTGACAGTTGTTATGGTCTCGTCCGTAATACAACTTGATTTACACTAGATCTTGTTTGATAGGAGGGAGAGAAAATACTAGGGAAAGAGACCATTTAGGTGAGTGAAATGGTAGCGGGATGTGGATGTTATTGTGTTTAGTATGGAAGAAATGAAAGAAAACAAAATTCAGTTATCTTGATTGGTGTGTAGATGTGAAGAAAGGAAAAGAAATATTTCTATCGATACAATTACCATTTCATCTTTCCGGGTTGGTATAGTGAAATGATTTGACAAAATATCTAATCAAGTGGATAAATTTCTCATCATCAAGAATAAAATTGTGATTCTTTGAAGGATTTCAAATCCTTTACTTAATAGTTAATCCATTTCCTTTGCTTGAGAGTTTTGGAGATTATGTTAAGTAAATAGAAATGACAGTCTCCTTCTTGGATGTCCTATTGATTGGCTTTTTGATTTCAGTTATTGCCATAACATTACACTATGATATAATTGTCTGTGCTGGAAGAGACATTCTGTTTCTGATTTTGCTTTGCTAGATTATATGGATGATCTAGAATGTTCCATTGTCACAATGATGGGTTTCCTTTATATTATACGGTTTGCTTATTTGGAAATTTCAAGTTCATTGATTCATTTGCTATTGCCCAAAAAACACGTTGTCCCTTATTTTTTTGGTGCCCAATTAAAGCAAGGATTTCATCACAAAACAGGGACACTTTTCAAAGTAGAAACCAACAGAAAAAAAAAAACGAGCAAAAATTGCATAATATGGACTAGGGGATAAGAAAAAGAAACCAATATTGCCAATCACAGCCCAAGGATGAAAATGTTGACGTTGATGGGGTTGTGGAGGTTTTGATTTATGGATAATATCAATAGAAATGTCGATATAAAAATAATAAATGTATACTCAAAAAAGCTTATAATTTGTCGTTGAAACTTTACAAAATATAACAACAATTAAGTTTACTTTCTATAAATTAATTTCAAAACAAAAGTAATATAATTTTTTATTAAATAAGAGAGTTCTTATTGCATTGTGTAATAGGAAATCACAATAATTATGCACTACTCATTAGACATTACAACAAAATACAATAATTTAATATATAACATAGAAAGCAAATATCAAATATGAGAGAGTACACACAAGTTTTGAATATCTTTAATTCAAAAATAGCTTCTAGCAGGTTGAATGTCTTTAATACAAAAAAGAGCTTTAAGCAGGTTAGAAAATATTAGGTAAGTGTTGATTTTGATCTAAACAATATATCTGTCAAGATTTACCACTAAATAGTTCTGAAGGTAATTGTTAATTTACTACATGTTTCTTAATCTCTTTTTACTATTAACCCATAAATTAAATAATGTTGATTTATCTGGATAAATATGCAATGACATCTCAATATTAATTTTTGACGGAAGATATGTTAATATATCGAAATGGCCTAGATTATGTACTTCTGAACTAGAGCACATTTAAGAATTATACGAAGAATTACAACCATATGAACTTTACTCGGTTCCTAAGCTCATGGAATCTAAACTCAAGACAATAAAATTCTTATCAGTTTAACTCGTTTAAGTCATACCACATCTTCTTATATGTTGTTTTTTAAATGTGTCATTACCCTCACCTACTGTCTTACAATCATGATCTTTAACCACGGAAGAATATTGTCATATTTTATCGATATTTTAGAAAAAAAAAAAAAAAAAGAAAGAAATGTACGTCAAAATTAAAATTTTTACCAAAAAAATAAAAGTTTTTCCCAAGTTTATGGATATTTTATGGAAATATCCACAAATATCCGAAATATTGACAGATACTCCGAGAAGAAATATAATTCCTCTCATTATCCATGTCGAGATTTCAAAATATAGATAATGTCGTGGAAATGTTGACGATTGTCGTGGACATTTTAATCCATGGGTACTCCAAAGTTTCACGCCCAAGCAAGGTACGCTCGGTTACAAATCGCTCCTCATTAAGTATTGTTGGCTGACTTGGTGCTCAAACCTCCGTTACGATCTTTGGTCCAAAACAAGTCGTCTTTATTGATGTTGGTCGAAAAAAATAAATATGGAATCCATCTGGCAGAGTTTTCATTGAACGGATTCCACAGGCGCCCAAAACTCCAACCATCTTGAACGGAAATCCCCTACACTACCACTTGTTCTCTAGGACAAAAACGAAGAGAGAGCGAAAAAAGTAGCCAAGGATCAATTCAAACATTAACAGAGAGAGTCCCCGATCCATGGTTCTAACTCAAAAGGGGGGAGGAACAAAAATGAAAAACAACGGAACTCGAAGGATATGGCAAGACCTGGGGTGTTCAATCGATGCACACATGCGATTTTTAATTTTTATACCCTAAATCGGTTGTCCACGCTATGTGATTGTTTTAATTGATTTAATTTTTTTTTCCCTTTTATTCTTTTTTTTTTTTCAATGACCTTTGGTTGGAAGGATGTAGAGGTGTAAAGATGGAGAGGGTAGGAAAAATTCTTTATGTTATTTGGTAAGAGAGAAGGAGGGTTAAAAGGATAGATGATAGTTAACTGGTTAATTACTATATTGCTACTTGGTATAATTTTTTAATAATACTTTTTGGGGTAAAATAGACTTATAACAGAAAAATGGTGGATTTGATGAATCCATCCTTCCACTAATGGAAGGATTCAAAATTGTGCGGTTTGGAAGGAGACTCCCTCCCTCCACCTCTCCTCTCCCTCCCATCTTCCTTCCAACCAAACAAGGGATTATATCTCTCCCTCCATCACTCTCCCTCCGCCCCTCTCCCACATACCCTAAGTAAGACCCTGTGAAGAAAAAGAACAAGCAGGATGAAGGGTGTGATACTTGACTGCATAAACGGATTCAAAATCAGCCAAAGAGCTCTCACTATTACTAGGCCTCTAATCAGAAGAAATGTCCAAAACTTGGAACAGAAAACAATTTTCCAATTATGAATACAGGTATTTTAGCAAGCCACTAACAAAATTATGAAACCAATGCACCAAGATCCAAAATAATTCTCTAACCCTAACCGTCCTCGTGCCGCTTGAGTTGTTGATGTTCATTCTTTTCTCAGAGAAGAAAACTCGTTGATCACTTTCCCCTTGATACGCGTACTGCGCCGACACTCCCTATTACAAGCAAATTTCTCCAAATAAATTATGTTTGATTCTCGAGAAGCTTAGACTGCAACTGGTTCACTTACTGGGCTAGAAACTTGAGCTTTAACCTGCACAAACAATTGAAGAGATATGGGCAAAACACAAATCAGGAAACGCATAGTTTCGAAGTTTTCTTTCACTACAGTTTAGTGATTTGTAAGAGGATGAAAAATACTTAGCATCTAAAATTCTGAATTCTTTAAACCGCTTTCATTCACTTACTATTCCAGTGGAAAGAAAAGTAATACACAAATATAGCTTACCTTTGCTGATTTGAACAGTTCATCCAACACTTCAGACAAGGTTGGGTGTGCATGAACGGCAAACTTGATGTCCTGCAAGGCGGTTTCAATTAATTACCATACGATTATTGTAGCACAAATCGTCTATCCAAGCGAAAAAAGAGTAGGAAGGATAAGTAAACGCATGATTATTCATATTCATTTGTTAATGTTCACTAAAGATGAGGACAACTGCAACAGCAAATTAGTTGTTAGCATCCAAAACATATTCAATTTTAGAATGATCCATATTGAACTGAAGGTGCGAAATTAAGTGATGGAAGATAGTTTTTAGATGCTGAATGCACATAAATTTGTGGTCGGACATTGACACTGAATTTTTTGAGAGTGTCATCACCTGAATACGTGTCCCAAGTGCAATTGCATTTGATGCTTCATGAATAAGGTCTGCGGCGTGCAACCCGAAAATATGAACCCCAAGGATCTCTCCATTGTCAGGTCTGTATATTAGCTGCAAGAAAACACATATTTCAGACATAATAAAGATTTAAAAAAAAAAAAAAAAAAGCAACAACAACTTTGTAAGGCAAAATTGTGATGAAGGTAAGAAAATATTGATCGAGAAAAACATATATTATTAAAAAAAAAACGTTAATTTCTTCTCTCAATAGCAAACAGAAGAATTGATTTCTCAATTCGTCATACTAGGTACATGTATAACAAGAGATATTATATGTGTCATACCATGTGATATATTGCAAACTAAACTCTCTAATTGTTTGGTATGAAAAATTAGTTGAAATAGATTTTCTTTGGAAAGAGGACAATGATTTTCAGCAGAAATGTAAACAGAAAACATCTTAAAAATAGGAATTCACTGGCCATAAATAACTGTGCACTTCTGTGTAGGAGTCGGAACAGCGAGGAAAAGCCTAATAACAACTAACCTTGGCAAGTCCCTCCCCTTCATTTTCTGCCAGGGCCTTTGTGTTAGCCTTGAAACTTGTTTTGGCAACACTTATCTCAAATCCTTCTTTTTCAGCTTTCTCCCTTGCTTGAGGCTGTAAAAATATATGTTTAGCCAAAAACTTTCTTCAATGGGAAAATTGTTCCGGGGTCCGTTTTTAATATTAAAAGACTAAATATTAAAAGATAGAAGAAGAAGAGAAATGAGAAGAATAAGACCTCTGTCAATCCAACCATGCTAATTTCCGGATGAGTGAAACAAGCTGCAGGAATGCTCAAATGGTTGAGCACATGATCTCTTCCAGTCACTTGTTCGACCACTGAACAAACACAAGAAATGCATGATTAGAAGGAAAGAATTCAATAAGAAGCTGCAAAAAATGATGATCACCTCTTACCTGATATGCCTTGAGCGCTGGCTGCATGAGCAAGCATCATCTTGCCGTTTGCATCACCAATGCAATAGATGTTAGGAACCTGGTTTTGAAATCATGTCAGTGACAGCCAATGGTGTTCGAACAAAGAAATGTTTTTTTAAGGAAGATTAACAACATACTAATTTTCCATTTGCATCAATCACTCTCATGCGCTCATCAACAGGAACAAAACCGCGCTGTGTTACTACATTGATCTGCAAAAAATCAACATAAGGTAAAAAGCCATTAGCCCCTTTGAGGAAGATGTAAATTAGTCTCAACTACAGTCGAGAGTATCAAGAAGACATACATTCTCCAAGCCAAGACCTTGTGTGAATGGAGCCCGTCCAGTTGCAATCAGTGCTGCATCAACCTGCAAGAATGTAAAGTGAAAACCTCTTAGAGTTGCCATGATAAGGCTTAATGTGCAGGTGAAGATGCATTTTGATTACAAAGTTCATGCCATTTAGCAATTTGAAAAGACAAGCATAGCTTACTTCCAAAGTCTCTTTTGGTTCCTTAGTCTTTGCATCAATAAGTTCAATGGTAACTGGCTTCCCATCCTTTGCTGGAGTAATCTGGAAACAAACAGCAACAATGAGTTTTATGAGGCAGTGAACATGAATAACTGAAGCATTATTAAGATGTAAATAATAGCTTACCTTGGATGCAAAAACTCCAGTATGATAGTCAATTTTTCTTGGATTAATTAGAACTCTTTGCGCTAACTTCCCAATCTCGGGATCAAAGCCAGGCATAAGCTGATCTAGAGCTTCAACAAAAGTAACCTGAAAAATAATTTGTTATTGAATGAGATTGCCTTCTGGCAGAGAGAAATTGTTATTCATATTTCTAAATAGTTCTGTGGAGAGAGAGAGAGTACCTCACTTCCAAGTGCAGTATATACATCACTGAACTCAAGACCAATGTAACCACTTCCTACAATGGCAATCCAATCCGGAACAAATTCCAATTTGAGAGCATGGTCACTAGTAATAACAGTTTTCCCTGTGGGTCAATTTTCTTATATTAGAAACCCAATGCGCACCTTAAATTTGAAAATGAAGTACAAATGCAAACAGGATCTTCAATCAGAAGGAATGGTAGACATCACTCAAGGAAAATACAAGGAAAAAGAAGTTCACTAGAAGTTAAGTTCGCATCTAGTATCATGAACTTAAAACGTCTATAAAGCTAACAATGTACTTCTTAAACCTTAATGCAGTTCATGAAAAGCAGGTTTTTAGATGTATGAGTTCTTCAAGCATCTTTGGTACAAGCAAACAAATGAAAACACTCCATCAGCCACAACTAAAACCCATAATTGCATTGGTAACATCTTCTGCTGAATTACTTACCATCAACTTCAATGCCCTTGGGAACGAAAGGAACAGAACCAGTTGCAATGATTATATCTTTTGCAGTTACGACATTAGATGATCCAACTTTGACTTTGTGTGGGCCCTGAATATTTTCATGAAAGAGCATAAGAAGCATTAAGTAGTTACCAGAATGCTAGAATACAAGACTTATAGGAGCCTGAAACTTTTTCCATTATTAGAATTGTTGAACATTTTCGGAACAGCCCTATGATGTCATACAACTGATTTCATATTTGAACTAACCACAAGAACTTCTGGATATCTACCATGAATTATATAAGACAAGACGTATGGCTTACCAAAATTGTACCAACACCCGTTAGTATATCCACTCCAAGAGCCTTCATTGAATTAGTCAAATTATTGCGAATTTTGGATGCAAGATTATTTGCATGATCAGCCACTCCCTGTCTGTCATACCCAGCCGCTGAAACCTGTCATTAGTTATACGTAAGCACAGAGAGATTAATTAATTTGGCAGGCAATCAATAATCACCAGAATATCATTTTATAGTCAAATTTAAATTCAACATCTCTGAACAATGACAATGTAATATGAGTACCTGCAAACCCAAGGCCTTCAAGTGATGCTCGGTCTGAAGCTCACGCATACGGCCACTCACAGCCAGAAGAGCTTTAGATGGCACACATCCCCTGTTTACACAAGTTCCCCCCACCACATCGCCCTCAACGATTGCAGTTTTCAGACCCTGGAATTGTTTTCTTGAAAATTAATTCACCTTTACAGGAAACCCAATTAGCAAGAAACCGCAATAAGCACCTATTGGTTTTTAGTTTGTACCCCCTCTAAAGAATAAGCATACAAACCGCAATTAACAGCATGATCTTTATGTTAAGAGCACTCACTGACATACCAATCTTTCCTAATATCTCGTTCAAGACACGATTACAATATCTTAAATAACGATGTACACATGAACAATGAGCTGAATTAGCTCAACAATGGAATAAGATTGCTAATTAAAGCAATCAGCTATCAGAAACATACACACTAACCATGAAGAAAACACGATCCGATCTATAAAAAAATATCGTTCATATTACACGCAATCCAATTAGCAAGAAACCACAATAAAAAGCAATTGGTTTTTAGCATTTACCAGACATCTTCCATAAAAAACTCCTTACAGAAATTAATCAAGCAATTTAACAGCATAACTTTTCCAACTAGAGTTTGTGCAAATCACTAATCACATTCTCAATTACATAATCGTATAAAATTACAAGATCTAAAGCAAAGTAAGGGCATAAACAGCCCAACTGCGTAGCATTGAGATAAAAACTGAATCAAAATTCGTAAATTTAAGATTTTGAAAAGGGAAAAAAAAAAAAAAAAGGAATGAAACTTAACCGAAAATATGATCTAAGCTAAAATCACATTTCGAAAGGAAGATTATGACAAGCTCGAATCCACATTTTCCCAACAAAACCGGACCAAAAACGAAAGGAATCACCGCCTAATTACCTTCTCAACGGCGTGAAGCGCAGCTCCGTGGCCGCCGACGCCGGCTCCGATGATGAGCAGATCATAATCGAACGACTTTGCAGCGGTTCCATTTTCGGGCGCCGCGGAAGCAGACAAGGCGACAGCCTTCCACCTCCTGGCGCTCGAGAGGCGAGCTCGGCACGATTCCGACTGCTTGAGATCGGAGAATCCGAAGGCCTCCCTTCTGAGGCCGCATAATCGGAGATTCACCGGAGCGAAGCTGGTGGAGGAGGAAGAGGAGTGGCTTGATCTGGCAATGGCCACCGGGGAGGCGTGGGAGGCGACGGAGAGAGAGAGCGATGCCTGCATTTTTAGAGAGAGAGAGAGAGAGAGGGAGAGAGAGATCTTAGGTTGTGAGAGTGTTTGTGTCGTGTTGTGTTGTGTTGTGGTTATGGGAATGAAGAAGAAGAAGAAGAAGAAGAGGAAGGCCTCGAAGAGTCCGTTAAGAAAGGAGGAGGAGAGAGAAAGGAGACGGAGATATCAAAGTGCGGCTGATAAACCACCCTCTTTCGAATTCGATGTTCTCTTTCTTTCATTTACTGTCTTCTGTCTCTTGCTTACTTGCCACTTGCCACTTGCCACTTGCCACTTGCCACTTGCCACTTCGCACTTGCTTGTAGTGTCATCCCTTGCTAACTTGCGCCATGGCGTGTAAAACTTGCTTTAGCATACGTTTAATATTAAGGTTTAAATTACAGAATTTAGGTTTGAACTGAATTATATGTTTGAGTAGTCTATCAATTTTAATATAAAAATTACATTTTAAATTCAAACATAAAATATTAATATCAATTTTTATCTTTTTCTGTGAAATTAACAAAAAATTATAATTAGTTTTTAAATAGTTAATCAAATTTAATCGAAAAATTACATTCCAAATTCATACACCGAACATAAGCTTATAATTTACATGTTGTAGCATGTTAAATTTAGGGAGAGAGAGAGAGAGAGAGACAGCCGTTGAAAGATAATTAAGGAGAAAAATGTATATTGAAATCTTCCGTTAAATTTTAATGTCTTAAAATATGTCTAAACAATCATATTATGATACATCATTAAATGAAGTAGATCAGCTATGAAAAATTAGTTGCAAAGTATTTCAATTTTTTTCAAATGACATGACATTATGTTATTAGTTAAATATCATTTATGACTCCAAAAATTAGACTGAACATTTGAATCCAAAAAATATGACGAGATATAATCATTCGGCGTATTGAAGTGAAAAAATTTGATCGAGTATTTCGCTTGCCTTTAATGATCATTGCGGATAATAGCCTAATGGTAATTATATGCTTGAGAGAGAGAGGGGGAGAGAGGGTATGCGTTGGATTGTTTCACTGGCATTTTTTTTTTTTTTCAATTTTTGGTTACTTCATGGCTATATAGTATTTGTTGCATGCCTCTCCTTTTAAATCAGCAAGCAATTTTGATCGAGATATTAATTAACTTAAAGAAAATACTCAAAATGCTTAATCGTCACTCACTGTGTTCGGGACATTAGAACAGTATCATTTTTATCTTAATTCTTAAGATACAAAACAAGGAGTTACTTGTCCTTTTTTTCCCCCCCACGTTTTCATAGATTTGTGAATTGTAATTCTAATATATTTTTCAATTATATGGCTTATTTTCTACCATGCGTTATGTTGCATTTGCAAGCCAACAGTTTACCTGCCAATTTGATGGGTGTCATAAAAAAAAAAAAAAATGAAATCACTTCTTTTGATTTCCATCCTATACAACACACCACATTATTTGGTTAAATTATATTACTTTTCTTTTTTATATCTTCCCCTTTCCTTTGTTGTTCTTATTATTATTATTGTTGGAATTAATTATCTTCAAACTTGCAGTTGGAATGGCTAATGGAGATGTAGCAGTTTGGGATGTGAAAACAAAGAAGAAGCAGGTGGAAAAAAGGTTCCAAAGTTCAGAATTTGAGGTTAGTACGTTCTTTCCTCCTTTTTTTCCCCCTTTGTTTCTTGGTTTTAAATAAATGATACTAATGTTATTTCTCTTTTTTCCGTACATAGAATCTCTATCCATATGTAAACCAGGTTTTGTGGAGTCCTCATGGTGATTTTATTGGTACGGTTATTCTTTATCGTTTTGGTTGAATTTGAAGGAATTGATGCATACATTGAGGGTCCGTTTGGGTCTATGTTTAGAAACAATGTTTCCAAATTTTATTATTTTTATTTTTTGCCTTTTCTTTCTGTTTTATTATTTATTTTTTCAAATATGTTCAAAAAATTCAAATTTTAAAAGTCTATAAATTTGTCATTTTTAAATCGAAATTAGATGATTTTTTTTTTCTAAATTACATAGAATTTTAAGAGAAACGAAACAATTTCCATATTATTATTTTTTGTGTGTGCACATTTCAAGTTTTTACACTTGTTCACTCTAAGGCCATCTCCAACCCATTTACTCTATTTTAGAGTACATAAACTCTAAAATAGAGTATCTGTCACTTCAAATACTATTTTATCTCCAACCCATTTACTCTACATTATACTCTAAAAGGAATAATCTATTTATATTCTTTTTTATAATCATTTAGATATTATTTTATATTTATTCCCTCTAATCTTTATATTTTACAAATTACGCCCCCATACAATCTTTTTAACATATTAATCCGTTGATTGTTTTTATTTTTTAGAATAATCTTTAAAAATAGAAAGTTATATCAAATAACCAAAACACTATAAATTTAGTGCGATTATCAAAAACAACTTAATATTGAGTGAAAAAAAAACTACATGATTTTCTTAATATTGAGTGTTATTTTTTGTTTATCACATGTAATTGTTTAATGTATTTTTATGTATGTTTATTTATGGTTTGTTTATTAATTAGAATATCTTCTCAACTTTTTAATTTATGTAAAACTTGTATGTTGATTTACTATCTTACAAAATTTATTCAAAATAATAAAATAAAAAAAGGTATTAAAAAATAAATATAGCTTAAGATTTAAACATATAAATACTTTACATATAGAAAAATGGATAATTTTAAAAGAAAAATTAAGTTAAGGGTAACTTTATAATTTTTATTTTTATCTAAATATTAATTTAAATTTTAATTAAAAAAAAGAAAAAGTAGTTTAGAGTATGAATAGTGATACTTCAAATATGAAGTATACTATTCATACTATATATTTAGAGTTTCATTTAGAGTATGGGTTGGAGAGGTTCCCATACTCCAAAATGGTGAAAAACTCTAAAATAGAGTATAATTGGAGAGGCTCTAAACAGTTCATTTTCATCAAATTATATTATTTTTGTGAGTGTATATATGAATGATAAGGCTTTTAACTTTGCGTGGTCGAGAGGAAATGAAAATCCTCCTAATTGTTATAAGAAAAATTTGCCAAAGACAGTATTGTTACCATGTTTGTTTATTAAACATAGACATGTTTATAATCAAAACTTATGGAAGATAGATTTTAAAATTAACAATATCAATCCAAAACAAGCCTAAATATCTTTTTTTTTTTTTTTTTGGAAATAACCTAGCACGGTTATTTTGGCAATGCTTTTGAGTTTTTTTTTTAAAGTCTTTTATACAAATTACGATGTAAATATTGTGAAAATATTAAAAAATTATTTATGTAAACACCAATATATTTTAATAATTATTTAATGAAGCTAATTTTTAGATTTTATTACTACTTTCTACTTCTTCTTTTACTTTTTTTTAAAAATCTTTTATACAAATTACGATGTAAATATTATATTTGATAAAAATATTAAAAAATCCTTTATATAAACACCAATGTATTTTAATAATTATTTAAAGAAGTTAATTTTTAGATTTTATTGCTACCTTCTACTTCTCATATTATTAAAAGTAAAAGTAGAAATTATAACAAAAACACAATAATCCCAATCTAATCCAAATCCAGTGATTATGGTAATCTTAATCCAATGTGTATTAGGATAACCTTTGTCCTCAATTCATCCATCTACGTAAGGTATACTTTTAACTTTTTTACAAAACATGGGAATTACATAAGATGTGCCTTTTTTTTGCTCCGATATATAAGATGTACTTGAATATTGCCAAGACTATCAAATTATTAATCCAACTTGACTATTGTTAGAAAAAACAAAAAAAAAAAAAAAAAAGTTGAAAACACACCGATTGCAAAGAGCACAGAATACCTGCGGGTCTCAACTCTCAGTTGGTCGGCACGTGTCGTTTTTATCAGCCTCGGCTGGTCGTCAGACATCGCAAAATAACACTACTAAGTTGCTACAGGCACTACTCTTCCTCTGTCACCCACCAACCAAATCACGCCACGTTTTTATTTTGATTTACATTTTTTTCAAATCTATAAAAATCCCCAAAAAGAGCATAATTAACCCCGCCGTACTAAACTCACACCACTGGTCGGACACTTTCGGTGCTACCTCCATACGATGTGACGCGTGGCGCTCGTTCATTCGACGGGGTCTCCCCCGTCCATCAACGGTTGCTAACGATATGTAACACGTGTTAACTTATTTTTCACTCACGGAGCCAATCTGGAGCGACCGTGCGTGTGTTTCGGGGACAGGCGGGTGAGGGACCCACTTCCTCCGCTTTCGTAAGCGCGTGGGATATATTTGGGATTTCTAGTGGCAAATTGGTAATTAAGGTAAAGACGTGAGGGTATTTCTGAGATTTCAGCCGCTTCTAAACATGCGTAATAGTTCTCTACTTTTCTCCATTGTCGAAGGCCCAGGGCCGAGACACTTGCACAGAAGAATAAAAAGAGGGGAGAGAGAGTCTAGCGCGAGAGAGAGAGAGAGAGAGAGAGAGAGAGGAGAGAGAGAGAGTCTACAGAGAGGAAGTCGAAGCTTCACCACTGCGACGTTAATGGCGGTTAGGGTTTTCAATCGGTCCACCAAACCATAACCTCTTTCCTTTTCGTTTTCACCCATTTCTCTCCCTTTCAGCTCGCCCTCGCAAACCCTAATTCGCGAACGTGCCTCGACCTCTCCACGCTTCTGATTTCAATCGCGTCTCAATTCTAAGCTTCGAAATTGGAATCGCACACGGAGGAGCTCGAATGGGCGCGCCGGAGAAATCGCAGGCCAACGCTAGTTCGATGCAGGTAGGTTTGGCGTTACTTCAATTCAAAGCCTCAACCGATTATTTGCCCTAGAATAAGAGTAATTCTTAAGTACTCTCTCATGGCCGATTTTGAAGCTTTAGGTTTGCGTTTTCGGGTCTTAATTATTGGTTTTGTTCTATATTAGTTGAAATTACGAGAAGTCCTGTAATTCAATCTTTAGGGCGAGACTTACAATTCGGCGATTCGGTTTTTTGGCTCTTTGATATAAATAGTTAACTTTTGGTTGTTTTTTTCCCTTGGTATTTCCATTAATTAAGTAGAATAAATCATTTTGGTTGAATTGTTCTTGTTGTTGTTATTGCAAACTTGTAATAATCTTCATTGTCCAAGTATGGAAAATATTCAACATAAGTTGTTATACTGTTTTAGTGTTTAACAAAAGTGCTGCTTTGAGTGTTATGTTGGGCGTCAACTTGTATTTTCGAAATTTCGGTCTAATATAGTTACAAGTAATATCAACTTTTTTGTTTCTATATATATGTGGAACGAATTTGGTTTTGGTTGTGTTGGTATGTGAATGAATCCCGTAGATTTAGCACGTTAGATTCTTAAAGCTTGCTGCTGGAAATCTTCGGTCTTCGAAGGCTCATCTGAGATCTTTGTATTGAATAGTTTTATTAGGGAGGAGCTCGAGTTGCTTCTAAATTGGTTTGATTATGCTTGGTGTCTGTTTCTTCCTATTTTCGTTGTGTTGGTCTCATTTTTTGTTTGCTTTTGTTTTATTGGAATGCACTTTGTAGTTTTAATGTTACTGTGGTATTATTGCTTGGTAGTAAGTCAGGATGTTTGCCTTTCAAGAGCGATTTTTCTTGAAAAACGACAACTCGCTGATGTAGGGTAATTGCACAGTTGTTGCTACTCCTACTCTTTCTTATTTGGTAAATTTTGGAATACCAGGTCATTGTGCCTGAAAACTTGCTTTCTGGGCTTCTTAAAATGGACACCTGATTCAATTCTGAAAATTTATCATGCTAAAAGAAGATCATAAAGAAGAAATTGTTTTATTTTTATTTTTAATTTTTCATATCTTATGAAAGATTTTTCCTTGGTATATGAATATCTCCCACACTTTTGTGCTCTCAAGTCTTTTTCTAATTTTCATTGTTTGATATATCGTTAACTAATGAAAATTATTTTCTCTTGGGTTATTTTTCTCATATCCATTTTCTACTGATGCAATGATTATGTTTGTGTGTAGCCAATATTGACATGAGCACATTTATCTGTCTGCTCTTACCACACTCTCTTTGAATCAAGTAACCAAAGGTTTAGTTTTGGGAGAATTGTTTTAATTAACTTCTGACTGATAAGGTCATAATGCTTGTACTACTAAAATATTTCGTTGGGAGGAATATCTAGGACGTGTCAGGTTTACCATGGAGGAATACATATGACATAGTGTAGTTTGTTTCGATTGTAGGAGGGCACTTATTGTTCTTCGTACTTAAATGAATGTGTTTGTGGCATACCTCTTCTCTGCGTCACGTGATGCAGATAAATATGCTTTCTTTACATGGAAGGTATCAAATTGATTACTATCTGAAAAGCCTAAATGCTACACAAATTCTGTTTGTTTCTAAATAATTTGTGATCAGAAAGTCCTGTTGTGCTCTGGTAACTGATAAACCTTGTTCGTTATTGTTACTTGCATGAGGTTGTTGCTCAACATTTATTATTTCTTCTACAAGGTACCTGTAATTTTTTTTTGGGGATGGTTCAAATTATTAAGTAATTAAGTGTATATAAGAAGTGGATCTCATCTCTTATATAATTATTCGAAATTATGTCTTTTCAAATGCCCGTACCACTATTAAGTGTCATAAGACCTTCAATTTTTAGGTGCATGCGTATTGTAATTTTTAGTTCTCTGTGTATTATTTTTCTTGTATTCTTTTTGAGCATGTTTATGCTGGATATACTGGTGCTGAAGCCTTTTCTTTTTATATCTACAATACTTCTGTAATAGTTTCGGTAATACTGACCAGTTTAACATTTTCTCTCTGAATAAAAATTTCAGCGAGTTAAGCTCTACCGTCTGAGTGAGGATGGGAAATGGGACGATCAGGGAACTGGGCATGTCACTGTCGACTATTTGGAGGTCTGTTCTTTTTCTAGCTTGACGTTTGTCTATTTGTGCAATGTCGACTCCTTTAAAGTTGATTTGTTTTGGTTGTTGCTTGAAATTGCTTTATTTTATTTTTACCAAATGGAACCATTAACGTAACACAGCGATCAGAAGAGCTTGCTCTATGTGTTTTTGGTGAAGTGGACCATGAGACGTTACTGTTGCACCGCATCAGTGCATCTGACATTTATAGAAAGCAAGAAGGTACTTTGTTTTTTTAATGATGATGTGTTTCCTTTCATACTTTACGTGATGTCTTTATGGATTTGATTTGAGTGGTTCCTTTTGCATTTTTTTTTGGTAGATACTATAATCTCTTGGAGAGATCCAGAGCTTTCCACAGAAGTAGCTCTTAGCTTTCAGGAGGGGACTGGCTGCTCGTACATATGGTAATTACTGGATCATTCTTTCATTTGTTTTCCCCCCTCCTCCCCCTACCCTCTCCTCTCTCTCTCTCTCTCTCTCTCCTCCTTTTCTTTTAGCAGTTTTTTCTACTTATCGTTGTTGTTGTTTTGTTTAGGGACCATATCTGCAATGTGCAACGAACTATGAATTTCAATTCTCTTAACAGTAAGTGCATTGGTGAATACTAACAAGTAAACTGTCAATTTCCATGTTGATGAATAATGTTGATGAATAATTGAGTTAATATTTTGCGTAGATGAGACATTTGGTGCAAACAGTGAGTTGAGGGAGCTGCCTGCAGTAGAGCTATCTACACTTCCTTTAATACTTAAGGTGAGGTAAAATGGTTGATTTTATATTCCGAGTTTGTTGATAATTTTTGCTTTTAACTACGCTTTTTGATGTTTTGATCTGTTGAACTTCGAATGTTTTGTAAATGTTGCTTCATGGTAATTTTTTGAAGCTTTTTGATTCTACATTGACTTGGTGGCTGTGGATTCTGCTTTACTCCTTTGTATCCTAATGATCCGATGAAAATGTAAAAATTTGATGATTGCTGGCCTGAGCTGAGTTGGTTGTGGAAGTGTTTTTTGTTGCACAAAAGATTTCCAGATTTTCTTGGGTTGTCCTGGAGTTTCTTCTTGCCATAAGGAAAGGATTCTGTTTTGTTCTTTTTGTTTGAGAGAGAGGGAGAGGGAGAGGATAATCGAAAACATGATAAATCGTGACACCATGCTCTTTATTAATCTTTCTTGGTGTACAAATGTCTTGCATCATGATTTGATCATTTATACTTTTTATAAGCTCGGTATCATCATTTATGAACATCAATCCTGCATTTTATGGTCTTAATGATTTAGATATTGCTTGGTATGAACTAGTTACATAATTCTAGTTTCAATTCATTTTATTCCAGTTTTGTTTTCTTTTGTTTTATCCGTAGTGGAGTTTTAGTTGCACCAGTTTTCTCCCTTTCTTGGAAAATGAGAATGAGTTATGTTACTGGGTTTTACATCTATTACTAGTTCGTGGACAATCAAAACATGCATAACTGGCGTGTGTATGTCTATTTATGGGCCAAGCGGTGATGGTAACAACTTCTTTGCTTTGGGATAGTAGTAAGATATAACATAAAACACACACACACACACACACACACACACACACACACACACACTGATGGGCCAAATGGTGATTGTGAGAGCTCATGTTACTGATGTTGTAATCGTATTATCTTATCTTTTTGAATCTGTTTCTGTCTCAAAACGATTTTCTATCTAGATGTTTAAATGCTTCTGATTTTCTTGCAGACTTTGGTTGAGAGTGGTCTTGCCGATCAGATGCGACTAACAGATCTCATCTTGAATGATGTAAGCTTGTAAGCCTTGAACATGCTCCCTTAGTCTGCAGATTCAGTGTCTTGTCCTACTAATTTGTTGGTGGTCCTGCCTTCTTTTCATCGATTTTGAGGACCTGTCGAGAAAAGATATGCTAAAAACACGTTTGTTCCAGATGCTTACGGGTGCCATTTTCCTATTATTTTCTGTTTATGTGGATTATTAATGTTTTCAAGTTCTGACGCAACTCATGTAAATGCAGCAAGATTTTTTTCGGAAGCTGATGGGTATATTTACAATATGTGAAGACTTGGAAAATATTGATGGTCTACAGATGATTTATAAAATAGTAAGGGGAATCAGTAAGTACTCTCCTCTCCTCTAATTTATGCTATTAAGATGCTGTATACGGTGGTATGCTTTATTCTTGCTGACTGGTTTGCGTATATTTTCCCTACAGTTATGCTAAACAGTCCTCAGATCTTCGAGAAGATATTTGGTGATGAACTGATCATGAATATTATTGGTTGCCTTGAGTGTATGTATTTTTTTTTTTAAATACATATATGTTAAGTTCTTAAATTATGTTTTAAAACATAGGATATCTGCCTGTTTGTGTTTAGATGAAAATTTTCAATTATCTTCAGACAAGAAATGAAAAATCATGACCTTTTCTTTTGAAAGTTTAGTCGATAAGTTGGTATAAATTAAAAATTTAGCCTGCTCTCCCTGGCTACCTCCCCCCCCTCTTTCTCATGCTTTCTTAGAAATGGGTTGGAGGAGGTTCAAATAATGTTTTTGTTTGTGATTCGTTCAATAGTTTTAACTTTTACCTTTTTCTTTAATAGATGCAATAAATGCGTTTACTCCATTTATTACTGTAGCTGGGTTGTTAGTTTTATTTTGTTAACTTATCATTCATTCAAAGCCGAATTTATTATTTATTAATGTGGCTGGTTTGCAGACGATCCTGAGGTTCCTCATGTTCAACATCACCGTAATTTCCTAAAAGAGCATGTTGTTTTTAAGGAGGTAACTTTGGGAACTTCTTGTTAGACTATTTTTAGAAGGATCAGTAAATTGGTTGAAAGCTATGGAGGCTCGATGCCATATAGTTATTTTAGATTTGGTTGTTTGCTGCTTAGATATGTATTTTTTTTAGGCTATACCAATTAAAGATCCTCTGGTCCTCTCAAAGATTCATCAGACATATAGAGTTGGTTATCTGAAGGTGAGTCTCTCTTTTGTCGTCTCTTCTGTTTTCTTGGTTGGAATCATTATTCTTACTTGGTATCACTTTGTTAGGATGTGATTTTGGCCAGAGTGTTGGATGAGGCCACTGTTGCAAATCTCAACTCCATTATTCATGCAAACAATGCCATTGTAAGATTTTACAACTTCATTTATTGATTGCTGTGATTCTACAACTAATTTATCTTCCTGTTTTGGGAGATTTTTAACCCTTAATATTTATCTTTGTAGGTTGTTTCTTTATTAAAGGATGATAGTACCTTTATTCAGGAATTGTTTGCTAGGTTGAGGTCACCCTCCACCTCTGCAGAATCTAAAAAAAATTTGGTAATTGGTGATTCAATAGTTTCTGTTCTGTTCTTTTATATTCTTCTGTTTTTATGTTTTGTTTCATTTTCTTTTTAGCTTTCTCTTTGTTCTTTGAGGATTTCCCATCCTCTTTCCTTTGTAATTGATTGAAGTATCAATGAAAGGAAGTATATATCTATATATATATTTAAAAAATTGTTGCATTCAATATCCTAGAATTGTTTTTAAGATACTACACAGTATTAACATCTTTTTCCTTTCTTTGGTGTCAAAATTTAGGTATACTTTGTGCACGAGTTCTGTAGTTTAAGCAAGAGCCTGCAGATGGTTCAGCAGCTCCGGCTATTTAGGTATGTTATAACTGAGGTTATATAACTCTGACTTGACTTGTCTTTTGTAAATCATCTTTTGCTCCTGAACTTATGATTGTTAAGTATAATCACTGTGCTGTGGAGATAAAATCTGGTTATTTTTTTCTTCAACTCATTGAATGTTCTTGCTTATTAAGATTTGGAAGTAAATTTTTGCAGGGATCTCATGAATGAAGGCATCTTCGACATCATCGCTGATGCTCTGCAGAGTCAAGACAAAAGGCTTGTATTAACTGGGTAATGGTGACTCATAAGTGTCCCACTTCTCAATTCAGTCTTCCTTATGGTTCTTTGTTTTTATTGATTTTAGTACATAGTTCTAACAGAATTAGTTATGGTTGATGCAGGACAGATATCCTCATTCTTTTCTTAAATCAGGATCCAAACCTTCTGCGTTCTTATGTTGTTCGTCAGGAAGGCATTCCACTTCTAGGACTTCTGGTATGCACGTCATGAAAGTTTCTCGTCTTTTTGTGATTAGATCCTATTTGCATTAGACCTACCAAGCTCTTTCGCAAAACACCAGGAGAATATACTAACTCTTAGTGCTCATTTGAATAAATTTTCAAATTTAAGATCTGTGGTCTCCTAGTAGCCTAAAAATAAATGAATAACCAATGGTTATATGAGCAATTATTTTACATTCTAGGATTGAGGATTGCTTTAGAAGGGGATGATTCTCATTATTGGCTATTCGAGTTTCAGCTCAGATCTTTGGATAGACGACAGTTTCTTGTGAAAGGGCAAGTCTCAGGCTTGAAGAGAATTGTAGGCATTCATTTTTTTTTAAAAAAAGATTGGTCTACTTTGAAAAATCATAACGTGTTATCCAAAAGTTGTCTAGTGGCATTTTCAAAAACATATAACGCAGAGTGATGTCATCCTGGGTAATATATCCAAGTTATGCTATAAACTAATCCTGATAATGTGCTTGAGCTATAAACTAATTCTGATAATGTGCTTTGACATTGCTTTTTGGACTTCGTAATGGCAAGAAGAGAGATCGGTATTACAATTTAAATATAGAATGACTGCAATTATTTGAAAGAAGTTGGTAGCTCAGGCCATCATAACATATTTTTGGTTGTCTTACAGGTCAAAGGGATGATAACAGATTTTGGGGAGGACATGCACTGCCAGTTTCTTGAGATTCTTCGTAGTCTTCTAGATTCATTTACGTTGTCAGGAGCTCAGGTGCCTGCCTTGGATTTTTTTTTAGTTGCTCACTGGTTATTGGTTATATAAGAGACTCGGCTATTCATTGTGTAAATGCAATTTTCTTTGTCCGTCTATTTTAATCAAGTCCAAACTTAGTGACTCATGGAAATTTGTGTTGATGTCTGTTTATTTGCTCTGCACTTCAATGCTCCTTTAAGTGTAACTAGTGAATAGAAGCAAGTTCCTAAAAAAGTTTCCCATGGGATAACTCTCTCTCAAGTTTCATGGACTCCCAGAAGAAAATCTTGCTTTGGATCTTGTCAAACCTTTTCCTTCTCCCTTCTCCTCGTGTCTTTTGTCATCCTCTATGGAAGCTTCTTACCTGTATTTGCTTTGACATTGGTGCCAGAATTCCGTACCTGCTTTCTTCCTTGTCTGAACTCATGTATCGGTCCTACTATTTGAAACTGTTAGATAGTATTCACCATTTCTGCAAAATGAGGAATGCTTTTATGATTACTATTGCTACTGTTATAATTATTACCATTCTTTTGCCTTGTTAATGCTTGCATTACTGTTATTGAAACAATTATTTTCCTTGGCGAGGGTTCTTGCCCCTTCTCTTGCTCCCATTTTGAGTCGAGGTGTATTCTTAGGTTCTTGCATAATTGTGTTGATTGAATGTTAAAGAATGCAATGGGTTATTATGGCTGATAAACATTGTCTGGTTGTTTAGTTGCTTGTTATTGTAAAATCTTGTATGCATCTTATACTGCAATGATTGTGCAATAGAGGGTCTGCTACATGTTTGACTATATTTATGCAGGTGTAGCATTTTGAATGTTGATTTGTAGTTTATTATGTTTCTGCTGAATAGTTGGAAAACTTGTCAGTAAAACTTTCGTGTAAGATGGAATTCTTTTCTATTTTTGTTCAATTATTTATTTTTCAGTGTATTTTCTTGTCAAACCTTTTTGTTTGTTTCTTTTGTTGCAGAGAGATGCGATTATTGAGATTTTCTATGAGAAGCATTTGGTTCAACTAATTGATGTGATAATAGCATCGTGTCCGTCAGATGACAGTGCTCAATCTATTGGTAAATCTTCGGGCATTGGTGGAAGAGTTGAAAAGCAGACTGTCGTGAAGCCTGAAATTTTGTCAAACATATGTGAATTGCTATGCTTTTGTGTTCTGCACCATCCTTATAGAATAAAGTAATGATTGAATTCTTTCTTCTGCAATCATTCAGAAATGTATTTTTGTTTCTGGCCTTTTAACATAAAATGCTTGCACATTTGGGTTTTGCAGGTGTAACTTTCTTCTAAGTAACATGATAGATAAAGTTTTGTTACTTACACGAAGAAGAGAAAGATACTTGGTGGTTGCTGCTGTGCGATTTATCCGTGCGACGCTTTCTCGTTGGGTGAGTGAGTTTATTTTGATCTTCAAAAGCTAATGGAATGGAACAATCTTGAGTTATTGCTGCAGATTTTTTAAGACATTGAAAGTATGCCTGAACCTGCAGGATGAGCATTTGGTTAATCACTTTGTTAAGAACGACCTTTTCAAGCCAATTATAGATGCCTTTGTTCGTAATGGCAATCGGTATAACTTGCTCAACTCTGCCATTCTAGAACTTTTTGAGTTCATCCGAAAGGTAACTCTCTTTTTCATCTCCCTGTTTGGATCTTGAAGTATGCATTTGATCATTCTGATTACAATTCTGTTCCATACAGGAACACATGAAATCATTGATAAAATACATTGTGGATTCGTTTTGGAATGAGTTGGTCAAATTTGAGTATTTGGCATCAATCCACTCTCTAAAAGTAAAATATGAGCAGGTATTTTCCTTTTCTTTTTGGTTTCTTCAACCATTAGATATAGTGCTTTTACTGATGAGCGTTTCTACAGTGTTTAGAGCCTTGTGGAGCAAGAAGCACTGTTACTGTGTCAGAGTCAAGAAAGAGAAATGATGAGCGTGCTTTGGAGAAAGAGGAGGAAGACTATTTCAACGAAGACAGGTATGTGTCTGTTTCAAATAACAATGATTCGGAATTGCTTGATTTTCTTTGTTACCACGACCACTGAATATGGTCTCACGTAATCAGTGATGAAGAGGACACAACATCGGCATCCATGTCAAATATTACCCCAAAAGGACAAGCTCAACCTGTTTTAGCCAATGGAGTTGGTGTAAGCTATACGGCCTCGAGGTATTTTATCTTGTACCCTTCAAAAAGGAAAAGAGAGAATAACTTGTATTTTGCTTGCATTATGTTTTTCTAAATAATTAGTGCGTCCACATTGCTTCTTTAGTCCAAGATCTGTTGGGCTAGTTGATTATGATGATGATGAGGATGATGAAGATTACAAGCCACCACCAAGGAAACAACCTGATACTGATGAAGATGAAGGAACAATAGTAGACTCCTTTAGGTTGAAGCGGAAATTGGGTCCGAAGGATAAGGAACCTGAGCAAGTAAAGAGGCAGCGTTTTGGTAAAAACGTGAAATCAAAAGAAAATAAAGTATTCGCTGCATTGCGTACGACACTCAGCCAGGCGGTGCTCCCCGGTAGCAAAACTGCAAGCACAGCGAATGCAACTTCTCGGACAGATGACGAGCACAGTAGCTCTGGTGAAGAAAATCATCAGGAGAATGATTGTGCTGTTTCCAGAGGGTGTACTGATAACAACATCAGTTCTGATGAGAACCATATAGAGAATGAACCGGCTGCTTCTAGGAGCTGTTCTGAGCTCTTGCACACCACCACTTCGGAAAATAGGCAGTTGAGTGGAGAGGACTGTGCCTTAATATCTCCAAAATCCTCGCCGGAAATGGCTGTGAATGGTTCTTGAGTTGTTTTCCAGATCAGCCAGAAGGGGGTTTCTATTGTTGTTTAATGATTCAAGTCATGAATGTGGTTGGTACCAAAAGCAGTCCCCGAGCCACAACGATACTATTCGGAGAGCAAAAGAAAAAGGGGGAATCAACAAAAGGTGATGAGATAAGTTTTACGGCTTTTCCGTCCGCCAAGAGGAACGAAACACTGTATATTGCCATTGGAGGTCGAAAGAATTGGTCACAATTTGTGGCCGCATCTACAAACCCCCTCCCTTTCAGTTGGCTTACGAGGGCAGCTTTGAGTTTGGTAGTTGCTTTTGTATGACATTCATCAGCATTTGATTTTCTTTATCCGATTTTTCTTTTCGTTTTTTGTTTTTTTTTTTTTTTTTTTGCCAAAAAATTTACCTTTCTTGCCTTTTGCCTCACTTTACTTTAGCAAATATAAAAAAATGTGACAGAGAGGGCACCAAAATATGCCCTGCATAGTGTCCCTTTTCTTACATTTTTATTTAAAATTAAAATGTTTTGTGGTGCTGGGGTTGGGGTTGTAACCGAGTTTTAAGAAGAAAAAAAGGGGTGGTTAAGAGGCCAATTTTCTCCTATGTAGTGGTAGGAAGTGGAACCATTTTAATAGATTATTGTAAATTAGTTATTGAACTCACTATTATGCAATCAAACTCCTTTTTTTTTCTTTCGTTTTTTTTTTTTTTAATCATGACAATGCGAAGCACCAAGTCAGTGTATGAATGTTGTAATTTTTTATTTTATTTTCTTCCCCTTGTCATGTATTTATTTTTGTTTCGGGGATGAATATTCTTGTTAACATGGGCTACTTTCTTTTAAACTTGTTTTTAACGTGACCTTTTTGGTCTTTTCCAATGTATTCATGCCGTTGGATAAACTGTGTACTAAGACATGAAATGTATTATACACTTATATAAACTAGTGAAACAATGAATTATTTCATTTAGCCAAAAAATAAAAGAAGGTACATTCTCTTAAATTATGACGAATTGTCCCCCCCCCCCCAACAAAAAAAAAAAAAAAAAAAAAAAAAAAAAGAAGAAAAAAGAAAAAGAAAAAGAGAAGAAGAAGAAGAAGAACATGGAATATTCTAAGCTCTTAAAATGTTGCAACGGTCATTTCTGTTAATATTTTGACATAATCTGTTAGTAATTTTGTCAAAAAATGATGTTAACTAACGGATTTCGTCCAAAAATTAATGTAAAAGATTATTGTAGCAACATTTTCATATTTTAGGGACATTCTAACTACGGAAAAAATTTCAAGGATTAAAGTTACACAAAGCTAAAAGTTCAGGGACCAAACTAGTAATTTACAATATGTATGCGTGTATAAATATATGACGAATTGGGCACACATTTTGCAGATTAAAATGATTAAGTCCTATTAGATTGTAAACACAGGTTAGTTATAGTTAACTGAGGATTGCCTTTCTTTTTTGTTGGTTTTTGGATTCGGACATCGTAGGCACATTGTTTAGTTGTCGTCGTTTTCATTATTAATATCTTTCTATTTTCATTTTTATTTTTGTAATCCATGCAAGTGAAGCACCATAAATTATCCTTGTCAAAACAAAAAGAAAACGATAAAAGAAAAAAAGAGAGAGAGAGAAGATATTACAACAGTTCACAAGAACGACTAGCATTTGAACTCCAATATTCTAGTTTAGGAGTTGGGGGGGTGTGGGGGGTTGGGTGGTGTGTGGTGTGTGGTGTGATAAGAATAGTAACCATAAACTATATCAAGACATGAACGAACCAACTGAATAACAAATCATAGACTCCTAAACCAAATTTCTTGTATACGTTTTTCGAATTATGCAAAAACAATAAAAGAAAAAAAAAAAAAAAAAAAGGGAACAAGAAGACAAGCCATGAAAGACACGTGCCAAATAAGGGCCCAAGTATGTGCCACGAAGTTCAAGCTGTTATTAGTGGCAAGAGACACGTAAGCATGGGGATGGGGACGTGGACACTTGGTGAAGCTGACTTTTTTTTAGCTCCTTCCATCTTCTTGTTCTTTCCTCTCCCTCTCTGTGTACTCGGTAATTTGGGATTCAAATTGAATTGGAAAAGAGAGAAGGGAAAAGAGAATTAAAAAAAAAAGAAAAAAAAAAAAAAAAAGAAGAAGAAGAAGAAGAAGAAGATAGTTGAGAGGAAAAAAAAAAAAAAAACGAAAAAAAAGAAACAAAAGAGAAATAGCAGGGAATTAGGGTTAGTTATTAGGAGGAGAAAATGAGCAGTGGGAAGTTGGAGAACAAGTCGTTCATGGATGAGCTGAGGAGCTTTGACAAAGGTGGCTTCTTTGACTTGGGTCATCCTCTTCTCAATCGTGCTGCTGAAAGCTTCATCAAAGCTGCTGGGGTCAGTTATATATCTACTTATATCCACGTGTATATATATATATATATATGTATGTATGTATGTATGCATGTTTAATACAATAACAGACGATATACATTCATGTAATTAATTTGATGTTGGCAAAAGTAAACAATGATTTGGAAAAAAAAAACTCAGATTGGAGCTATTCAGGCCGTGATTCATGAGGCTTATTTCACTGCCTTTGAAGGTGAGATACCACCACCTTCTCCTCTCATAACTTCATATACGTGTGTGTGTGTGTGTGTGTGTGTGTTCTTTGTGTTAATGTTTTTTTTTTTTTTTAAATCAAAAATTTTGTTGTAGTTATTAGCTTTTGCTTTTGTGAGTGGAAGAAAATTTAGTTTAAAAAAAAAAATTATATGAAAATGCAGGAGCTGATTCATCAAGTAGTGTTGGTGGAGCTCCAGAAATCTCAGGTGCCAAGAAGAACCGCTTCCCTGACCTTAGAGGTTTTTCCCCTTTTCCATGTGCAACGACCTTCTACTTTTAATTATTATTGTTATTATTATTAGTATTAGTATTATTATTATTGTTATTAGATAGTGATAAGCATTTTTTTCCTGCTTATATATATCTATAATGTATTGTTTTCCAAAGAATTAACCAACTCATTTGCTACATCCACTTGTTTTGAAAAAGAAAAAAAAAGGAAAAAAAAAACTTTTTTGCTACATTATTTATAATAAAGAAGATGTTTAGATAATTTGGGATTCTGGCATTTTTCCTTCCATGTTAGTGCCCGTAAAAAGTTTGGGTTTTTTTTAGCCAATAAAATCCTTTTTCAAATATTAATTTTTGTTTTTCTCAAATTTATATAGGTTGTTGGTTGTCAAAATACAAAATATTTAAGGGTAAATTACTCGGTTGGTCTTTGAATTTTTAACTTTATGCAACTTTGGTCACTGAATTTTTTTTCATAGCTGGAATGCCCTTAAACTATCAAAATATCGTTATAATAGTCTTTTATGTTAATTTTTGGACGGAATTCGTTAGTTAAAAATTAACAAAACTAACTATTGTAATAACATTTTAACAGCTTAGGGGCATTTCATGTTTTTTTTCTTTCGTAGCTGGAATGACCATAAACTATTAAAAACGTTGATACAATAGTCCATTTAGTTAATTTTTGGATGTAATCCATAGTTAGCATTACTTTTTGATCAAATTACTAACTGATTCCGTCCAAAAATTGACAGAAAGGACTATTGTAGTAACATTTTAAAAGTCTAGGGGTTTTTTAGTTATAAAAAAAAGTTCAGAGCATCAAAGTTGTACAAGACTAAAAGTTTAGGAACTAAATGAACAATTTACCCTATATTTAATGATTTTGAAATGTACTCAACTGGTTCCAAGTACAATAGAATAGCAACTTATGATTGTTAATAACAATGTGCTTTTCAGGTGTAACAAACATAAGATCTCTTGAAGCCATGGTGAGTCTTAAAACTAATGATTTAAGAGCTTGTGATTAAATTAGTATGCTAATTTTTCCCCCCACAATTCTTTCTGTAATTTCCAGGTGAAGAACACGGGGAAGGAATCTATGCAATGGGGTAATTGAAGTTTTTTTTTTTTTTTTTTTTTTTTTTTTTCCTAGTAAAAAAAAAAAAAAGAAAAGAATATGAACTCATTTCATTCTTTCAACGTTTAGGGCTAGCTGCAGGAGTGTATTCAGGTCTCACCTATGGACTGAAGGAGGCTCGTGGGGCCCATGATTGGGTACTTGAGATTTGTCAACCTCTCTTCATTGTATATGAAGTGCAATGTACAGGATCATGATCGGACGGCTGATATGCTTTCTTTGATCTAGAACATTATAATTAATAACAATGTTTCATATCACTATTGGTCTTGATACTTTAATAACCTTGTCACATAATTAAGATGATGTTATGTTGTTATGTGACACCGCATTGTTTATACACGGTATTACGAGAAATCTATGTAACAACGATAAACAACACACTTTCGAATCTGATATTGAAAACATAATTAGAATCTTGGTTAATTTTAATTGTTGTGTGGTTTAATTTAAATGCAGAAAAACAGTGCAGTGGCAGGAGCACTGACGGGTGTGGCATTGGCGCTGACATCAGAGGACACCACACATGAGCAAGTAGTGCATTGTGCCATAACTGGAGCTGCCATTTCCACCGCTGCTAATCTTCTCTCTGGCATTTTCTAGTTACTTAAATAATTTCTATGTTTATATAACTAGTTTGTAATATGGTAAAAAAAATTTACTCTACTTGTTTAATTATCAAACCTTTTTTTTTTTTTTTTTATGTTCTCTGAAAGAAAAACCTTGTTTCATAAGGTTTTTTTAGTCTGTTTAATCTGTTGTTGGCTTTGTTTAGTCGTAACCACCAAGAGTTCGATTTGGCTTTCTTTTTTTTTTTTTTTTTTTTTGGTAAATTGTCAAATCCATGGAATAAACAATGGTTCAATTTTTTGGTGCTCGAGATATTTTACTTGCATTTTATATACCAAAAATCAAAACATGGCGCATGCAGATTAAACAACACATCAAACTTGAAAAATGAAATGTCGTTTGTTGGCTGGAAAAGGGGGAGAATGATACGGCACTAAAAAGCATACGCCGTTTGTTGTCTGAAAATGATTAATAGATTCCTAGAAAGCGGCTGGCGATTTGATAATTTACTGTCGTTTATATGAACAACCAAACAAGGTGTTTTTACATGGACGACATATCCTGGAAAGGGTAAACAACGATTTCAAACTCAAAACGAGCTGAAGATAAATAAGGGGTCCCAAAAAAGGGGGTGGCTTTGAAATAATTTACTTGCGTTTAAATCAAACAATCAAACAAAGATGTTGGTAGACACGTCAAACTAGAAAAACGACATGTCGTTTGTTTCATGAAGGGAAGGATAAATCTCAAACTTAAAACGACACCTCATTTGTAGGCTCAAAATGACAGATAGGTCCCAAAAAATGGGCTGGCATCCTGTTCCTCTTTTGTAAATGAAAATATATTCTTTTTCTTCAATTTTTTATGAAGGTATATTCTCTCTCTCCATATAAATGAAGGGAAAAAGGAAAACACACATAATCCAGAGGGAATGTGATTCCTTCTAACTTAAACATCAAGCAAAAAAAAACTCTTCATTGTTAATCTGTCCCATATTGTTTGAGAATTGAGATAACTTCGTTTTTCTTTTTATTTCTCTCTAAGAGCCTTAGAGCCTGCCAAGATGAGCACTATGATATTTTGCCGCGAATGGTCAGAGTTCTTCTTTCGTCCTCATTCCACCACTCACCACATCATATAAGAACACATATATGTATACATATATATATATATATATATTTATGTATTATATGTGCTAGCAATTCTAGTTTTACATAAATGTGTGTTTTGTATACATAAATATGTGTATATATGTCTATATTGTTTATTTATTTTATTTCTAGTAAAGGTTGAAAATTTTGCAGTAACAACATTCTATATCCAAAGGAGGACAGAGCCAACAAGACTCTCCTCTACGCATGCCGCAACTGCGATCACCAGGTCTTCTTTTCCTGTTAATTAGAATTATGTCGTTTTCTGATGTTTGTTGCTTTTTTCTAACATTAATTCCATGTCGTTTTTCATAATTTTTTCTGCCTCAAGACCCTGCTTTTCCCGCAAACACTGCTTGTCTTTCTCATTAATTAGCATCTTATTTGAACTTTTCTATCAGATTCTTTGCCGGGATACCATTATTTTTAATCTCTCTGTCCTTTTCTTTTTTAAAATTAAATATCTAGAGTCATGTTTTTCTTAATTGTTTGTATATGTTAAACTCTCCTTTGTTAAGTACAAACTTGTTATTCTCCTAATGCTAAGCAGGAGGCTGCTGAGAACAACTGTGTCTTCAGAAATGAGATAAATATCTCCGTACACTCTCCAATATTGCAAGATGTGACCGCGGATCCGACCCTTCCTCGGACTAGGACGGTTCGTTGTGCTCAGTGCAACCATGGACAAGCCGTCTTCTTTCAGGTCAAAATTCCCACATGTTTTCTTTCAGTTGTTACTGGAGTTTGTTAGCAGTTTTTGTTTTGCGTCATTGTCAGTCTCATTGCTCATTCCGCAATCTTAACACGGTTGTTGTGCCATCTAAAATATGTGATTAAAAAGGCAGTCTATAGACACAAATGCAACTAATCGAATCACGAGTTTATCAAATGAATTAATCATGGTGTGACATGTGAATTCTTACTCCTTAATAAGTAGGTGTTTAAAATATTGTCGTGTCAACTGGTTTCAAAACGTTGCTATCGATTGTTAGAAAAGTAACAAACATGTCACATAAATTGATATAAAAAAGTTACGGTTCATGTGAAATTGCTCTGTTCTCGAATAGTTCGATAACCAACATGTCTTTTCCGTACATTGAGCTACACATTAAAATAAGTTTGAATAGTAGTAATGCTCGAACAAAATGGTCATTGATTCCTTGAGATTATTGCCAATTGTCTCTAACATCCTTTCTAACTAACTGCATAGAGCAAAATTCTTCCATTGCCTTTAGCTCCTAATAAACTCTTTTTTTTTTTTTTTTTTTTTGGTTGTAATGTGTGCAGGCAACTGGGAGAGGGGAAGAGGGGATGACATTGTTCTTTGTTTGTTGCAACCCCAACTGCAGCCATTACTGGAGAGGTTGACGTTAATGTGCACGATCAGAATATCGAGTACTTAATCAAAATGCGATTAGTAGAACTAGACCAGCAAACTCAAGCGAGCGAAAACTTGTAATAACAATTTCTGAAGCAATTGAATAGACAAATATACTACAATATCCCCTAGTAGGGGAATGAATATAGCAAGAGCTCTCACTTGTAATGCCACTAATCTTGGTGATTTATTTGACTGCCTCACATCTAAACAAACTACCATCCTAAGCTAGAACCCCTTTCTTCATGTGGCATAACTGAGGCTTACGTTTCTTATTTTTTTTGTGAAACAAAAATACAAGTCTTAAAATAATAATAAAAATAACAATAATAATAACCAAGAATAATAAGGCTTTGGGTTTTGAGGGATTGGGATAAGGGAGAAAATTAACCTACTTCAAACTTCACAAAGACAAACTTCACAAAGACTGTCATCTCTTTGAACTAAAAAGTAAAAACGGCAACAAACAAAAATTAGTTTTTTCTTTTGAAAGGAAAGCGACACTAAACTTTTGAACGACAAACTCTCAAGGAAGAAACCAGGAGGGTGGGTGTAGCATAACCATAAATAAGAATAGAGAGACGACACCAAACTTCACAAAGAGATAGGTTTGCTGTGATAAACGACAACAACATTTTACTTTTTCTGAAAGCAAAACGACACTATTGTCTATTCCCGACAAAAGAAACAAAAAAAGGAAAACGACACTGAACTTGTGAATGGCGAGAAAAATAAGGAAGCCACCGGTGGAGTTGACGCAACATCCAGGAAATGGCACCAAACTGCACAAAGAGGATACGTTGTTTGCAAAACGACACCCAAAAAAAGTGTGATTTTTTGCCTAACAGAAAAACGACACTATTCTTAAAAAAAGATAAACGACACTATTCTTCTTGAAAAATAAAAACGACAGTAAACTTGTGAACGACAAACAAAATGAGGAAGAAACCAGGGGGTGGGGGGGCAGTGGTGTCTCGAACGCGAGAAGTGAAGCAGAGAGAGAGAGAGAGAGACAGAGACAGAGACAGAGAGAGAGAGAGTACTGAAAGGCTTCTGAAGATGAGTACCATGAAATTTTGCCGCGAATGGTCGGACCCATTTCTTCTTCTTCTTCTTCTTCTCCTTCTTCTGGTTTTTCTTTGATATTTTGTGAAGCAAATACGATAACAAGATGTTTTTTTTTTTTCTTTTTTCGCAGCAACAACATTCTGTATCCCAAGGAGGATAGAGACCAGAAGATCCTCCTCTACGCTTGTCGCAACTGCGATCACCAGGTCTCTCTCTCTCCCTCCCTCCCTCCCGCCCTGGTGTGTTTTTGTGCAAATGTACCACAAAATCTTATTTGGGTCATTGGTTTGGTTTGGTTTGGTTTTTTTTTTTTTTTTTTTGAAACCTAGGCTAAACTGACCTCATTTAAACAAATCTTAGAGAAAGGTTTCTACTTTATCCTGTAAGGTTTTTGCTTTATCCCCGAATTTTACTTCAATTTTTAGCATAAATTCAAGATGAATGAGGTCAGTTTAGCCTAGGTTCCCAAAAAAAAAAAAAAAAAAAAAAAACTCACGCTTTTAGCTATTGTTCACTAAATATTTGTAACCATTGTTAAAAAAATATAAAATTTGTATTTATTTTATTAATGAGCTGAATTTCATTTACAAAAGCAGTTTTTAGACTCAGAAAGCCAACAATTTCTTGTAGGAAGCAATATCAAACTGGTTAAGTTATGTTTTGAACTTTTCTATTGAAATCCGTACCAGGGTATTTTTTGTTTTATTTTATTTTTAAATTTAAGGGCTTATTCCTTTCTGTGATAGAGAGGCTATTTATACACTAGACCCTTTTCTAGTGAAATATGTTGTGGAAGGAAAATAGGTAGCTCTTCTTTATTGATCATTTAGTGTCATTGTGTGTTGTCAGGATTCTCAGAAGTTCTGGTTAAGCTTTATTTCTTTGTCGGTTTTGGGTATTGCATTTTCTTCTTTGGTTCAATATCATTGGAAATGTGAAAAAGAAAAAAAAAATTTTGTATACTTCATAAGATGAAATGTTAGAATAGAAAGGCAAGATGATTTTTCAGATATCTCCTTTTGTTTTGGTAGTGGCGTGTGGTCTTTTCCTATTTTTACAGGTTTCTGTTTGCTTCTTCTAGGTGGTACCCATTCTTTCCCCTTCTAATCTATTTATTTTGTTGTGCTCTCAATTCTCTACAGGAGGTTGCTGATAACAACTGCGTCTACAGAAATGAGATACATCACTCTGTCGGGGAGCGCACTCAGGTACTGCAAGACGTAGCTGCAGATCCGACTCTTCCTCGGACAAAATCTGTACGTTGTGCTCAGTGCAACCATGGAGAAGCTGTCTTCTTCCAGGTCAAAATTCCCCCATTCTCTATCACTTATTGCTATCAATACAATTGAAATTTGTTATAATCAATAGTTATAAATTGTATTGTTGTGAGTTTATCGGTTTGTTTTTGTAGGTTGGAAGAATAAAAATATCGATTCTTCTTATTCCGTATCAGCAAACATACATTAGAATAAATGGGGAAGTCTGCTTCCTTAGTTTCTTAACTAACTTGAAAAAATAAAATAAAATAAAATAAATACTCTAAGTAATCCACGATATCCTCGGATTCTTATTGAACAGAAAAGGTAATATTTTATCTTAACTAATCTCCTAAATATCTTCAACAGTTTTCACTTTTCTGGGCAGGGGAGTAGATTGGAGGAAGGTCACTACTAGGAATAGCTGATAACCAATTGAATATTCTTGATCAGGTTTACAATTTACAGTATAAATATTGAGAAAGAGAGTTGATTGCCTTAGGGAAAACTGAAAATTCCTCCGTTAGGTTAAAGTGAAATTAGCTTTCAACCTTTGATCTCAGGAATTGTAAATGCATCCCTTCAGGGGTTGGCAATTTGAAGCAGTATTTTGTAACTCCTTAAGCGATGTCTTTAACACTTCCCCTTTACACAAGGCAAGAGGGATCGGATTAAGATGCCATGGGGGTCACAAAGCCTTGGCACGCACCGACATGCCTAGGGAGGGCTGTATTTGAGTTTAGGGGCTCTCTGGGTCCCACGTCTAGGTTCACTATAAAAACTCAAAAAAGGCTTTGTTTGAATGCGAATGTGCAATCTTCCTTTCTATTAAAACCCTGAATTAATATCCGACATCTATTGGTAATTGGGTCTCTTGGAAATTCTGTAATCCGGTTTCGAAGTAGTTATAGTCTTTGCTCTAATGTGGTGCGTGCAGGCGACTGCAAGAGGCGAGGAAGGGATGACATTGTTCTTTGTTTGCTGCAACCCCAATTGTGGCTATAGGTGGAGAGACTGACCTCCATTTTGTGTGACTGATTATGTTGAAAGCCTCGGTGCGATGAAACATCGTTGTATCATTTCTCTCTCTCAAACTGTGGTACTAACTGTTTATGGAGTTTGTTAAACCTTGGCATAGACGGGATACAAATCAGTCATTTGATAGTTACATACTACAAATTTCAGTTTTAACATGGGGGTCTTGCAACTTCATGCTACAAAACGAATGTGTTTGTTTTGTTTTTGCTTTTTGTTTTTTCTTGTGATTTTTGTGTTTTCACCCCATTTATAGCTATAGGGTTGAAAAAAAAAATTCTACCATTCTAACAAAATGATATTAATTAGTTATTACTAGTAGTGATGATTAATACATCCTTGTCTTTTTTCTATTTTGTTTTTCTCCCAAAGGATCTGAAAGAAAGTATTTTCTCAATAAAAATCTG
This sequence comes from Ficus hirta, assembly GCA_038430175.1. Classification (NCBI taxonomy): domain Eukaryota; kingdom Viridiplantae; phylum Streptophyta; class Magnoliopsida; order Rosales; family Moraceae; genus Ficus; species Ficus hirta. The sequence continues at coordinate 14,169,159 of CM076593.1, read as the reverse complement.
TGATTTCTTTTTTTTTTTTTTCGTTTCAATTTTACTTTTAAAAAGGTTGGATTTTTCTCATTTAGTCCCCATTAAAAAATCAGTTATTCCTATGCAAGTCCCTTTAAAAATTTTATCGTAATTTAACGATAATTTCCCACTTGATTATACTTTTGTTTTGGAACAATGGATTTCATTTATAATCCCCCATAGCCATCTTCTTCGAATAACTTCTAGCTAAAAAAATAAACGAGGAGAAGGCCACTTAGGAAAGAATAGATGGCCATCTTCAAATATACAATAGTATATTTCTTTTCCTTTCATTATTTTTTTCTTTTTCTAAAAAGGCCAACGAGTGAGCAATAGATGTGCATTTTTTCCTTTTGCTTGTTATTAATGTTGTCAAGTATGTCTATACAAGAACGAATCCTCCGGCGGAAAATCTACACAAACAACCAGAGCTAATTTCTTCTTCTGCTGCCATCTATTTCCCCTCTAGAAAGAATACCCAAAAGATTAAACAATTTCCAAAATTGAATCTAAAGGGTAAGAAGGAAAACATTTTGAAGGAAAACATTTTGAAGGAATCAAAACATCTGTACACCTCCTCACTAATGATTGATCTCTCTACAAAACTTGTCAAAAGGTGTTTCTACAAAGATGAAAGCGTCCTCGCCAACCAGTCCGATAGTCGTTTTAACTTCACCGAAAACTCCGACTTGTTTCCCAAGTATTGTTCAGCATTCAACAGCATGATCTCGAAATCATGCTTCACCGCTTCCAAACTTCGATAGTAATTATTCTCTAACCTACACTCGATCACTTCAAGAGATATCGGCACTGGGAACCTGAGGAAATCCCACAAACTCAGATCAGTATTTCACATTCCAGGTTGAACAGGAAAGAAATGAAGCTACAAGACTGTAAATATAGGACTAAAAATATGAGCATTAACTAATTGTTGGGACTTCAAGAACATGCCAAGTAAATCAGGAAGCCAAGTGTATCAGTATGTTATAAAAGTACTAGGCCATCAAGGACGACAAAGACAATACCTATTTGTAAAATTTGTCCTCTGTGAAAGCTGCTTCAGATGATTGACTCCATACCGATCCTGAAATGCACGCAACAAATTCAAGTAAAAATGTTGCTTAACGTTCACCATTTAACGCAGCCGTTGCAAAGATTTCTGGTTTTTATTTTTATTTTTATTTTTCATTATAGTCGTTTCGATACCTGTGGAGGCTTGCTCAACTTTTCTAGTTTCGAGAAGGCATCCTGAAGCTTGGCCTTGCTTCCGCCGTCAATATGAGGATGCTCCCATAGAGCATTTATATCAAAAAGCTCCCAGGGGCTATGCAAATGTCTATCTGCAGGGTCACTCTTGTACTGGACAGTGTAACTTTCCCACGGACTGTCTGGAAATTCATTGGATTTCGCCTTAACAGTTAGAATCCTACCAACCCACCAACTACCATCTTCCTCACCATCATTTTTCCACCAGACTTTGCACTTATCCCTGTGCGTCCAATTTCTCTGTATGGCAGCATCATAGCGAGCTCTTTCGACAAGGAAGTCGGGGAAACCAGTCATTTCAGGTAGAGTCATCCTAAAAGATCTACCATACACGGTGGACACAGGATCCACAAATTCAAGCGTCATTTTACAACAGCTCTCCCCAGATCCCGGAAGAGAAGAATAGTCGAGCTTTTGTACTCTGCAGAATTCGACATCTCTTATATCACCTTTCATTGATGTCCAAGGAGGGTGCTCTCTCAACCGATTATGTTCCAGATACTCCTGATGCCCCTGAAAGAAAAAGAAAGGTATTCAACATGAATCAGTTAAATTTGAGGAATTAGAACAACCAAACCCGAGACAAGTTGAATGAACAGAAGTTAGTCAGCAATTTCTTAAGCAACTAACCTGTCTCAAATATACTACATCATCCCCTAGCTGGGGAATATATCGGGAGCCTTCCTCATGTGTGGTTAGCATTAACCATGTTCCCTTTCTTGATGATTCATTCAACTTCCTTACATCTACTGGACTCGTCTCATGAACATGGAAACTGCCTCTTCTATTCCTAGTGGACCTCAATCCAACTGTCGTCCTAGAACTTGATCCCCATTCTTCATGTGGCACTTGATGTCTGCTCCTGGAGCCATTCTGGGTATTTCTAAGCTTGTATCCCAATTCAAGCACTTGATCCAGCTTAACATCATCAGCTGCAACATTGGGACAAAATGTAGAGGCCTTCAATCCAGTGGATTGATCAATTGAGTCTTCTCCAACATTGAGATTATTGTTGCTTACATTCGAAGTGCTCTCTCCTTTCCCATCACCGTCACCTACCATGGCAGTTTTACCCTTATGGGTTTTAGACCTTCTATAAACAGCCATATACCTTTTATCTCCACCACTTAAATGAGACTCCGTTGAGTCCTTGACACTGAACTCGGCATTCTTGTCACATTGAGTGTCAGATCCAAGTGAAGCACCATTGCCATGATCTGAACTAATTCTATTGGTCGTATCATCCACAGGCTCAACTGAGTCTTGTTCCATGTCCAGCAGCTTGTCATGTAAGGACTTGCAACTCCCATTTTCTAAGTTTCCTACCAACAGTGTCTCCTGTTTGCAAGGATTTTCAGGATCTCTAGAGATCATCTTCAGCCTCAACTTTGTAGAACTTATTTGAGGGTTGTCAGTTTGTTCAAGTTGAAGATCAGCCATGTCCTCACCATTGACTAAAGGGGCAGTTGCATTGCAAGGAGCCATGTCATGGGATATTGATGTTTTACCATGATTCCCCTGTTCGGTAGAGCTTGAGTGCTCTATCCCATTGACCTGACTACAGGTACCATCACCGATATTCCTCTCAACTGTCGTCACCACTCCATCTGCAACAACCTCGTGTTTTTGCATTTGTACATCAGGGGCAGAATTTTTTACATGTCCAACAACGGCACTCTCTTTTTCACAACGACCTTCAAGACCTAAGTTCATCCTAGAAAATGCATTTGGAGGTGTAGCTTCACCAATCCTGAGACGCTTGGATGAACGAGCTTTGACCCCACCCCATCTGATTTCCCCATTTTTATATCCTTGTGACAAACTTGAACGATCAACTTTATCTAATGCGGATTCCTCTAGCCCTCCAGTCGTGCTGCGTTTTGCATCATCTCCAGGAAACTCCCGTGTATCTTGGGAGTTAATACCGTTCCCATTTCTATCGATTGCTTCATGTGGAAACTTTGAGGATGGACCCACCAAATCAGCCCAGTTATCAAATTTAGACACCCTACTCTCTCTGACCACAAGCTTATTTGACTCTCGCACGGGCAATCTGAGGACTAATCTTGTCCTATTCCCGGCATTCATATGGGATTCAGGAACTTTCTGACATTCATTGAATTCCTCAGACTCATCTACTGAAATCTCTTTTCCTTTCATGTGTTTCTTTTGCTCATTTTGCAAATTCTTATCAGATCCATCACTGTCAATGTTCGAGTCTTGAAGCGTGGATTCACTTTCTGATGTATCAACTCCCGAGCCCTCTTCATCTTCTTCTCCATCAGTAGACGTCCCTGTAATTTTAGAAAACAGAGTAAGAGCATTGCGTGCCGCAGCCCTTTGAGGCCTCAATGATTTTGATGACAATTTTTTTCTTGAAGCTTTTCGGCCACTTTTTGATTTCCTTGTTCTATGATTCCTGACTGGGTTGCCATCACCGTCATCAAAATTTCTCCTTTTTACACGCCTTCCAGAAGAAGTCATGACCTCCGTCTGAAGCAATAAAAAGAGAGGGCAGTCAGGCTTAAAGACCTTACTACAACCTTTTTTCCTCTATAGTAAAAATCAATGTAACAACTTACTTCAGCTTTTTGCTTTTTCCTTTTAGATCTTCGAAGACGATCTGATTGAGCATCCTCAGTCTCCCCATCTTCTGCACTGCATTCCGAGTCAGAAGAGGAATTGGAACTTAAAGTCCCTTGCTCTCCTCCCGTCGAATAACCTTCAGGAACATTGTACTCCGAATCATTATCATCACTTTGCATTTCAATTTCCGGTTCCCATTCCATAACATCTAGAAACTCAGGCAGAGGTTCCATCAATGTGTCCAGGTCAGCCAAGGGTAGCATTTGGAAATCCGGCTCTAGAGTAAAGTCAGGTCCAGTTGCAAGTCTAAGAGAAGTTGGTTTCCATTCAAGACCAAGAGCTCCTAACCGCCTCTGCTGGTATGCACTCTGATAGGGTTCTGGATATGGTATCATGGCTGGCATGTTCAAAGCATTAAGATGTTGAGAAAACGAACGGGTCAAGAAAAATCATTCAACCTCCCTTCCCAAAAAAAAAAAAAAAGGGGAAAGCCAACTTAAGCATTTGTGGGGTAGAGAAAACCTGAGTCACATAAAAGATCTTGCATATTACGTCGGAATGTAGGCATCTGAGTTTCCTGAATCAATTGTTGCAATACACTAGTAAGCCACCATGGAATTGAATATATATGAAACTATAATAGCGATCTGTCACCATTTCTAAACATTAAATTTGTACATTAAAATGTCTACAATCTAGGTCAATACAAATCCTATTCTTGTATTACATTAGTACGAAACTCAACTCTAGTTCCAAAAAAAAAAATCCATAGTAGATGCTGATATTTAAACGTGATCAACCAACCTGGTCAAGTACATTTCCGTAGGTATCCTGAATAAGAGGTCGGTAATCACCAAGGAAAAACTGCCAAAGGAACCACACAAGTACAATTGAAAAACCGCAATATGGGAAAGAAACCTGCGACCCCAACTAGTCGGATAACTCATGACCCGTAATGATGCATACCATGACCCGTAATGATGCATACTTTAAAATAAGAGAGGAAAAAAGGTATGAAAGCAGATACCTGGTCATATTTTGCGTCCTTTTGGGATTCCCCTTGGCCTGTGTTTAATACATAGAGCTGGCCGACATCATCAGACAGTATGATTGATGTCCCATCCCTACGTTGAGAAGAGGAAAAAATTGTTAGGAAAAAAAATTTTCAGAAATCAACAATTTGGATTCCAAGATCCAAATGATTTCATCACAAATGCAGAATGAAAAAGTACAAATATGAGAGTAATAATCAAAGACAGCAACGAGCCAAATAAATGGTAATAAAAGTTACAGTTGTTGTCACATTGACCAAACTACTTACAGGTCGAGATAGATAATACATAATAAATAAATAGATAAATGATGATAATGGACATACGGTGAAAACTTTCCATCAACCAGTTTGAAGCGCGAAATCTCATAAATCCTGATCGGTTTTCCTTCCCATATCTAGAATAACAAGTAGAAAAAGTCAAACCTCAAAAGCCTCCTTCAAAACACAGAATACAGGAAAACTTCGAGAATAGAAGTCAAAGGAAGAGGAAACTTACATCCCACACAATGGTTCTTCCATCATAGCCAGCACTCATGGCTATCCGGGGATTAAAAGGGTGAACATCCAGAACATACGTCTGTGAAGAACTTAAGTTAGCAAAATCCCATAAGAATTGCATGAAAACAGAAAAACAATTCACTTTTGAAATCCTCCAAGCAATATACAATACATTGCTTCATAACACTAAGACCAGGAACGAGGCCACCATCAAATTAAGTAGCAGAAATGTTGCAACCAATGAAATAGATAAAAATACCAGATAACTTATTTGTCACAAATCAAAACAAAGAGTCTTCGGTCTTCCTTTTAACTTGATCATTAGTGCTCTCTCTCTCAAAAAAAAAAGAGAGAGAGAGAGAGAGAGAAGACCAGAGTTAAAGATGAAGCGACTTACAGATTCACTATGACCAGTTAGAGAATGTACTAAGCTACCATCAGATGCATTCCATACGCATATTCTGCAATCTGCATCATAAGAAGAATACAATGTTGCACAAGATTATACAACATAAGGACTTGGAAGAAAAACATCAGCACTTAGAGAAATACTAGTCAAAATCACGTGCTTCGCACGTGTGAAGCACATACATACTAAAATTGTTGAATGTCTATTTTATAAACATAAATGTCAAAGTTTTCAACTATATTTTTGGATAAAAATAAGAGAATAAAAAAAGACATTTAAAAAAGTTATTAAAGAAGAAAAAAAAGAAAAAGAGAAATCAAGAAAAAGGAAAAAAAAAAAAAAAGGAAAGATATAATCACAAAAAGACAACATAACTTAACCAAGTTTTTGAATAGTGTTTTTAGGGATCTTCATACTTATAATATAGTTATCGATTAGTGATAATCTGTCCAACACTGCAGGAGAGACGAAAGATGCACAGCAGAGTGGTAAATGATTAGAGAGCAGGGGTGGGGTTGGGACGACAAAACCTTATGTGAGACTAGAAGCTTTCAATTGCTTTTTAAACCTACACTAAACCAAGTCCACTTCGAGAAAGAACAGTCTATTATCAAATGGAACGAGCAAAAAAAATCCCCTAATTCTAGTATTATAAACATAAGAAGAACGAAATAATAAGCACTTACCCATAATAGCTGCTAGAACAAAGCGATTGTCAAGGCTCCAGATAATCATATTAACACCCCGAGGAGTAGGAAGAATTCTCTGACGAGGGCCTCCTCGTGGAGGTTGAGGTGGCATCGGTGGTGGTGGAACTTTGAGATGATAAGCCCGTGTCCAGCGGCAAGCTTTTACCTGGAACATGGAAACAGAAGTGAAACATTCCATTTTTGGCAATAACAAGTATGTTAGGACACCTCTCATAGTTTGAGACCCCACCCCCACCCCCCACACCAAAAAAAAAAAAAAGAGAATATGCAAACTCACAATATAAACCTTTATTCCAAAAAAAAAATAAATAAATAAAATTAAAGGAACGCTAGAAATAAAGAGAAAAAGAAAGTCAACTTTACTGAAACTTACATGTGATCGTCGTGATCTTGGAATCCAGATAATTGCACTACCATCGCGAGAACAAGTAACTATGTTGTCATGAGTGAACCTGGAAACATTGAATAATGTACAATCTTAAGAAATGGCTAACAATAACATAGGCACACTGAAAAGATGTATATAAATTTCGAAATGTCAAATAGCAGAAAGGCGTGGACAAAGTGAAAAAATAAACCACACATAAATGCAAATGTTGACACCACCTTTAAAGGCATAAGGGCAAAGAAAAAAATACCAGGAATTTTTAAATTTTGGAACATTCTCCTCCTTCAAGGCATCAGCTGTCATAAATCTAGATGTTACAGCATGGCCACTGCAATACAAGGAGCAATATATATATGTATCAGCATGAATAGATTTACAGACGAGAATTGTTTCTAACTACAAGGACTAACCTACCTAAATTGTACATAGTTGACATCATTCTCATGCCCAGATAACACGTCTATCTCATGATTTGGTTGGTTTGAATTATCAGGACTTGGTTTTGAAGCACTCCACACCTACAAGTAGTCAGGTATATTTTTAGAATGCACTTTGGAAAAGGAGAATGATGCATTTGCTCCTTGGGGCAACTCTTCTTTTTTTTTTTTTAACTAAATTAAAAATAATCAGGATAGGCTAAAGAGATCCATTTACCCTTGCAAGTGTGTCTGAGCTACCAGTGACAAAAACCGTTCCGCTAGAATTAAACGCACAACAAAAAATTTGATGGTTTTGTGCACCAACACTTGAGGAAGGACCATTGTTTCTCCCTGAAATCAATCAAATCAATCAAATTCCTTTCTACAAACTAAAGTTTTGGACTATTTGTGAAGTCTGAACACAAAAGGGAAACTAACCAGAAACGTTATCCGGAGGCCTTGGAACATATAGCCGCGGACTTAGCTGAGAGTTTCTAGCATCCCAAATCCTACATGTCCCGTCGTCTGATGAACTGTACAAAGAAAGAATCCGTATTGTGAGGAATAACCAAAATGAACAAGGTTGAGAAAAGACAACACTCATTCACGGAAAGTCTGACTTTGTTTACAAAAGATAGGGGAAAAAAAGGATAGCCTTACGACAGAAGTTGGTATACAAAGCCAGGTCTGGGACTAAATGCAATGGCTGTAACAGCTCCAGTGTGTCCCCGCAATACTGAAATTGGTTGTCCATCTGGTAAACGCCACTAAAAGGACAAAATGTTGTAGAATTGAGCAACCAGCAAAAACAAAAGCAAAATTATGGGGAAGAAATACATTTAAGAAGAGAGAATGCTTACAACTCTAATTATGCAGTCGTTTGACGAGGACGCCACCACGGCATTGTTGGAACTCACCGCCAGGTCAGTGATGTCACCCTATCAAGTGTGTAGAAATATTAATATAAAAAATAAAGGAAAAATTTATTAACAGTGACATATTCATAATAATGTCAATTATAGGTTACAAAAACTTACTTCGTGACCACGGCAGCTTGCCAAGCAATAAGCTGTTTCCATTGACCAGATCTTCACAAGGCGATCATCTGAACCAGTAATAACATATCTCCCCGTGCGGTCAAATATAGCTACAGAAGACATGTCAAGATTAATCGTTTGAAGCTGGAACAAGCCTTAAGCACAGAAAATAATTAAAAATGATACAAAGTTCTTAGTGCCATGAAAACTAGCAAATGAGGACATACCACAATAGACAGCATTCCGATGTCCCCTTAGCCTCTTGATGTTTTGCATCTTCTGAACCATGGTTGATGGTTTTGCAATCGCATAACATGCCGCACGAATAGATGGTGCACGATGGTGCCTAGGAAAACCTCCCCCAATTTCCCTCAAACTCAGTCCACGAACTTGATCAGCTTTCATATGAGGCCAACGCATATAAGCAGGGGGGTGTCTCATTTCATTGTCCACTTTATCCTTATCAACTGGGTAAAAAGCAGGATTCCATAGTCAATCATTAAAACACAGAAAATTACCTCCACTAAATAGTGAACAAAAACTACAGCTGTGGAATGGAGATAGAGAGAAATGTGGAAAGAAGGAACTCAAAATGTAATGGTATACATATATGTATATATATATAAAAATGTATACATGTATTCATATACAGGTAACAATAAACAGAAAAAACTTTTTCAACTCTTAATGAAGGGACAAGAGTATCTTAAGTATTAACCAAAATGAGAACCTCATTATTTACATAAATCGTCACTTTGGGGTGGGTTCAACTTTACAAGTGCATATCATAAAACACAAATGCTTAATGTAATTTCACCTACAGCTAAGGAGTGAAAATGAACCCGTTCCCATAAGAGTAGGTACATCAGCGGCGTTTGGTGCATTTCCACCACTTATACCCCGTGAAGGAGGAGATGTACTTAGAATCAACTGCTTTAAAAGCTTTACCAGGTGATCCTTTTCAACGTGAGAATACCTAAATAAGAAAAAATGATGAAAGAAATATATTAACCATTTCCAAGAAGAAAAACAATAGCATAACCATCTTTTGTTTGTTTCTTAACTGTCACAAACAAAAATAATAGTAGTAAAAAAAGAGTTCATTGAAACATGGAATATGCAGCCAAATATTTTCCAATTTACTAGGCAATTAAAATTTTCGGAAAAATAATCTTACTGATTCAACATAGATGAAGAAAAAGAATTAGTTATTTGAGTCAAAGGAAGCATTTTACATACCTCTCCACCAACATATTGTAACTCAAAGGGAATGATACACCATTGTCATTCTCATCACCACTGCGTACACCATTTCTCGAATACCAAGCATGATACCTTCTGGGTAAAAGTTGATGTTCAAGAAGCTCATTCCAAAACTGCCCATAAGTTCTGCGACAGGGCCCAGCTGAAAGGAAATGCATGATGAGAAAATAAACTTCTCTGAGGTCGATATCCACATCAGGCTCCACAGCAGGACTCATCTCTGAATCCACAAATCGAGTATTCTCATACGTTGCCCTAGATAAATCCAAAGGCTTCATGCTACCAAAAGGTGCTTCACAAGAAGGAACGAATTTACGAAGCGCCATGGCTTTTGTAAAACCTAGAAGAAAGATATAGAAATCATTCCATGAAGCAAACATTTTAGAATCAGTAAATCCAATTTACTGTCATGAATCATTACCCACATTTCCCAATACATTTGATACACTTAACCATGATTACACGTTAATGCATAAATACTAAACACAAAATAGATATAATAAAAGTGAAACTCACGAACCAAGAAGGATAAAGGTAATGAGAGATTTTCAATGTGTTTGATTATGTGGACAAAGCTGTGTCTCTGCACCTTCCCTGTATTTAAACAGTACCTATAATATCCCATATGCAATACAAACCTGTTCAAAACGGGGAGGCTTATTATACAGAAATGGGGAGGTTCATAAGACAATTTGCAAAACGTTGAGGGGAAGGAGATAATTTTAACACGATTTACAAACAATCGAGATAGATGCAACATCATTGAAAACAGGAGGTGGAACATACAATTTTGAAAAGGTACGAATCGTGTTGACAAGCGTATTAAAACAAATAACCATGCTCAACAAATCTAGAATCGAAAACCAAATGCATCTATTTAAAAGGAAACAAATAGCTCATAAAATTTCCTAAAATTCACATCACAGAGCCCAAAATTGACAACAAAGAGCGGAAATGCAAGGCAATCCAGAAACTTCTACATCCATTGAAGCACAATCCAAATTTAGCTCCTAAAATTCATATCACATAGCTCTAAACTGACAATAAATAGACTCAAAATTCAAGATAATTCAAAAAACAATTCGATTTAGGTAATGAAATTCACATCACAACCCTAAACAATGCAATCAAAATCCTTCTACATTCATAGAAGAAACAATCAAATTCCACACAAAAATGGAAAACAAAAACAAAAAAAGACCGACCTTTCAAATGGTTTGCGAATTTAACCAGCTGGGCAGTCCCAAGATGCTAAATTTGTGAAGCCCTGACCTTCCAAAATCCATAACACATTCCTCCCTGGCCAAAAATAAAAATAAAAAAAAAATCTAAATTCAATTTTCAGGTATTGAAATAACATTTTCCCAACCAAAATAATGAATTTTCCAAAGCAATGCACAAGCACAATATATCCAAATATATCCAAGTTTGTCCCATTAAAAAAGGCAAAAAAAAAAGAAAAAGGAAATGGAAAATTGCAGAAATAATTGGCATTCAAATTTCCATTACCTTTGACGGAGAAGGGACTTAGGGCAGCGAAAACGGCGTCGTATGAGAGGCGAAATGCAGATTTCGGTTCCGGAATTCAGAGAAAATGGAGATCCAATATCCAAAAACCTCAAAACCCACCCAAAAAAAAAAAATTAAAAAAAAATTGTGCACACTAAATAGGCGAGTGAAGAGCACGCGCAATGCGAGGGGGTTTGTTTTTAGATTGTCTAGAGGGAGTTCTGAAACAGTGAATTTTCTCTTTCGTTGGGCTTGTTCGCTTTTCTTAGTTTTAGAGAGAGAAAGAAGAGAGAGAAGCGGAGAGATCTTTAGAGAGAGAGGAGAGAGAAGGGGTTCCGAGCGATGCGTTTTGAGGCTTCACACGCACTCTTTGTATCGTCGTATGAGGATGCTTGCTTGGAAGATTTTATTAATAATTTTTTTTTAACGAAAAATAAGACAAAAAGTGGATAAATTTAGAGGCGGTGCACCACGCGCTTCGAGGTTCCCGTTGCTTTTCACTTTACCCCCTCAATTATGGTGTTTTTGGTTTTTTACCGCTTTAATTTTTCCTTGCCATATTATTGCCTTGCCTGACCACGGGTGGAGGGAATGGGGTGCTGAGTGGTGACGGACGCCTCACTGAATTGTTATTTTAAATTTATTCTAAAAATTTTATAATTTTATAATTTATTTATTAAAATAAAAACTTCTCGTATAATTTTCTCTTAAAAGTAAAAAATTCTCACAAAATCCCTATTAAAATTAATTCTACATTTATAATTTTATAGTTTTGTCCTCACTAAAAATAAAATTTCTCATATAAGTTCATTAAAATTAAAAATTCTCACATAGGTCCATTAAAATTTAAAATTCTTATATTGTTTCCATTAAAATTTATTTTATCTTGAAAAAAAATTTTGATATACGTCACCACTGTAGCGTATATTTCTGGCTCCACCACTGTAGCCTAACTTTAATCTTTTACAATATGAGTAATTTTTTAATTTTTGTTTCAAATAATTTGTAACAAAAGCAACCACATGAATTTTTCATGAAGAACAAGGTTCGACACTTTGGATCCGATTCATATATCTTATTATTCGTGTCCTATTATGTGACGTTCTCATAATATCATGATGATACGTATTTAATGAACATAGTCTTTTTATCAATACGATATGAAATTTTAATTGAAATGAAACTTTTATTTGACGTATTATGATTTTATTAGAAGAACATAAAGGGAATATAAAGGGGACATAAGTAAAAGAACACGAGTCAAATCTCAAAATTTTACCATTCTAATTATTTTACTATGTGAGAAAGAAATAAATAGTAGTTGTAGAATAAATAATTAAATAAATAGCATTTTTATTTGAGGTAGATAGCGTAAAAAAAAAAATTTACTAGGTAAATTTATGATATACTTCTAGTAAATAGATAATACTACGTAGTAAATTTAATATTTAATGCTATTTATCTCACACATTTTATAATGTTTTCACAAAGATATAATTTATTATAATTTTGTTTTTAAGATTGTACCTAGCCCACCATTTGTCAACATTTGGATGATTTCATTTGAATATCCATCCCAATACATGTTTGGCTTGCACAAATGGAAATGGAGCATTCAAATGTCATTGGATTTTTGTTCTTAAATGATAAAAAGTCTCACTCTCAAAACTTACCTCCATTCTTATATATCCTCTCTACAGTACTTGAGGACAAAATTTTGAAAACCATTTCATATGGTCATTTTCCTATCTTTTGCTTGTGTTTTCAGATAATTATTAATGTTTATGTTCAAATATTATGTTCGGAATGTTAACATAGTACACATAATAATTCAAATATTTATTTTCAAATTTTTCCATTCAAATATTTTCATTAAGATGTTTCTCACAAACAGACAACATGAAAATTTTAAATTAAAATTTTAAACTAAGTGTTGCATAAGATTTGAAAGCATGAGTAATGTGATGAAATATTTTTTTTATAAGGGGTAAAGTGCTAAACTATTAGTTGAGGAGGACGTCGCAGTTTGGCACATTAATTTCATGTACGCAATTGTGTAGTTATCTTCTTCATTTATCAAATATTGTAGTTAATCTTCTCTTTTTTGGCCTTAAAATATCATTTATTTATTTAATGCTTAAAATTAAAAAATTAGTTCCTATATTATATATAAGTCAAGCAGACTCCCATGCTAATATTTTCATGGTACTTTCCTTAAAAATTTCCACTATCTAGTTATCTTTCCATTGTAAAATTGTAGTGACCTTTTCTTTTAACAAAATAATGGTCTTTTTACGAACGCAAGTATAGGGAGAATTTGAAACTCAATGAACAAAAGAAGGCCGATGAAGTAATCAAACACATGGGGGTTCCTACCATTCGATCTTCTAGAGGAGACGTTTGCGATCGGAAATTCAATTCCTAGAGGCGTTTTAGTCGACTTTGGTGGGGTTGTAGGACTTGCTGATCACAATGGATGGCATATATTTGGTCATGAGCTAGATTTGTATGTAGAAGGAGAACACAGCCTAAAGATGTTTTAAAGGCGTAAAATATGATGACATTAGTGTCATAACGGAGCGGCAAGATGTTATAGTTGACATGAGAGCCCCGTTACACAGTACAAGAAAGGTTTTAGGGGTATACGTAGATGGCGGCATTATAATCCAAAATGGACATAGAAACTTAAACGTCATACAATACCGCGAATGGCGTGCTTCAAGATCTCATATATCCGGAATGGGAGGAAGGTTTGTCATTTGCGTTCGACGTGAATTTTATACGCAAAGGAGGCCTAATTCCTCTGTGTCCTCATGCCCACAGCTTTAGGTAAAATTCATCCTTTTCCTTTTTCTCTTTGTTGTTTGTTTGTTTTTCGCATGTAATGTTATTTGTTTTAATTTATTTTATTCGTTTGATTCTGCAGGGTAACCGATGTACTCGTACCACACATAGAAGGGGACCAAGATTAGTTAATTACTCGTATCACAACATTAGTTTTTAGTTGGATCCTACATTAACAGAACACTTGCATTGCATGGGTTCTTTCTGATTTCAAAATAAATTAGTACTATTCTGTTCAATCACTGCCTTCTTTCTTTGTCATTCTCCCTCTTAGATAGAGTCTATAGATTTTTGGGTTTACTTCTGTCTCTTGTCTCTCCTCATCATGTTTGGTCTAACCATTCAATGATGTTTTCATACTCGTTATCAATTGTTTGCATCGAACAATCATTTTCGAGGATAGCATGGAGCAGGTTTCATCAGAGGAAAGAAGTCCTGGACTCCTGGTGGTGTTAAAAGAAGGTTAGTTCATAAGGTTTCATCCACCGAGACTTATCTGAGTCTGAGCCACCGAGTTCTATACGAGGAAAAAACGACTCAACCGGTTCTTCAACTTCGCCACATAAAAAGTAGAAATTCATTCATGGTATTAAAATCTCATTGGATGCGTCAACATATCTGAGGTGATAGTGACGCCAACATGGTGCTGTACTCACGTAATCCTTGGGCTCAGAATTCGTCAATGACGCCAATTCTTGTCGAGTTCTGCAGTTACAAAAAAAATAGCATTATAGAACCTAATTTCACTGCCATTTTCAACAAAAAGGGGAAAAATGAAAAGTTGACTTACATTTCCATTCCTCAGGCGCTGAAGGAATTTGGGCCGACAGACACGAATTGGGGACGGGAAAAAGGAATTGGGGACGAGAGAGAGGGGGCGGCGAACTGAGAGAGGGGAGGGAAAAAAGGCTGTTTAACATATATATATATATATATATATATATATATATATATTCACAAATGATCGTGTTTCATGCCCAAAAAAGTCGAATTTCGAAAAAAAAGACTTCTACAACTTTAAATTTTAAAATTTATTTGTTTAACGACACTAATAATAAAAGTACTTTTTTTTTTGACAAATTAATAATAAAAATATGACAGTTATAGCTCTAATCTTCCTCCATCAATGTGTTACTCCTCTTGATTGCTTCATCACCATTCCATATTTTCTTTTGCGGGATAAAGTTGGCCTATGAAATCAATTACTTGAGGGCACGTTTAATCAAATTAAAACAATACAACTATGATATGAAATTAAATGGGATATGTGGATATCCCTTTAAAAAAAAAAAATAGACAAGATATGTGGTTAAATGACTTTTTTTTTAAGAAGTTTTTTTTATTAAGGATTGAAATTTTGTAAAATTAAAAAAAAACCATTATTAATATATATATATATATATATATTAACAAGTGAATGACACGATACTAGTATTTTGATTGATTGTGGTCATTATTAATAGACCATGCTCGATCACAGATAACAATAATTTTTTTAAATAGAAAATTCAACCATTTATTTATGTAAATGTTTAAAAATTGTTTATTTATCTTAATTTTTTAATTAAAGATCAATAAATTTTTTTAAAACTGAGGTATTATATTATATTATGTAATTTAAGTTAAAAGATTATTAAAAAACATATCAAATATTTCAAATACAATAAAGATTAGAATAAAGGTTGGAGTTTGGGAGCAGGATTGAGGCCAGGGTCATAGCTCAAGATCGAGACCAAGGGCGGAGTCCGATCTTG
This sequence comes from Ficus hirta, assembly GCA_038430175.1. Classification (NCBI taxonomy): domain Eukaryota; kingdom Viridiplantae; phylum Streptophyta; class Magnoliopsida; order Rosales; family Moraceae; genus Ficus; species Ficus hirta. Next base: position 14,153,413 of record CM076593.1, on the reverse strand, counting down.
ATCTTGGCCCCTGACAGTGGCGCATGTTCTAGATCCCAACCTTTGTCCTAGAACCTAACCCCAAAACTCGACCTCTATAACCCTGATCTTGGCTCTGTTCCTAGTACTGAATCCCCATCTTGAAACTTGACCCTTATCTCCAAACCCAACCTTGGCTTCAACCTATCCCCATGGTCAACTCCAACCACAAGTATGACGCAAGGGTCTAGTGAGGTTGGGTCAAGTAAGGGTGAACAAAAAACTAGTAACCTAATCAACTCACCCCAATTTAACCCAACCGTAATATTAAGCCATCCTCACCCAACTCAGATTTTTCATTAGGTGGTCTTGAGTACAAGTTTGTAACCACTCTAGACAAAGCATATAATCCATCCTAAACGAACCTCTCTAAATTTTCTATTTTGATCTATTATCTTTCCACACTCTTTTTACTATTTTCCACTTATGATGAATGTATAACGTTAGATTTCAACCAACGTTAATAAACAGCTCAATTTCTTGATTAACTCGTTATTATGTTAATTAACTTGATTAATTTAGAACGTAAATTCCCTATTTACACCATCCATTTAATAATTAATCAGATTGCAAGTTGTTGCTTACTAAAGGTCGTTCACGTCAATTAATAAGGAGGAAAAAAAAAAAAAAAAAACCCAGCCTCGAGCCCCCTTTGAGTCACTATTTCATTTCGTAATTTAAACTTTCTTTTGCCGTATTTTCTTTTTTTAAAAAAATTTTGACTTCTCAATTCAAACCTAGATCAAAACAAACCAAATATCAATTTAAATAGCGGACGGTGAGAAGAATTTTGCGAGTTGCTTTTTATGATCATACACAATTGATGTGGAGACAAGTACCAAATCACCATGAAGAAAATCAGAGTCTGATAATCAAGTCTCTCTCTTTTTTCCCCCACCCCCTTTTTTTTTTTTTTTTGGCAATCCAATTTGAAAAAGTATGCCAAGATTTGTGTCACTCGAACTTGGGAAAGAGCAAAGGAAAGGAAATAACACATTTAGAATGAAACAACCGAAATGTTAAGTTGAGGAAGCCGTTCAATGTATGGAGCAAAAGTACTAGCCTAGATTCAACTCAGATCAGATGAAGCATCCAATTTATATACTACTACTCAAAAAACCAAACGATCCATAGACAAGCTTTGAACACTGAAATAATGGAAACGCCAAAACAGTTTCATTGCACTCGAAAAAGGCAAATCTGACCTACAAAAGTTAATTTAAGCATTTACAGCATATACAGGCTACACTAGCATAGACCCCAACTTTGGAAGATCATCATTTACCAGGGGATTTAGCCAGGCTCCCCATTGTGTCTGAAGCTCAGTGAAAACTGTGTCGTCCGTCTTTGACTAAATCACGTCAATATCAGGTTCGAGAAGGCCATCGTATTCCAGCTGTAGAAAATACATTTTATGATGGTCAAGAATGTGAGGTGTTGAAGGAGATTTTGGCTTCCTAAGCCTAAAACCAACTTCCAGAGATGTTTTTTGGATGAAATACTGAAAGAGTTTCCATAAGAACACAGGAAACCGATATTTTAACTAACAAAAGGAAAATCCCATTTACGTCTTAGAAATCTCTTTAAAAGTTTTTATCCTAATTTTAACTTAAAATTTATGACTTTACTTGTCTTCTTCTGAAAGCATTATCAAAAGTCCCATCAAACGGGATCCTATCAATCCAAAACACTAACCTTGGCTAGACCATGGGCCAACTTCATGGCCTGGTATTCTTGCTGTGCTTTCTTTGAGCGGAACAAGGCCTGAACTCGTACCACAGATCTCTCGACACGATCTTCAGCTTGTTTCTGGCTAGTTTTATAGAAGTCCTCTTCCGTATCGCTCTCTCGGCCCTGGTCAGCAGCGGCTTCATTTGGCCTTACCTGAAGCCCACGGAATCCCTTTCTCTTCAGTCGCCACCTCAGAATGGCCTTCTCAACGATTCCAACAGACCAGAGAATTTTCCGGTATTGCCTGCGCACTTGATAGCCTCGGAAAACAGCCTACATCAAGAGAATAATAAAATCACACGTTTCCTGGTTGGGTTCTCAAACTAACAAGAACTCCCTACAGATGCTACAATCCTAGATACAGAACAGCTATGTTTCATGCCGGTTAAATATTAGATTTAAATTATCGTATGAAGCAGATTTCACGTCGTTCTCATGGAGTTGAACAAAAATTTATAACTACAACAACTGGTTGTATTCCTTTGATATAGCAAAACATTATTGTGTGCTGCCGTCAGGTTTGCAATAGTTAGTAGTTACATCACATATACATGTCCAAATAAGCCAGCGACAAAAAGAGGAAAAGGTTACCTGAATTTTTATAGCTTGACGACGCATGTTAAGAAAATCTTTACGAATCTTCCAAGTACGGAACGTGTGTTGTATACGAGCAGCAGCTGCCATCTTCTTTCGGGAGTCAAAATTGCGAAAGGCATGTTGAATTTTCATTGCTGCAATAATACCGCGTGCTTCATCCTGAGGATTGGAAAACTCAACTTCTTTTGTCCGTATTTTTAGCGAGTGCTCCCTGAATGCAACCTGTATACGTGCTGCTGCATCTGCAGCTGTCCGATAAGCTGCCAAACTATCTTTCATATACAGCTGCTCTTCACTGAGATTCTCGGAGTTTGCAGTATCATCTGTGCTAGATTCAAGGGTACCACTGGCATTTCCGGCCATGCTCATATCATTGAATTGTTCCACTAAACCCCTTTCTGAAAGATAGGCTGCTAAGCCCTCAAAACCCTTCATAAATGCAATGTCACCGGCCGTATATCCACCGGGGTTAGCTGTAGTGGGGTCCGTTACTAAGTGTGGCTTTGCTCCTGCAGTCAGAAGAGCTCCAACCATTTTTCGGCTGCAAAAGGAGGATTTGGGGGATTAATAAAAACGCCTTCTCTTTAAACATGTTCATCCAACATCGTTCTAGAAACCATGAAAATTGCAAATGGGGCATAAACCAAACCATACGCTTTTCATCATATCAGCTTCGTATTCACATATGGAAGATATGCGCAAAAAAAAGTTAGCTTAAAGAATTTTTACTATGAAGTAGACAACTTAAGCAATGACATTAGATTCTTCAAATAAACTTTCAATAAATAAAATGGATAAATGGCAAAAATAAAAAAATAAAAAAATAAAAATAAAATAAAAAATAAAACAACATACTTTCCACAATACGCTGCCCAATGCAGAGCCGTCCATCCACGTTTATCACGAAAATCGAGTGACAACCCTGACAACGAAAACAAATGGATGGCCCATGTATATCCCAGAATAGCACACAGATGGATTACTCCTTGACCATGAACATCAAACTCGGTACTTTTCGATCCCTCAACAATTCTTTCCAATATCCAATCTTTCAATCTGTCCCTTAAAATGAGTTTAAACAGAGTATCCTTTGCTTTTGGAAATGGAGTGTTGTTGTCTTCAATTGACTTGGCAAGACCTTCCCAGGCACTAGATTCATTGTGGGTTTTGCTGGCAAACTTCTTGGCCTCCTTAAGTGCATCAGGTGACAATTTACTAGATAATATGTTGAGGCTCTTGGATGTAGAGAAGAGTAAACTTGCAAGCCGCACCTGTGTCTGAAACTCTTCCCAATTGTTCATCTCTTCTGTAGAAACAACTGGAAGACTCGGTATAGGAGGGCGATATTCGAAATTTAGTACTTGGCTAATGGGTGTGAGGCCATCAACACTCATAAAGAGTTTTACGGAACCAGGGGAATGTGGTGATAACAAACATCGATACACCCCAACCTGAATAATTTCTGCTGAAAAGGATGCATCACCACAGACACATATTAGATTGGACTTTGCAAGATGTTGATACCGATCATGAAAGAAGCCGGTGACCAGAACCTGCAAGAAAAATTGAATAGAGGCCAAAGGAGTATATTAAACATTAGCATCAGACTAGTTAGAAAGATGATAAAGATATACATTATTATAATTCAAACACACATAATATACATTATATGTAATTCAAACATACATAATAGATGTATAAACATCCATATATGAAAAAACAAACCTTTGTCTTTTCATTTGAATAACCCCATTCAGGTGACATGTCGGTTATGCTAAATATTTGCTCTGGAACAGGAGATTGAAGATGACTTCTTGTTGTGGAAACAAACGTATCATAAGAAGATGAAAGAGAGGTCCCAAGCACTGGATCCTCAATAGAGCCTGGATCATCGTTCAAAAATTTTTTTATCCACCTCCCAAAACTGTCCTGGCTATGCAATCCGTTATTCACCAAAACATCCAAGGAATCATCAGTTCCCACTCCAACAGAATCCGAATTCGATTGACTCTCCACTGTCGGGATGTAAACATTGTTGAGCAGATTACCGTGAGTGTTGCCAGCAGTTGGATCGGTTAAATTATTAAAAGAAGAAAGCTCAGCAACTAAGTTGCTAGCTCCCTGCAAAGACAATCAATTAGATTGGTTAATTCACGTGACAGAATTCGGAAATATGAAAGCAAAGATTTTAGTACATGATCTTGTGTGCTTTGGAAATTGACAGTTGCAATAGCAACATGTTTTGCTTAAATTTCCAGAGAGGTACATATGAAGTCAATGGAGCAACACCCTAGGGATACAGCATATGAAAGCTAACCATTACGGGCACTACAAGGGCTCCGACCACGTATACACTATGCGATTGAAGCAACCAGCCTCAGATAATTTTCCGCAAAAAATTGTAATGAAATAAATAACCAACAAACAGAACACAAATGAATGGCAACAGGCAAACGTGTTGCTTCTGTGTCAAACACCAAAGAAACTTTATTTGAAAGGAGAAGAAAAAACTAAAATCTTTCACTGAAGAAACCGAACAAGTATGAGACTGAATATAGAAATTTTTTAATGACACAACTTACACCACTTAAGGAGCCAATTCCTACACCTTGATTCTGTTGGTTGAAGAGTGAAACTTTGGCTGCTACATCAGAAAGCCCCCCAAACCCAAAAAGAGGGAAAAGGAGAAGAAAAACAGAAGAAACATTGTCAATACTTTCCTCATTTCTGCCTCTGCTATAAATCGTTATACGTTTAATTACCTCCTTTAGATGCAGCTGTGGTAGTAGCAGGATCATTTGTGACTAGAAGTTCATCCCAGTCAAGCGTATTGATATCATGGAGCCTCTGTTCGTGATTTCTTGCAGTTAAATTGTCCCCAGACTCTACTAATATTCCAAAGAAATATTAATACGTGAATAACTTTGTTTGTACCAAACTTTAATAAATCCATAGCTTAAGTAAGGGGGGGCAAACATTATGGGGGAAAAGAAAAACTATATAATTGGAGGAGTGAAAGTTCATCACTACACCTAAATATTCTTTTCCGCTAGCATGAAATGATTTGTTAGTCCCAGAATCAAGTTCTTCGGATATGATCCAAGGAGCAGATGGATCAGACGTAGAACTGGAATTTGAATTTCCAGGTGTGAGTGGAGAACCCTGCAACTGGATCATATGTAAACCAAAAGCCCAAATCAAGGTTAGAAATATAGTATCTGAGAACTGAGAGTAATGGCATTATAGCTATGAATGTTTCTATCTTTGATGTTGAAGATAGCTTTGTTTCTATCAGTTTTGATTGCACCCTCTTTAAGAGTTAAACTGTAAGTATTTGCTTTGTTATATTGGACTTCTGAACTAATTATATTGAAAAATAGTGAAAATTGGACAAAAGATTGGAGATACAAATGCTCATTTGGAGATTCTAGAACCATGTAATATACTTGAGAACTACAGCATTGAAATGAGAAGTAAAAGAAACTGATTATTCCCTAATGAGCTAAAACAAAAAGCTAACCTCTTGAGTTTCGCGATAATGAACAAGGACAATGTGCTCTAGAGTCCTGAAACAAAAGTACCCACGAAACTATCAATAAAACTACCTGGGAGAGATACTGGCGAAGAAAGCGAGAAAGAAAAATATATATATCTTGATGACATGAGAGAGAGATAGAAGACCAACAGATAAAGCACAAAACATCACTTACTTATCAAGCAGCCAGTAACACCTCCGAACAAAAGTCGGGTTATCTTGGCCATGTGCATAGTATACATGTATCCTTTCTTCGTTACCAACCTGTAAAGTTGATAAAATGACAAAAAATTGTCCATCATTCCAGGGATGTATAGGAAGCAAAAGCCATATCAAAGATGTAAAAAGAAGAAGCATCTAAAACTGTTCACTGTCATCTGATGCACAAAACTTAGAAAACAAGAAAAGCACATTGCTTTTCACTGGGACTCAGGTACAAAAAGTCGCATAAATTTGAAGAGTCCTAGCAAATATTTAAATTATGTTGGAAAAGTAAGCTTACTTTCAAGTGTTCGTGAGCTTCTTTCACTGTCTTTCCATCCTTTTTCTTCTTCCAGTTATGACCATCTTTCCGGAAGTTTCTAAGCATCTTACGGTCAAACAAAACAATAGTTCCACCTGTTACATCAGACAACAAAATAGACAGTACCCGAGTATTAATGTTTAAAGGCATAAAAAGAAATTGAACAAAGCAGAAGCTCTAGTAACATGCATATGACTTCCATCAAATTAGGAAAGAAATATGATTGGCTGATGATAGCTCATTGCACCGCAAAGCACACAAACTACACTCGTAAAGTTGCACATTTACCAAGCAACACAGCTATGCACACTTCTCAAGGCAGTTGCTATCTCATTCTAAATGCTTCTAATATCATGACATACACAAAAGTATTGTGTCAATCACCAACGTCCATCAGTTAACATAGTTTCACTACTACATACAAGAGCTTTAATCAAAATAAAACTGAAAAGCAAAAAACTAAGGTCAACCCAAGTTAAGTTATAGAAAATAAGTAAAAGAAATCTTAGGGAAACAAATTAAAGATGAACAGAAATGATACTATTGAGTTAATGAGCTGCAAAGAAAAATTATTCAACAACACAAAAGTAATAGACGGTCACTTTTGGGCAAGTTCACTGGCTTGACATTGATGGTGAAATATTTGCTATTATAGAGAATCGCATGAATTTCGTTCGGTCGAAGCCATCTTCCTGTGGCTTCCTCCATGATGGTCGGAACATCCAATTCTGCGCATAGAATAAGCTATCATCAAACGACATAATCAACAATATCTATATTCTGACAAAATTCTATGCTCCCTTACTAAAAGTGTAAATCATTAAGCTCGAAACTTTGATATTCGATCACTCGAACAATCAAAAAAAATAAATAGGAAGAACAGCATGAGAGGAACACTATCCAACCATCCGGACACGCATTGTACCGCGAAAAAACACTAATCTTTGAAAGGCCACTACATGTTAGTAATAAGCTTTGAATTATTTAACCCTTTTGGCTTCTTCAACCACCTTATGAATTCAATTGCACAAATAATTTTTGGTTCATTCTAGTCTAGACCCACCCAGATTTTCCATGGTCCCACAAACTACAAACATGAAATCTTTGCTTGGCCTAGCTGTTTTTTGTTCAATAACCTTTTAAAAATATATATATATATATATATTTCTTACGAAAACAAAAATCCCAATACGAAAATATCATTTTTTGAAAGGACATTCAATTTCATCGAGAATTCAACAAAAAATTAGGCATTTCCCAGGAAAACAAAAACAAATCAAAAAAAAAAAGGGTCTCTGGTTCGTACCTTGCAAATTGTGGAATCCATGAATCTCGGAGCCCACGAGCTGTCCTTCCATGGCCGAAAATCTCCCACAAAAATCCTTCGACACTTGTTTTGCTCAAAACCTTAAACCCATCGCAGCCTTTCAAACCAAAAAATTACATTAAAAAAACCGAAAAATCGTAACTAAAATTGAGATTGATTAGAGCTAAACAAACGAAAAATCATCACAAAGAAAAAAAGAAAAGAAAAAAACCTTATCAGAAAAACAAATTAAAAAAAAAAAGAAGGAAAAGGAAATCGAAGGCTTTTGTCCCCTTTTTCTTTTCACTGAAGCAAGAAGAGCTAGTAGTCATCATGAGAGGGAAAGACATTAATAGCTCGTCTTTTTTTAATTAATTTTCTTGAAAAAAATTAGTGTGAAAAAAAATATATAATAATGATTTTTGAAAGACAAATTCACCTGTTTGTTTCGTGTTAGTGATAAAAATTAAATAAATAATCTAATAATTTGTCATGATTCGTTAAGATATTATTTATTTATTATTATGTGTAATAAAAGTACAACCAATAGTAATTGGAGGTACAATAAAATAATGTACTATCACCGGTCAAAAGGTCAATGCTTGAGAGAAACTACTTTTTGTGGTAAGGTATATGATAAGAAAGTTATACATGCAAAAAGTTGGCCGAGAGATATGGATATTTTTTTTTTTAGGTCTTTCGTAAGACCGGTGTGTCTGAATTTAACTGCTAATTTAAATTTATTTTATATTTAATTAATGATCTCTAATTGATAAATAAAAATTATTTACTATTTGGTTTATCTATTTGAGTTGAAAAAATTCCACTCAAATATTTTGTCCTATTATAAAAAATCAACTAGATTTATTATTTATTAGTTTTAACTATAATTTAAAAATTCAAACTTTAAAAATCCACAACTTTGTATATATAAATTCAAATAAGATATTTTTTTTAAAATTATATAGAATTTCAAGAAAAATAAAATAAGATCAATACTGATATTTTTTTTGCGAAAACATTTCAAGTTTTTACGCTTTTTAATTCTAATCAATCAAATGCACACCAAAGGCATAACTCAACTCTCACTCAAATTTTTCGACTCAAGCGGACCAACCAAATGCATGCTTAATGATGAGTTGTTTTTAATTGACAACCTTTCATGCTTTGAATTAAAAACTCATTTATGTAAACATGGTTATAAATAAGGTGATTTTTATGGGGCATAATCCATAACAAATCTTCATATTTAATAAGTTCACCCACTACTCAAATATTTCCAAAACCGCTAAGGCACCTCACTTAGTGGTGATCTCTACATCTCTACCTTTAATTAGTAGCAAAAGTTAGGTCTATACATTTAACTTCTTTTTTTTTTTTTTTAAATGAAACATAGAGATAAATTTTAAAATAGACATCAATATTCAATGCAGCACCATACATTAATTATAAAAAAAAATAGATATATCAATATAAGATTCGCAAATAGAAATTATTGCCTATTCATTATAAGAACAATGTTAGGGCACTATGTGTGACATAGTTACAGAAAAATGAATCCCATTACATAAATCTTACTTTTTATCAGTAACAAATCTTCATAACATTTTGCCATAGATTTTACATAAATCCCACTACAATTCATTGGTGCTTCGAAGTCTTATTAAATTTTTTTTAATAAGAGTATAAAAAATATTTTGTAACTATATATAGTTTTTAATAATCAAATTTGAGTCACGTAAAATTCGTATAAGAATTTTGTTGTGATGATTTCTTGGGGATCCTTGTACTCTTTTCAGTGATGTAACTTATACACACACACATACATTACTAGCCAAATTTTATTATCGTTTCTTGATTAGTGATGTTATTTACAGTGTACAGATTTTCGTTAAGAAATATCTACATCTTTACAATTTCTTTTAGTTCAAAAAATAAAAATAAAAATAAAAATAGAAATAGATATGTTTTGTTAAACTTAAAGATGACGTCAAATATATGTGTATATATTGTCTTTTATATTTACACTATTTGCTAATGATTTTAATCAGTGTCCCAACTTTATGTTCATACAGTGGAGCATCTTGTAATATAATCTAAAAATAAGAAAGAATCTTTCAACCTAAAAACACATAAGAAAGAATCTTTAGTAAAAAAATAAATAAATTTAAATATAAAATAAGAAAGAAAGCAAATGCAAGGAGGGTGAGAGTGATATTCTGAAAATGCTATATAATCTCCTACCCACTAAACTATTGCAGTTTGATTTTTAATAAAGATAATCACTCACCAAATAATACATCTTCGAAGATATTTTACTCTTTTATTTGTTTGGGTCTCAACTCTTTCAATCAGCCAATAGATCAACAACGAATAATGTGTAATTATTTGGGGGAAAAAAAAGTGTCAAATCCCCTTATAATGTTTGTTGGATGTTCTCAAATTACTTAATATACTAAAAGGATGGGAAATCTTATTATTCAGTGAATAGTAATTATTACACAGTGAATTTATGTTTTTGCCCTCCAAAACAGAGGCTTTTATTTGGACCAGTACAGTGAAATGCCCATTTTGCTCCTCTTAGGACCTCTGCCCATTCCGCACACTGTTCATTGTACAATGTACAGTGAATTTACTGTTCATTATACCGCATGTAGTAAATTAACTGTTCATTCTACAGTGATTTTACTGTTTATAAACAGTATTACTACAGTAAAATTACGTTTTTTCTCTTTAATTCTCTTGCATTTATCTGACTATATAGTGACTTGCCGATTTTGCCATTTTGGCATTATCTGGCCATTAGAGAGAGAGAAAGAGATTGGTCATTGGAGAGAGTGAGAGAGAAAGAGAAAGAGAGATAGAGATAGAGATAGAGAGAAAGTAAAATATATATATCTATATTAAAATAAATTAAAAAAATAAAAATAGATAAAAAATCATAAGATAAAAAATCATTTTTATTAAATTATTTCCAATTATAAAAAATATAATTATATCTGTTAAATAATTTTTAAAAAATTTAAATTATTGAATTAATAAAAATTTAACGAAAAAAAGAATAATACATTTAAAAAATAAATTCATACAATTACATTTTAATATTCACAATAAACAAACAAACTAAAAAAATATGAAATTAAATAATAATTTACAGAAATTCTAAAATATAAAAAGATCTATAAAATTATAATTAAATTAAAAATCAATAAATAATTTTTTTACTGTAATGAAACATAATTATCAAAAATATATATTTATAATTATTATAGCTAAATTATTATTTATATCATGTGCTAATATTATTCTTTAAAATTAAAATTTTTTTAAAATATTTATTCCATTAAGGTTTATTTATTGATTTAATTAATTTTGTTTAAATTTAATAAATTTACTTAAGTTATTAAATTTTTTTGAATATTATTTATTCTTTCTGATTTTTTAATAACAATATATTATTTTATTTTATTCTATTAACAATAATTCTTATACTTAATATTTTATTTGAATATTTGATATTATTATTTTTTATTCTTTGACTTCTGTTATTTTTTTCTTCTTTTTTTTTTTAAACAAAATGTTCAATAAGATTTTTTTTTATATTTATATCTATAATCTTTAGAAATAAAATTTTTAAAATTTTTATTCATGTTTATGTTTATTTGTTAATTTAATTGATTTGTATTTTATTAAATTTACACCGCAATTTTGTTATCCCTTTGATTTTTCAAATTTTTTAATTTTATTTATTATTTGAACTTTTTTATTTCAAGAAAATTACGCTTATAATATATGTACTTTAATATTATAATAGTAAATACTATAAAAAATATATTTATTATAATTGATGGAAGTTGTTGAAGGGGTTTTTTTTTTTTTTAACGTTTTGCTCTAAACACAAGAAAATGTTAATTTTCGAATAGTACTAAGGTTTGGATTGTAAAATTTAGGTTTAAATTGATTATGTGTTTATCGAAGTATTTGAATTGTTGGAGTTAAAAAGTGTAAAAACTTAAAATGTATTCCAGAAAAAATATTAATATAGAGCTTGTTTCGTTCGTCTTTAAATTTTCTATAATTAAATTTTTTTTTTAAACTTGTTTATATAAAATTATGAATTTTTAAAATTTAAGTTATAAAATTATATAAATAATAAAATCAAGAGAAAAAGATAAAAGTTATATTATAATTTTAAGATTGAGATAACTTTACGTAATTATTGAACAGACAGACCCTGACCCTGGGCCTAGAAAAAGACATAACAGGAACGTGTCATTATTTTGCTAGTAGGAATGGATTTTGAGTAGGCCAAACATGGGATTATTATTGGAGTCTTTTAGTTAAAATAAATTTTATAAAAAAAAAGGGAAAATTCGATAAAGAGAATAAAAACACGGTAATGCGTCAAAAGTATATGGCTTCAAAATTGGCAGAAGAAAATATCAAATTGGAGTCCTTCATGAGAATTAATATTGTGGCATATGAAGAGTAGGACCCTGCTAGTTGGAGTTTTTGTCGTTCTTTTTATTATGTTAATAAATAAAATAAAATATGCAAATTGTTGGTTTACGTTAAAATCATTGCATTTTATTATAACTAATAAAATATAAATTAACATGTAAACTTCTGCATCTGTATGACAAAACTTTTGTGCATTAGGTTGTAGTAGTTTTTACGCCTTTATTTCGAGCATTTGAATATGTATTAAAATTTGTCAATTTTACTACCTTTTTTTTTTTTAATGTGATTTTAACCGATTAAGAGTAAAAACTCCACGTCCACCTATACATAAACAGAAAAAGATTATCTAACATGTATATGGTGTTTATTCTAGAGAATCTGTTCCTCTTCCACCTCTTCCACTTTTTTTTTTTTTAATTCCTTTCATTTTTCCAAGTAAATATATGTATATATATATATATATATATATAACATACTATTGCTATTATTATTGCTTACTAATACTTGGTACTGTTATCTTAAAAAAAAAATCTTTTTTTTTTAAGAGAGATTTCAAAAGGGAGGGGGGACGGGTATTGTTATCTAAGGAAGGTGTTTTCCAAAGGTCATTTAGGGCCCATCTCAAATATGAAAGGTACTTATTACACCCACATGTCTCTCTTTTATACATTACTCAAAAGTCAAAAGCAAAACAACACATCGTCGTTACATATATGACTTATTTGGTGAGTTTGTTTAACTCAAACTAAACTGTATTTTTTTATCTCAGTTTTTATATTTTTTTGAAAAATTAACAAAAATTATAATTAATTTTTAAAAAGTCAACAAATTCAAATTTAAAAATTTCAACTCAAACCGTTTCACCAAACGGGGCTATAATTTTATGTCATTCACATCAAGTACCGTCTTAACAAATTTAGTAGAAAAAATAAATAAATAAAAAAGTTCCATCTTAACAACTACAGTTAAACCTCTTTAAATTTATAACTTAAGACTAAAATTTTATTAATATAGAAAATTATTAATTTATCAAGAAATTCTTTAGTTAATTAATCTTTTGTTATGTCAGTTTATGAACTACAGCTATATTTTATATATTTTGTTTTACCTAGTAAAATTCATAAATGTACTTTGTTTTTCAAAATACATAATTTCTAAACTATATTCAGTATATTTTGTTCAAAGCATAAAAATGAATCTACCAAAACAGTATTCATGATTCACAAAAATACCACATTACATTTTTTGAATATGATTACTTTCTTGTTGCAATACCACGTTACAAAAAATTAGTGATGAGATCCAAATTGACATCAATTATTTTAAGAAAAACCAAATAATAATAGACAAAAAGTTTACAAAGACCTCCTAATTTGGTCAGATATAACTACAGAATTCTCATACATTAGGTCTCAATAGAACTAGTCTATTATTTCAATGAGATAAAATTTTTAGAGCAATTTATATGAAGATAATTAATTTTTATTAGGGGCAAAAATGAGAAAAATGTAAAGTTTTTAGAGATGAAAAAAAAAAAAAAGGTTTATTAGGGGTTTCCACCGCACTCGATCATAAACGACTCTGTCCATAAATTAAGATACAAATTGTTTAAAAGTCGAAGCAGGACAAAACATCGTCATTATATATTAGTTGAAACCACATGTAAAGTTTTTTTATATTTATTGAAGTCTCGCACGCAGTATTTAGATTGTTTATTAACTATTTTTTGTCTAAAATTATATATTAGTTGAAACCACATATGAAGTTTTTTTTTTTTGTTTTTTTAATATTTACTAAAGTCTCGCACTTGGCATTTAGTTTGTTTATTAACTATTTTTTGTCTAAAATTACTCATTATAAAGTTTATATATATATATATATATATATCATACTTGTTTCCTATAATTTTTATAAAGCTCGTATTTCTTTTAGAAGTTTTGATTAAAAAAAATGAGAATATGGGTAGAGAAAAAAGTGCGAGGGGGAGAAATAGCATATTAAAAAAAATGGTCAGCATAAAAGAACATAAAACATCAAAAAACAAAGGAGAAGGAAAAAGATGTTAAAGTGGCAAAAAACAAAAAAACAAAAAAAAGTACTAATATCCCCTCAAAAAAATATTAATAAACCATTTTTTTTGGGATTAGTAAAGCATTCATCCTCCTAACAAAGTTTATGTTTCGTTCGCTAGTTGAAGAAGAAATTTTTAAGTTGGAGTTAGTTGACTTTTTAAAAACTAGTTATAATTTTTGTTGACATTTCAAAAAAAGATAAAAATTGAGACGAAAAATTACAGTTTAGTTGAAGTTAAATTTAAACACCGAACGAAGGCTAAATATTTGGGTACGAACTGTCCCCAATTCCCATCATATTGTTCAGGATATATAGACAATCCATTTTGTGAGTGATCCATATATCAATATAGAGGCATCCATCCCTTTGGAGTAATATTAGTATACCGACTTCTATCTCTATAACATTTTTTTTATTATTTAAAAAAAAAAAAAAAACCACGCCTAAACAATTCTTCAGCCGCTTTTACTAACGGCTGAACCGGAGGGGGGGGGACGTCCACCTTTTGGTATACCAAGCACGTCCATTGGACGTGAAGTCCATTCCACACGTCCATTGATTATAAATTATAGATATAGATATGGATACATTGTCTACAAACATGTATGGTTGAATGTCGACGTCGTCCATTCCATCTTGACAATCACATATGTAAATCAATGTACAGCAAGAACATAGGCCATAATTAGGCCCCACAACCACTCCTAGGTTTTTGAAACGGAGACGAGAAAGACGAGGGCTATGAGTGGTGATGATTCAGCCGCGTGTGAAGCTTTTACCTCGTCCACCACAAACTCGACTTTGATTGAAAACGAAAGCACTTGTTATCATTTATTTAAACAACCAAAATATATATATATATATATATATATATTATAAAAAAAAAGGGGCACCAAATTCTTCAGGTCCTTTCTGATTCAAAGATCTAGGTCCACTGATCTTTAAGGGCATTTAACCTTGCAGCTCCACTTCTGATTTTTCTAGTTTAACTTTGTCGATTTTTGTAGCCTACCTTGAAAAATTATAAGTGAAGTTCAAGGTATTTCAAGTCCTTTTTTTTTTTTTTTTTCATTTTTGATGTAAATTATCAGAAAAAATATATGTATATATATTTGGTGCATGTACAATATATAACTGCATGTTCCCACTCCACACGGTGATGGAGTTTTAGGTCGTATGTTTGAATGGTTTGTTAGTACACATATATGAACGTGATAAAGGGGTGTTTTTTCCTAGGGGTTAACAATTCAACGTCTCCGCGTACAGTTGGAAAGCGACAAAAATAAACAAACAACACGTATGTAGGCAAATCCACAAAAAGTCTTCAAATGCGATGACCGACAAAAACTCATGGCGGTAAATCAATTTTAAAAAGCTTTCAGACAAAGTTAGTGCCGTAATCAGTGATGAAAAGAGTGACAGAACTAGGATTTATTAATTATATGATCAAAAAAATTTTTTAATCAAGGTTATACTAATATATATATATATATCTATATATATAACAGTTTTTGTTTATTAAATTTATGATATATTGACATATAAAAATATCAGTATTATATCTAAATATGATAACATATTACTGTCAGTTATATGTAATTAAAAATAAAAATAATGTAAGAAAGAACATGAAATTAAGTGTTGGTCTAAATATCTTCATAATATCATAACCATTCAAGTTTCATATCTTGAAACTCCAAGTCTAATATATCACTTGTAAAAATGAAAAACAAAATTTTATACACTTGTACATAACATTATTTTCTCAATAAAAAAGCAACTATGTTGAATTCATAAACCGCAAAATACAATTTTCTTTTCTTAAATATAGTTGTGTTCGACGATCTTTCATAGAGATAAACTCATCTATAATTAATTTACTACTAAATTTTACAGCAATTTCTTTCTCAATGTAGACAATTAAGCAGTTATTCAAAAAATTATCTTCCGTATACAGAACCAACACCATATAGCCCATGAACCCAAAATTCTTCACACACAAAAAAAAAAAAGGCATGTCTAAGTTTATCACAAACTAAATTAAAAAAAAAATAAAAATTGTATTAAAATCCAGAATTAAGCAATGCCATTTCTAATTTTCTTAGCTAAAATCCACAATAAAAACTAAAAATCACTAATTTCTAACGAGATATTTCCAATTTTCTAATTGGAATTAGCATATTATCACCAATACGTAAGAGCAAACAAAAAAAAATCAGAAAAAAACAGTAGCACTATGGCCCGCTAATTCCACATTAAGACAGATAGAAAAATCACAATTAAATTAAAAAAAGAAAAGAAATGAATCAGAACAAGAAGCGAGAAAAAAAAATATAAACCTAAAGCAGAAACGAGAAGAATGAATTGTTAGACCAAGACAAAGTCATCTCAAGTTAAAAAGAAATCCAGTACAGTAAACTGAAAAAAAATAAAAATCACACATTGAACGACAGAGCAAATTTCTAAATTTGTTTGGGAATTGTAGAATGGGAAAATGAAAAGGTGGCTTCCTTTGGAAGTTTTAGTTTATATTTAGACAAAATATTACTAAGTATAATGGGTCAGTCTTTTAAAATACTGAACTATTAAAATTGTAGTTCAGATTTAGATTTTAGATTGGGCCACTAGGCCCAATAATGTATATAGATTTAATAAAACTATTTTATTTTTTAAAATCTAAATTGTTTACCCAATAAAATATAAAAAACTATTAATTTATGATGGACCAAGACTAGCTTATACACATATCAATTTTATTTAATTAAAAAAAATCCCACTATAAAAAAATTTCAAAAAAAGTAAGGAGGGGCACAGTGAGCCGAGTTAGCTTGTTACTTCAGTAAATGTGTAAATATAATTGAGAAAATATTGAAAGATGTTAAATGATAACTTCTTGGTTTTTAAGAATTACCAAATACATATGCATAAGAGATGAATCATTAAATATATTACAACAGCTTATGATGAGTTTTTATATATACTTTAAAAGTGTTACAAAATAGCTTTTAGTGGGGATATATAAAGATAATTAACTTTAAATGTGGATAAAAATGAAAAATCATAAAATTTTTAATGGATTTCTTTTATTTTCAAAAAATTCAGTGGGTCTGCAGCCCTTACTCAAGAACATCTCCCTCTGTCCTAGGCCGTGGTCCATAAATAAACCTTACCAAACGATTCTATCTAAACAACTGCCAATGAGAAGTGATTGTGGACTCCCTTGGATAGCTTCTTTTTTTTTTTTTTTTTTTTTTTTTTTTTCATTCTTAATCATTTTATTAAATTACAATTTGGTCCTCAAATTTTATTTTAGAATCTAAAAGGTCATCAAAATTTTTTTTTAAAGGGTGTAATTTGATCCTTTTTACTAGTAAATCTTAAGAATTGAATGGAATAAATCACATATATGATACATGTAAGTTGAATAATATAAATATGGACTCACCTTGACAGGGTTTTTTTTTTTTTAAAGGATTAATTGTTTATATCTTTTTATAAAATTATGATTTAGTCCCTTATTATTTTTAATAATTACAAGGTCCTTAAACTCTTTAGAAGGGTGTAAATTAGTTCTTTTTACTAACAATGATTAAAAATTAGATGAAATACATCACGTGTATGACAAATATAAGTTGAATTATTATTTCTTTTTTCTGAATTACCTTTAAATAGTTTATCATATGTGATTAACATGATACTTTTTGTTAAATTTTTAACAAATATTAATAAAAATGACCATTTTACACGATTTTAAAGAGTTTATGAATCTTTTTGTAATAGAAAAAGATTTTTTTTCTTAATTACCTTTAAATAGTAGATCATATGTGATTAACGTGATATTTTTTTGTTAAGTCTTAACAATTATTAACAAAAATGACCATTTTGCATCATTTTAAAGAGTTTATGAACCTTTTAATAATAGAAAAAGATTAAGAACCACATCGCAGTTCATTAAAAAAAATATATAGATGTTAAATGAGCAATTTACCATTTTATTTTTTAACGAAAACAACTATAGTTACTTCCTAAACCCACAAAATCTTAAAACAACAAAATATGACAAAGTCAATGAAGCAAAAACAATAACAAAAACGACATGTTCTGATAAAAAGGAAAAAGTAAAAAAAAAAAAAAAAAAGGCAAAAAACAAGTTCAGCTGATAGAAAAAAAGAAAGATAAAATGATAAAATCTGAATACAACAAATAACAACAATAGAAGAATCGACATCAACAAAGAGAACAACAATAAATTAAGAAGCGACTAAATTTGTTAATGAAAAAAAAAAAAACTGACCAGAGTAACGAAAAACGATTAAAAAAAACGATAAAAAATATCGGAAACGACATCGATGAGTGTAATCGACAATAAAATAACAAACAAAACGACAATGATTTTAAAACGTAGAAAGGAAACAACAATAAGATCGAAACGGCGTCAACTAATAGAATCCATATTCCATTAAAATAATTGATCATAGAAACGACAAAACACGAAAAGGACAATAAATATGACAAAATATGAAAAAGACAAAAGACAACTGCAGTAGCAACAAAACGACAACAATGCCAGAAACAACCACAAAAAAAAAAAAACGACAGTTGCATGGAACCGACAACATATAAAATTATTGGCACCTAGCTAAAACGACAATAATCAATGAACGACAAAAATTTACAACAAGATACAGGGAATGACATCAACGTCAGAAACGGTATCAACTGATATAAACAACAAAATTATGAAAAGGTCAATAATAAAAAAAGAAATGAAAATAATCTGAACTCAATAAAAAGATACAATGTCAGAAACCACAGCAACTTATAAAGACGAGAAGAACATGGAAACGAAAGTAAACTAATTAAGAAGGATAAAAAAAAAAAGCCTGAAAACAACAGTTGATTCAAAAACGACAATAAAACACTAAAACGACAAAAAAATTAAAACGACCAAAAACTGACAATGGCAAGAAAACGACAAGTGTTGAACAACTGCTGAAAAACGACTAAGCATGACAAATACATAAGAAGCGAAAAAGTAAGCAGTGGGTCAAAACGACACTAACTTAGAAAACGACAAAATATACAGGGAACGACATAAATATCAGAAACGGTATCAACCGATAGAAACAACAAAATCATGATAGTGTCAACAATAAAAAAAGAAAAGAAACAAAAAAAATCTGAACTCAATAAAACGATTATAATGTCAAAAACCACATCAACTGATAAAGGCGTCAAGAACGTGAGAACAACAGTAAACTAATTTACCAAAAAGAAAAATCTGAAAACAACAGCAGATTGAAAAACGACAATAAAACACTAAAACGACAAAAACATTGACAGTAGCAAGAAAACGACAACTATTAGAACAAGCGATAGACTTCTGAAAAACGACTGACCATGACAATTACCTAAGAAACGACATAGTATGCTATGGGCCAAAATTTTCAGTCATAGGAAGAGAACGATCACAGTTTCAAAAACGACATGAACTCATAAAAACGACAAAACGTTAGCAGACATAAAACACTATCAGTCCAATGGGCTGGAACGATCTTGAAGCCCATACTAGCCCAAAAGAGATCTCTCTCTCTCTCCCTCTCTCTCCTTTCTTGTAGGGCAATATTTTCAAAAGAACATCTCATAGAAGCATTTCTTACCTTACACTCAAAGATGAATAAAACGCAAGCAAAAACCAAGTGGTTGTAAATTCACTTTCCAATAAGTTGCTCCTTCAATTTTCCTTGAAACTTTCCTCCTAACAAATAAGGTATGCACTCATTTTCCTTCCCTTTCACGAGCCACATCATTCCTTCACAAATACCTCTTTATATACTACATATCCTTTCTCTCCCACCTTCCACACCTCATTCTCTAAACCATCCAAGAAATTCCCTTTTTTTTCTTTTTCTTTTTCTTTTTTTTAACTCTTTCACATTTTCTTCACCTCATATCCATATTTTGCTTCTCCATTGTAAAAATGGAGACCAAATATTTGTATGTGTTTGTAACTATACTTGTAACGCTTATTTTTGTGGTTAATAGTGAAGAATCCGTGAAGCCATTGGTGAAAGTAGTCAAGGGAAAGAAGTTGTGCACCAAAGGGTGGGAATGTAAGGTTTGGTCGGTTTATTGTTGTAACCAAACAATCTCGGACTATTTCCAAGCATACCAATTTGAGAACCTCTTCTCTAAGCGCAACTCGCCCGTGGCACATGCTGTTGGTTTTTGGGACTATCACTCCTTCATCACCGCAGCCTCCGAGTACCAACACCTTGGATTTGGTACCACCGGACCGAAGCACACGGGGATGAAGGAGGTCGCGGCTTTTCTTGGCCATGTTGGCAGCAAAACCTCATGTAAGTGAAAGAAAACAAAGATCTTAATTTATTATCGAGATACACATCTTGAATGGCATGACATTCAGTTAACTTTTGTCATAACAACAAGTTTAAGATCATTTCTTATTTAGGGAATTATTATTTCATTCACCAAGATATTTAAATGGCCTAGGTAATTCAATTTTGTGTTAATTTTAATTGTATGTTAGATTGTGCATGAGCACCATTATTCATCCCGAATCAGAATGACTCAGGACCCCATAGGGCCCACTTGCCTCTCAAATCTCTGAGTCATCCCAACCTGGATGAATAACTTTAGGAAGAAGTTGATAATTGTGTATTGAGATTTCGATTTTTCAGGTGGATATGGAGTGGCCACAGGAGGACCATTGGCGTGGGGACTTTGCTACAACAAGGAGATGAGTCCAAGCAAGTTATACTGTGATGACTACTACAAGTACACCTTCCCTTGTACTCCTGGTGTTTCTTACCATGGTCGTGGTGCCTTGCCTATTTACTGGTAATTTACCATCTTTTCCTAATCTTTCATTCAGTTTAACAATTTGCATTTGGTAATTTTAAATTATCATAGTTTTTCATTTATTTGGTCCGCATTTGGTGGAGTCGTCAAGGGTGCTACACGACATGTCTGTTATTGACACAAACACGATAAGGGTGCTGGACAATATTTATATATTTTAATTCTCATATGTAGAATTCTTAGAAAGTTCAAGTTGTTTCTTAGGTCTATTTGAGGGAAACAAAAAAATTTATGACTCAACCACTGGATCTGCTTGAATTACCTATGGTCAAAGACTTGAGATGTCCAAAACAACTAGGATGTGTTATTAATGAATTTTTTTGACCTCAGGAACTACAACTATGGAGAGACAGGACAAGCCCTGAAGGTGAATCTGCTGGACCACCCAGAGTACATAGAGCAAAATGCCACATTGGCCTTCCAGGCTGCAATCTGGAAGTGGATGACCCCGGCGAAGAAGCACCAGCCCTCGGCACATGATGTCTTTGTCGGCAAATGGAAACCGACCAAGAACGACACCTTGTCCAAGCGCGTTCCTGGCTTTGGCGCCACGATGAACGTTCTCTATGGCGACCAGGTATGCAATCAGGGCGATTCGGAGTTGATGAGCAACATTGTGTCGCACTACTTGTACTACCTTGATCTCATGGGAATTGGCAGGGAAGAGGCTGGCCCTCATGATGTCCTAACTTGTGCTGAGCAAAAGCCTTTCCACCCGACTTCCGACTCTTCCACCTCCTCGTCTGCTTCGTCTTCTTGAACATTTTTTGGGGGTGATAAGATCATGTGAATTTTCTCCAATTTGTTGAGACAAATCCTTTTTGAAGAAAAATAATCAATAAAGAATGTATATCTTTGTGTGATAATCTTGGAAAAGTTATGTGAATATAATTGGTATACAAAATACTAAAATTGAAGTACTATTGTATGAAATATGTGACTTGTATGTTACAAACGTGAAGTATTGGATCAATAGAGAAAATTTTGAAATATTTCTTGCAAGCTTTCTATTCTTATTCTTTGGTTGGTATTTTTGTAAAATAATAATAACAATAAAAAATAAAAAAAATAAAAAAATAAAAAAAGAAATTGAAAACAACACAATGATTTAAGGTGACGAATGTTATGCTTGCTTCCGTAAAGGGGATAAGAGAAGAAACTCACTGGCGAGCTCTATAAATTGGCTCACTATAAATGTAGTGTGCAAATACAAATTGAGACAAACCACACATTTGATACTTTTTTTTTTAATACTTCCCCTTCGATACAAACATACAGTTAATCAACCAACTTAAATTTTAAATAAAATCGCACTAAGTCTCATATCTAATATATCTAATCTATCAAATTGTGTCAAGTCATTTATAAAGTTTTAATGCTTTTAAACCAACTTTTTTGTGTTTTAACGTCTCGGTTTATTATATAGTGTTGTTTTAATGTGATTGATTAGAAATCACTAAGATAACAAAGTTATACAACAATCTGAATCCTGATTGTCAAAGGATATGCATCAATCTCTGGACTTTCGTTTCAAATTGAATAAGGTAAACTCAGGTAATTTCTCTAACAAAGGGCTTTTTAAAAAATATATATATATATATATATATTATCTCAGCTTATGTTTCAACAGTTTTTCAATGTAATTTTTTGGCTCATGAATTTCAGTTCCAAACATCTAAGTTCTAACCATGTTCAAATATCGTTATTCATACAAATATAGACAACATCTGGATTTGAAGCCATTGTTTTTTTTTTTTTTTTTTTAAAGGGTAAAAATTTGTTTACTTATAATTGCACCGTGATGTTAAATTTTTGCTTTATTTTTTTCTTTTTGTGGGCGTGACTTGATGTTACATTGCTCTTTTTTCTTTTTTTCTTTTTTTCTTTTTAAGCTGAAATTGATGTTATATTGTTTAATAAAGCAGTCTCGTCTCTCTTTTTACAAGTTTGCTTTAAGAAGGGGAAATATTCTTTTTATTGTCTAAGTTTAACTCAATTTCCTCCTTATATATATTTCCTGATTATGCTTCAAAATTCGGAAGAAAAAATACGTGACATAAATTTAATAAAAGTAGCCCATACTTTTTGAAAGCAACGAGAAGCCTATGTTCTTTTTCAAGAAGAATAAGTCCATATTCAAATCAAACTTATTATATACACTAATACGTAAATTAATATAATGCCACCAGGCTTTGATGACACTAAACGATTCTTTTTTGACAAAACCATTAACATTTTTTATTGCCATAAGTTAATTGAAATGAATAGTAAGGTCTTTGTTTAGCATTAGAATTGGATCGGATATGATTTGATATGATTATGTTGAGTCATGAATTGTGTTTGTTAATCTGTAGGTGGTATTAAAACTTTTGAAGATTTGATCTTGTTAGAATAATTAAAACTGTAAAATTAGGGGAAAAAAAAAGTTCAAATATAAACTACGTCAATCAACTTTATAATTATATAACATAAAATTATTACTTTTTTGGTAAGCAAAATATCTAACGTCACATATAAAAAAGAAAAAATATCCCGAAGAAAAAGCATGAAGTAGATGTGACTGTTAAATGGGATTGGGTAGACTCATCCCAATAAATCGGTTAAAGTTTATAACCAAATAAGTGATTAGAATGAAGTCTCCATCTCAGTCAAACATACCAAACATCATTTAAGGATCGTTCACTAGTCAGTTATACAATTTTGGAAGAAGGGATTTAAATTTCCTATTTTAAATTATATTGTTCACTTTTGTATTTGAGAGTTAAATGACGTGAGTCTCATCTAAAAATAAAGAATTATAAATTTCTTGATAATGTGGAACTTGTCTCCCACCTACTACATACAAAATTAAATTTTTTTTCCCTAAAAAATAGGAATTAATTAACCTCTCTACCAAATCTATCCCTTAATTTAATTTATTATTTTTGTCATATAAAGCTATATTGTAACTATAGTAATTTTCTTATCAATTCATCTATTTCTTAGCGAAGTAAACTGTAGAATAAAAATTTAATTTCTCATATAATTTGATATCTTTATAGATTATAATAATACTTTAATGAAATTATAGAATTTAATTCAATGTAATTTATTTTCTTTTTTCATGAAATTAGTTTCCTAATCCTTAAATTCTTGATTAGTGTATGCGCCCTTGGCGTCATATATTTTGGATGCCGGGAATGGATCCACCAAATATATTTAAAGGAATTAAATTCAAATAAAAGCTTCCAATATTTTTTTAATTTAAAAGCTTTCAATTTCTAGGATGAGATTTGATTAGACTTTTTTTAAATAAAAAATTAGCATCAAATAATCCAAACATACCTGAAGAAGTTACATACGCAAATGGTGGGTCAAATCTGATGCACGCTTATAAATTATTCACACACACACACACACACATATAGATGCATATCAGTACAGTTGTCTAAAATCTCAAAAATTACTTATTTATTTTTCTCTCTGAATTTTGTTTTATCTAAGACTTTGTTTGGTATCTTAGTTTCAATTCAAATTTTTCATCTCAATTTTTATCTTTTTTTGAAAAGTCAACAAAACTTATAACTAATTTTTGAAAAGTCAACCAATATGTTTATAAATTTTTTAATGTCTGTTTAGTTCGACGGTTGGAGTTAAATTAAAATGTTTTTTTTTTCCTTACAACAAAAAAGTAAAAGTTAAATCATAATAAAATTTAAAAGAAAAAATAGAAGAGGCTTAAAAGATAAAAAAGAGAATATTTTAATGTTTAACATGTAACACGTTTATAAATTTATTAGCTTGTAATCGTAAGAAATTAGTCTCTTAAAAATATTGTGCTGGTCCACAGAAATTTATCCCAAAATTTTGTGGCAGTCGCAAAGCCCTTTATCAACAACATAATCCATGAAGAACAAAAAATATATATATATATATATATTACAAAAAAAAAAAAAAATTGGTGTCAAAGAAAACAAAAGGAAATAAATAAATAAACAAAAGGCCAAAAAAATAAAAGGAAAAAAAATAATAATAAGAAGAAGATTCCTGTTTGATCATGGTTGAACAGTGGATAGCTGGGATCTCCAAACTAAACTGGCGTACAATTGGACAAATCTAACTCGCAATCACAGCCGTCCGACTCTGATCAACTAAAAGTGACACAATCCACTAGTGGGTCCCATGTGGGTGGGACCGACAGTTTGTGTAATCGGATGAATTCCACCTCTCCCTCCGAGTACATATATAAACGGACTTTCAAGTCTCAGCTCCAGGGCTTGTCTGTCGTCTGCCAATTTTTCTTCTCCAATTTGCGACGAAAACAAACAAAACACAGAAATCTCTAGAGGAGAGAGAGAGAGTTAGAGAGAGAGAGTTTTAGAGAGAGAAAGTGAGGGTGGAGATGGCTGCGGGGAGGGACATAGACGATCTTCCAAAGAACGAGGCGAACTACACGGCCCTGACGCCGATGTGGTTCCTGGAGAGAGCCGCTACGGTCCACCCCACCAGAACTTCCGTGGTGCATGGATCTCTCCGCTACACGTGGCTCGATACCTACCGTCGCTGCCGTCGATTGGCCTCGGCTCTCTACTCCCGCTCCATCGGCCTCGGCTCCACGGTACTACTCCTTCTTTATCACTTTCTCTCTTGCTTTCTCCTCTCTTTCTGTTTGGTTGCGAGAAAATGGAAGAAGCAGGGAAAAAAAAAAAATTTAAAGAAAAGAAAATATGAATAGCACTAGAAGCGAGATGCTTTATTATTATTATTTTTGCTTGAAAGATGCTTTATTAAAGATGCTTCATAATTAAGCTATGCTTAGTGAAGGAAGCCAAGTAGATTGAATTTTCATTTTTGTTTGTTTGTTTGTTTTTTTTTTTTTTAAATAAACTTCTGGGTTTTGTTTTGTTTTGTTTTTGTTTTTTTTTTGGTAGAGGTGTTTGTGTTTTCTTTTTCTTTCTTTTTTTTTTCTCGGATTAAAAAATTGTTTGTGTTTTCTCAGATAAAAACAGTGACAAAAAAATTTTTAAAAAGTTTCAATTAGTTGACTATTTATGATCATGTCAATACACACATGTTGAGATTACATAATTGCGAAAATAATTTATGGAATTATTGGTTTGATATTTCAGTTGAAATCGTATGAACTGATACTGAATATTCAGCGTCTGGTGATTTTTTGTCGAAATGATGTTGAATTTTCATATTTTCAACCTAAATGTTTCTTCATTGTTAATGTAGTGGATGTAGACAAGATTGCATATTTGATGAGGAAGAAGAGAAGCAAGAGTTATGGTTTTTCAGTAAATGTTTGAAAATTATATTTTTGAAAGAGCGTATAAAGTTAAAATTTAATGTTTTTTAATAATTAAGAAAAATATTATAATAAAGTTTATAATGTTTATTTTAAATTATGATATAAATTTTAAAGTCTATTTAGAATAGTTTTTTTCGGAAGCCATATTTTCTGGTTTTGACAGGTTCTTTTGGAGACCCTAGGAAGCTTTGCCAAACATGCACCAAGTAAAGATGAAATTTTGGACCTGATTGGTGAAGCTTCCTGAAAGTTGACTTTAGTTTCATGGGTCCAAAAGTTACTTCTAAAAGTGTTTGAATGATCTGTCTATTTGCTCTTCAGAAGAACTTCTAGATAATCTCAAAAAATATGTCTTCTAGAAAAAGCTATTATGAATAGACTTTGAAACTTGTATAAGAGTTTCAGTAAGGCGTTATAGACTTAATTGTATCATTTTTTTATTACTCATCACTTCAACTTATTATGCTCTTTAAAAAATATGGTTCCAAACACTTACTTAAAAGTCATAACTTTTACTTCTCTTTGACTAAAAGTAAAAGCAAAAACTCTACCAAACGGGCTCTTAATTACTTTTACAAATGAAAAGCTTATATTAGGTGGATCTCTATTTTTTACTTTTTTTTAGTGTTGAATGAAGTTGAACCGAAAATGTTCACGTATTTGGTCAATTAATTGGATTTGAGCAAAGGAAGAGTTTGGTCAACCTTGGCCTGTTTACAACGTTATACATTTTATATCACTTTACTTTTGAATCTTGACATCCTAATAGTTATGTTTCAAAAAAAATAAAAAAGAGTAAGGATGAAAAAGACATTGCCTTTCTGCATCTAGGTTATATTTAAGTTCTCCTTTTCTTTTACTTGCTGGCTGTTCTCTGGACCTGAAGTTTCAGAACGTTTTCTTTTTTGGCATGATAAAATGGTTAATGTGTCTAGTCTGAGCACTTATAGTCTAACATTAGAAACAATCTTTACATTACTATGTACTATTACCTTTTTTCTGATGGAACTGGAATAGTGGAAATTTTTTTTAACGCGAAAATTAGAGCCACGGAGGTATTAAGTCCTTGTAATTCAAAAAATTTTCTACAATATTGTATTTTAAGTAAGAGTTTGATATGTGATACATTTGTACAATTTCTGTACTCAGGCTTCCCAGACGTGACTAATCAGTTCATGAAATCTGATTTTGTTGGTTTTAATTGTTAAATTATAACCTCTTGATAAGGTTTCAGAGTTCTTAGTAACGTTTGATTATGTTATGTTTATACCAACAGGTAGCAGTAATTGCACCAAATGTTCCAGCCATTTATGAAGCTCATTTTGGCGTACCAATGGCTGGAGCAGTGGTAAACTGCGTGAACATTCGTCTGAATGCACAAACCATCGGTTTCCTTCTCGGCCATTCTTCGTCTGTGGTTGTGATAGTGGATCAAGAGTTCTTCACTTTGGCTGAGGAGGCCTTGAAAATCTTGGCGGAGAAAAGCAAGGGCCACTACAAGCCTCCGCTTCTCATTGTCATAGGTGACGAGAGCTGTGATCCCAAGACTCTTGAGTACGCACTGAGTAGAGGAGCCATCGAGTATGAGAAATTCCTGGAGTCCGGTGACCCTGAGTTTGCTTGGAAGCCACCAGAGGATGAGTGGCAGAGCATTACCTTGGGATACACTTCTGGCACAACAGCTAGCCCGAAGGGCGTCGTGTTGAGTCACCGTGGGGCGTACCTGATGTCGTTGAGTGCAGCCCTTGTTTGGGGGATGAATGAAGCTGCTATATACTTGTGGACCCTACCAATGTTCCATTGCAATGGATGGTGTTACACTTGGGCTCTGGCTGCTATTTGTGGCACTAACATTTGCCTTAGACAGGTAAAACGGTTGTTTGGATAATTTCTTTATGTCCAAAAAATGCTTTTCTCTTGATGAATTTTTTGATATAGAAGCCTTTTGATGAGGAACAAGATATACAGGCAATCAGGAATTTTTGAGATTATGTTTATCTATTATGATTGTTTATAGTTTTTTAAGGTTCTCAGAAAGATATTTCAAGGTTTCCCTCATTGTTATTTAGTTTCCGTTATTGCGCTTTCGCTTTTCTAGAAATAGGCTTATTAGTCGTTAATGTTTCAAATGACATTTCATTCATGATAATGAAATAAGCGTAATTTCTCTTTATTGTTTTTCTTTCGTTAAAACTCTGTACTTTCCCCTGTTCCTTTCTCTCTTTGTCTTTCCTTTTTTTTTCCCGTCTCTCTTTGCATTCTTGCTGTGTTTGTCTGGGATCACTCTTTCATTATTGCTTGCTTAGTTCCAATATCTCTTCATTTCCGTTTTCACAGGTTACAGCAAAGGGGGTCTATTCAGCCATAGCCAAGTGTGGAGTGACTCATTTTTGCGCGGCGCCTGTGGTGCTTAACACCATAGTCAATGCGCCTCCAGAGGAGGCAATCCTTCCTCTCCCTCACGTCGTGCATGTAATGACAGCCGGTGCTGCACCACCTCCTTCTGTCCTCTTTGCAATGAACGAGAGGGGCTTCAAGGTCACCCACACTTATGGTCTCTCCGAAACTTATGGCCCTTCGGTGATATGTGCCTGGAAGCCTGAATGGGACTCACTTCCTCCCGAGACACAAGCCCGTTTGAATGCACGCCAAGGTGTCCGGTACATTGCCCTGGAAGGTCTTGATGTCATCAATAGACGGACAATGCAACCCATCCCCGCAGATGGAATGACCGTTGGAGAGATCATGATGCGTGGAAATGCTGTTATGAAGGGCTACTTGAAGAATCCGAAAGCCAACGAGGAAACTTTTGCTAATGGGTGGTTTCACTCTGGAGATCTTGCTGTGAAACACCCTGATGGGTACATCGAAATCAAGGACAGATCAAAGGACATTATTATCTCTGGAGGTGAGAATATAAGTAGTGTGGAGGTTGAGAACACCATGTATCTTCACCCTGCAATCCTAGAGGTGTCTGTGGTGGCCAGGCCCGACGAGCGTTGGGGCGAATCTCCTTGTGCTTTTGTGACACTGAAGCCCAATGTAGACAAGTCTAATGAGCAGAATTTAGCAGAAGATATCATGAAGTTTTGCAGGTCCAAAATGCCTGCCTTTTGGGTTCCTAAATCCGTTGTGTTTGGACCGTTGCCAAAGACCGCAACTGGGAAGATACAAAAGCATTTGTTGAGGGCCAAGGCTAAAGAGATGGGGCCTCTCCAGAAGAGCAAGTTGTAACAAGGTTCCTTCTATTTATCTTACCGGTACTACTAAGCGTTATATCACATCAAAATCATATCAGAACCGGCTGGGGCATTTTTGGGTACTCTACCAAAGACTGTAGTAGATGCTTTTAGTATAAGATCCTGTCATAGGAACTGATAGGAAAAATAAAGTTTTAGGATTACCTTTCTATTGCATCATTATCTGAAAAAGTTACTTGTATAAGACGTAATTGGGCGTATTTTACGTGGGTCTTTTTGTGATGTGACTGAAATTTCCCATTACAGATTGGGACCAAAAAGAACACTATTTCGTTATCTTGGCATGATGATTATGATTATCCAATTGTTGCTTGCCTGGCAAAGTGAGTGACTTGGGCCCAGCCTTTGTCAACATAACATGCATTTTGCTTCCTCACTCGACCAAGAAAGCCTGCTAGACAATCTAAGCTGCCCAATTACGCAAACCGATCATCTTTTAAACTCTACAACTCGCGATAGAGTCAGGTGTAGGATTTTTGATACGGTATATGCCTGTAGTAATCTTTTCATTTACATCTTGGGACAGCTTTTTCTCAACCTTAACAAGGACCATGTACGTATGTCTATGTGTGTATATAAATATGTATGTATATGTTACCTTAAAGTAGGATTTCAAGGATATCCCTTTTTGCTGTTTTGATAAAAGAAGGTTCATTCATGGCCTCTGAGTTGGATGGTTTATGATCATTGTTGGCCTTTCTATTCTCCTCCATGCATATGAAAAAAAATATATATCTAAAGCATACAGACCAATCAAAGCTTATTATGGTTCTAATTTCTTCTGATAATAATCCAACAAACTTTGATCAATGAAGGTGGGGCTAGAGGTAGATAAATACGCCTTTTCTTAGAATGAAGTTAGCCCTACTGAAAAGAAGATAACAGGAGCTTCATATACACATGTGTATATATGTGTGTGTGTGTGTGAACATATATTTATAAATGAGCAAGTTGGCAAGGCTATATACAATTCTTCTGATTTGTAATCAGGATAAGAGTGCCATGGCTAGTCACTATCTTCTCCATGCAGCTGTTGTGTGCCTAATGTAGCTTATCAATATCTTAGAGAGATTTTTTTTTCTTTTCTTTTCTTTTTGTAACTAAAAAAATATTGTTATTTAAAAAAAAATTTTTATGGGTTTTATTTGTTCTCATCCAAAACTTAAAGTTTGAGGAGAATTCAAGCCAGATGAAGGGCTGGTTTTGGGTCCATCACCACATTGCATATATCCAATCAATCATATCTTTCTTTCAAAATTGGCATTTATTGCTTCACATTATTCCTTAGTTTGTGTGTCTCCTCACACAACGCTCAACAACTAGCAAAGCGAAATGAGTTGCTAGTAGGGTTGGTTGGCCTGGCCATGACCATGACCACAAAACAAACAACCAAACTGAATTATTACCAATTTCTCTATATATATATATATATATATATATGTATAAATATAAGACCTTTACACAATATAAGAGCGTCACTTGGATACCCAAACAAGGGACTAAAAGATGAGGGTTAAATAAAAAATAAATAAATAAAAACTTTGAGCTTAGTCAAATAGTGTACTTGCCAATTAACAATAATGTCAAAGGCCTTGCTATTCGTAGTTTGATTTTCTCACCAACAAAATGGCAGATGGAGGTTAAAGTAAACTAAAGGTCCAAATAAGTGTACAAGATGGGACAATAAAGTGAAACTAATCACATAATTTGCCGATATCAAAGTGATTATCAAGGGAAATGCGGCTACGTGTGGGGGCAGATTTTTGGTTGTTCTACTTTTCTTTCTTTTCTTTTCTTTTAGATTTTTTGTAAAAGGAAGTTTAAAAAAAAAAAAAAAGGAAAAACCAATATTACACAATTAAATGTCATATTATATCAAAATCGTAACAAAAGCTGAAAATATATATTTTATTTATATATATATATATATAATTTACTATAGTGTGGATCTTTATATAGGTAATAATATAGTATTATTTTGTTTTTGGCCTCTTTTGGCGGGGAAAATAGTTGGAATCAATTTGAGGGCATGAAAAGGCTGTGAGAGGGGATGATGCCACAAAACATAGCTAAAGGTGAGCTCATGGGATTTAAATGTTGTTTGTGCTAAAATCCAAAACCATAACCAATAAGGAATAAATCATATTTATATGGTGAAAAAAAAAAAAAAAAGGAAACAAAAAACGTTTTTTTTTTCTTTTTAATTAAATAGTGGCCTTTTGGAGTAGCCAAACACAAAATCTCCAACTACTTTAATTCACAAGAAATGTATTCTAGGAATCGTATAATTGCATGAAATATACATTCCCTATGTCCTTGGTATTGTCTTGTAGATGATTAAAAGTTAGGTCATATTTGACAAATTATAAGAGACATGGTTGTTAGATGGAATTAATAAAAATTAGACTCTGTCCTCTAAATGGTACTAATTGCTAGCAGCTGTCAGTGTGTATAAGCGTACACCTATGTGAATCATATATATATATATATATATATCGGTAAAGATTATATACGTTTGGTTCGTTAGTTTGAGTTGAGTTTTTGAAATTGAAATAGTAAATTTTGTTGACTTTTCAGAAAAGACAAAAAACTTTTTGGGAAAAAGACAAAGACTTTTGAAGAAAAAGACAAAATTTGATATAGAAAAGTTGAGTTTGAGTTGTCAAACCAAACACACTCATAGTTTCGTTAGTTTATATTGATAATTGGTGTTTCTTGTGGGGCTAGGCTTTTTCCACAACTTAAACCCAATAAATCCTATATATATATATATATATATATATATATATAAACCAATAACCATTTTTGACATATATATTTATACATTGATATGTCTATGTTCAACTTAATCAAAGAGATATTATGTCCATTTTTGTATCCCATCATTGATTTGTATAAGAAATAAACAAATAGGTCTCACTGAATACTTCAGTTCGTGTTGTCACTACTGTGTTGGTCGAGATATATGGGTAATATATTTCGTGAAGGATCCATATATCATGCGGGGAGAGAGGCATCCACCTCCCTGGATTATTTGGGCATATTAACCTCTATTCCTATAATCCTTTTTTTTTTAGAAAAAAAAAATCAAATAGGTAAAATTTGCTAAACATATGCATATAATGCATAATTATTGGTTCCACTACATGTGTAGTTAAGTAGATAAATCATACACATAATAATTGATTAAGCATCGGTTCATAGTCTCCATATTTGTTAGGAAAAGGAAAATTTTTTTATTTTTTATTTTTCATTTCGTTCTTGCAAAAAAGAAAACAAAAGAGCTGTAGAACATACACAATCTTTAGCAATATATATTTTTATATAGTAATTCTCGCAAGGGGCCCAACCTAATAAAATAATTTTCATTGCATGCTGCAAAATTCTATAATACTATTTAAACATCTCATGCGTCAGTTGGTCCAAACTAATCAAATAATTGTGTTCGCAATGTATATGATTATATAATATAGATATATATATATATACACACATATTTTACACACGCATATATGTATATTAGACTAGTCATATCTCTCGTGTCAGCTACCATATCTACACCATGATATAAGCCCATACGTATATATATATATGTGTGTGTGTCATATATATACGAGCTGTTAAGCTAGACAAAACCTAAATAATAGACAGAAGAAAACAGCAAAAACACATGAAGTACTTGTCTTCCTTTTGATTAACTGCAACTCACAAGACAAAAATAAGATGAACAAGAAGACAAAAGTTTATGTTTTACCTTGGATATATCATATATTTGCAGTCACGAGATTACCCTATTTTCTGTTCCTGATCAGTAGTACTACTCGGTCAATTGTAATGTTTATTGTCACAAGCATGGAAATCTTCTGCTCTTTTATTTGTATATAGATATATTTATATACATATATGGAAATAATATTAACAATACTTTTCTAGATAGTCAAAGTCATTTGCTAATATATAGCCAATGAGAGATCAGTGACTCAAACCCCATGACAATTCCTAAAAACTGAGCTATCCACACACACACACACACACATATATTGTCCCCAAGCTGTATGTTTCTAGTAGTAACTTGTATGTAGTGAAAGACTGAAACCAACAAAACCAAGATATGGATATTTATATATGTATATATGTAAACATATATAACTATTAGCAGACCAATAATGTAGTCACCTACAGAGATCACGGACCAGTCTTTTAAATCATATCTAACCATTAAAATGCAATAAAGGTTAATCTACATGAGCTGAAATAGGTTAAGGGACAAAATATACAAGACTAATATTAGACAACGCCTTTATAATCTCCTGTCTCGCGGCCGTATAAATTTGACAAATATAATTTTTATTTAGATATATATAATTATTATAGTTGGTTTACATATAAATTTATATAAATTTTATATATAACATAGTATCATTTGAGACGGTTAGTATACATAATATATGTTATATATATATTATTCGACCGCTGTGACTATTTGTTAGATCCCAATAAGACTGTAAATTCTCTCTATTCTAGATGTAATTATTCATCATACACGACCAATAGACTTCACCAAACCAACATCCAAAACAACTTTTTCATTTTTTTTTTTATATTTTATATATATATATATTTTCCATTATGATGGCGGCTTTTAAAATAAGCTAATTTGGTGGCCCTTTTAGCGAAGGCTTTTAAATCCGCTGAAGATCAGAAATAGATTCCCCAGTCCGTGACCCACAAAATTCTTACTTATTAATAATCAACCCCTTTTACTATTATTCTAGCAACAACAACAAAAAAAAAAAAAAAAAAATCCTTTTACTATTCCATTAATAAATCTCAACCTCCTTTTTGTTCTTTCCTTCTATTTCTATATCTTCAAAAGCTTACATAAGTTATGGCTATTTCATTTCTTTATTCATTAAGGTACAAACATTAATAAAGCTATGTATACATAATAGTGATACAATTATTATATTATATATCTCGTATTTGTGACCTGCCATGCGTGTTACACTGACTCACAAACTCCTATATTATTTCATCTCTCTCTCTCTCTCTCTCTCTCTCTCTCTCTCTCTCTCTCTCTCTCTCTCATCAGTCCTAAATAAAGTGTTTCTAGCTTCACAATTTTAACTTCATATTGATCATGATATTATACATATATATCGACGTGGAGATCCAATCATGAAATTGAAACCTCTTTTTCATCTTCTTCTTCTATATATACCAACATATATTTTCATATCCTTGCTCAAAACCATACCTTTTCACATTTTCATAGCACCAAAACCGAAAAAAAATTATCCCCATAGTGGCCTATTCACAAAAACACAAAACCAAAAGCAAGAACATGAACAATATGAACATTATCTTCTTCTTATTCTTCTTCTTGACGACGACGACGACGACTACCATCGCACGTGCGCCGTTCGCGTGCGACCCCCGGAGCGGGCTGACGAGGAGCCTGAGGTTCTGCAGGACGGCACTGCCGGTGCATGTGCGGGTGCGGGACTTGATCGGACGGCTGACGTTGCAGGAGAAGATCAGGCTGCTTGTGAACAATGCCATAGAAGTGCCTCGGCTTGGCATCCAGGGATACGAGTGGTGGTCCGAGGCTCTTCATGGGGTCTCCAATGTGGGCCCCGGGACCAAGTTCGGTGGGGCCTTCCCTGGGGCCACCAGCTTCCCTCAAGTCATCACCACCGCTGCTTCTTTCAACGAGTCTCTTTGGGAGGAGATCGGACGGGTCAGGATTTTTCTTTATTTCTCTCATTGATTTCTTTTTCTTTTTTTTTTTCCATCTTTTTGCTAAAAAAATATATATATTTTTTTGTATATTTTCTTTAATATATACAAGCTTCTGTGTATGAATCCTTCTGGCTAGTAGTCTTGACTTTTCAATTAGCTGAGTTAACAAGTTTTTATAAGGTTACAAGTTATATATGTACATATAAAATATGAAGTGTTTGTTAATTTTTTCTTTTTAACTGGTTGAACATTACGTCTTATGATAAAAGTCAAGTACACAATCACTGTTAGATTATATATATAATTAACAATAAAATATATATATATATATATATTTCTCTTTCTTGTTTTTGGCTTTTAATTAGTTATTAATTCTATGGTTTCTCAGTCTTGAACTACACGGTTTTTTTTTTTTTTTTTGAGGTTTTTTCTTTCTTTAACTATTTCATCACTTTGGGATGAGCTATTTAATGTTTTTTTCTTTTTTTTTTTTTTTTCAGTCTTGCAATGTTTTATGATTGCAAAGTTTTTGAAAATATATATATATATATATATTTTGGCTTTTGAAATGTTTTAAAATTTTATTATCCAGAGAAAAAAAGAGTGTTTATGATTTCTCTTTACTATGATTGAAGATGCAAAAATATATATATTTTTTTATTTGTTCATTTTTCTTGAATATTACTCAATTTTATTTCTCCATAAGCCAAGCTTCACGAATCATTGTCGACAACATACAGATAGCACATTATGTCATACTGTGTGTAGAAATAATTTAGTAAAAATATATATTATCTATATATAAATATCCTAAATTCCTAATCCAATAATATTTACTGATTTCGTTAATAGCAGACAATGAAGGTTGAAAACTGAAATATTACTTTTTAAGTGCTCTTTTGCTGGATTCTGGTCCCATGTGGTACAGTGTTAAAGAGAACCCACCATGATTTTTCACCTAAATTCCCTTTATGATTTTAGGATATATAGTGCCAATGACTATAAAAGTTTACCAGTATTTAATTCCATATATATAAAGACTTCTAAAAGAGTCCCTTGTGTAATTATTTATTTTAACCACCATAAGAAAAGACAACAAAAAAGAATCTTCGGTTGTTTTGAAAAAGCTATAAATGTGGTGGTAGTTGATTTTCGTTCTTATGATTACACTAGGCCTCCATTTAGGAAGCTAGTTGGAGATGAAATTTTTAAGTTGGAGTTGGTTGATTTTTCAAAAACTAGTTATAAATTTTGTTAGCTTTTCAGAAAAAGATAAAAATTGAGATGAAAAAATACAGTTTAGTTAGAGTTCAACTTAAATACCAAACGGAGCATAGGTTCTTTTATGTAAAGGAGCTATCTATTTTAGGGTGGTGTGTACGTTTTTAGGGTAAAATCAAATTAAAATAAAAATGTATACAACGTTAATAGAATTTAATATAAATTAATGTGAGGGAAAAAAAAACTCCTATTATAATAAGGTATTGAAAGAAAAAGAAAAAGAAAAAGAAAAAGAAAAAAGAGTTGCTATGTTTTCTCAAAGGAACTTAATAGTCACATTGCAACTAGTAGTAAAGCAACCCCACAGACATACAGAAAATGATAATTGGCACGTATTGTTGCTATATCCCAAGTCCAACTTGCTACGTAATTGCGTGTATAATTCATCTATGATAGACATCTTATGGAATTCAATTATAGTACCGTATGTATAATAATGGATATATATTTGGACCACTCTATAACCGCCTTTTAAAGTAGTTGTAGAAAAGCACCTTTGCTGTTTTTGGCTTTTTTTTTTTTTTGGTTTTTGGGGGGGTGGGGGGAGTTCCTCCTCTAAATACTTTTTCCCTTTCATTATCCACCCAAGTTTTATGGAAATTAAAAAAAAAAATCCCTTTAACTAATCTGGTGATGGAGAATATTAGTACTAATTAGGTTAAACATGATTAATCCATATGCTAACACATTTTAGTGTAATTTTAACTGTGAATTTTGTAGCAATTATGCCTTTCGATCTAATGCAATAAAATGTATGACTATGTGCAGGTAGTGTCTGATGAAGCAAGAGCAATGTACAATGGAGGAATGGCTGGTTTAACATATTGGAGCCCAAATGTGAACATATTCCGCGACCCCCGGTGGGGCCGAGGCCAAGAAACCCCCGGCGAAGACCCTGTTCTAGCCGGAAAGTATGCCGCTAGATATGTTCGGGGACTCCAAGGCGACGGAGCAGGGAACAGGCTTAAGATTGCTGCTTGTTGCAAACACTACACGGCCTATGATCTTGACAATTGGAATGGTGTAGATAGGTACCATTTCAATGCCAGGGTAAGAAAATGAACTATCTTCCTTTCCTTTCTTTCTTTTTTTTTTTCTTTTTTTCTTTTTTTTTTTGAGAAAAATTATTCTTGTAGAATTTAAAAATATAGCTTATTACTAACAATATACCATTTTTTTTTTCTTTTGGGCCAACAAAGAATTTATTATAGTTTGTCCTTGTCTATATGTTGTACTTCTTTCATAGTGAGCTGCAAAAAGGTGCTAGGGATAAGCTACTTGCACAATTTTAATTGCTATAACTGTAAAACTTTTTTTCGTAAATGGTCCTTGGAATATTTATTTTTACATTGAAATCAAATCAGTTTGGTGAAATGGGGAGTGAAAGATTGCTCACATGACCTACTTGCCATTCTGTGTAAGAAAAATATGAAAGTGACTTCTAATCTGCCAAAGAAGTAAGAAACTCATCAGAAGGGACATTTAAATAAGACATTAAAATTATGGAAGTTTGTGGTCCTAAAATGTTTTTAAAAAAATGGTCACCCTTTATTCGCTGTCCAAGCTGCAATTTTGCAGTACTTTAGCTGAAAATTTAAGAATCAAGGCATATATATATATATATATATATATATATTATACCTTTATAGGGCTTATACACTAGCATTTAGGATTGTCCCTTGCTCGTGCTTTGTTTCTAATTTCTAATGTCAGAAAATGGGAATGCCACAATGTGTTTGTTATTATTATAATGCTCTGGTTTTGGTCCACCTTCCATACCAAAATACAGTTCAAAGGTCAAGATCCGGCCTTGGACATGTTTAGTTTATGTATTATATGATAAGACCGGTTCTATTGAAGGACTGAAGACAAACCCTAAAAATTATGATAGGCTTTTGCAGTTTGTAAATGATTAAAACAACCACGATCAAATGTTACAAGCAAGATAATAAAACTGATATGACGAGACGATTATGCGTTGTACAATTGATCATAAGGAGGGTGAAAATTTTGTATGCAGGTAAGTAGGCAGGACTTGGAGGACACATACGATGTGCCATTCAAAGCCTGTGTGGTGGAAGGGAAAGTGGCTAGTGTTATGTGTTCATACAACCAAGTCAATGGAAAACCCACCTGTGCTGACCCTGACCTCCTCAAGAACACCATCCGAGGTCAATGGCATCTCAATGGGTAAGTAAAACCACGATTAGAAACCACTTCAAATTTTTATTATGAAAGAAAACATTGTAAAATAAATAAATTAATTAATTAAATTGTGTCCGAAAATAGTCTCCAGCTACTAATTTTGTGTTAAATCCGCATTTTTCTAACTTAATTCTCTTTTTTTTTCCCCCGCTATTTTCATAAAAACAGGTACATTGTCTCGGATTGTGATTCTGTTGGTGTTCTATATGATACCCAGCATTATACTAACACACCAGAGGAAGCTGCAGCAGACACAATTAAAGCAGGTTTTTTTTTTTTTCCACCACCATTTTCAAATTCTCTTTTTGAACCGGAATTTATACGAGCGACTAATTAACAGAATTTGATAAAAGTAAGATAATTTAGAGCTACAATATAATCTTGATTTTTATTTATTATTTTATTCTATTTTATTTTTGTGTAGGTTTGGATTTGGACTGTGGGCCGTTCCTAGCAATCCACACAGAGGCTGCAGTGAGGAGAGGCCTGCTAAGTGAAATTGATGTGAACAATGCTCTAGCAAACTTGATCACAGTCCAGATGAGATTGGGCATGTTTGACGGTGACCCATCAGCCCAACTATACGGAAACTTGGGCCCCAATGACGTCTGCACTCCGGCCCATAAACAGCTGGCCCTTGAAGCTGCCCGCCAAGGCATTGTTCTGCTTAAAAACCGTGGCCCATCCTTGCCACTCTCCACTAGACGACATCGCACTGTGGCCGTTATTGGGCCCAACTCTGATGTCACCGTCACCATGATTGGAAACTATGCTGGTATTCCATGCTCCTCTCCTTATTTGTTACAAAAAAATAAAAATAAAAATAAATACATACATACATACATTATTCTTACATATATATACACACATATCTGATATCTAATCTACATAAAATGTATATATATCAGATATTTCAGGTTCATCAAAGGCAAAGTCACAATTTTTTTTTGTTTACTAATACTATCTTATTCATTTTAAGTCATGTTCGAGATACCTATAATCAAATCGTGCATAAATATTGTACACACACAAACGCACGGAAACAGATGCTATGATTGGGTCAACTTTTGGTCTTAGAGATTTTAACATGAACACTCTTAAAGTACATATAAGACACATACTATTCAGTAATTTATAAATAAATAAATAAAAAAGGGAAGAATTAGCAATTATGACTGTCTATGGCACAATTTTATTTTTTAATACTGGTTCATTTTTTTTTCCCCTGTAGGTGTTGCATGTGGCTACACCACACCTCTACAAGGAATTGGTAGGTATGCAAAGACCATTCACCAAGCGGGGTGTGACGTTGTTGCTTGTGGCAACAACCAACAATTTGGGGCTGCAGAGGCGGCGGCCAGGCAAGCCGACGCGACGGTGTTGGTGATGGGCCTCGATCAGTCTATTGAAGCGGAGTTCAGGGATAGGACAGGGCTACTCCTACCAGGACACCAACAAGAGCTTGTGTCAAGAGTGGCTAGAGCCTCTAGAGGCCCAACCATCCTGGTTTTGATGTCTGGTGGTCCCATTGATGTCTCCTTTGCTAAGTTTGATCCTCGTATTGGTGCAATTCTCTGGGTTGGCTACCCTGGCCAAGCTGGAGGTGCTGCCATTGCTGATGTCTTGTTTGGTACCACAAATCCT
The DNA here is from genome assembly GCA_038430175.1 of Ficus hirta. Taxonomy (NCBI): domain Eukaryota; kingdom Viridiplantae; phylum Streptophyta; class Magnoliopsida; order Rosales; family Moraceae; genus Ficus; species Ficus hirta. Next base: position 14,112,862 of record CM076593.1, on the reverse strand, counting down.
GGTAAGATTTTTATTTTACGGTATTCTAAATCTAACAAGTATTGGTCATGCAACATCATATTAACCCATTATTGTCACGGATTCATGTGAAATACAGGAGGGTCTCATCACATGTGTGGGGCCTACTACTGTATGGTGTGAATCCCATACTCTTGAGGAGTTCAATAACAATGTTATATCGATATGTTAAATTTTAAATCGCTACCTTATGGTATTTGATTTATTAATTTTTTTAAAATCATATTTTTCATTTTTTTTTTTTTCCTTCAGGAGGAAAGCTTCCAATGACATGGTATCCACAAAGCTACCTAGCCAAGGTGCCAATGACAAGCATGGCCATGAGGGCAGACCCAATAAGAGGCTACCCGGGCAGAACATACCGCTTCTACAAAGGCCCCGTCGTCTTCCCATTCGGCTACGGCCTTAGCTACACCAGAATTGTCCACAAATTAGCTCGAGCTCCTACTCGAGTTTCCATTCCCATTGCCAAGTTCAGCACCACCTCCGCGAACTCGACGGCATTAAGTAAGGCCGTTCGAGTCTCCCACATCGATTGCAACTCGCTCTCTATAGGACTTCACATCGATGTTGAGAACACTGGATCTATGGATGGGACCCACACTATTCTTGTATTTTCAAGCCCACCGATGTCGAGCAAATGGGCCGCCCATAAGAAGTTAGTGGGGTTTCAAAAAGTCCATTTGGCGGCCGGGTCACGACAAAGGGTCATAGTTGGTGTCCATGCTTGCAAGCAACTTAGCGTAGTGGACCAATTTGGAATCCGAAGGATTCCAATAGGTGACCATACTCTTCACATTGGAGATGATCTCAAGCATTCAATTTATTTCCAAGCCGATTTAGGAGAGATTAAGTCTTAGAAACTTGAAAAAAAAAAAAAAAAAAAAAAGCTATACCAATTTTTATTACAACTGTGTTTGGTTCATAGATTATTTTCTTTCTCATCAATATTACCTCACAAAAAAATTACAAGTTCCCTATGCATGCCAAAAGGAAGGCTTGCATAAGATGTAATTGTAACAAGTCAATTAAAGTGTCTTGAAGAAAGAGTTTTGTCATATTTAAATTTGAATGGTTCTTATTGATTGTAAAGGAATTAAATGTCCAATTTATCCATCAAAATGGATTGAAAAAGACATGTTTGTGACTTGTAAGATAAAAAAGAAATAAAAATGCAAGTTAATTATTTGTGGCAAGTTATAACTCTTATTTGGTCACAATATATATGGACGTTTTATTTCTATATTGAAACATAGAAAAACTCTAACGTCTCCTTTTCATCTATTATTTGACAAGTTTTTGGCAATATATAAAGTTCAGCGGTAATCTCACTTCTGATTCTATTATTAAATGTAGATTTCTAATTTTCTATCTAATTTTTTAAAAAATAAAAATTTGACCGTTTATTTTATTGTATGGAATGGAATTATCTAGTATCCTATTGCAACAAGCATGGTGGTTGGACCAAAAAATTAGGATTAGGTCTCTCTGAGATATTTTGCTCTTCCAAATAAGAAATTTGGGATATTTTATTATTGACTAGAATTATTGGCTATGGTTGTTGGTTCCTACCAAATAGATCAAACATATTACAATTCAGCATTTTGACTCGGCAAGTTACAAATAATAATGACTTCGTCTTCTAAACGGTAAGTGTCAAATTTATAAAATTTAGTCAGTCAATAAATGAGGGCAGTTAAATATTATGGAAAAAACTCTAAGCAGTTTATTACATATAGCTATATATATTTGGCAAAAATTCTCCATTTATAGTGCATTTGAAATTGTTGGGGATTGCCAAAAAAAAAAAATACTGATGAATTAAAATCCTTTTATTTTTATTTTTTTGGGACTTTTTATTTTTTTAAAATTTTTACATATTTAGAAATAAAGAAATGAAAATAATAAGGTGCACGTTTAAGGAGGAAATGAGAATATGTCCAAAGGGAGAAATGTCGGTGAGAAATTAGAGGATAGTATATTAGTATTAACACGTGAAAATATGTATGTTGTGTGTTTGAGATGGGCCAAACGATGGTGATATCTTAACGGCTACTAATACCCTAAAATCTCCCGTATCTTTTATTTTTTTATATTTTTTATTCATTGTTATCATTACTAATTTTTAATCTTTAATTTAATTTTTGTTATAAATTAGGGATGAAAAATGGAGATTGGAGGGTAATGTAAAGTTTCTTAGCGTCCTATCCCACCCAATAATAAGTAGTTTGTTCACCACCCCTTCACCTCATCTTCACCCACTCCCTATCTCAAATAGGGTTATATTAGATAAGATACAAAAAAGGTTGCCAAAAATTTTTCTTACAAAAAAAAAAAAGAAAAAAGAAAAAAATTATTGTTTATGTTTTATAGGCTCTCTATCTCATCTAAATACATATAGAGACATATTAGCTATATATAAATACCGACATAAATTCTTATCTCACCCTCTCACTCAACCATAACTCATTCTTCCAATATTATTCATTTATCTCCTTCCCCCCCCCCCCCCCCCCCCCCCAACTTTTTTTCCCCCCCATTTTCATTCTTTGCTTCCTTTTAGTAACTTGTCTCCCTCGTTTTTGTTTGCATCTCTCACTTTGCTCTTCCACAAGGTAATCCCAAGATTCTTCTCTCTCTTTTTCTCTCCTTGTTTTTTTTTTTTTCCTTTTTTTTTTCTTTTTGTCTTTATAATTTTTGTTTTATAGGGTCCAACTTCTGGTTCTTTATATTTGGCTTTAAGGTGAGCTTTTTCCCAGCTTGTTTCTGCCATTCCTCTCTCTCTCTCTCTCTATACATATATTTTCAGGTTCTCTCTCTCTCTCTCTCTCTATATATATATATATACATATATTTTTAGGTTTTCTCCTTAAATTTTGTGGGGTTTTTCCAAGTTGATTAAAAAGCAATTCTTTTACTTTTTCTCTTTCATGATAAAAGAGAGAAATATTGATCTTGTAGGAGAGTGAAGATGGCAGATTGCAACAGAGGTGAAGACTATTTCTCTTCCCAAAGCCATGAGGTATTCTTCTTCTTCTTCTTCATGTTAAGCAAACAAAATAAAATAATTTGGTAGGAAAAACAAATATGACATGCAATATTACAATTTTACCAATACTCTCTCTCCTCTTCAACAATGTTGTATTAGTTAAGGGTCATTCTAAACAACACCAAACTCATCGATTGAGTTTGTCGTCATTCTATGACATCATCAATTTTTCATTCTTATCATTTTTTCTGTAACATGTCAAATTATATATTTATCTTAAAAGCTTAAATTATTAAGATATTGACAATAATAGTATCAAACTTCTCAAAAAATCACTAGCTAGAATACAAACATGAAAGTTGAGAAGACTTGCCATGGTCTTTGTATTTTTACGACATGAGCAACAATAATGCGTGTGTAGCACATGTGGTGCTCAACATGTATAGTTCTTTAGAATTATAAGATCATCATAGCTGCCCTAGTAATTTTGGTGGGACCCATGTCCAACGGCTAGTGATCTGACAAGACAAAGTACACCTTTTGTGATAAGGACACAAAATAAGGCCTTTGCACTTGCATCTTCCAGTTCCCCTGAAATTGTCGGCAGCGTACGGTTTAGGTCTTAGGAGCACAACCGTAGACGATCACAACCCCACATTGGTTGCTTTGCCTTCTAAGAGAATCATATTTCTTTGTTTTTTATTTATTTATTTATTTTTGTGTTTGTGTGTCTCAATGACCATCTTTTTTTTTTTTTTTTTTTTTTTTTTTTTGGAGGAACGCGTCAATAACTAATTACTTTGTCCAAAGTGAATGTGCACCTAACTTTTTTTTTTTTTCATTTCTTTTCACAAGTTCACCAACTTTTTTTTGTTGATGAAAAAAAAATGATCATGTTATATTATCTTCCATCTCTTTCATCACTTGTAGGATCTTAGAATTCATCAATAAAAATAAAATAATCTTACTCATTTTAATTTTACTCAAAGAAATGACATAAATTCATTAGAAATTTTAATTAGTCCTAGTCGTATGCTTTACGACTTTACGTAGACAAACTCTTAAATAAGACAGTGCCCACATTTATTTAGAAGTTGCAGGAATCAATGAGTAATGAGTGGATTGTGAGGTCAACTACTCGGGCTTAATAGTGTTGCTCTAAATTCACTAATTTGAAATCTTAAAAGAGGATCTTGTGATAGGATAGAAGAAGTTACCCTACCGTTAGCATGTAATTTTACACTTTTAGGGTATGTTTGGTTGGAGGGAGAGATGGAGGGAGGGAGAGAGGTGAAAGGAGATGCCCATTCCATCGTTAAGTTGGATGGAAGAATGGAGGGAGAGGAGAGGTGGAGGGAGATGCAAGCTCTCCCTCCACTTTTTAGTTTGAAAAAACTGTTATACCTTTATTTTGAACTAGTAAAATATTTTACAAAAGGACAATACAATAATTATATTTATAACTATCATCTGTCATTTCAATTCTCTCTCCCTCCGACCAAACAACACAAAGGATTTCCCCAACCATCTCCATCATTTATATTCTCTATCCCTCCTACCAAACATAACCTTAAGCTATATTAGAATCATGTCAGATTCAAAAAAAAATTGTGAATTCAATGAAAAATGTCTGACAATATAAAACTGCATAAAACTTAAAACTCTCTTTTATTGAATTTACAGAAAGACTTTGCTGGTCTCATAAAACCTGCAATTACATATAATATATAATTTGATTTAAGTATTAGAAGATAATTACTTCACAAAATCTAATTGGACTATATACAAGTGTTGATCCATGCTAATCTATGAAATCGATCAATTATTGAGGTCTAAATTTGGCTTTTGTGGCTTAGGTTCCAAAGAGTCAACTATAATTCAAGTGGGGTCCTAGTTGAGATTTACAAGGGAGAAAGTAAAGTTTTTAGTGTCTTTGCTTGACATAATAGAATAGCTCTTTATGTTGAACAACTAAAAAAAGTGGTACAATTACTTTTAGAGCCTTGAAATGTGCTTAAGAGACACACAATACCCTCAAATTAAATTCACAGGCCTAATTATGGGTTTTCCACTACTACAAAGTTCTTCATAACATCATCCATTATTCAAATGCCCAAAAATAAATAAAACTTTTGGTTTTAAATCATAGGAAGCTTCAATGGGGAAGAAATATGGAGGACTTGTGCCAAAGAAGAAGCCTCTGATTTCCAAGGTAAGAATATATAGAGATTTTCAAATGCTTAATTTCAATAGTTTTCTTTCACAACATTTTGTTAGACATAGTTCTCACAAGACTCATGGAGTTTCATATCCTATAGTGTTTTATCTCGCAACAATTTTGAAAAATTCGAATTTAAATAAAGAAATTCGATTGAAACTCTTTACTTAAATGGATTCCCAATTTAATTAATTTTAATTAATTTTATTTATTTATATTTTTTGTGGGTGTAGGACCATGAACGTGCGTTCTTTGATTCAGCAGATTGGGCCTTATGCAAGGTGTTAACTCCCAGCAATAAATATAGGAGTTAACAAGTTCACAACAATATTATAAATAATAAAATGCATTTAATTGATTTTGTTCCCAGCTTCGATGGCAAAATCCTAACAAATAAAAAAAAAATCGAAAAATGATTAATAAATACAAGTGGTCCCACCATAAAAGCTTAGTCCCACAAAAAAAAAAAAAAAAAAAAGTTCTTGTTTTCCTTTCTCTGTTTCTTTTAGTAGAAGACTCAGAAGAAGGTTTGATATCAATATCAATTATATATTTATTTTAGTATTAATTAATTAAATCACATCAAACTCTTTTTTTTATTTTTGAAAGTAACAATTCCTTTCTGGTTCTTAAACTTCTTGCAATACTATAGCAAGGTGCAGGGGAAAATAAAAAATCCACAGCTGCTGTAGAAACCTTGCGGCCAAAACTTAAGGTATAACTATATATATGTATATATATGTATCTATATGTCATTACATATTTGTGTGTATATAGATTTCAAATGACAATAAACACTCTTGCTTAAAAAAGAAAAATGTATTCACATTAAGTTATATTAATTATATAACATGCAGAGAACACCCCATCAACAACTTCCTCCAAGAAGACCTGCTTGTGTCTCTGGCAAAGATACCCTTGTAAGTTCTCAATTCACAACAATACACATACACATATACATATACATATACATGTGCATATACATATACATACATACATATCATATTTGGTCAAGTACATTTGTGCTGATTATTCCATTTTTGGTTTGTGATGTTGCAGGAAGAGTAGATCAGAGTTGAGGGCTCAAGGAAAGTTCTTTTGTGTGTTAATAATAAAAATAGAAATTTCATGTTCATGGTACAGTTAGCTTATAGCTAATTTCTCCTCCTTTTTTTTTTCTTTATTTATTTTTTTTTTTAAATTGTGAATTAGCTCAATTAGAATAAAGGGATCTCCTTTGTACAATGAGATGCTAAAGGTGCCATTTTGAAATTGTGATGTATGCTTTGCTTTTGTGCTAAGCCGATCAGATCATGCTTTTTTTAGAGGTGAAAAATAAGGCGGCCCAGCCCGGCCTGATGATGCGGGCGTAGAGGGAAAAGTAGACCAGGCCAGACCCGCCCGATAGAAACATATGACGGAAAACCCGGCCCCTATAGCCCGACGGATCAAGGTCGGCCGTAGTTGTATATTGAAAATAACTAAAATATCATATATAAAAATATGGGTCTGCTCAATGCATGGGTCATGAATCTAGGCTAACTTACTTATTATGTACGGATCAAGATGGGACAGATAGTCCAATTCATATTAACAACTCAACTTCTCTTGAATGATAATCACCTCTTGTGAATTCTACTTACTAAAGACATGAGGGTTGAGAGTAAATAGAAATCAAACGTGATAGAATGAAAATAATAATAATAATTATTGAAATAGATCCACGCTTGTTGAAGGTGAAGTTTGTAAATTAAACAAGCCCTTCTGTCTTGTATCCTCGAATAATATAACATCAAATGCTTCAATTGTCGATATCAGAGTATTAAGCGAAATATTACACCTATAATATGATTCATGGTCAAACTCACTCCAATAGTGCCAATAAGAGGCATAAAGAAAGAGGCACTCCCCTAGGGGTGTATAGATATTCGTATAAAGAGAATGCTTTTTTTTTTTTTAATAAGTATAAAGAGAATGCTTAACATCATAAACACATATCCAAGTTTAGGATTATTATTATATAGAAAATTTACATCATGTATCTTGTATTTTTTTCTCCCTTTACTACATTGGGTATCTCATGTTCAGATAATACTAAATAGGCACCTGATTAAAAAAAAAAAAAAAAAAAACTCTCCACCCATTTTTGGATCTTTTCCTTTTTAGGGAATAATCTTTTTCTCTCTTAACCTCTCAACTCAAAATCCAATACTCTTGAGTGTATCAACATGACCAAAAAACCCATAATCCCTACTCTTATTCATACTACAAACATGTTGAAAATCGAAATGTAACACATTTTGAAGGGCAGCAAAGCAAGTAATTTCCTCTAACTCGGTCTTGTAAAGCCCATGTTTTTCCACAATTTCATCCCAAACTTTCCCTTTGTCCTTCATCATTTCCACCAAATCAAACTCATCTTTCTAATCAAACGGCACAAATTCAACGTCAAACACTTGGGACAACACCTTCCACATGCTCTTCCACATGAAAACGTCGCCGTTTGAGCAGTTGAAGGCCTGGTTCTTGGCCCGATCCGTGACCGTGGCCCATATCTGTTGCTCCGCAATCACGCGCGCGTCCGACGAGTCACATAAATGCTCCAACGTGTAGCGCGTGCCCGGGAACCTAAACCTCAGCCCCTCGTGCCGGCATATGGCTGCGTATGCTGCTGCGGTTAACAGCGTGTTATACACGCTCCTTGAGGACGCACCCAATATAATTGAGTGGCGGTGGATGGAGTACGTGACTGACGGCGCGTGCGATGCCACCAGGTCCTCAAGCGCGTAGTAGAAGTTCGGGTACGGAAGTCGAGCCAAGTCCTCGATAGACGGCGGGTTGCGCGGGATGAGTTGGTCTGAATGGGCGGGTCATTGAACGGGCCCATGTAATTTTGGGTCCCGGTTTGGAGGTGATGTGGGCCAGGGGCGAGCCCGGATCCGACTTGAGGACGTTGAGGACATTTTCTAACATGGTTGGTGTTAACCGTCACGTTAGCCTCCTCACTGTCACGCACCTGAATAGCCACCCAAAAGACGTGTGTGACCTCTCCGGCGATGGCTGAGAGATGGTGGCGATTGTCGTCCTCGCGCGTGGCGTCGAAGGTGATATAGCCATACACGGCGTCGGCGGGCAACCAACTGGGCTTGGGCCTGCTAGCGGCACCGTAGACTTTTCATGGGCCGCCGAGGGATATTGGGCTTCTTAAAGCTTGGGCCAGGCTCAGGCCCGCCATGTCCGTGACTCCCACGACAACAGCTACGGCGGAGTGAGGACTAGGACTAGGAGGGCTTTCTTTCTGCATGGTATTTGAGAAGAGAGAAGATTTCTGGTTTTTTTTTTTCCGTAGAATTTCTGTAAAGTTTGAGTCACTTGGTTGGTTAAATATTTGTGAGGCTATGAAAATAGATATATACAAAGTTGAGGTTTTAGTGGAGTGTTGATGAAGCGCACCATTGATTGAGATTGTACGTCGAGACACATGAGGTCCACGTGTAGGTCACTTAGTGCACTCAAGTTGGTTCCTAAAAGTTTTTGGTTTTGGTGTTATCTAAACAAGACAATGACTAGTTATTTTAAAAGTCATAGTTATTGTCCTATTTTCATATCTAACATAATGTCATATTTATGGTTCATAAGTTTTAAAAGTCATATTTATTGTCCCATTTTTATACTGAATTATCTTTTCAATATTATTTCGATAATTCATATTTTTCTTTAGTATTTTTGGTATTTGATAAAAAGAAAGTATTTAGTATTTTTTGAAATTTGATATGATATAATATTATAAGAAGGACAATTAATAAGATAGAAAGCTTGAAATAAACATACCTTAAATCTCCAATTTATATCATGTGTACTATTAGTCGATGAATTCATAGAGTATTTAGTAATGTAGTGCTTTTATAACTGAGGGAACCATAATTTAGTAAGTGGAGGCACATTTTTCCTTTATCTTCTTTTTCTATAGCAGATATAAGAATTCACAAATGAAACAAAAATGGCTTTTTGTAATTTATGCTTAAAAAAATGAGCTCAATTTCACTTTAACAATCACAGACCTAACATTGATCAATCTAAAAATCGAGAAGGACACTATAAATAACAAACTTGATCTTACTTTTTCACAAATCAATTTATGTAATTTGTTTAATTTTTTTTTAAAATATATTTTTAAATCGATTTAATATGATTTTGACAAGCGTTCAAATGCGTGTAGGTAAAATCCTATTAATAGAGTCTTTGATTTTGAGTTTTTAGTAAATATAAATAAATAGAAACCTTAACTTGGAATGTATCAAATGGAGACAGATTTTTCTATAAAACTGTACCTCAACTTCATAATTCTTACGCTACTTCTTGGAGATACCTTACCTACTTGGTCTTATCTGAATGTCTCCCTCATTTTTCTTTTCTTAAATTAAGGGTGGGAATATTTAACTTTTGTGTCTTATAGTAAAAGTAGATATGAAATTATTGTTAATTTGTATTTACAACCACATGTCACTATCATTTCATGCCCTACTATTATATGTTGTGTGATTTGTAGGATTTTTCTTTAAAAAGCAAATCTTTGAATTTTTATCTCACTTATTATAGTTCAAATTTTTTTCGACCTCCAATTAGATAAGTATGAAAGGTTCAAAATCTAAATAAGAATAAAAAAAAATGAGAAAAAAAAACATGTGGATGTTTCTAGTTGTTGTTGTTGTTTTTTTTTATTTTTTTTATTTTTATTTTTTAAGAAAGGGGTAAGAGCAAAATAACATTTTTGAAAAGAGTAATAGTAAATTATAAAATAAAATTTTAAATATACTAATAAACTTAAATAAATTAATGAATAGTGTAGATGCTGGTTTTCTACAGTCAAAAATTAACAGAAGAGTTAAAACAGAGTATGTGAAAATCGATTAATTGGGCCCTTGGACATCGTGATGAAATTCAAACGAGCGACGAACGATGACTAGGACACAAGCCCGATATTGTGATCCATCGTTCGTAGCTTATATAGAGATCACGTTTGATCTGTTGGTTCGACGTTCGAGTATGAACGAGCGTTATATTATAATGAATTAGAGTCGTCAACTGGGTCCGGCCCATGTTAAACGAGCAATCATCGTTCGAGCTTGAACGGAATGGATTGGGTCTGGCCCATGTTAGACGAGCGTTCATCGTTCGATGTTGAACGGAATAAATTGGGTCTGGCCCAAAAGAAATACGTTCGCCGTTCGTTAGACAAACTGTTAGAAGCTAACGTCGTAATGGGAAGACGAAGTCTAACCCCAACAAATAGTATAATCAAATTTATGACCACATAAAATAAAAATAAAAAATCCCTTATCCTTCCATCTCTCTAACATGAAACTATACTTATAAATTTAGTATTAAAATTTAACTGTAAATATGTTATTTTTTAGAAAATCCAAAAAAATCAAAGGATTTATTAAAAAATAAAAGGATTTTTTTATTTATAAAAAAAATATGTTATAACTTATCATATTTTAAAAAACCTATTATAAACTTTAAAAGTTTTTATAATTACGTGATTTGCTATCATTTCTCTTTAAGAAAAATATCTTTTGATCAAGAGAAAAGTACCTGAATGATATAAATTTAGAGATATTATATCAATATAATACAATAAGTTAATACTAAATCAATATAATATAAAATTAAATAAAAATTAACTAAAATTTATATTATGTTAATAAAAAATGAAAAATTTGTATCAAATTAGTAAATATATTAAAAAAAGTGGTTATTTATAAATTTCCCTTTGGAAAAAAAAAAAAAAAAACCCAACGTCCAGAGCGTCCGGGCTACTGAGCCCAAATTCCAAACCCAGCCCAAAAACCTTTCGAGCAAAAAGCTCCGAACAACGACAATGGCTTCCATTCCGATCTCGTTCCTGTCTCCAGCGACACGACATGACATGAGAGGTTTCTCTTCTCTAGCTTCCAGGGCTTCACCTGCACTCAGACTCAGAAATCCCCCATCTCGCAAACCTCCAAACCAAGCTCCTCCTCATCCTCCTCCTCTGCATTCTCCAGCAGGTAAGACCAACGACAACAACTCTCTCTCACCCTCTTCACTTTCCACTGTCGTTTCCAACACTCCCAATAGCGTCTCCGATCACCACCAGTACTTAGCTCGAGTTCTCTCCAGGAACGACTGGTTCATTTTGCTGACCCACGAGCTAAAAGCCCACAGAGTTTCTTTAAATCCCCGGTTTGTCGTCAGCGTTCTGCAAAACCAGGAAAACCCATTACTCCCTTTGAGGTTTTACTTATGGGTTTCGAAAATGGACCCCTCTCTGACAAGGAATCAGTCTGTTCGGAGAGTTTTAGGACATGCCCTTTTTAGAAACGGCCCTGTAGTTTTGTCTGCTGAGCTGATTCAGGAGATTAAGAAATCTGGTTTTAGTATCACTGAGGATGTTCTTTGTGTTTTGATTGGGAGTTGGGGGAGGTTGGGTTTGGCTAAATATTGTGCTGAAGTTTTTGGTCAGATTTCGTTTTTGGGTCTTGATCCAACCACAAGATTGTATAATGCTGTTATAGATGCGTTGGTGAAGTCGAATTCTCTTGATTTGGCTTATTTGAAGTTCCAACAGATGTTTAGTGATAATTGTGTTCCCGATAGGTTCACTTACAACATTCTTATTCATGGTGTTTGTAAGGCTGGTGTGGTGGATGAAGCCCTTAGGCTAGTGAAACAAATGGAAGATGCGGGGTGTTCTCCGAATGTGTTTACTTATACGATTCTAATCGACGGTTTTTGTAATTCGAAGAGAGTTGAGGAGGCTTTTGGGGTTTTGGAGACGATGAAGGAGAGAAACGTGAGGCCAAATGAGGCTTCTATAAGGTCATTGGTTCATGGGGTTTTTCGCTGCGTGACGCCAAGGAAGGCGTTTGAGTTGCTTTTTAGGTTTGTGGATAAGGAATCTCTTTACTCCAAATCGGCTTGTGACACTCTACTTTTTTGCCTTGCAAATAATTCAATGGCAAGAGAAGCTGCCGAGTTCTTGAGAGAAGCCGGATCGAAAGGCTATTTGCCAGATAGTTCAACATTTAATATCGTGATGACTTGTTTGATAAAGGATTTGGATATTAACGAGACGTTTGAGATGTTCGAAAGTCTTGTCGAGCGAGGGGTGAAGCCGGGGTTTAGTTCTTATATTGCTTTGGTTGAAGCTATGTATAAAGGGGGAAGAGGTGAAAAGGGGAATCAGTTGTTAAGTCTGATGATCAAAGATGGGCTTGTGTCCAATGTCTATTCTTATAATATGGTCATTGACTGCTTTTGCAAAGTGCAAATGATGGGAAGGGCATTCGAGGCTTTTGAGGATATGCGGCTTAGAGGCATAGGCCCTAACCTCGTTACGCTTAACACACTCATTTCTGCGTGTTGTAAGGTTGGAGAGTTAAGCAGGGCAAGGAAATTGTTGGTGATGGTCTTTGAGCGTGGATTTAAACCGGATATTTTCACTTTTAGCCCAATAATTGATGGTCTTTGTCGAGTAAACCAGATAGAGAGTGCTTTTGATTGTTTATCTGAAATGAATGAATGGGGTGTCACTCCGAATTCTTTTACGTATAACTCATTGATCCGTGCTTTGTGTCTAATTGGAGATATGAGAAGATCAATGAGGCTTCTCAATAAAATGCAAGCGGATGGAATAACGCCAGACACCTTCTCTTTCAGTGTACTTATTCAAAGTTTTTGCAAGATGAATAAGGTTGAGAAAGCTGAGAATCTTTTCCGTACCATGTTGAAATTGGGCTTGGTTCCTGATGATTCAGCATATAAGGCTCTTATCCAAGCATTTTGTGAATCAGGGAGATTTGATGAAGCTAAGGAGATGTTTTTATCTATGGAAGGAAATGGTTGTACTCCTGATTCATATTCATGTAACCTAATTTTGGACTCCCTTGTCCGGCGAGCACAATTTGAGGAGGCGCGGAGGATAGTAAAGAGTTTCAATAAGAGGGAGCAATTCGTGTCTTATGTTTAGGATTGGACATTGTTGGCTCGACTTTGCTATCATGCTGCTTTTGTTAGAGTTTTGCTTGGAAGGCAGATGGACTATGAAACAATTGGCTGTTTGTTAGTGATTGCGTATGTGAGAAGTCCAACGATTTCATAGGTACGTTGAGAGCACCAAGACCTCTCCATTGAGCCTCCACTAAGATTTTTCACATTTTCAGGCAGAGAACTCTTTGCATAATTTGGATATTGAGTTTTTAATTACTGAAAAAAATTTGCTTTCTTCTTAGACTTATTTGTTGGCTTGTCCTATGTTTATAAGTTCTTCATGTTCCTTAACCAATCCATATGAAATAACACGTTTACAAGTACTTTAATACAGAAAACTGATGCATTGAAATTCCGGTCATAATTTTGGAGTCGTAATATATGAGCTTAACAAAGACCTTTTCTTTGTTTTCTGCAGCTTGAATCTAGCTTTTCTTTTGGCACGAGGGAAAATGGATAACTGCTTTCCAGTTTAGTGACCTTCTAATTTATACCAAAGAAAACGCAAGTTTAGGCTAGTAATTTCAGGATGTGCAATAAGCTGAGTTGCTCTTCTCAAATTAGCATTTTACTTTTCGTCGGAGCAGAGACGGATGAACTTGGCATCCTTAAGATACGGTTTTGGATATCTTTATACAATTTCAACCCGTCTTTTGCTCAACGGATACAAAAACAACCATGCTTTAGCGCCAGTGCAAAGGCCTTAGGAGGAACAACAAGCACCGGTAGGTGGCAAAGTTGCTTTATTACCAATTCCCTTAGGAACTGTAGATTTTCTTGGTGTTGAGTAGTGTCAAAAGACATGTTGCACAATTTTGCTCAAATCCATGTCAAACAGAATTTATGACGTTTACAGGCGACCACAAGGAATTTGGGATGAGATCATTTTCTGAGAAGTTTAAATTCATATCGTTTGAAATTGCAGCATTTCTATTGTTTTCTGGAAATGACTTCTGTGGAGTACTAAGAAAATAATTTCTTGTAAAATTATTGTTGTAGTTTCATATCACAAGGGGACCAAAAGAAAGTATTGAACTCTCCAATAGTTTTTTATTTTTATTTTTATTTTTAAAGGTGTGTTTTATCCAATTCTAATAGATGTTTTTCCTTTGCATGTAAAATTAATTCAGTTTTTCCCAAAATATATTGCTCTCGGTTTGCCCAAATGATATTCATCTAGAAATACCAAATTATACCAATATTATAATGTTATGAATAGTGTTAGGGACACTAACTCTAATCCTAACTTTTTGAATACCGACTCACGTATTATCTATCCATTAGTAGAAGTAAATAATTGATGTATCAATGTTTTAACTACTTACTAATAAAATAATGACAATTCATATACCACATATGTTGGTATTCAAAAATTGGGATTAGAGTTGGTGTCCTTAGTATTTTTCTAATGTTATTATTTCAAAGACCAAAATTTGACTCTTTAATTATACGCCATCTAATTGCTAGTGCTTGGAGTAAATATGAAGCTAATGAAACATTTTAGGTTTGATTTGTAACACACAAGGACCAAGTCTTCTCACTCCTAAACAAGTAATTAAAGTTGGTGGCTTGCACTTTAACCAACTCTAACGGCTTTCTCTCTTTTAAGTCCTCTCTGTTACTCCAAATTTTATCCCATTAGAGAAAGAAATCTCATTACATGATAATCCTTTTTTTTTTCTCCCAAAAAAATCCACCAACTTTTCTTCACTTCCTTAAAAAGGTGGAAAATGACCATGCATGTAGAACATTCCAATTGTGAGAGAGGCTGGTTGGTGTGTGTGTGTATATATATATATATATAGGTATATACATATATTTTCAGCTTTAACTTCAGTAATACTGTCTTTCAAGATTGTACGGACAAGCTTTTGTAATGGCATCAGCAAATAGTGTTCATAAATTTTATGTATTAATATCCTCACTTTTGATATTGGCTTCTGTGTTTTCCTCCATATCAGGTAAATTCCGAGCTTGTAATACATTGGAAATCATTAATTTTAGGTACTAATCCTTTTGGAGTGAACAGGGAAAGCAGAAGAAGCTCTTGAGCCTGAAATCGGCACAGGCACAGGCGCAGGCGCAGGCGCAGGCGCAGGTGCAGGCGCAGGCGCAGGCACTGCGGGTTATGATCCTGCTCAAATCGTTGCCAAGGCATTGCTATGTTTCAATGACAAATATGTAAGTATAAATCCAAAAAATTATAAATCAAAAAAAAAAAAAAAAAAAAAAAAAAAAACCCAAGGCCTCGGGAGCTCCCAACTCTACAATAGATAAAAGATGAACACGGCGTAACTCACAGTGAGGCACACCCTTTATCTCTCTGTAGGGCTAAGGGCTCACGATGTCCCTATAGCTTCTATCACTTTGGTGTATAATTCTTACTTTTCTCTCTTTTAATCCTTACTAGATTTACAGTAGCTGCGAAGAATCTTACCGATTGACTTCAAGCGGCAATCTCGACGTGCCAGCAGACAAGATCGAGATTTACTGTGGCGGGCCGTGCCTGACGGAGACAAATCTTGTGCTGAACTGCATAGAGAACATCTTAACCAACTTTGTGTTCTATAACAAAGCCACAATACAAGATGTTAGGGACACCATCCATGCGGGATGTGGGTATGGACCAGAAAGAGGTAATGTGGTAGTTTCTTAAGTCCTAATCACCATTAATTTTTTTCCTAATATTCTTTAATTTAGTTTATGATTGTTAACTGTCAAGTGTCACGTTATAACATAATTTACAAAAAAAAAAAAAAAAAAAAAAAATTGTGTAGGTAATTTTGATGTGGCGGAACACATTCAAGCTGAAGAAAGCAATACACAGAAAATTGCAAACCAGATTGCGGCTGTGCTTGGATTAATGGTTATAGGACATGGTTTATTGTATATGTAATATATGTCTGTGTAATTTTTTTTTTCCTTTTTAAATAGTAGTGTCTCGAAATAAAGTTGGTTTTATGTGTAAAACTCACCTGCA
The DNA here is from genome assembly GCA_038430175.1 of Ficus hirta. Classification (NCBI taxonomy): domain Eukaryota; kingdom Viridiplantae; phylum Streptophyta; class Magnoliopsida; order Rosales; family Moraceae; genus Ficus; species Ficus hirta. The sequence continues at coordinate 14,096,623 of CM076593.1, read as the reverse complement.
TTTTGTCTGAAATGTTGAGGAGACGATCTAGTTCTATGCTAATGCGATAATCCGTACTATTATTATTATTATTATTATTATTAAAATTACACTTTTTTTTCCCATGAACTTTAGACCTTATCACAAAATGTCCCCCGAATTTTAATTTATAATATTATTTCCCCCTGAACTTTGAAAATGTTTGTGAATTTTTCCTTTCAATTAAATTTTTGACGAAAAAATACATTTAATACTTATTGAAAGCATCAGTTGGGGGTATGAAGTATATAATTATGAAATGACACACATTAACAGCACTCCTGACACCTGTCACCCTTGTTAAATGCAAAATAATGAAGTTACTTATAAGAGAGAAAATCTGAGAAAAAAATGACAATCAACACTAAATATTTACTTTTTAAACTTAATTATAAGTGTTTTACATTTAATATCCGTAACTCATACTTCAAATGAGTATTATGTGTATTTTTTCGTAAAAAAATTAATTGAGGGGGAAAGCTCACAAACTTTTTTAAAATTCAAGGGGAAAGAATGTTATAAATTAAAGTTTGGAGATATTTTGTGATAAGATCTAAAGCTCGGAGGGAAAAATATAATTTATTATTATTATTATTATTAATTCTACTACTACTGCTACTAGGGGTGCGCACTGTCCCATTCTGTCCCAAACCGTCAAATTTGACAGACTCAACTATTTTAAATGGTTCGAAAAAATATAGATTAAAGCGGTTTGATCTAATTTAAATTACGGTTTGATTTTTTTGTGTGGGTCTAATTGATACAAAATAAGAACGACTGAGACTTTTTAGACGGTATTTTAATGTTTTTTTTTTCTAATCATTCTTATGTTGTCTTTATAATTTGTGTTCAAACCCTTAAAGCACAATTAAAATACTAACAATAATTCTAATCTAATGCATTCTCCTCAGGTCTAGAACTTTTACTTTCTTATTCGTTCAAATTCACAAACAAACAAAAGTTCCAAAATTTTAACCAATAAAAAAAGTATTCAACCTGCTTCTCTTTGATTTTTGTCTCTCATTCTCTCTATTTAGGTCAAGGAAATCAAAACAGCCAGCCAAGCTCCAAAGAAAGTGAGAGATGGTCTGAGAAGAAGAAAGTGAGGGGGAACGGGCTAGCTAGATAGAGAGTCTAGATCTAGGGTTATATATGGAACTTCTCTTAACTGATATCTATTTTGGAATAAGAAAATAAGTGACCAAAAATGAGAGGGATGATGAAGACACGTCACCGTTCCTTCAAAATTTTTTTTTTAAAATATGTATATTTTAATATAAAAAATATATATATAAGGAACGGTCCGATCTAAACCGTTTCTAAGAGATATAGACCGGATTGTTTAAAAAATAGACCGGTTCAGTTTTGAACCATTTCTTTTTAACAATTCCTATATAAACCGGATAAATAGTTTAAAAATCATAGGTTTGATCAGCCAAGTAGTTTGCGATTTTTCTTGCATAATCCTAATTATTATTATGTAAGGTCTGTTAGCAAAAATATGAAAAAAACAACGAACAAATATTAAAAATTAAACAATCACCAAATTTGTTAGCAATAAAATTATATAAATATATATATAAAAACAAAATTTAAAATTATCAACAAACACCGAAACCCTTGTACCACACGATGGGGTAAGCAATTTGGTGCAATATTCGTACTTGCAAGACGCTCGCTCGCAAATTTTGCACCCCCTGCACATGCAAGAGAGTGACTCTTAGCTTATATAATTACGGTAAAGCAAATGGGAAATTCTATTTAAACCCCAATGTAGCTTTTATCACTTGCCCATGTGAGACTTAAGTTTTACATTTGCTACTTTCCTATTTTTCCAACTTCAAGGGTTGTATATTGAGAGTTAATTTCTTATTTATCAATTTATCATTTTGAGCATATGAATATATTATTTTGAACTGCTCACCAAAGAGAATACATATCCATCTTAGTCCGTCATAAATGTATTGCGGATCTAGTTCAAAATTAAGCTTCAAAAATAGTACCTAACAAGAGTTCTCGAGCCATTTTTCCAGCAAGGTCTAGATGTGTTCAGTTACTTGAAAAGAACATTGAGAATATAACATGTATAAAACTTACATAGAAAAGAGAATGACCTCAACTTTATTAGCTTGTATTCCACCTTTGTTTTTAAAAAATAGCAAACATTTATCCCACATGGACGGACAACATATAGGCTATAAGCTTATTAAGTAAATAAAAAAGGTACTCAAGGCTATTTGTAAAGTGTGTCTTTTAAATTTATTAACTGGTAATTTTTTAAAAGAAATAAATGGTATAAAGGTAAAGTTTTATTTCCTTTTATATAAAATATATATTTACTGAGAACAAATGTCACTGTAATTGAATTAAAGTATCAAGTGTATTTAGCTGCAAGAACAAGTATTGTTATAATTATTTGAGAACAAGATAATATCAAGTGTATTTACTTGCAAATGATGTTTTTTGTTTGACACAAACAAGAACAAGAACAACAAGAACAACAACAATAATAATAAACATATTTTGAGGAGAAAAACGTTTATTAATGAAAAAAAAAAAATCATGCTAAAAAAAAATACAAGGTAAAATTAGTTTTTAAGAAGGTCTAATTTTAGAAATGACATTTGAAAATACGGAGTGTCAGTTTTCTTTTATCATTTATCATTCAAAAACCAAATATGAGGATTTTGACTCCTGTCTTGCTCTATTTATGTTGCTTTTATATTATTCTTATAATATCATGACATATTAATTAAAATATATATTTTAATTATCATATCATAATATATCAATTAAAAAGTCATATTAATTAAGTACATACCATAACATTATTAAAAGGATATAAATAATGACACAAATTATAGAATATATGAACCAAACCCACTTAGACGATCTCCAACCGAGCCCAATTTGAAGCAAAATGTCAAGTTGGTGCTGGAGATGGCTTCCAACCAGCCACAAAAAACGACGCCACATTGCCGGGGTACAACAGTATTGCGCCAATTGGAGATAGCGCACCATGCTATCTCTCTATTTTTTTTAATTTAATAATAAAAATTGTCTAAAAAAAGTTTAATATATAAAGCTTTGTTTGCAATTCAAGTTTAAATCTAACTAAACTATACCTTTTCATTTCAGTTTTTGTTTTTATTTTCTGAAAAGTCAACAAATTTATAACTAGTTTTTGAAAAGTTAATCAACTCCAGCTTAAAAATTTCATCTCCAACTGACGAACCAAACGTAAGTTAAGTAGGAACCCGGGGGGGGGGGGGGGGGGGGGGAACAACGCAGGGGGGAAGGGGGCACCAGGCTAGGCGAGAATGCTGCGGGGAAGGGGGGTGACGGCCGAAGATGGAGGCTGCGAGGGTTCTGTTGCAAAGGTAGGTAGAGAGAGAGATAGAGAGGGACTTTTTGAGAGATTGGAGGGTATTTTTATTTTTTTACTATAAAAAAAGTTCATTTCATCAAGATTATATTAGAAATTTAATGGAGTTTGATGGAAATAACTGTAATAATCAAAAAATAAAAGTTTAGGGTTATCTCAGAAAAAAAAATTAGAGACCAAATCGTCATATTCAAAAGAATTCAGAGACTATTTAAGTCAGTTACTCTAAAATTAAATTGTACTGGATTAGTACATTTATGAGTTGGAGATAACCTTAATAGTATTACTGAGAGTAAACGACACTGAGAATAGTGGACATGATCTGCCAATTCTATTTAAATCAAACGACATGGTAGTATTGAAATTAAGATTTCGTTTGATATTTAAGTTTAACTCTAACTAAACTGTACTTTTTCATCTCAATTTTTATCTTTTTCTGAGAAATTAATAAAAATTATAATTAATTTTTAAAAAGTCAGTTAATTCTAACTTAAAAATTACATCACTCACCAGCTAACCAAATGCAAGTTAAAAAAAAAAAAACGACGTGGAAGTCTTAGATTAAACGATGCCATTTCTCTAGAGACAAAAACGACGCAAACAATACAGAGAGCAAAATGATGTCGTTTCCTTTTTCCATAGTACAAAAACTGCCTGCGACCCATTGAAAATTCCGTGGTCGTCAACGCATAGTACAAAAACCATTCTGCAAACTCACACCACCATGTCGACATAAGTAAAGCTTCCTTTCAATTCCTCTCTTCCTTTGCCTTCCAAAACGACGCGTTTAACTTCCCTCACAAGTTTCACGATCGGAGATATAGAGAGAGAAACACATACATATACATATAGGGAGAGAAAGAGAGGATCGCCGGGAAATCTGACCGGAGCGGCGGAGTTCTGGCATTCACCGGCGGAGAAAAAAGGATGAAGATCAACGTCAACTCCATAGCTCGCAAAGTGGAGGTCGACAATCGGATTCCTCTCCGTTACTACTATCGGATCGCCGATAATCTCCTTAAACAGGTTCGCTTCTCCGCCGATTCCGTGAAATTCGCTATCGAAATCGTTAATCTTCACTATTAATGTTAATCACAGTTGCGAATCCTGTTTTAGGTATCGAATTTTGTTTTCTTTCTCTCTAATTTGTAATTTGAATTATGTAAATGGATTTTTTTTGGATAGTTTTTTGAAATTGGAATATTAAATTCAGCATGCAATGTGCGATTTTGCAAGGTTGCAATTCGTTATTGTGCCTCGTTCACAATTAGGAATTCTCTTTAGCATTCTTTTGATTGAGATTTTAACTGCTAATTATGCTACTTAACTGTTTGTTTCATGTTAAAATATGTTTTTCCGCCACTAATTTTTGTTAAATTACCTTAAATTCCATAAAACTTTCAAAAGTTTGTGCTAATTAGCTTCCTGTAAGCAAAAAATAATAATGATAAAAAAAAAAAACTCCTATCTTTGCTTTCTCTTCTTACTTTAAATGATTATTTTGTTCTTTTGAATATTATCTAGATAAGATGCTTAATACAGTTATGAACTACTGTTCTCGTGTTCAGGCTAGTGTATACAGGGAGGAGAAGAATCTTGTGGATTTGTATATCATGCTTCTTAGATTTTCAAGGTACGAAAAAAATAATGCAATGGCGAATATGTGCTAAAGCGGAATGCATAAGCTCATTTTATATTGTTATTCTTTTTTGTTCTGTTTGCAGTTTGGTGTCCGAAACTATACCATATCATAGAGATTACCAGATTGTTCTTCCAAAAGAGAGAATACTATATAAGAAGGTAACGTGCATAATAATTTCTAGTTACTGTTTTCTGCATGTTCAATGTAGGTTAGCTGTTATATGATCCAATTTCATTGTTGTTGCGGTGTTCCAGAAACTGTTAAATATACTAGATGAACTTGAATCTATAAAGCCAGAGGCTGATCGCCAAGTGAAAGAGCATAACGAGGCGCATTCTGGAGCTCAGCTTCTGCAGCTTGATGGTCCAGAAAGGACTTCATATGGTTCCCAAGCATCTCTAGTATGGCATTCTGAGAATATAAAGCTGTCGAGTACCAATGTTAAGCAGGCAGCTTATCAGGTCAATATGTTTTATTTCTTGTCGTCTTTGTGTTCTTTCTCTCGTTATGATTATTCCGCAGGCACTTTATGTTCTTCAGTTTGTTTGTTTGTTCTTTTAGTTTTTTCCTGCTTCATTGTGTAGATTCTATTATTGTGTTGATTTGATTTTATCTCAAAAAATTACTGCAGCCTACCAGCACAGCCTCACAGTCTTCATGGACGTATAACAATGATTATTCCTGGGTTCCAGAGAATTCTATGCAAATTGACAAGCAGTTCCAAAAGCTGTGAGTATAGACTTAGTGTTGATAGTATTGAGTAAAGATGTAATACCCATTAATAGTAGCTTTTGCTTTGTTCAATGCAAAATCAGTAGCTATGTAGATTATCCTCTTTAAAATTCCATGGGTAAAACTATTGGTTCTAGAATTTGGAAGTTTAAATTTTCTCTGTTTCAGTTCCAACTGCGCACTTCCGTCCTATAAAATTGTTATTTATACCCTTCTAGTTGGACATGAAAATGCTACTTTGCTTCTTATAGAAAATCCGATTCTGTCAATCATATTGGGGAGTTCTTGAGGATCCTTACTTAAATTTCCCCAGTGCTATTAAAACTTCAGTGTCGTTTGTCATCAAGAAGAATAAGTGAACCTTGCCTTATTTATCATGGTTTACTTTTAAAAAGTGCGCTTTTGGCTTATCTGTCTATGCTATTTGTTTTTGCGGCAAATACATGTTGCAATATATGACCACTATGCCTACAAACTGTAGCTGAAAGTTGCACAAAAAAATAAAATAAAACTAGTTTAAGTTTGGTAAACTCTTTTCTGTAAAGAATTTATACCTAAACAAATTTTCCTGATTTACACAGATCCATTAAACTACCTCAGCCGAATAAGGAGACTTTGTCTAGACATTCATTTTTAGGTCCAAATGGTCTTCGAGGCCAGTGGCGCGGACCCAGTGCTGAGATTAAGGTAAATGTCGCATGGCTTTAAACTATTCTTCTGATAAATTTTGTTTAATCTACTAATGCATTGATACTACTGTCCAATGCAGGTTCAGTATCCAAGCAGTACAGACTTAGCGCCGACTGACATCCCTATAGATAAAGGGTTAGGGTTCAACAAACTTTACCTTTAAGTTGATATGTTTCTTTAATGTCAGTTTGTTGTGTAAAAGTAAAATTCTTTATAATTAAATTGTGTCTGCTTGTAACACGCTCTACTTTTGTCATTCTTTGGTAAAAGCCTGAATCAGGCTGGAAAATATGATGTTGTGGCAGTAGAAGAAGGCAATTCAGGTGGAATTCAATCTACAATGGATGCTGTACTCTCGTTAGATGATGGCAGATGGTTACCTCCAGCTGAAGATTCATGTCATCCATTGATTAATGAGGCAAGGGAGGATGTTTTCCAGCTTGGCAATATCCACCAACCATGCCCACCCCCTGTTCTCGCTCGAATACAGCAGGATCACGCACCAATTCCTCCATCAAAAGTTGCAGATCCAAGACCTGGACCTGCAAAACCTTCTCCAGATGGGATGCCAAATTCTAATTCATATCAACATCTACATGTTGTAAGCCCTCTACGCTGGTTGTTTTCTTTTTCTTTTTCTTTTCCCCCTCCCCCCTTCTATGTTTACAAACTTTTGTCCTAGTTTTTGTTGGTATATGGTCGTATGACTTTTCCATTTCATTGCTGATAGAACGTGCTGCTTATTATTTATTCTTTTGTACTTCAATGTCTATTGCAGCCTGTAAGATTGATGGAGGACTTCTTGAGATTAGCACGAGCTAATACAGAAAAAAACTTAGAGACATGTGCTGTTCTTGCAGGGTCACTGGTAAGAAAACGTGCCATTATCTAAATTTTTTGTTTTGCTTGTTTCTCCTGGAATTATATTGTACTGTTTTTTAAATAGAATTAAAGGTTATCGGGGGCTTGGAATTGAAGTTCCAGGATTCTTATACCTTTATTTTCATGTGGCTGCAGAAGAACAGGGTTTTCCATATCACTACTCTTATAGTCCCCAAGCAAGAGTCAACTTCTGATTCGGTAAGAATATTTACGCCTATGATTGTGCTGTGCTATTTTCCACTCAAATTTGATTATTGTTTTCTTTTCCTCTCTTAATCATATTGTTTTTATAAGTAGATATTTCACCTTGGAGAAATCTCATTTACGATTAACCTTATAATACAAACAACTGATGTTGAGTCAGATAAGTAGTCTTTATTTTGGATCATGTTTGAAATGCCAAGAATCTTTGGTTTAAGTTTTCTGTTTTCTTTCCCTGTTATAAGTCAATTTCTGCACAACTATACTCCATTTTGACAATATCGTGCGAAAACCTTTTTTTTTTTTTTTTTCTCAGTGTCAAACATTGAACGAGGAAGAAATATTTGAAGTTCAAGACAAATTATCCCTTTTTCCTCTTGGATGGATTCATGTAAGTGTTTAATTAAGCAAGAGTGGCTCCAAACCATATTTTGTAACTTTCTCTCTCTCTCTCTCTATATATATATATATATATTTATGTATGTATGTATGTATGTATTTGATCCTTCGCGAGTGTCTGTGTGTGTGCATTATAAAGCTGCCATGCCGGACTCTGTGTGTGTGTGTGTGTGTGGAGCCATATTTTGTAATTTTCTCTCTCTAAATATATTTGATCCTTCTCATGTATCTATCTGAATGTATTATAAAGCTGCTGTGCGGAACTCTGCATGTGTGCGTGTGTGTTTCAGTGATTGTCATCTGTTGACACCTTAAGAGAAATACTACATAAGAATGACGAGAATCTTTGAGGGGGAAAAACATTGAATGATTGATCACTCGAGGAAAAAACTAGCAAAATTTCATGATAACCTTATTAGTTTGCTTTGTTCGATATGTTTTCTCTCTGTGAACATACTTCTTTTATCTTTTGCTTCGACCGGTGGGCCTTGTCATTTGTTCTTATTTTGAAATTTATTTTTCAGACACACCCAACTCAGACTTGTTTCATGTCATCTGTTGATCTACACACGCATTATTCATACCAGGTAACAATTCTTTTTTTTTTTTTTAATAATTTATTTTAATGTATTTATGTCTAGTTTTCTTTATGACTCTGAAGTGCATGTTACATATCACTGATTGTGCAATTATCCAAATTGTTACTTCTCAATAACAATTTCTGTTCCGTCTAAGACCAAAGTATAAGTATTACTTTTGCTTCTATTTTCTTTTGTTATTTAAATAACATCACTTTTTTTTTTGTTTGCTACCGTTGAGATATTATCAAAAGCATTCACGGTACTTTTGGATTTGAGGAAAATAATTTTAGCATCAATTTAATTACAGAACAGCCTTCTGCTAATTTATTGTTCTACATAGTTCTGGTGTTCTTTTATGTACAACATGGTGATTTGCTAAAAGGATATCTTTGGGGTTCTTTTCCTCTTCAGATAATGTTACCTGAGGCAGTTGCTATTGTTATGGCCCCGACGGATTCATCTTGGTAAGTTTCCCTTCCGGATGCAGATAGGAATTGAATTTGTTACTGCTAAGCTTAATGTCAATGTTCAGTCATCATCTATGTTGTATATTCCTTTGGTTTTGATGGCCATTATTGTCTAACTAATACCTTCTCAGGTGGAAATTTATTGTTTTGTTAAGACTAGTAAACTCGATATTTAAATTCGTACGTTAACAGCACATTCATTTGGGGTGGAGGGACCATGGGGTGGGGCAACATGTTTACAACCGGATTTTAATGCGGGTCTTTAAGTTTGGGGAATTAGAGATGCAAACAAAGTGTTTGAGATTACGATGATACAAATGGAAAAATAGTTTGTCGTCTATTCGCTTGCTCTTGTTGTCTATGTAATCGGCTTGCTAACATACCACCACGATTCCATTGCAGTTCGCACGGCATATTCCATTTGTCCGACCCAGGCGGCGTGTCGGTCATTCGAAACTGCCAGCAGCGTGGGTTTCATCCTCACGAGGAGCCTTCTGACGGAACTTCGATTTATGAGCACTGTTCTCATGTCTTCATGAATGCCAATATAAAGTTTGATGTCATTGATCTTCGGTGATTTTTTTTTACTGTTCAAATAACTTATTTAAGAGGACTGTTTTTCAGGAAGAAGGTATATATACGTATGCATGTCATCTCATGATCTTGCGTTTGAGCTGACCAAAGTTCTGTAAATTCAACTGGAATCCGAATATAGAACTTGATGAAACTGGAACACCTTTTTGTTGTGTATAGCCATCGGCCTTGACAAATTCCGTATTATCATGTTCTTACTCGACAGATGATTTGTGTTATTATATATATATATATATATATATAGGAGAGCTTTACTATCCGGTACTGCCGGAATGACAAACTGGAAGCTCCCTCTTCTCTCTCTCTCTCTCTCTCGTTTGCGGACTGTACCGCTTTCTCCCCTGAGTTGTGCTGGTTATATTATCAGACGGAACGGTCGTCGGACATGAGAGATTTCTCATATATTTATTTATATGACAAGATGGAGAGAAAAAATGTTTAAAAAGTAAAAAATGGCAAGGATATGAACAATTATCATGTTGCCTGCTTATAAAATATATATTTAGTTTCATTAAATAATCTAAAGTTTTTATCTCAATTTATATATATATATATATTTTTTTTTTTTTGAAATTTTAACAAAAATAATAATCAGTTTTTTTAAAAGTCAACTAACTTTAACTTAAAAATTATATTCTAAATCGGTATATCAAATGCAAACTTAGCTAGAAAATAAGTTTTCTTACTCCAAATGTCATTAACTTCTCTTTTCCAAAATCTCTTCATTTAGGCTTGATCTCTACTTGTAATGTTCTTTGTTGATTTTTTTTTAAATACAAAATCGGGTCAAAATTACAATAATAAAAAAAATGTAAAACAAACAGAATATTAGGAAAATTAGATTTGGTGGTTTTTTTAAGTCATCTAATTTAATAAATGATTCAATTTTTTTTATTTAGGAAAATAACCGTTTGTTATTTTTCAGATTTGGTTAATCAGTGATTAATTATGAAAATTGATGATTAATTAATGATCAATCAGTTATTGACTATGAAATTTGGTTTTACGTTATGGTTAATCAGTGATTGACCGTAAGTCAATCACTGATTGACCATTTAAGACAATTGATTAATCATTTTAGAAAAAAAGGGTCTTTTAATTATTTTTTAAGAACTTCGGTCATTTATTAAAAAACTTTTTAAAAAAAGGTATTTAGCTTTAAATCCCGGAAGTTTTTTAATAAACGGTCAAAGTTTTTAAAAATTAGTTAAAATACTCATTTTTTTAAAATGGTTAATCAATTTTCTTAAATAGTCAATCAGTAATTAACCATATAATAGTCAATCAATGATTGACCGTAAGTCAATTACTGATTAACCATAACGTAAATCACTAAATTTCATAGTTAACAACTGATTGACCTTAGTCAATCACTAATTTTCATAATCAATCACTGATTGACCAAATATGAAAAATGACAAACAGTTATTTTCTTAAATAAAAAAAATTAGACTATCTATTAAATTAGATGATTAAAAAAGATCATCTAATTTAATTTTTTATTGCAACTAAAGTTCAAAACAGAAGAATTCAACTGGTGGAAATTTTTTTTTTTTTGTTTTGGCTAAAATACTGGTAGAATACTTGTCCATAGCCTAATAACGCTACTCCAGAATTCTCATTGTTATAAAGGACATTTCATGGTGGTGTGTTGTCATGTCCTTTCCTTCTCATTCACTCACATTCGACACAACCAAGTTGGGCCTTAGAAAAGCTTATGAAAAGACATTTAAAAATAAATAAATAAATAAAAAAGAAAAAGAAAAAGACATGTTTTTAGGACACCATCGTGTCCCAATTATGTTCTATCAAATCATATACGTTAGCACGCACATTTTCAACCCCTTTTCGAGTACTTTTTTCCTAAAGTTCCCACTTCTCTCTATACGAGCAAGCTGATGAGTGCTTTCATGGAATTATACCCCAAAAGAAAAAAAAAAAAAAATTTTTTTCTCATTTTTTAAAAGTTGGACCTAGTTTGTTTATTTTTTGTTAATTTCTTATGATTTTTTTTTCTTTTTCTTTTTTTTTTTTGAAAAGTCAGACAAGAAACAAATCAACAAAGAAACCACCTTCCTCTTAATTTCTTATGATTAAGACAAGGTCTCTTAATCATAAAAAAATTATAGATATAAAAGAAAATCGTCCATTAAGATGGTATAGAAAATTTGTAAACGATTTGGTACGTCAAGTTCATTTGTACAATATAAGATGTTGGGAAACAAGGAAGAAAAATAAGTACTTTCTTGCAAGCTATTTTCTAGATGAATATACCTTGATGAATATTATTCATTGATATACAAACATACTTGCGAATATGAAGACATGGGCATGGTATGATACTTTATTTGCAACTTTCAAAGGTATGGAAAGCAATTACTATACGATGGATATGGCTTGAAGGGGCAAAATCTCTCTCTCTCTCTCTCTCTATCTCTCTCTAAAGTTTGAACTTCTGAATATTCTCTCTAGCTAGCTTTTAAAACGGAAGTAAGTGTGCAACTATAATCATTTTCTGTGTCTCTTAAGCAGTGCATGTGAACCAATTTAATGTTTCACCAAGAATGACATTGACATGCCGTGACGACTTTATTGCTAACCTTTTAGTCCCAAGTCAAATAAGAGAATTAAAGGGTAAACCATGATTATAATCAAAGATGATCAGGTAGATATATACAAATATATAGAGATTTTGTGGCTGAAAAAAAATGCCATAGATATTGCGCAGTTAATGATAGAGTCTGAAATTTTTTTTAGTTGGAATAGTACAAAAAATATATATATATATATATATGAGTTTAGATCTGTTGTCATGTTTTTCCGTCTCAATAATAATTTCCCAATACTATTTTGACAACCCATCAATTTATCTAAGTATTTTCATTATTTAGTATTTTTGTTTACTATAACTGAACTCTTAATTTATTTGATATGATATAACACAATTGAGGGCTAATCAATGAAATAAGAAATTTAGGATAGCAGATTTCAACGCGAAAAATATATACTAAGTTGAGACGTATTTATATGTTTCAATTATTGAGTTGGGTCATAATTAGAATTTTCCTTGCAGTATGGAGCGCAATAAATAGATATGTTTATTTTTTTTAGTTGGGTACAATCATAATTTTTTTAAAAAAAATGGGGACAAAACGATAAATTTTGAAAAATGTATGGGACAAAATCAAATTTAAAAATTGAGTGGGGATGCCCCCACTCACAAAAGAGTGGCTTTTTCCTTGGTGGGTACACGCAAATTTTGATTTTTACACAATTTCTCTATTACTTCAATAATATTCTCATCTAGTAAAAAAAAAAAAAAAAAAATTCTAACTTTACCACCACTATACATAACTAGTTAAAAGCATGTACTATGCCGTGTGAATTTCACTTGTTAAATTTCTTATATGCTTTATTCTGTTTAAAGATAATTTTCTAATTTGAACAAATTGGATAGAAAGATCACTTGAGGGTTGTAATTGAAAAGGAAAAATATGTTTAAAAAGGGGCACATTTGAAAAAGTAATTTTGGGAAAGGAATTAGAACAACAAACTATTTTATGAAGATCATATTTAATATAATAATACCTTACAAAATTGTACGAATAATATTTAAGTGGGAACATCTTTGTAAAAGATTATTTTATAGTAGCAAATTAAGAGAAAAGAAATTTAAAATAAGATATATTTAAAAGTAGAGAAACTTCTAAGGGAAAGGCAAAAAAAAGGGCACCAAAACGAAAGAAATAAAAGTTTTAGGAGAAAAGAAAAAAAATCAAAATCAAAAATCAAAACGATCGTTTTGGTTGAAAATGTGTGAATAATTCATACTTTTGAGACTTCTTATATATGTATAGATAAAGTTAAAACAAATGTCTTTATTCAATAAAAACTGTATCTTATTGTATAGTTTTAAATGGTTAGATCACATCCAAAAAGAACCCATCTTTACTTACATGTGTTTCAGCAAGTAAAAATACCACAGTTACTACTTTAAGAAGTACATTTTAATTTTTCACTATAGTTAATGATGGTAAATTCTCATGCAAGAGTACGTACAGGGTGACATTTAACCAACACAACTAAAACTAAATTACGCATACTACATGATTGGTTCCTTTTTGATTGGACCAGAAAAAGGTACATTTTTATTGTTTAAGCCTTTAAGATTCATTAATATTTGCTCTTTGCCTTTGATTAATATATCTAGGTTAGGGACGTCCCGCCTTCATCCTGATATATATGTGTGATTTCATATATTTTTAAATATAAATATTCAATAAAATAATTTTAAAAATATGTGTATTCATGAAATGAAAATTGAAACTATGAGGAATAGACAAAGAAGGAGAATTTTATATTTTATTTTTTACGGTTTTAACTTTTTAGCATAAGTGTTTTATAAAGGTTTAGTTTTTGGAGTTTGTAATATTTTGATGAGACTTTTAATGAATTTATGGTTGAGATTTTATCTGCATACGTTTAGAATTTGATTTGTTTATCAAATATTTGGTTTTGAAATAAATTTATGGTGCATTTCTACTTTATTGTTTGTTTTTATTTTGTTGTATTTTCAAATATATATTTATAATAGATGGAAAATTAGACAAATATAAGGAAAGTCCTTCCGACGGGGAATTTCCATCTATGATCTCACTTCTGTTTAAATGGGAATGGGAATAATATTAGGGATGGAGATTAGAACGGGAAAGCGTTCCACGATCCCACCGTGTCCTATTGCTATCCCTAATCCAGGTCTCATGAGAAATGGTATTACAATTTTTGCGTTGGAATGCGAGCATAAATGTAGCATTAGTGAAGGTATTGAAAGTTCTATTAAAAAAAAAAGTATTGAAAGTTCATAAATAACAAAGGATGGGAAAGGTGCCTTTAGTTAGCTGGTCAAATCATCAAGTTGTGAATAACTTAATTAGGTGATCTTGACTTCTAATCAATACAAGGCATGGTGGTCTAACCCCTATAGGTGTGGTCCAACTTTTTTACTTTAAAAAAAAAAAAAAAAAGTACCTTAAAGTTTAAAGTTTTTTTGGGACATAAAGTGAAGTTAATTTCTTCACAGCTAGAAGGGGGGATTTCATTGGTTTGTTCTCTTTGTTAGCCCAAAAGTTAGATGAGAAAAATAAAAGCACTGTCGTCTTGCACAAGTCCGTCTGGTCCGTACTCATATTTCACTATTTTTAGCAGCTAAAAAAATGAATTCACGTATATCTCCAAACTTTTAGTATCATTTTCACTTTTCTCTAAAACTTTAAAAAATTTTATTTTATCTTTTGAATTTGTCACATTTAACTACTTTTATTAGAAATTTAGTTAAAACAGAACGAAAAATAGATGAATGGAGAAAGATCACATAATCGTATACAACTTCTTCTTTTTCTAATGAAAATTCTAACATAAGGAATTAAGTGAGATTAATTCTTGATTCAAAATGAAAATGAGAATGATTAAAAAAAAAAAAAGACAAGAATAATAATAATTAAGACGTTATTTTCCTTTTGTCGCTTGAGCAAATGTCTCTGTCCTCGTTTGTTGGAGAAAGTTGTGGAAACATTAGATCCTCATACAAATTCTGAACTTTTGAGATATTCTTTTTCTTATTGTAAATATTTATTATTTTCTATAACACTCCAGCTCAAAAAGTTTCTAGTCAACTTTTGAACCTCTTAAAAGTATCATAACAGGATAAAAACCCTACTCTCCCACACACTATAATTTCCTCATAAAATTATCTCATTACAACGTTAAACCATCACTCGTGGTGACTCTCAAAATATGTAATCATCAGCCAAACTTTGCAAGTACATCATAAATAAATATATATATGTTTTCTTATTTTGCTAAAACATATATATAAATATATAGTTAGTCTCCATGGTTTGTGTAGTCGAAGGGCAAGTTCGGACCCCATTCGAGAGAAGGTACTCTCTTTCATGCAACCAGTATTGGTGAGGATACACAAAAGGAGCTAATTCATATTGGTTTCTCTGTAACATATATCTATCTATATATATATATATATATATTCTCTCTCTCTCTCTCTCTCTCTCTACATATGTACTTATATATATGAATTTAGCCCTTTACTGCAACATCATTGTCTCTCTCTCTCTCTCTCTCTCTCTCTCTCTGTGTAAATCACTTTTTCCACAAAGATGGGAAGAGCACCATGCTGTGAGAAGCTGGGGCTAAAGAAAGGAAGATGGACTGCTGAAGAAGATGAGCTTTTGACCAAGTACATTCGTGCACACGGCCAAGGCTCTTGGAGATCTTTGCCCAAAAATGCAGGCAAATATTTACTCCGAACAAACGCTTTTCTGATATATATATATATATATATATAATTTTCATGTTACTGATATGTATATGTGTGTGTGTAATGTTTGAAGGATTGCTTAGGTGTGGAAAGAGTTGCAGACTGAGATGGATAAACTATCTGAGGGCTGATTTGAAGAGAGGGAACATCACTGCAGATGAAGAGGAAACCATTGTTAAGTTACACGCTGCTTTGGGTAATAGGTATGTTTATGTACTTCCTCTTGTATAACCATGTATATGTATCTTTGTTACACACACACACACACACACACACACACACACACACACACATTGTTTCTGCAGAGATCTTTGTGTGTGCGTGTGTGCGTGTGTGTGTGTGTGTGTGTGTGTGTGTGTGTGTGTGTGTGTATGAATGGTTGGTGTTCACAAAAATATAAGCACTTGTAACGTTGTAGTAATGGACAGATAAATCCCTTTTTAGTCTATATAAACTGAACTCCCATTATATTTTATGTACTTCTTCTTGTATAACCATGTATATGTATCTTTGTTATACACACACACACACACGCACACACTGTTTCTGCAGAGATCTTTGTGTGTGTGTGTGTGTGTGTGTGTGTGTCTGAATCGTTGGTGTTCACAAAAATATAAGCACTTGTAACGTTGTAGTAATGGACAGATAAACTGAACTCCCATTATATTTAATCTACTTTGAAAGTACCTTTTGTAAGTCAAATATTCTTAGCTTCCATATTCTTGTCATGGGCAGTTTTTTATTAGTCGCAAATAATAGATAATAACAACAACAATAATCACAACCATGAAATGAAATGAATAATGCTAGGAATACTAACTTCGACATTTTACTGTATTTAAGTGTAAATTAATGGTGTGTTGGATGTCCTATTATATTAGTTTTTGTATTCCAATGAAATGATTGTACTTCAATATGTGTTTGAATATCTTCTTTAACCATTGTATTCATATAAAATATCTGATTGGATTGTTTAAGAGAGAGAGAGAGTTTGTGATGTGATTGATAAAAGTAAATAGAAAAAAAAAAAAAGATGAATAGTAAAATGATGTACTATTCAAATAGAGGCTGTAGCTATTATTAATGAAAAAATGACAATGTGAGTTGGTGTCCAAAAATTGAAATTAGAATTGGGATCCTAGCTATGTCCAAAATATGTGAACTTTCAAGTTTAAAAAAAAAAAAAAAAAAAAAAAAAGTATCTACTTAACTATGCTCATATTTTTAGTAGTTTATTAGCATCACTTTCATAGTTTTCTTTCCCTGGTATGCATTCTAAGATTGCTTTTTGAGACCCTTTTTTTGTTGAAGCTGGAAAAGGTGATACGACTATAATGGCGTTGATTTTGTAATTGTGACCTTTTTGGCATATTCAGATTTTCTGTTATCTTCTGGAAATCCACCAACTGTCCCCTTTTAATAACTTCAGAAATTATAGCGAGTTAGGACCACATTCTGAGAGATTTATTTGAAGACAGACTAAAGAAAAAAAAAATCTTATTATCACTCGTTGGAATCACATACTACAAGTAGTATTGTCCTCTAATATCTGGCCTGTAAATGTTGTCATTTTCCTTTTCCTTTTTGAGTCAGAACAAAGAAGAAGTCATTTTGTTTTTGATGATTTTGGAACTTTTAATGTTGTAGGTGGTCATTGATAGCCGAGCATTTACCCGGTAGGACCGATAATGAGATAAAAAACTACTGGAATTCTCATCTCAGGAGGAAAATTAACAGCTGCAGCAAGCAGCTTGGAAAAGAAGCCTCAACAATGGTGATGAGCAATGTGACAAAGTTAGCTGCTCGAAACCGCAGAAGTGGCAGTAGTCGAATGAGCCGATCAGGAGCGAAAAAGAACAAGAATATGAGAACAGATCACTCAAGTGTAAAATTGTCCCCAATAAAACATGAGACTGAAGTTATGACAGTTGATCATGATCAGGTGGTTGAGTCATTTGCCACTGATAAAAAACCGATTAGCTTTATTTTTCCTAGTACCAATCTAGGAACACATGAGAAGAGCTGGGTATTGGGTTCAGAAGATGGCACAGATTGTA
Organism: Ficus hirta; assembly: GCA_038430175.1. Taxonomy (NCBI): domain Eukaryota; kingdom Viridiplantae; phylum Streptophyta; class Magnoliopsida; order Rosales; family Moraceae; genus Ficus; species Ficus hirta. The sequence continues at coordinate 14,078,641 of CM076593.1, read as the reverse complement.
GTGAGGAACAGACTCAAAGTAAAGAAAAGGAAGAATTGGGACCAAATGAATGGCTTGCCAGAGAAGTAAAGAGCCTTAATTATGGTGTTGAAGGTGGGATTTTGAATAAGCCAAGCGGAAATATAGCCGTTAAGGGGCAGAAAGAAAGTGTGGCTGAGAGTTGTACACCCATTGAAGAGAGAGGAAGTGAGGAAGTGAAAAGGGTTTTAAGTACCGAGGCAAAGGAGACCGGCTGCAGTGTGAGCAGATCAAATGCAGATCAGAGCGGGGAATGGCACACTAATAGTTCTTCGGCAATGAATTCTGTATTTGAAGATCATGGAATTTGGTTTGACTGGAATTGGGATGGTTTTGTTGAGAGGCAAAACAATATCGACGTTTGGGACTACTCAGATTATGAAGGGGAGAGAGTGTTTTCTTTATGGGAAGGTGCCAACCCCACAGAGAAATTACTTCATGTTGTGCAAAAGCACAACTAGAGATTGTCCATTTTGAGAACTAGCCATGATTAAGTAACTCTGATGACTCACTTCAGAGGAGTTTTGGGATTGAAAATCCATTAGTTTTGCAGTCTGTCTGTCTCCAGTTTACTTTTTCCACAAACTAATTTCCAAACTTTCCATGCGTGTTCCTTTGGTTTGTAGTCTACTTCTAGTGTGTCAAGTGTCTCTATCATTGACGAATTTCGAGTTATTTGTTCCGTCTTGAACCTTGGTGGGCCTTTGGCTGATTTCCATTTGTCCTTGTAGTCGTAGATATTAGCAGTTAAATGTTATCTCATGGAAATTGACATGCCCTATCTCAGTTTGTAGAAAATTTTGTTGTTTGAAGAATATCCATGTCTTGTGCGTCGAAGAAAATCACACCACGGATAGAGCAGCAGCTTGGGACACCTAATATAAAAGAATGCGATATCTTTTCTCTTCTATAACAAATCATTTGAGAGTCACACGCTTGCATTCCTGTTAGATGTTGTATTGTTGTTAGACCATAGTTTTTAAAGCTTTAGAAGACTGATTGTTAAACTTACTAGACTATTTTGCTCAAGGAAATTGACATAACGAGAGAAGCGATTTTAATCACAAAGATAAAAGCAATAACTCAGAATTACAGTATCAAGAATCCAAAAATTACAAGATCCGGGAGGGAAGAGAAACAAATATTGCGGAAACTTACACTTGTGGTGGGGATAGAAAGAATAGGAATAATCAAAGGCAATAATTAAAAAATTAGCAAATCGGCAACAATTTCATCGATCAATGAATCGCATATTTGAGCCTCAATCTCAACACCAAGTTCAAATCCCTCGACTTCAAAGTCCAGCCACTTCCCATATTGGCTGCTCATGTCCTTGTCCACAAGTTCATCCACCATTGAATCTCCCATGCTCTCCCACCCTGAGATTTCCTTGTACACTTCTTCAGCTAACCGCTCATTCCTTCTCAACATTGCCACTCCTTTTACCCACATTTTGTATCCCCCGCCCGCGCAACGCCGGTATCTCAAGTCCAAGCACTCGCTAACGCTATCGAACAACACCTTCCTTCTCAGCCTAGTGTCACCTTCATAATAACTTTCCGATGATCCTTTTCTACTCTCTAACAGATTGAAGAGGTGAGGGTTTATGATGTCTCGGGAACGGCCTAATGAAAAATCCTTAAACATTAATTCTGCGTTAAATAGTATCTCCTTCACATATCCTTGTTCCCAGTCGGTTGTTTTGGAAAGATCAGTAGTAGATAATGTAACTGCATGCTTTCTGGCCATGGTAGTAGAAGACATTGAAGAGGCTGAATCTGATAACTCCATATCGGCTTCCATTGGATGGAACTTCTTCGAAAAGCTTAAGCTGTTAACTTCTTGAGCTTGAACAGATGAACACAATTTGCTTCCTGAAAAAATTAAAGTCCAAATTTAAATTATACTTTCGCAAAGAAAAATGTGATATGTGAAGAAATATATGCTTCTTATACCTTCTGTGCTATTATTACTAACTGACGTAAGTGAAGAGTCACAGCTTTCGTTCGAAAATGAAGGTTCCAAGATGGAGACTGGACTAGGATGGCGGCAATCATGAACCTTTTCAGCGTCAAAGTGACTAGTGCTACTCTCATCCATCTCACTATTTCCCTGCAAATATTAAATTTGTTTCGGTTACAGTCAGATTATAAGGTACAAAGCTATTGCTATAGAAAAGGAGTTTAAAGAGAATAATATCAATGTAAGAATGATCCGGACCAAATACCTGAAACTTTTGTTTGAATCTCGACGATGGAGTACCAGTGGTGGAAAATTCAAAGTTATATTGGCTACCAAATCTGTCTTTATTGAGCAACAGATGTTGGTCTCTTTGCTCATTTATACTTGGTGTGGAACTAACTGCATCAAGAGTAGGCACAACCTTTTCTAAACGCGACTTCGACGACGAACTGGAAGCTGATACTCCTTTGGCAGAACCAAGGGTAGAAGACTCGAGTCCAAAAGTTAGTTCCCTTAACTTCTCTTCCAAAAGCATACTCAAAGCATCACCACCTATGGCATTGTAGCCCAATGAAGATAACTTCATATTATCTGAGTCGAGCAACATCCTTTTTCCAGAGCTCTCAGAACCGGGCAATGATCTAGTTAGCGGGGCTGTGAATGTAAAAGAAACAACATCCATGCCCTTTCTTCGGCTGTCTTCTGCCCAATTGTAGGACCCGTCAGTAACAGGATTAGATTGTACTGGCTTCTGATTTTTGGGATTCATGGTTTTAGCATCAACCTGATTCTTGTTGAACTGACGATCGCCATCTATTGATCTTTTCTTTCTAGGACCATTCCTAGCACTAGAATAGGGAGCTTCCTTGTCAATATCCATTGTCGAGCCTGACTTCCTGGATCCGATTTTTGAGTTCCCACCATTTCTACTTGAGACTTTTTGACGCCCGGAAGAATCCCGTGAAACAAGTTTTCGACCACCCTGTGAGTTGGAAACCGATGGCTTTGAAAGCGAATTCTCTTTGTCAATTAGGCTATTCTGCTTCTGATTGTTTTGCCTGAGAACCCCAGAAGAAGCTTGCATGAAAGATTTCTTATGCAAATTCTTTTGAGTAGTCTGCTGACTCCTGAAGGTTGGACTTGACTTGACCTCACTCTGCTGTTTCTCTGTCGCCTCATTCCTAGAGCTACTTAAATTCAGACCTTCTCTTTTCTGAACATTGACCTTTGCTTGGATAGCAAGTGAAATGGACTTTCCTTTGTTTTTTGAACCAGAGGAAGGGCCTTCTTCTTTATCAGGAGTTGCCCGGAAAGATGTATCAACAGATCCATTCCAGCTCTTGTTCATAGATTGTCCCTTGAGATACTTGGCAGCATTTGACTCAAAAGGCCTTTGAGAAGCTTCAGCAAGCCTAGATGTTCTATGAGCAGCTTCCACTTTCCCTTTTAGGTCTTGTCCTTTAAAGGTTGCTGAAGAAGAACCAACTAAATTCGCTTTCTGCGTGGCCTCCAACTTTTCCTTAAGAGCCTGCACCTTCAAGGGTACTGAAGACAACGCTACCGGAGGCATTCTGGATTTGGCAGTGGGTTGAGGTCCAGGCTCAATAATTTTCGCAGCAGCTTCCATTATGTGAAGAGCATTGTTACTTGGAACGAAGCCGGGACTCTTGATAGGAGACAAAAGTTTATGGTGTGTGATAGGAATCGACTTAGCAGATCTAGGGGGCAAAACTTCAGTTTGGAACTTCTCAATTGGCCTGCTCGGTGTCTTCTTGGGGTTCGACTCGACCAGATTTCTAGAACTCTGGTCTTCTCCCTTTCTAAGCAAGTTCCCACTATGCATGATCTGATGATCATGGTAGTATTCAAAGTTTTTCCTATGGTAATGAGCGTCTTGGAGAGATCGAGTGTCGAAAAATGGGGTAGAGTACGGCTGCTCCTGAAAATTGGAAGTGGGTAAAGAGTCTAATCCCATAAGCCTGGCTACTACACTAGCGGGTCTAATTCCACATCCTTCTTCATCCGTAACAGACGAAGCACAGCTGTAATCACTGCCGCCTTTAAAACTAGTCCTTGTTCCAGCTTCATCCTCATCTATCTGCAAAAGGTAAAAACAAACCAGAATTATCTTAGATTCAATCACATATCAAATAAAAAATCATCAAGAACAATGATAGCTAAGTCCCCACCAATGATAGCCGTGTCGTTGGCAAGTTACCGTCGCTTTTCTTTCCTTGTTTCGAATGTTCTGAAAAAGAAAAAAAAAAGTTACACAAAAATCAAAACAAACCACAATGAAAATACCATTATCTACACTATAATTTGACCAAGGCCGTAAACAATTTTACCTGGTAAATCTAACTTGTTCGAGAACAATTTTTTCCGGGATTTTGCACTCCAGTCAAAGAGCTGAAAGAAACCACCTACATAACCAGCCCCGCTTTTCGAACCTTCTTTCTCAAACCCCATTTCGCTAATTCACAAAACGATAATGCTACTTTCAACATTGATCAGCGATCGCAGCAAAATAACAAAGACGCATTGTGTTCAACCAGCTAAATCTATCCGCAACCTGATCAAATGCAAAGATAGTGGCACCATTTTTTTTGTAAAAAGGGACACCACTTAATACAACATTCAAAAAAAAAAAAAAAAAAATTGAGTTCCATTGTTGAATTTTTGCAAACAAATCGCAAACCCCAGAATCAGGACTATTCCAACTTTGTCACATCTCACCATTTCTCTCTCTATCTGTCTCGTAACTTCAAACACACAACTTTCCAAATCATAAAAAAGAATAAACTGAAGTACAAACTATGAGCTCTCTAAATGCCTGTCAAAGAAAAGAAATTGAAAGAAAATTTGCATCTTCCTACACACCCAAAAAAGTTAAAAAAAAAAAAAAAAGAACTCTGAAAAACTCATATCCCACGAATGATTAGACCCAAAGTTTCAATCTTGTCAAATCACAGAGCAATCTCACACTCAACAGAACAAAAAAGCTACCACTTTCCCACATTTTCTCGGAAACCAATCAGTCCAAAAGCACTAAATCAGACAAATCTAACCACGACACGCAAAACCCAGAAATGCAAAGCCGGAAAAAAAAAAAAAAAAAAAAAAAACTTACGTGAAACCAGTGATCATGGGCCAAAGCTCTTCGGAGTCGTACCAAGTTTCCCTTTCACAGAAGATCTCAACCCACAAACACGAAAATGGAATACAATATTTTCCCTTTTTTATTTCCAATTTTCTAGAGAGAGAGAGAGAGAGTCTCACTGGTCTAGTAGTAGAAGGAAGGATGTTGCGAGGCTCGGTTAGTTCAAAGCAATAAATGGGAAATACACACAGTGTGTGATATTTTTGTTTTATTATTATTATTTTTTCAAACTATGAGTGTAAGACAAATTGATTATTATTTATTTGAAAAATAGTTATTATTGGAAAATGTAAAAAAAAAAACAAAAATAAAAGAAAAAGGAACTATAACGTCTCTTTTTGGGAGAGAGAGAGAGAGAGAGCGAGAAGAGAGAGAGAGGGCTTTGATTTCAAATTCCAAACGGGAAATTTGGGTGGTCCTTTTCAGATCGTGTGGGGAACGTGGTAAAGTTACCCGTGATTCATGTTATTCGAGTTGAATGTCCACTGGTCATTGGACACGTGTATGTTGTGCTTTGTGGACGGCCTGTTTTGTCGCCGACGTCGGTGGGACTGAATTTTAAGTGATGACGTGGCCTCTAGAAGTTTTCAGAGAGTCCCAAAAAAAAAAAAAAAGCTGAAAAAGGCCACTGTTGTTTAGAGTTGAAACGACATGGCGTTTGGGGGTTTCGGAAAGGTGAGATGTCGTTTGTCGTACGTTGTTAAACGAAGTGTCGCTTGTTCAAGGAGTATAGATACACGTCGTTTTGGTTTTCAATCCAAACGCTGTTTTATTAGTTTCAATAGAAAATAGGCCTTTAGCCGGGAAAAAAAAAAAAAAAAAAAACAACAACAACAACAACAAAAACAAATAGGCGAGATGTCGTTTATGACAAATATATGGTCTTTTAATATCGAACTTCAAGTCGTTTTAGGGCAGAAGAAAACGACATGTTTTCAGTTTCAGTGGATAAACAACATGTCGTTTGCTTAACCAAAGACGATAGCCACCTCCATTTTCCATTCAAGAAGAAAACGAGACCTTGATTTTGTTGTGATTGAAAAGAAACGTCGTCGAGTTTCCAATGTCGATTTGAAAAACTGAGTAATAACGAATGTCGTACAGAACGGCATGTCGTCTTTGCATGCAGAACTACATGCCGTTTGTAATCCATAAGAACGTGTTCTGTTGGGTAAATAAAAAACATATCGTTGTTTACCAAGAGGCCAGACGACACATCATTTTTTCATTCAATAAGAAAATGACAACTCGTTCGTTTTTCTCTACGACTAAAGACAACTTGTTATTTACATCCTGACCCGACTAATTATTCAAACGTTTTTTGAAAAGTTTTATTACTTTAAAAAGAAATGCTAATCCTTTTTAGCACTCTAATCAAGTTCAAAATACAACCATATATAACATAGGGAATAACAACGTAATCAACTCAGAATTGGATTCATGAAATAGTTTTTTTTTTTTTTTTTCTTTTTTTGAGAAACAAGAATAAATGTTTCAAACTATGTACAGATTATCAATTATAAAATAAAAAATATATATATATATGAAAAATGAGTATGTGGAAGGAAAAAGAAAGTCATCCCAAAATTAGTCCTTTCGAGATATTGCCAGCCGACTCCTAATTAATTAATGATTAGGAAAGCTTGACCGGTAATTAGATCATAATTAAACATAAGATTAATTAGCCATGCATAAGGGGGGGGAACACTTTTGCCTGAATCAACGAAATGGCCTTTTCTTAATTTGGCCTTCAATTCGCTCTCAAACGCGTAGGCCTTGTACCTCGCAATGCGGCAATATGTCTCTTCAGGTCGATGGCCCTCGCCGCGATGAAATAGGGTAAGCATATGCCACTGAGGACGAGCCTCTTATTTAGCTGTTGTTAGCACGTAACGATGGTCATCTTGATCATGACCTTTTCTCTAAGTATCTTTACTTTAGGGAAAATTAGAAAATTAAAGGAAAGCTGGGTCTTTGGCTGTATATGTACTGAGGATATGACGAGGATGTTATGGACAACAAAAGAGTATAGTAGTACTGTCTGTTTGGAGGGAAATTAAAAGCAGAAATTAGAGCGTCTTTAGCTGGTAATTTTTATAAATTTTTAACACGATGATTGGTGTGTGACATATATACTTTTTTTTTTTTTTTTTTCTTGTGATCAAAACATAGATCACTCTCTCCGAGAATGAAACTTGGAACGAACTTCAATTAAATTGACAACCTAGCTATATACCATGTTAGAACATCTTATATGCATATAGTATATATGCTATATATATGTATATATACTATATGCATATAGAATTTGAAATCGACATATTCTATCGTTTCTTTTATTATCTCCTACCAAGTAATTAAAGGGTGTCAAAATCTTTCAACTGATCCTCTCATCCCTGTCCTTGGTTCCGCTTTTCACTCTACCAGACAAGAGATCATGATCTTTTAATGAAATTCATATTTATCAGAAGAGATAATACTATATAAGTCTGTCCAATCTTTATTCGGAATAGAACATAAACTTAAAAGAATTCGAGAATAGCTGATGATAGATAATTGTATTAAATGAGCTTGGATATAACTCATTTTCAAAAGTTAACTAAAATAAATAAATAGCAATTAGTAATTTAACGATATAGGATACACTCATAACCTAACTGATGGAATATAATTCTATTAAGATTGAATAATTACTACATATATATACACACATATATAATTCTATTTATAAGATAGGTTATAACTAGAGGGTGCCAGCCTCAGGTGGAGATCAACGTGATCATGATTATGATTATGATCTCCTTCGACGGCGTATGGAGCCGATCTTGCACCGGAGACCACCTGATCAGCACCCTTGAAACCTCCAACACGAGAAACCCTCCTTGCCCTAACTGGCCGGGCAGAATGAACAATATTACTGGACTGCCCTGATCCAATCACGTTATAATGCACGGCTACAGCTGACACTGGCCACAGCGACGCGCGCTGGAAGCGAGCTGCCGGGCCTACGATGTACCTGGGCCCGCTAGACGACGGCGGTCCCGATGGCCTGATCACGGCGTGGTGCGCCGCTATGATCATGGGGACACCCACTGCAAGACTTCCCTCTACTTTTTGATGATGATGATTATGATGATTATTGTTTCGATGATGATCAGGAGGAGGAGGAGGGAAATTAGGATGTCGGATTTGGGTTGTTTGCGCCATTTTCGCGAGCTTCCTTTCGGCCTTGTGAGCGTTTTGGTGACCCCCTAATGCTTGAGAGCTAGCGAACTCCTTCCCACAAAATGGACACTCAAATCTCTCCTTGTTCTGATAATCATGATCACGATCATCATCTCCAATAATAGTATGATCATGATAATCATGATCATCATGATCAGCACTGCGTGGCACTTCAAAGCCAAACAGTTTCATCACAGATGATGAGGAGGAGTTTGGTACTTTATCACCAGGATAATCACGATCTGAAGCAGAGAACTTGTTTATTGGAATTGAACTCATGATCATCAATACATGTGTATATATACATATATTGATGGTGATATATATTATACAAAAAGAGATATAGGCCAATATATATTTAAGGTTATACAATGTAATGATAAAAATGATATGTACGAGGGTATATTTATAGAGAAACGTAGTATATATATATATGCCACGAAACTGACATAAATAGTCTCTTTCGGTGAAACATCCATCCAGAAACCAAAGTATTGTGCTCAGTCATGTGGTTTGTACTAATAGACAAAGTGCTCTTTACTGTTTGTTTTTAGCAACTTTTTTTTTTTTTTTTGATGACATGGCTTCCACTGACAAAGTCTAGACATGCACGAAATCTATGGTCCTGTTGATAAACCAATTCTAACAACTCAACTCAAATTTTTTTTTATCTTTTTTTCAAAATGTTTTAGTCTTTTTCCCAAAAATTTTTTTATCTTTTCTAAAAATTCAAAAAAATTTACTATTAAAACTTAAAAATCTCAACTCAAACTACTCCACCAAAAAGGTCCATATATAAAATGTATATAAAATGTGCACATATATTTTATCTTATCTTAATCTTAATCTTAATCTTAATATATATATAAAAGAGTCAAAAAATTTTTCTTTTTTTAACACATATCATTTCCACTTTTTTTTTTTTAATTCTCTTTCATTCTTTCCCTTTTTCTTTTTCTCTCTTTTTTTTAATTGGCTAATTTTTTTTCTCCTTTACTTTATTTAAAAATTCTCTCATATAGACACATATTATTAATTTTTTCATGATCATCTCATATTCTCAACTACTATTTTTGATAATATTTGGCCTTAGTTGAATACTGATCTAAATTGTGTGAAAATTTTAATAAATATATACATTGTTTCTTTTTACTCTTTAAAATTATTGTTTACTTTCGTCCACGTGCCGATCTATTCTCTGTTTGCTTTCTTTCATCATTTTTTATTTTTACTTTTCATTTGTTTGCCCATATTGAAGTAAAATTTTTTGTAAATGTATCATTACTTAGACAATTTTTTTACCATCTCAATTATTATTTTCTTATAGCACCACCTAATTAACTTTCTATATGATTTGTTAACTCCTCTCTAATTTGTTGCTACTTAATTATTTTCTCCTCAATACTTTTTGAACAACTGTTTTCTAATAATACCTCATAATTAAATTTTTTATTCAATAAATTGATTAAACACGTGCGTAACACGTGCCTACAACTAGTATATAGTTAAAGAAATAACCTAAATATTAGAGTAGGTCTTCCGCTAAGCCTAGATATGTACGAACATGTGTGCCAAATGTGTAAATATGTAGTTGATGAAACAACCTTATTCTTTTTCTACATTTGTGGTTACGTAACCAATGGAAAATGTGCGAATTGAGAATGAAAAATGAGTTTAAAAAATCAAGCCCTTGTTCGGGGACAACTGAAGTTGGAGTTTAAAAAAATATATTTTGATTGGATTTAAGTTGAATTTTGGAAATGTCAGTTTTATTAAAAATGAACTGTTTAGAGTGAAAAAGTATAAAAAATTTATTTTAATTGGAAAAAATATATATTAAAATGGATTTTGTTTCATTTCTCTCAAAATTTTATGTAATTAAAAAAAGCATCTTATTTTGACTTGAAATAATAAAATTATGGATTTTCAAAGTTTAAGTTTTTAAAAGAGATTTGAAAATATGAATAATAAAATTGTATTTTACTTTAAAAAAAAAAAAAAAGGGGCCTTTTGGTTTTTAGCTATGAGCTAATGCTTATTTAATTTGTAAAACAATATTATGAAACAGTAGTTGACAAGTAAATACTATATATAAAAAGGAGTAGTTGACAAGTAAATACTATATATAAAAAGGAGAACGTTCTATTTTTTCTTTCTAATTCGGTTATATATGTTTCTAATCATACATTACTTCATGGTTTGATAAATGCATCCTTAATTCTAAAAACCTTGCATGTCACAAGCTAGCTAGTTGCTGTGAAAAACCAACTAACGTCTGATCTCTCTATACCACTTCATCTACAAAAACAAATGGACTTATGATATGATCATTAATGTTAACTATTATGATTTTTCTCATAAAATGAATACTATATATATATATATATATATATATATATGGGTTTCTAGCTAGCTGCTATATGTTGGAATAATTGAACTGACGATTATCATAACCTTTTTTTTTTTTTTTTTTTTTTTTTTTGTTATTCCCACTTTCAGCTCTTCGCTTTCAACAATATTATAATTGTCCTTCCCTGACTGTATATTTTGGAATCAGATTTATTCTTTATGTTGCTTAGTACCATAGTACCGACTGTTCATAATTTCAATATAATGAGACTAATTCTAATTAGTGCACCTAAAAAGTATATCTACTTCTTTAATTAGCACCGCACGGTTTTGGCTAATTTAATTACAATTCATGGAGCCTTAGAAACTGGTCATTTGATCGATCAAGAATTAATAAATGCAACCTATATACAATCAAAATCATGACGATATATATATATATATATATATATATATATCATTCTTATTCTAACAAACTTAATTTTTGGCCCCTCAACTTTTTAGACGCTATTATTTTACCTCCTTCAATTTTGAAAAGTGGTGGAAACGCCATTTGAGCTTTTAATCGTTATCAAATTTGCTCCTTTTTCATTCATTTAATAGACGGAAATGCTAATGTGTGATGTTTAGAAAGGATAATTGATTTATTAAAATGTCATCCAATGCCTATTTTCTAAAAAAACGCGATTATCTCCCTTTTTCCTTATGTTCATTCCCAAAAAAAAAAATAAATAAATAAATAAAGAGTTGCCTAAAAGGCTAAAACCATTTATCTAATAAAAAAAATACAAAAATAAGTAATTCCGTTGAAAAATAGTTAATTAAGGTAAAATATAAATTATTAAATTAATTATTGGGCAAGCATTTGCATTAGAGAGAAGAAGAAGGAATTTGAGACTATTAAGAAATTGACTTCCATCTTAAAAGATTAACCTGTTAAGTGGAGTGACTCAATATCCTTATATGTCTGTTATTGTTGTTATATGTTTTCAATGTGGGACTTGAGTCTCTTTTTATCCTTAACATGCCCCTGCAAGATGGTATGATCTATTTGGAATCACCAATCTTGTATTGGATAGATCGAGCCACTCGTTTGAGCTTGTTGGACTCTAATACCATAGAAAAGTTAGAGAGAAGAAGAAGGAATTTGAGACTATTAAGGAATTAGACTTCTATCTTAAAAGGTTAACCTGTTAGTGGAGTGACCAAATATCCTTATATGTATGTTATTGTTGTTATATGTTTTCGATGTGGGATTGAGTTTCTTTTTACTCTTAACATGCCCCCACAAGATGGTGCTCTCTTTGGAGTCAATAATCTTGTATTAAATGGATTGAACCGCTTATTTGAGTTTGTTGGACTCTAATACCATATGAAAGTTAGAGAGAAGAAGAAGGAATTTGAGACTATTAAGGAATTGAGCTTTCATCTTAAAAGGTTAACCTGTTAAGTGGAGTGGTTAAATATCCTTATATGTCTGTTGTTATTATTATATGTTTTTGATGTGAGACTTTAGTTTCTTTTTACCCTTAATGCAAGACTTCCCCATCTCCAAGATAGCGCGACAAATGGCACAACCATGCTGTCATGAAATTTTACTTCATTTTAGTGTAGGATTGGAGATGGCCTTGGCAAGTTATTAACGCATGGAATTCGGGGTAAAGTGCTAAAGTTTAAAAGTTAAAGAGATAAAAGTAAAATTTGTCTTTCTTATTCTGTGCCAAATATATATGTGTGTGTGTGTATTTATGTAGATTACTAGAGTTCCCTTTCTTTAAAACTAGTGATGATGTTCCACTTTTTAAAGGAACAAATTAAGATTGGACCAAAAGCTTGAAAATAGTAACAACACATAAAACAAAATGAGTGTGCTTGATACATAACTTCTTTTTTTTTTTTTTTTTTTTTTTTTTTGGGGGGGGGGGGGGGGGGGGGCCCGCAATAAGAAATTAAAGTTATAGTGTCGGCCACGAGAATGCGCCTTATATATATTTATATACACACACACACACAGAGATAGCTAGGTAGCTAGGTAGCTAGGTAGGACATTGATCGTTCCAATATTCTTATTGATTCCTTGTACGCTAGATAATTGATAATGATAAAGATATACACTCCTCACCAACTAGCAAAATGACAAGCTCATTTGACTCTAATTTAACATATGAACACTACTAGCTCTCTCTCTCTCTCGATCTGTTTTGTGGAGCTCCAAATGAGATCAGTCCACTCACTGTCTTTGGTATTACCGGGCCAGGACATTTTTATATTCATATCTTCAAAGATTCTTCCCAAAGCTGTTATATCATTACCCTTTCTAGCTGTGTTTCCGTTTAAATATATGTATATGTCTCTTGGTCATGTTATAAATTTATCAACATGTGTATACGCACACACACATATATCTTCACTCTCGTTGAAAGGTTTTGGGAATCTTAATAATCTCATTGGTTTCAGCTATTCCTATCTTCTTTCTTTGCCTCTTTTTTCTTTTTTCCATGTTCTTAGTGCACAAACATATTAATACTATAAAAAAAAAGTATATTCCTAACTCTAAGATCAGAAATGAATGATTTTGCCTTCCATCTTTTTCTATGTTTCTAATGTACGTATAATGTTATGCAAACCCTAATATGAAAATGTATATATTCTATGATATATTTAGAACTTTATGTTTTTCCTGTATGAATATATATAGGGTTAATTTTATTAATAGCACTTGTATGAATTTTATTATTAAAAATAGCACCATTTTTTCCTTTCATTACTAGTACTGTCATGTCATCAAAGCCTATGATATGTGGGGTCCAACAGCATTTAATGTATACCAAATTACGGGTTTATCCTCATTTTCCACTAGCCCAAATATCCCTCTCCCTCGCATGCCTTAAAAAAAATTTTCAAACCAGCATCTACAGTGTTTTAGAGAGAGAAACTGAAATCTAGAGAGAGAAAGAGTTACCACCTACAATGGTATTCACGCTAGTAAAGGTATGGTCATTACAGGAATGATCACCCGGTCATTATGTAAATGACCGACACTAGTATTGAAGCTAACAAAGGTATGGTAAATACAAAAATGACCACCCGGTCATTATGTAGATGACCCATAATGATATTTACGCTAATAAAGATATGGTCATTACAGGAATGACCACCCGGTCATTATGTAAATGACCGACATTGGTATTGAAGCTAACAAAGATATGGTAAATACAAAAATGACCACCCGGTCATTATATAGATGACCCACAATGGTATTCACGCTAGTAAAGGTATGGTCATTACAGGAATGACCACCCGGTCATTATGTAAATGACCGACACTAGTATTGAAGCTAACAAAAGCATGGTAAATACAAAAATGACTACCCGGTCATTATGTAGGTGACCCACAATGGTATTCACGCTAGCAAAGGTATGGTCATTATAGGAATGACCACCTGGTTATTATGTAAATGACCGACACTAGTATTGAAGCTAACAAAGGCATGGTAAATACAAAAATGACCACCCGGTCATTATGTAGATGACCCACAATGGTATTCACGCTAACAAAAATATGGTCATTACAGGAATGACCATCCGGTCATTATGTAAATGACCGACACTAATATTGAAGCTAACAAAAGTATGGTAATTATAAAAATGACCACCCGGTCATTATGTAGATGACCCACAATAGTATTCACACTAGCAAATATATGGTCATTACAGGAATGACTACCCGGTCATTATGTAAATGACCGACACTGGTATTAAAGCTAACAAAAGTATGGTAAATACAAAAATGACCACCCGGTCATTATGTAGATGACCCACAATGGTATTCACGTTAGCAAAGGTATGGTCATTACAGGAATGACCACCAAGTCATTATGTAAATGACCGATACTGGTATTGAAGCTAACAAATGTATGGTAAATACAAAAATGACCACCCGGTCATTATGGAGATGACCCACAATGGTATTCATGCTAACAAAGGTATGGTCATTACAGGAATGACCACCCAATCATTATATAAATGACCGACACTGGTATTGAAGCTAACAAAAGTATGGTAAATACAAGAATGACCACCCGGTTATTTTGTAAATCATCGACATTGATATTGACGCTAATAATGGTATGGTCAATGTCAAAATGACCACCCGGTCATTATATAGATGACCAACACTTGTAAATGATACTACTTACATAAATATATATAAAGTATATAAATTACCTGTTTCTCTTCTTTAGCGGCAAAAGCTGACATCACATCATCAAACTTTACATTATCGGCGGAGGTCAATGACAGCATACGCGGAATGGCCTCAACATTTTTACCTCTTCAACTTCCGATATCTTCTCTTCTACGGCACTTTTCAGCTTCTTTGATTCCTTTACTTCGATTTCCCCCTTCTTTCTCTTCAACCCTTCCTCGGCCACCCTTCTCTCACTCTCTGGTGCCGGTTTTTTAGAACTTTTCTCGGCCGGTAGTCTTTTATATGCCGAAGTCATTACTTGGAGAGACCTCTTTTCTGGAGTAATGTTTTTCTCAGCCAATTTCGTGGGTTTCGACATTGGTAGTTTTAGAAGATTCTCCGACGTTCACAGACTTCCAAGCAGTTTATAGAGGGCTTTCGTGGTAGTTTCGAACTGTTTCCGAGCAGTTATGGAGCGGTTCCGACTGGTGGCAACTCTTTCTCTCTCTAGATTTCAGTTTCTCTCTCTAAAACACTGTAGATGCTGGTTTGAAAATTTGTTTTAAGGCATACGAGGGAGAGGAATATTTGGGCTGGTGGGAGATGAGGGTAAACCCATAATTTGGTATACATTAAATGCTGCTGGGCCCCACATATCATAGGCTTTGATGATGTAGCAGTGCTAATAATGAAGGGAAAACAAAGTGGTACTATTTTTAATAATAAAATTCGTACAAATACTATTAATAAAATTAACCCATATATATGTATATGTGTGTGTGTATATCCTTATATTGATCCCTACGAAGATTCTTAAAGAGACCAAGCGTTAAAAAGACAATTCTTAGAAGAAAAAATACTTTTTTTTTTTTTTGGTATACATGTTGATGGAACCTTCAAAGGTCTATTTATAGTTTGAGAGAAAACTAGTATCTTGACTTTCGTCAAATCTTCTTCCTCCATATAAGAGAAAAATAAATCTGAGAAATTTCCATTTCTCTTAGTTTTTCATTTGTTATAACTTTATTTATTATAACATTGCACTACATCCCTTGCATGGTGCCAAGAGAACAGTATACGGTAATGATACCACTTTAAGAATACGATAACTTGCACAAGTATAAAACTGTATAAATTACGATAGATTTTGTAAATTTTAAAAAGCATACGGAAACTTACGTTTTTTTTTTTTTTAAACATTGAGATAGGGAGGATTCAAACTCTACAGCTTTAGGTGGAGTCAAGTGTTGTATTATCACTGTACTATACATGCAACCATGAAACTTGCATATTTAAACGACATAATTATTATAAAAAGTTGTAATAAATTTGTATATAGACCATCTAATGGCATGAAGGCGCCATAAAAGGACCCCATTAAAAGAAAGAAGCCATCCCTCAATATTCCACCTTATTTAATACTATGAAATGTATAAAAATAAAATCTCGAAAGCTCTAACTTATATGCCCTCATCAACTAATTAAAAAGACGGCCAAAATTTAAGGAATTGGTTTTTCTCAATGGATATCGATGTTGTGTGGTGCAAGCATTGCGTCAACTCTGTCGTACAATTTTGTCTTTAATCTCTCTTTTAATTAGGCTTTTTAGTGGGAAGGCTTTTGGCGCCAATAGCTTTGAGGGCACAATATTAATAATGCTTGGTCATGAAAAGATATCAAAGACGACAAAGCACAAAAAGAAGAAAATATTAGACCCTTTAGGTAGGGGCCGGATCTATATTTTCGAGGATATACAAGAATAAAACAACTTAACATGTTCAGAGATATTCGTAATAATTTGTGTGTACAATAATAAGGGTTGTTGTTGAAGAAGTTATCAGGCCACAGCTTATCTTAAATACTATGTGACTTTTGTTAAATCATGTCACTTCGTGCATATATATCTTCCATATTATAATTGATATCTGACATGTACCTCACTCGATTGGTAAGAATTAGACGACTTAATTTTTACATTGAGAATGATAAAAATAAAGAAAAAAATATAAAAATGTTACAAAAAAATTTATAGAGATTCACTGAATTATGTCCATTTTCAATCCCTAATAATTCGCTAAAAAAAAAAAAAAATTTTACTTACCAAGAAAATCACAACCCTCAAGAAGAGATGCGTGCATATCCTCTTACACTAGATGTCTTCCAATTTACTTTCTCCTTTCTAGAATGTTGTCTAAAGGTTTCTGCACATATGATTATTTGGAAATTTATATATATACTACCAATATTATTATAATGGCCGATGTTATGTATTCATGTAGTGAAATAAAAAATGACTACCAAATATTCACAAAATACAATAGGTGGTCCACACCCAACACACATCCGCTTTATCTTTTTCTAATTATCACCACCAAATGTTGCCTTTCTAGCCATATGCGATTTTGCATATATATAGTGTAAAACTAGGCCCACAAGCTAACAGCTTGTTTGGTTCACAAGCTCAAACTAATATTTTTAAACTTTTTTTTATATTTTTCTCAAAAAGTTTTTGTCTTTTTCCCAAAAATTTTTTTGTCTTTTATGAAAATTCAAAAAAATTTACTATTGAAACTTAAAAATTTTAACTCAAACTCATTCACCAAACAAACCCTAAGTCATTAATTATCATTGTTTTGTTCGATATGGTAAGGTCAACAATATTACTCATAAATTCTCCACTACTCGCTTTATCTATGCAACGCCGTTTCGAATATATGTACACCTGAATTCGGATTTAAATAACCAGAAAAACCAATTAGTTACTAAAAGAAATTAGAATAACCCAACTTGAATATATGTGGTTAAAGCCTAGTATGTGTGTGTGTGTGTGTAGATATATGTAATATATAGGCAGCTAGGCTATAACAAAGAATAAAGCCCGTAAATCGCGAATCCTTTTGGGTCACACTAATAGTACATAAATAGTGACACAGACAAGATCATAAGTAGAGACAATCATCTTTATTCACTTGTTTGTTTTTCAAAATAAGTTTCAAAAAGTAAATGATTTTTCCTTCTTCTTTTCTCTACTGATATCTGTGCATATATTTTCTTATAAAACTTTACACCTTTATAATTTTGATTTTAAACTTTTTTAAATATACTTATTTTAAAATGGAAAGCTGGATCCACCGTTATGCATATATGACTAATTATGTACATAAAATTGACTAAGTTTGTATCAATATATCGTACCAGAAACAAAAGTGTGTACGAACCACAAAACTTGCTCATGCTTTTGGAACTAGTAATCCTCATGAGCTTACACGTTAATGATATATGTCCTATAACAGTTAATTTGTACGTGGGCATGCAGAGAATATATATATATATATATATATATATATATTCATATACACATACACACACATACATGTTTGGCTTTAGGAGCATATATTTCTCTTTGAGTTAATCATTGAGATATTCCATGAGTGGCCCATGTGTATATATTTTCGATCTTGTTTTGTTAATTGTATTTTTCTTTGTATTCTTTTATGACAATTAGGCTGCGTAAGAACATGTTTTTATTATATATAAAAAAATTAAAAAAGTTGATATCAATTACAAAGAATATGTCCCTCTTTGGCAATCAACTTGGTCAGATTTATGTTCCTCTCTTACGCTATTTAGATTTGTGGCCCTCTTATTTAGAATTTTATATGTGCGTGTATTAAACTTTCTAATTATTATTTTCTTCACCCCTCTCTCTTCTCTCCTCCATCGGTGCCTCACTAATCTCCTCTGCCAAGCACAAGATTGACTCTGTCGTCGCGCGCGATATCTTGTGACGCATCACTCTGCTAACGTCGTCTGACCTTGTGCGACGTTCCCCAATGTCGCGCGGTTTCCTACATTGATTTTTGAGCGAATAAGGGAGATTTGAAGGGACATGACAAAGCTAACAAAACATGTCAATCTCCGTATCGAACTCATGCTCGCACTGCACCGACCATCTCTTGTCTAGCTGTGAAATTAGTTGTTGCCGCTACAGAGGATCCATTGATGGTGGATTAGTCTCTAAGTGGGAGATTGTTAAGTTATAAAGTTCTAATGAATGCCCTACACTACTGAAAGGTTTACGTTATTGACAGTTGTTTCATTAAGGGAAGTTTGAGAATTTCATACAATTGTTACTTTGATTGTACTAACTTTTCTTTTATAAATATGGGATATCATCATTAGGTTCGAATATGAGAGTGGGTAGAGAAAGAAACACATATAATTTGAGGATGTGCAAGTTTCTCTTATAAACGTATTGATTTTATATATGTAATGAATTATTGTAGTGGTTAAAATTATGGCATATATAGTTTCTTACGTAAATTTTTATTGGTTTCAGGGAAATACAATTAGAGCGGCTAATTTTTTAACATGAAACTGCAATTAATATATAAGTACCTTAATGATTTCAGGGAAAATCATAATCAAAGGTTCCAAACCATAAAACCAGTAACGAACCTAACTAAGAATAGGATATCCTCGATCAGTTCGTTTATAACACTAGTAAAAAGTTGACCAGCTTCAACCATGTTCTTTAAACACTGTAATTATATTGTTAATGTGGTACAATTAGTACTAATTAGCCTCGATCAGAAAGGTTTAGTTCTTTTTTTGCTACGGCAAAGGTCTTTTAGTTCCCTTATTACAAGGCATAGATTTGGCCCTCATATATATTCACTGTCTGGTCATATTATACATGTATATCTATATCTACATCTATATTTATGTGCGTGTGTGTGTATATATCCACGTTGTTGTCAACGATCAGCATTACATATAAGCGTTAATTGGGAGAAAATATGACATGAAATATTACTTTCAAGTTTTCATTAATTATTTCTAGGAATAGAGGGATATATTGCCATATCACAAATTAATCAGCCAGCACCATTCATTTTTTTTATTTTTTTATTTTTTTTCGTTTACATAAATCACGTCATCAAAAACAAATTAAAGACCTAGGAATTAGAAAAAGAAAAGCTCAAGAGAATAATTATAAACATATAATTAACATCACATGATATAAATAAATTTTTCTTAATTTTTCTTGTACAAAGTTAAAAGTTTTGTAGTGGAAAAAAAAAAAAAAAAAAAACCTCTACGAAGAAAAATGATTAAAAAGTGATAATATACTATAATTAACATTATGAATAATAGTTCTTGTCATCAATGGACGCCTTTATAACCAACGAGATCTCCCTGCCCTTCAACTTTCCGTTCATTAAAAAAAAAAAAAGATTGCAAGGGTTATTATAAATTTAAATGTATAAAATAATTTTTTTAAAAATAAAGATGCTATGGTTTAATATTAATTAAAATATAAGAGATTTAGAAGAACAATATTTATTGTTATTTTGATTCAATAAATGAAATAATACTAGAAACATAAAATAAAATGATGACAAACAACTATCCAAATATCAAATTTTAATTAAATGAATGTATAACATAGGTAATATACCCAATTTACTAGATAATTTATTTAGATTCTATTTAAATAAAATATTAATGAAAATATATCAACAAGTTAAAAATAAATTGCCCACCTTATTCACATTTATTAAGCTCTCTAAGTTCAATGCTCATTAATTGTCATAAACTTTTTTTTTTTACCAACTACCCAATTCATAATAACCGTTCGATCAATATCTAATGATTAAGGTAGTGATAACCATGCATAAGTAAATATTAAAATAACATTGAAATCTCATCCATATATATATATATATATTTATATTTTTTTTTCCCTAAGTTTTGAACTCTTGCCACTTGATCTCAGTCCCCATTTTTTCTAGTACTTTTGGTCTCCAAATTTTTATATTCTAGACTTACCTCCATAGATCCATCTGTCAATTCGGTGTGTAAACTTCCTTTACATGCAAAAGTTTGAGGCCTACGGTGGTACTCATTATTTGAATTTTTTTTGTTTTAAACAAAGATTTGCTGTCCTTTTGCTTTGAATTGATTGAAAATTCAAAAGGTTGTTGTTTTTTTTTTTAAGTGATAATTGATAAATGACTACGATCAAATCTAAACTAATGAAAAAAAAAAACACCAAAAATCAAATCAAATGTCTTGACAAAAATATCATCTTCTAAATTTTAGGGAAGTGCAAATTAAAAAAAAAAAAAAAAAGTTCGAGGGACTAATTGGTCTTTTTCTCCATCCCTCTATTGCTTGTGCACTATAGCATGCGTCGACTCTAGTGTTACATTGGTAACAATATTGTTTATGTTCCTTAACCTTGGAGAATACCTCATATACAGGCCACTGACATTGGACAATAGCTCCATATATAGCCATTTAACATCGGACGATAGATTTCAAGCCATCTCATAGGAAGAGATAAAAAAGGAAAGGAAAATTAGAAGAATAGCTATTGCTTGTAACGACTAAAAAGCACCAAAAAAGAATTTACCTAAAAATAATAATAATAAATAAAGCACCAAAAGAGAAAGTATAATGCATATACATGTATTAGGTAAGAATGAGGAAGCAATTATTGTGGTTTGTTTGCTTTTTTTTTTTTTTTTTCCTTTTCTTAATAGGAAAAATTATATTTAAGTTAAACAAAAATATAAAGTACTAATAGAAATATGTATGACCCAATAATATATTAGCAAAATCTTCAATTAAAATCGGTTTCATTCAGTAGGAAAAGAAAATCTCACTTCAAACCCAATAACAATAGAATTTTTTGTTAGAAAAATGGCTTAAGAATCCTTATTGGGTACCATTTTGAGGTTTATTTTGAGCGAGACCCGCAACATATTTGTGACAAATCAAGATTGATATATATTCTCCTTTATGTTGAGTTAGAAACCCATGAAAGTGGAAATGTTGGAAATAAGCAAAGAGAAATTACTAATCCCACATGGGAAAATAAAAAAGTCATTGCTCCTTTTTAATCATATAAAATGTCAGTAGTCCCATATGGGAAGGATTGAAAGTCATTGCTTCTCCTTAATTCTATAAAAGATCAAGCAACTGTTTTCATTACTTTACCATA
Organism: Ficus hirta; assembly: GCA_038430175.1. Taxonomy (NCBI): domain Eukaryota; kingdom Viridiplantae; phylum Streptophyta; class Magnoliopsida; order Rosales; family Moraceae; genus Ficus; species Ficus hirta. The sequence goes on along the minus strand of CM076593.1, from coordinate 14,056,730 downwards.
TGGGACATTTTTTTTTTTCAACATTCCCACCTTTATAGGTGCACATTAAAAATCAATTTCTTCTTTACTCGTTTATCATTTTGAATATATGGAATATTATACGTCTAAAAAATACTTAAATCCCAAATATGGCCCACTATAAATTACTCTTTTCTTCTCACCTCGAAATGTGGTTGTGGCCAATAGGGACCTAGTCTTGGCAATCTGTTTATTTATCTATTTTTGGACCTTATTACATACTAAGGGGATACTATGAATTCCTAAGGAAAAAAAATATTATTTTACTAAATTCTTGCAAAAAAAGACATATGTATCCATTTATGTACGCTGAAGAAATATCCTTCTTTTTGTATATCGAAACATTTTGATAGCAAAAAATCATGCTCTCAAAAAGTACGAGTCAGGTTGTTGATGATTTAGGAAAGTTTTAAATATTATACAGGAAAAAAAAAAGAACTTTATTATATAAATCTTTATTATATTTTACTTTATAATATTTTGTCATATCAATTAAAATTAATATATTATTTATAATTTTTATATTAATTAACATCAAAATATTACATTAACAAAAAAATTCAGTTGACATGTTTTGCTTGGTTTGAGGACCATGATCAAAAGAAACGGGAGGTTCTAATTCCAGGATGAAACTGTATAAAATAAGAGTGTCACGTATAATTTCTTTGAGAAGAGTGTGATACCACCACCTATCAGGCCCGATGAGCAGTCCACGGAGCTACATCTCTACTCACGTGATCCATGCGCGTTGCTCTCTCCAAGAGTTTGGCCGCCTATCCTAGATCTTCTCATTGTCAAAAAGATTTTGGGCTCCATGTGGTTTAGTATCATAACATTGTTAAAAGACATACGTATCAAATCATTTGTGTACTTCAAGAAAGAAATATGAATTCATTTATGATAATATGACAGGTTCATTAAAGAGACTTCAGTGAGCCTAACGTTTATTAATTAAGCAAATACACCATAACAATATTAATGTTGGGGATAAAGTGCAACTAGATTTTTCTTTTCCTTTTTGAGGGAGAAAAAAAAAAAAAAAGAGCAAGCTAGAGATCAGTCCATCAACTATATTTCGGTCATCTGATATATCCTAGAATCCATAATTTTACGGAACAAAAGTTATCAATCAATAAAAATGGAGGTAGCGTTGTGATGTAGTCGTACACATGGCCATCCAAAAGGTTAAGATAACGAAACATAATGTGGAAAGTAATTCGCCAAAGTAGGGTATGAACATCATCTAATAACCCTATAAAAACCGACAAAATACCATAGTGTACGTCAATATCTCTGGTCATATGCATTATATAATCCATATTTATTTTATTGAGATAAAAATAATTTCATGTATTTAAGACTTTGTTATAATTTTTTTACGATACAGTGGTTTTTTTGTATTTAAGATAAATAAAAAGTCTTTCTCATATTTCAAATTTCAAAGCTCTTACCTAAATCTTTCATCCACTGAGTTTGCTTAGCAAGTTGGACTTGTACTACAAAGTAACACAATTAGTTGACATATAAACATCTATATATTGGTTGAATTAATCCACCAAAGAATTCACGTTATTAAGTCGATGTTGTACAATTTTCACATAGTTAAGAACTCATTTCATAGATTTTTTTTTTTAATTTATAGCGTCAAATCTAACATACCACTAATTTGTAAATATATGATACTTTTGACGTGTCTGTGTTTTAATTATGTCCAATAACAAAAATCTTAAATAAAGAAGAAAAATAACTTTTGAATGTAAGAGAAAAACATTGATTTTTAAGAAAAACAAATCATATAATTAAAAAAATTAGAACATTGAAAACTTTATCAAGAAAAACTCAAAAAAGATTAAATATTCATCTCTCTCTATATATATATATATAAAACATCATAAGTCTCATATGAAAATTATTAAAAATATAATGTAAAAAAAAAGTAACGTTGTCGTGAAATTTTTATACCCTTATCGCGTCCGTGCTTGTGTCGAACCCTTGACTTGCCACGTCCTTATAATGTTTTGTGTCTAAAAATCACATCAATTTAATTACAGAGAAAATTGTGGGAATAGTCTATTTAATGCATATGTTTAGAATTTTTACCCCACTATTCGGATTTTTGTTATGCTGATCACTTATTATTTGATATTGTAAGAGAGTAAAAATCATAAAGCTATTATAAATGTGATAATATTGTGGAGATGTGCTCTTTTTTAGTATTTTTCAAAAAATTTCTTAATTAAGCGTGTCGGGTTGGCCCATTTAATAACCCGTTGTGCTTGAACAGCCCATGATGCCCGGCCGATTTTCACATCTATAGGCTCAAATTTGCACAGCTAGGGTTTAGTCTAACATGCGCCACCGTCCAACGTGGCCCCAAACCAACACGCATCTCTCTTGCTAGTCGCGCCAAACCAGATCCAATGCGACCCCGGCGCACAGAAGCCGGCACCCAAAGAATTCCCCCACTATATAAACGCCGGGCCCAATGGAAGCCCATTAGGCCCACTTCGATCCGAAGGCCGAAACCCCCTCCGTATGCGCAAGTTAACCTAGTGCATCCTCGCGGCGCACAATAGCCGCCGTCTTCTGTAACTCGTTATCGTTCTCCATGGGATGCGCTTTACCCTCCCCCTCCTCATTTCCCCGCCACTTTCCACTTTCACACACTCTCCCTTTTTCTCTTTTCATTTTTCAGTTCGTTTTTTACCGTTAAAACATTGACCCATTTCAGGTACGTGTCTCTCACACACACACACATCATATATATATATAATAGACATTTGAATGTTGGAATTTCTGTTCGTTTTGATGTGAAAATGGGGGGATTTGTTTGTAAGGGGTGAAGTATTTTAATGGGTTTTGATCTGTTTTTGGAATGACCCAATTGAGATTATGGTAATTTGAATGGATCAAAATGGATTGGAGATCGTTATTTTAGTAGGAAATTTAGTTGCCATGTAAGTTTTTCTGGTCTATTTTTGTGTTCTTTGATTGAATAATGTTGGTGTTGTAAGTAATTAAGTAGGAAGTGGAAGTTTGAAGATAAGAAAGAGGAACAAGAAGACCAATTTTTTCAGTTTCTAAGCTCTTAATTTGACTAGAATGGTTATTGAGAGAAAAGACTGATGATTGTTATTAGCTTGTGTTGTGATTTTTAAGGTTGTTACAAGATCATCATGTTTCTAATGTACTTACTTCTTTTTTTTTTTTTTCGTGGTGTTATGTATCCGATTTTGTTCCATGGATTTTGTTTTCAAGCTGCTTCTATAGTTTCTTTAGTATTTTGGAGGAAGTATGTCTGAAGGAACAAGTCTAGTGGTGGAATCTTCTGAGAATGGCACAGATTTATCCCAAGATGATGTTGGCACGATGGGGGAAACGCCCGAGGACTCGATTTTGTCACGGCAGACATCGGTGAATCTTGTTCCGTTTATTGGCCAGAGGTTTGTGTCTCAAGAAGCAGCATACGAATTCTATTGCAGTTTCGCAAAGCAATGCGGATTTTCGATCAGACGCCATCGCACTCGGGGGAAAGATGGGGTTGGCCGGGGAATCACGAGAAGGGATTTCACCTGCCACCGCGCTGGATATCCACAGATGAAGCCATCTGAGGATGGGAAGATGCAGAGGAACCGGAAATCCTCGAGGTGTGGTTGTCAAGCTTATATGCGGATTGTTAAGCGAGCAGACTTTGATCATGTCTCCGAATGGCGCGTCACGGGCTTTAGCAACATCCATAACCACGAGTTGCCGAAATTTAATGAACTTGCCCATCTTCCAACTTGCTGCACAATATCTTCTGATGACAAGAGCCGGATTTGCATGTTTGCGAAAGCCGGGATGTCTGTGAGGCAAATGATGAGGCTGATGGAGCTAGAGAAAGGTGTTAAGCTTGGTTGCTTACCTTTTACTGAAGTAGATATGAGATACCTACTGCAGTCTTTTAGAAATGTTGAGAGAGACAATGATGCTATTGATCTTATTGCTATGTGCAAGAAACTGAAAGATGAGAACCCGAACTTCAAATATGACTTTAAGATAGATGGCACCAACAGGTTGGAGCACATTGCCTGGTCTTATGCTTCATCTGTTCAGTTGTATGAGATGTTCGGTGACGCCGTCGTTTTCGATACGACTCACCGTTTGGAGGCCTATGATATGTTGTTGGGAGTTTGGCTTGGAGTAGACAACCATGGAATGACTTGTTTCTTTGGTTGTGTGCTTCTGAGGGATGAGACTATCCAATCTTTTTCCTGGGCCTTGAAAGTAAGAAGTTTACGGCGTATTACTAAGGCGATTGGCCATTATCTTTTCATTATCAATTCAGCTGAAAAATTATTGACAAATGAATAAAATACCGACGAAAAATAACTCATAGTTAATGTGTTCTTGACGAGTCTATGGTACCGTTGCATCACCACAAGTATGACGGTACAATAGAAGGTTCATTCCGTAAAAATCAGAATTGCAACAGTGATAAATAGCGGTTTTCTTTCCTACAAGGATCATTTTCTTTCTTTAAGTTTACCTTCGGGTTCTCAATTTGTCCCTAACATGTATGATGTTGTCAACAGGCATTTTTGGTGTTCATGAAAGGAAAGGCTCCGCAGACGGTACTAACAGACCACAACACATGGCTGAAAGAGGCCATTATTAATGAAATGCCTCAAACAAAGCATGCATTTTGTATATGGCACATCGTAGCAAAGTTCTCGAACTGGTTTTCTATGCTGCTTGGATCGCGTTACGATGAGTGGAAAGCCGAGTTTCATCGGCTTTACAACCTAGAGTTGGTTGAAGATTTTGAAGAAGGATGGAGAGACATGATCAACAAATATGGGGTCCATACAAATAGGCACATTATCAGCTTATATGCACTACGTACGTTTTGGGCTTTAGCCTACTTGAGGCACTTTTTCTTTGCAGGAACGATGCATCCATCTCAGGCAGACTCGATCAACGCCTTCATCCAACGATTTTTGAGAGCGGAGTCGCAACTAGACCGCTTCGTACATCATGTAACCTTCATAAACTCGTTTGTTTGTTTGCTGATTTATTTCTTCTTTTGCTTCGTTTAGTAAGTTCGTCTTTCATCCTATAAGCGTACCACTTTAACACCCTTTTTCTTTTTTGCAGTTGGCTGACGTTGTTGAGTTTAAAGATCGGGCAGGAGTAAAGCAAAAGATGCAACAGAAGCTGCAGAAAGTCTGCCTCAAAACAGGCTCACCAATTGAATCACACGCTGCGTCTGTTCTCACTCCTTACGCCTTTGGCAAGCTCCAAGAGGAGCTCGTGCTGGCACCGCAGTATGCCTCCGTTTTAGTAGATGAGGGTTGTTTCGAAGTCAGACACCATGCACAAACGAATGGGGGTTGCAAAGTGATCTGGCTTCCTTGCCAAGAGCACATCAGTTGTAGCTGCCACGAGTTTGAGTTCTCAGGCATCCTATGTAGGCATGTTCTCCGTGTCCTCTCAACAAATAACTGCTTCCACATCCCGGACCAATACCTTCCAACCCGTTGGCGCGATACCAGCTCATCAACTTCCACCTACGCCTTTCAGAATCCGCCCATAAGAGACCACTCCGAAAAGGTCCAGTTCCTCGAGTCCATGGCTTCTAGTCTTGTCACAGAATCAATCGAGACAGAGGAACGCCTGGATACGGCTTGTGAGCAAATATCCATGGTGTTATCGCGGATCAAAGACCTTCCTCGTGCAATGCACAACGTGAATGACACCTACAATTGTCCACCGGATTCACTGATTCTTCAGGAAGTGGAAGACGCGAATGGAATTGTTCGGTTCACGATTGGGAATCCTCATGAATCGATTTCCTCAGGAAAGCTCAAGGAAAGAAGAGCAAGAGACGGAGTTGATCTTGCTAGGAAAAGAAGGCATTTTTCGGGGCCGTGTTGTGGACAGTTTGGACATGATGCATCTGAATGTCATCTAATGGGAAGTGATCATTTGAATGGAGATGCACTTGGGTACTTGTAGGGCATAGCACTGAAAATGTAAGTAGGTGTATACACTACTAGCTGATTTTAGCGTCAACCTTATGTGGTTTAGCTTTTACCCGTACAAAGTCTATTTATAAATATATATATATATATATATTTTTTTTTTTGGTCAACTCTTCCCAAAGAGTCCGGGCCGGAGCTAGATTCGACACACATCGTAGAGAAAATAGAGAATCTACGCTTCTTAATTTGCGTCATTCTCTTAGAATTCTGTCCTTCTTAGCTGACATATAATTAGCAAAAATGAGGCGAAAATTTTACTGTGTTTTAAGAAATTGTGTTTTAAAAAATGTTGTAAATCCATGTACTCTTTTTAGTGAAAGAGCATTCCTCTAAATTTCCATTTTTTTATATACGTCATGGTCTTTTTAATCCATATTAGTCTTTTTATTTGAAGTATATTTATACGTAAGATTTTTCAACCGTCTCTTTGGTGGAAGGTTCTTCCAACGTTGTCCCTCCAACATAACATTAAATGAGTAAGACACGATAATAAATTAGTAATCCAACAAAAATACAACGTAACACATGATAAATTAAAAAGAGGTGTATTGTAGATGTCACACCCGATGAAAATTTGGAACTACTCTCGAAATGAAAAGCTTTTTTCTAAGGATTTTTAGTACTATTATCGGCGTTTTGCCTTGTGGCCTGCAATACACAATTGGAGGTTGGCTTTTATTCATCACTAATTGATGGATTAATGGGAGTAACCAAATATTTTAACCAACCAGTGTTGACCATCTTAAGAAAACAACAACATATGTCACTACTACATGCATAGTGTAACGATAAATTCATACTTGACTTTATCATGAAGTGTAGCGTTCATATCCTCGCTTCAAGTTCAAAAAAAAAAAAAAACCAACAAACAAACAATTATCTCAACATATTGGTACTAAATTAATGAAGGCCAAGTCATTTGGCAATCAAATAAAAAAGAAGAATCTGTCTATATCTTGGTAATTTGCTTTTTGACATCACTTTATATGTAGCAGCTGGTAATGTTCTAATATCATACATCTTGATACTATTTTCTCTACACTTTCTATTAACAAGCCCACCTTTCAAAATATTCTCAATAAATTTGTAATTCCAACTTTGAATATAGTTTCTGCCCCTTTTGCTCCTTGCTGGAACCTTGGTTGTGTTTTATACCCTGCTCTATAACACATTTCAAATGATGATCACACTTTAGTGTTGTTCTTTCTCACTCTAAAAAAATATGTATATATATTTATATAGAATTAGGCATCACAAAATTGCATGAAATATACTAGACCATACCTTAGTCTGCAGCATCTTCAGCCAGGGAAACCTTGCTTAGCCTGCTCGGTAACGACCTGGGGGCGTTGCTCGAAACCCTTCTACCGCCGGCCTGGTGTTGGCGGCGGGAGCCCAGGAGTGCTCTCTTCGCGAGCGCTTTCTCCAAACTAGAGCTAGTTGTGCCATTGGTGTTAGGCTTTTTGTCTTGCAAATTCACTTGGTTGCCACTAGTGCAAGCCTCGACATCCCCAGCATTGGCCTTGCCAGAACCAGAAGCCATTTTCTAATATGTGAAGAGTGTGGAATTGGAAATGTGGGAATTTGAAGGTTGGTGAAGAATTGGCAAGAACTCTTCTAAGTTTTTATATTATTATTGGAGAAAATATCAAGCCTTTGATGGAAAAATAAGACTTGGGAAAATCATCAAGGGAATAATGTTTGGAAACAAGTGGGCTTTTTGGAGGAGCCCTATTCATAGAGAATCTTGATGTAAGAATTCTTACTCATGGAATATGTTTTCTTTTTTTCCTTGTCTTGTGTTGTAAGAAACAAAAGATGCACCAAAAGGCAATCGTCCTCTCTTACTCATTTATTTTTATTTATTTTTATTTATTTTATTTTATAGCAGTTTCTAATCAAAGTGTTTTTGGGTCTACAATTAATTATCAATAAAACTCAGTTATAAAGTTTTTTTTTTTTTTTTTTTTTTTTTTAAGAATCTCATTGCCACTGTACAATTTTGAATCGCCATAATACATCGCAATTATGTTAAAATTAAAAAAATAATATAAATTTAATAAGACTTGATAAAAATATGATAATTTAGATATGCCATAGAGGGTTTTTTTTTATATACTCTTTAAAAATTCTCATAATTATTAATGGTTTTTATATGTTATATAGGAGGGATAACTCTTTTATTACGTGTAGAACGATTCTTATTTTAAAAACAAAAAAGAGGAATATTAAAAACCAATTTTTAGCGGTTTGCATTTTGCAGTGCATGAAGAAAGTTCATTAAGTGGGAATATCACATTCTTGAATAAGAATCTTTACATGAAATGAACATGTTTTACAAACACCAATGATATGGTCAACTCCTCAACCAAAACTCAAAAATTGGAGTAATGCCAAGAGTCTTCATTAACACACGTAAAATTTTCAAGCCAATTAACAGGAAATGATAGGTCACATCATTTGACATGATATATTTTTTTTCATATTTCAAAAATTAAATCCAATCAAAATTACATAAAACAATTATAAAATTAATATATTCCCCTCCAAATCTAATGATTTAAAACTCGATCAGAAGAATTTTTAGATATACTTTATCAATTTGTATTATCGATTTAATAATCTATGCTAATACATATATCATGCACTAGATGATATACGTTTATATATATATATATATATTTATATCATCAACTTTCTTTGCTGTTTCTCTTTAGGAGTCTGGTTTATCAAATCTTGAGGACATGGTAGGATATATATCATGCAATTTTATTTTGAAAAATTATATTGAACTTTAATATGTTTCCTCTGGATGAGGTAGAACTTTTTATGTGTGCAATCCACTAGACGCTTCCCTACATTTTATCACTCGTAGAAACCTTAAAGTATATAGATTATTCTCATTTATCCCTGAATTTTAAAATAACTCACATTTTATTTTCTAAATTTTAAAATATTTCCACTTATCTTATAAATTTTGAATTTAACCCTAATTTACTCCTTTTTTATTATTATTATAATCTTAGTTCAAAACAGGTGGAAAAAAGAGAGAGAAATATATATATGTAGTTATGAGGTCTTTTTCTATTTGTTTTCAACAGAAATCTTAGCAGAATGAGTTTTAGAAGATAAATTTTCCTATTTTCTATTTGTTTTTAATTGAAATTCTGATAAAAAGAATAAAGTGTGCTTAAATCAAAATTCATGAGTTAAAAGTTGGAGTTTTTAAAATTTAAGAAATAAAGTAGGAATAATAGGAATATAAATGAAAATAATTCAAAATATATTAACATATATAAAGGATTAGCAAAAGCTAGATCATCAAGCACCAATTTTATTTTATATGGAAACCGATATCCAATATTCGTTATTCTTTAATTGTCTCTTTTGTTCTTTACTATCACCACTTTTTTAAGACCTTTTTCTTCATTTTTCCACCCACAAAATCAACTTTTTCCAAATTTTGGAGTTTTGATACCCGTATTTGTCAACATTTGAAGGCTCATACTTAAGAAAATCAAAAGCCTATGAGGAATACTCAACCCTCCATCTCATCTTGCCTGCCTTACACCTGTACACCTTTTCTTCTACACCATTTGGATTCAAATATAAAATGATTATATGCATAGTCATGGTATGATAATTCTATGTCTATAATTAGGCCTAGTATTAGAATATCTCAAAAGGGTGTTAAAGAGTTCAACAATACTATGATAGGATATGAAAAGAAATAAACTGTCAATCTGTATCAAAAACGATTAATTTTATATTCTTTTATCAGATCTAATATTTAAATATGTATATCGTAACAATTTAAAAATAATTGCTTAGTTTAATTATCCGTAAGGTTTTTAAGTAAAAAGGACAAATTTGCCTTCAACTTTCTATCATCATTCATAAGAAAATGCCTGGCTATGGTTTCTCAAGAAAGTGTGATTGGCTAGGCACCTAAAAGCTCAGTCACAATTCTAAAACATGTGCATAAAGAATTCACAGCATAAAGCCAAAAATGTACTAAGATAGGAAAGAGTGACAAAGAAAGACAGACAGAAAAAAAAAAAAAAAAAAAAAAAAAAAGGGCCCAAAATGCACACGTGCCTCTACGTATGAAACTATACTCTTTTTTATTTTTTAGATAAAAATTATATATTAAAAAAAAAAAAACTAAAGGAGTAAATGTGACTTTATCTTTTGGTAGCAGAATACCTTTATAGCAAAGTTTTGAGAACCAACCATTGTCCCTCTGTGTGAATACTTGATCAAAATGCCTCTATGCTTTTAGCTTTTAACCCCCTTTGGGAATCTTTACCCATCAAGCAACCTTTGCTCCAAGCTATTCTCTAATTTCTCTCTCTCTCTTTTTTTTTTTTTTTTATTGGTCACGCCAAAAAGCCATTCAATGATATAAAAACTATATCGTATTAGTTTTCCTAACTTTCCCAGTTGTGGTCAGCCTGCATGAATTCTAACTCCTCTTGGACGCAGAAGAAATGCCAAAAACCATGGCGGTCACACACGCAGATCTCGCCCCGAGCCGCCGGAGAACCGACTTGGGCAGCAAACTCGGTGTCCTCCTCATAGTCCTCACCATTCTCTGTGGCTTGTTTTGCTTCATTCTCTGCCTAATTGCTGAAGCCACTCGTTCAGAGGTACATGTAGTACTACCTATAACTCTCTCTCTCTCTTTTTGAATTATGAAAATGACCTCCTTTTTTTTTTTTGGTTCGATGTGAGATGACATTATAGATAACATGGATAGACAAAAACGAGGGCCGATATGAATGTGTGTATAGCGGAAGCGGGAAAATGCCATTGTTGTGTGCGGCAAGCGCGTTTGTGGGATTGGCAATTGCCATGATGATTGAACACACATTCATGATGATTGCAGTTAGCAAGCTCCCACCTTCCGCTTTGGTCACTTTGGACCCGGATTTAGGCTCTTCTAGGACCTTGACATGCCAAGCCGGTTTCTTCTTTGTCACAACTTGGTAATACCAACATGCCCATCTTTTTATTTACTGCCATTTTTCATCTCAATAATAACATTAAACTCCATAAAAGTTAAACACCACGACACATAAACGGACCCGTATCAATAATATTCGACCTGTGAATTCGTGATTGGTTATTATTATTATTATTATTTTTTTTTTTTGGTTCAGGATTTGTTTTGCTGTTGGGGAGATCTTGTTGTTGATTGGGATGAGTGTGGAGTCAGGGCATTTGAAGAATTGGTCAAGGCCAAGACCAAGTTGCCTTGTGATAAGAGAAGGCCTTTTCTCAGCAGCTGGGGTGTTTGCCTTGGCTTCAGTTTTCCTTGCTGCTGGGCTGTACTTGACAGCTCTGAGGGCTCAGAGGACATCTCAAGAGCACGAGAATGTGCGGCAGCAAATTCTCGAGGCCGCAGCCCTCTTTGAGTCACCACCGAGGTCGCCCGGCCGTCAACGTATCGCCGCCATTGCCAGAGAGGATCCTGTATTCAGAGAGGATCACAGTAATGACCAAGCAAGTTTTGTGTTTCCGTTGAATTATACGAAGGACCCAATTTTAGTCTAATGCTTAAAGGGCAAGTTAAAAAGAAAAAAAAAATGTAAATTCATACTTGATTTTGTGTACAGACATTTTTTTTTAAATTTTATTTGGTTGCAATTCAAGATTGGAATGGAAATGGTTATCTTAACTAGTCAAAAGGCTTTTTAGTTAAGATGGTAAAGCCATATACATTAGACCTTTATTTAAACCCCAACAATAAAGAGTGGAAAAAAAAATCTAAAAGTAAGATATTTCTTCAATAAAAACCCTTCATTTTCATTATTTAGTAAGAACTGTCATTTTTCATTTGGATATGAAATTTAGTTTTAGTCGTTTAATTAATAATTTTATATCTTACACTATAAATTTTACATCAAAGAGCACTTTGATATTTATTGATCAAGTAATTAGTATAGAAAAATCAAACGACTTTAATGACTCTTTAATTTCCGTTTGTTTAGAACTCTTTCTCATATGTTTGGTTGGTTCAAATGACAACATCGAATTGAAAGAAATAATAAACCAAACAGCAATGCTGTCCACAAATCACTGCATGAATAACGCTTCAAGCTATGGAAATGGCTGTTGGCTATTGTTATCGATTAAAAAAAAAAAAAAAAAAAAGGGGATAAATTTCATTTTTCGTATTCCAAACTTGGAACGTATTTTATTTAGTTCTCTTATATACAGACGTTTCATAATTAGTTCTCGCCTTCTCGGTCTATAAAATTTTCTTTTATTGAATCCGCTAAAAGGTGGATGAAAAATGACATGCGAGACCGGACACAATAAGTAGAAGCATTTTGTTAAGCAAGCTCCAAAAGCAAAATTAACAAAAACAAATTTATGGGGGTGTTTGGTATGTAAGTTTGAGTTAAGATTTGTAAGTTTAAATAGTGATTTTAGTTGACTTTTTTAGAAAAAATAAAAAACTTTTGAAGAAAAAGATAAAAATTGAGTTGATGGTGATATGTGTTGGGAAATTTGCTGAGATAGCTGGGTATGGGTAAATGGGTTATGAGACTTTGGGTGGGTTGGCTCATGGGATAGTGGTTAGAATACTTTGTGGGCCTAAAGATGTTGGTTTTGAGTTTTGGAAGGCTCAACTTAAGAGGGACAGTCCAGTACAAAAGTTAGAGGAGCTTCCAGGATCAAACAAATAGTTCTACTTTTTAGTTATCAAAAAAAAAAAAAAAATTGTTATAATTTTTTAGCAAAATATTTATATATATATATATAAATACACATATATTTGCTATAAAAAAGTAGTTATAGTTTTTTTTTTATAGGTTATAGTTATTCTTTAGGGGGAAAAAAAAGTTCTATAATAATATATAAAACCGTTAAACTGTATTAGATTTGTTAACTTTACATGTTATTTTTAAAAAAATGTTGATCAGATTAACAATATCGTTGATATATTATAGTGTTTGATGGATGCATTACATGCATTAGGGGAGAAATTCTAATGAAATAATTAATTTTCTTTTCTTTTTACTTGGGGAGAAATTCTCAGTTTTCCAGGATCGATTTTTTTTTTTTGGTTGAAATGATCCTTTAATTTAAAAATATTAATTCTTTCCCAAAAAAATTCCTACTAATTTTACAAAATGACAGCATAATTGTTTTGTTTTTAAGTAAAATCACATAATAATTATAGTATATTTAAACACTGATACAATTTTTTTTTTTTTTTGAGAAATAGCATTGATACTATTTTTAATATAATACATTTTTACTATAATAAAAATATAAGATTAAAAAACTAATATCAATTAACGGTTCTTTTACGATTTATATTTATCTAGAGTGGTTCTAAGAAAAATATATGTATGAAAAAAAAAAAAGTAATGTCCTCTTTTTTATAACAGAAAAAAATAAAGTATTTTAAGTTAAAAAAAAGTATTTTTACCCAAAAAAAAAATCTTGATAATTAGAATAACTAATTTATTATTCTAATTTTCTATTAAAAATTATTATTCTAAAAATAATTATTTCATATTAAAAAAAAAAAGGAAAGAAACCTAAAATCTCGTTATTATAAGATTAAGAACCACCTTTCCAAAAATCAAAATCCAAACCCTCATTCAATCTCTCAGTCTCTCTCTCTCTCTCTCTCTCTCTCTCTCTCTCTAGAATTTAAGGTTTTGGCTCTCAATTTCGCTCAACATTCGAATTGAATCGCTTCAATTTGGTCTCGGTTCTCTCCACGTTCCGTCCGATCGATCGCCAATCCGCCGAGCACTCTCTCCGGTTAGGGTTTTTCGTCGGAAAAGAATCGGAGCTTGAGAGCAGAAGCAGAAGAAGACAACCATGTCGCTGAGGCCGAGCGCGAGGACTGAGGTCCGCCGGAACAGGTACAAGGTGGTGGTTGACGCCGACGAGGGACGGCGGAGGAGAGAGGACAACATGGTCGAGATCCGCAAGAGCAAGCGCGAGGAGAGCCTTCTGAAGAAGCGCCGCGAGGGCCTCCAGGGCCAGCAATTCCCTCCCGCTCCTCACCCTTCCAATCTCGAGCGACGGGTTTGTCCCCTTTTTTTCCCTTAATTTTCTCTTGATTTTTCTTCATCCTAGTTTTTTTTTTAAATTTACTTTGAACACATTTAGGGTTTCATTGGGTGTTTTTGCTAGATCGGATTGGGATTAATCAATTCGGGGGTTTTGGCACCCATTTAAGATTGTTTGGGAGATATTAAAATTGGAAATGCTTGAGGGATTTTCCTCTTTTTTTCCCTCCTACCAAACAAGCTCTTTAGTGGCAAACACGGAAGTGTGAATTTTTTTATTTTTTTTGGTGTTCTGATTGTTATTGGTTGAATTATTCTGTTTGTAGTTGGAGAGTCTTCCTCAGATGATTGCTGGAGTTTGGTCTGATAATACTAATTTGCAACTGGAGGCAACCACGCAGTTTCGGAAACTGCTTTCCATTGGTATTTTCTCACGCTCATATTCATTTAGGCTTGTCTATTTTGATGTTTGATAGGGTAATAATGACAGTGATGATATATCTTTGTGCTTATTTTTTTACGAAAACAATCAAAATTCTTGCTTGCAGAAAGAAGCCCCCCAATTGAAGAGGTTATTCAATCCGGGGTTGTTCCTCGATTTGTTGAGTTTCTTGTCAGGGAAGATTTCCCACAGCTTCAGGTCTGAATTGTGTCCCTTGTCTTATTGCCTATTGGTTTTTGTCGGCTTTATGTTTTATTTGTTTATTTATTTTTTGGTATTCTTTGTGTTTTGTTGATGTAGTTTGAGGCTGCTTGGGCCCTCACAAACATAGCATCTGGAACCTCAGAGAACACTAAGGTGGTTATTGATCATGGGGCAGTTCCAATATTTGTAAGGCTGCTTGGTTCTCCGAGCGATGATGTTCGTGAACAGGTACATATTATAGCTAACTGATTATGTGTTTTAAAAGGAGGAGCTTTTTTAGTGGGGGGAAAAAAACACCTAAGTGGAAATCAGCTTTTTTTTTTTTTTTTCTCCGTTTTGTCTTAATACCTGGATTTTTTTTTTTCCTGAAATTGTAGGCTGTGTGGGCACTGGGAAATGTTGCTGGTGATTCCCCTAGATGTCGTGATCTTGTACTTGGCCATGGGGCTTTGCTTCCACTGCTGGCGCAGTTGAATGAACAGGCAAAGCTCTCGATGTTGAGAAATGCAACATGGACGCTGTCAAACTTTTGCAGAGGCAAGCCACAGCCTCCATTTGATGAGGTTGTTGTGTTGTTCTTTGAACTGTTTGGCTTCTGCCAAACGTCTTTGATTTTTTTTTTTTTTATGTGGGTTTGACTCTGTAGTTTGTTTGACAGGTAAGACCGGCACTTCCAGCTCTGTATCGTCTGGTTAATTCAAATGATGAGGAAGTGTTGACAGATGCATGCTGGGCACTCTCATATTTGTCGGATGGTACGAACGACAAAATTCAAGCTGTGATCGAGGCAAATGTCTGTGGACGACTTGTGCAGCTGCTTCTGTGAGTATTTGGTTTTGTTGTTTTCCTTGGGCAGTTTCAAATTTTTTAATTAATATATAAACCTTACAGTTAATGTGTTATTTCAGACACCCATCCCCTTCAGTGCTTATTCCTGCCCTTCGCACAGTTGGAAACATTGTGACAGGAGATGACCATCAGACACAGGTATAAACGTTTAATTTTCTTTTCCCTTTCTTTTCAACTGTGTTTTCGTTTTGCAAAATTTTGCATGTGATTTTGATGGGCATATATCCATTTTTCCAGTGTATTATTGAAAACGGTGCACTCCCATGTCTGCTGAGCTTGTTGACCCATAACCATAAAAAGAGCATTAAGAAGGAAGCTTGCTGGACCATCTCAAACATTACCGCGGGAAACAGAGAGCAGATACAGGTAATAGTGTTAAACGCAGAGTTCTTATTGATTCACATTATTATCTGCTCTTACTCATTGATAATTTTATTGTTGTCGTGCTAATTGCATATGTTAAAATACTCTAGGCTGTTATGGATGCTGGTTTGATTGGCCCTCTTGTCAATCTGCTTCAAAACGCTGAGTTTGATATAAAGAAAGAGGCTGCTTGGGCAATTTCAAATGCTACCTCTGGTGGCACTCCCGAGCAAATTAAGTACGTAATCTTTATATCTTTTGTTTTTTGTTGTGGTACATTGGCTGACTGTATCTTTTATCGATGTTAGGTATTTGGTTAGTCAGCAGTGCATAAAACCTTTGTGTGACCTTCTTATCTGTCCGGATCCAAGAATAGTTACTGTCTGTTTAGAAGGGCTGGAAAACGTCTTGAAGGTTGGGGAAACAGAGAAGAACCAGGGTAATAATGGAGATGTTAACTTGTATGCCCAGATGATTGATGACGCAGAGGGTCTAGAAAAGATTGAAAATTTACAGAGTCACGACAACAATGAGATCTATGAGAAGGCAGTTAAAATTCTTGAAACGTATTGGCTGGAGGAGGAGGATGAGACATTGCCTGGCGGTGATGGTTCCCAGCCGGGCTTACCCTTTGGAGGGAGTGAGTTTTCGGTTCCATCTGGTGGATTCAACTTTAGCTGAAGGTAAGTAAGCTAAAGTTAGTCCATACTTTAAGCCACGCAAAGACATGACAAACTACTATCCAGACAAGGGTCAGCCAGATATAGCAATTAATGAGTTTCCCTAACTGTTTCCTGTTTTGGGTATCGAAAACTTTGCAGAAATACAGGATCAGATGGAGTCGAAGTTGCATGCTGATGGGGGGTGATGTTCGGGTCGGTTCGGGTCGGGTCAGGTCAGGTCAGGTCAGGTCAGGTCATGGCATCTCACCGTGTCGGTTTCCAGTGTGTCCAGTGTCCATATGTGGTCAAAGAGATGCCAAGGTGGGTCAGTTATGCTTCCATGACCGATTAACTTGGGATCGGTGGGTTCGATGGTGGCATGACGTCTGGTTTTGCAGCGTTCTTTATCACACTGCAGTAGTACCAAGTGGGATATGGAAGTGTCTAAATGGCCTATTGTTGCATAAGCAGGGCCGTTCCACTATCGATGGAGGTGTGCTGTGCTGGTGGAGGCTTCTTGAATGCAACAATAGATACTTCTTGTTTTTTTTTTTTTCCCCCTCTTATGTTGGAGTCCTAGTTTGTGCTTGTAATTTCTACAAGAGTCGGGATTTCTTTTTACCCTGTTGAGAGTGAGTATAGTCTTAATAGAAAGTCGATTTCGTCGTATTGCAAGGGAACAAATTTAGTGGTGTTTTGTTCAAAAACCAAGTTCCCTGTGATTATTATAATTCTATCCTCGATTTAAAAGATATATTTTTATTCCTTTTCTGTTTGGGTTAAATCGATGAACAATTCCACAGTAGGGTGTGAAAAACACCATATTTGTAGAATTATGTTTTTTTGACGGTTTCATTTTGATATGATCTTGATCAGATGTAATGTTCAGAAACATCATTGCACAGGGAAACCCTCGAGTAGAAGTCCCCTAAATTGTTATTGAAATTAAAATTTGCCGAGTACAGTAATGGTAGGTATAGTGCTCTTCATTGGCGTTTTGACTTCTTAGTATTAGTTAGTTTCTCAACATCAGTGATAACACAGATTGCAAGTATGCCTAAAGCATGGAAATTGGCCAAAGCCATGATTATTCTTTTTTTTCTTTTTCTTTTTCTTTTTAAATATAGAAAAGCAGAAGCCAGGGTGGATAAAGAAAATCCTTCTCTTTCTTTTTTTCCCTCTTCTCATCTGCAGCAGGAAAAAAGAAATCCATTTATTACTCATGAATCTGTTATACTGAACAAAGGTGAGTTATATATTTGTTTTTATGGCCTCCATCTGATGGGACCTCCCCATGAGTTTCTTTGAAGCATCCCAAAATACACACACACACACACACACACACACACACACATATATATACATATGCGTTTGTGGGTGTGTGTGTGTGTGCGCGCGTGTGTGTGTATGAAAGGTGGTTATGCCCATAAGATAAGGGGAAAAAAAAAAAAAAGAGAGAGAGAAGGTTATCGGGCCCTTCTATGTTATGGTTGTTGGACACTAGACAAGTTCCAAATGTCCCCGGAATGGAGATGATATCAGTAGTTCACAAGCTCCGGCTGTGCTCTATAATTTCATTAACCATTTTTTTATTATTTATTTATTTATCCCATTGTTAGAAAAAAACAAAAAACATATGATATGGTATTATGTACAATAAATGTTATATATTTTGAACCAGCTATTCAGGTGGAGGCTCCTCCACTATGGCAGAGATCCTTCGCCTTTCAAAAATTTTTTTTTTTTAGAAAATTGGAAGCATCTTTAGTACAAGGTACAGGTATTTATTGTCCTTCCTTGTGCTGTCTATTTTCCCCAGAACAAATACCAGAAGTTTTTTTTTTTTTTTTTTTTTTTTCCTTCAAGGTCAGATTGGCATATCATTTGTAAAATACAAATAGGCATTAGCCAACTCTGCAATTCAAACATGAAAAATAGGTGCTTGATTGGTGGCTGCTCATGAAGATAGAAAAGAAAATTTACGGTATGAAAAAAATATCTTATTAGGGTTTGTTTTAAATTGTCATATTCTTATTAAATTTTATCGGTTTTATGTATTTTTATTTTGAAAGTATCTGATGTTTAAAAATATGCATACATCTGGTAGAAACCTCCAAAAATATGTGTGTAAATATATATATTTGTGAGTCAAATATTGGACTCCATTAGGCAAAAACAGTTTGTTTCTTTCTCGGGACTTCTCGTGTGTGGAAATGAGGTAATGGGGAACTCTCTAGAAAACTACACAACAGCCGAGCTTTTGCTGCTGCTGTGGCACCTTGAAAGAAGAAAAATGAAATAAAATAAACAAAATAAAATACTTCTAGACTACCAAACAGGTACTTTTTTTAAAAACAAAGTTATTGGTTTCAACAAAAATAGATTTTTTTTTTTTTAAATAAGGATTACAATTAACATCAGGACTGAAAATGCAGACTTGGAAAACGATTTTTTGAACTGTCTTTAGTCAAGCAAGACAATCTTTGAAATGATTTTGTTGCACAACAAAAGGTACAAAAAAATATACCTATTTTTAGTGCATGCCAAGCCCAACTGAGAAATATACAAAAGAGGTCCTTGCCTCAATTCTCAAACTTCTCTCAATTATTTTATCTTTCTTTTCATTAGATACACTTGAGAAGAGAAGAGATGGAGAGGCATAGAAAAGAAGTGAAATTATATTCATATTTTTATTATTATTATCTATAGAGACAGACCGATCTGCTTAAACGGATGTTGTATCATTATAGATATAAGATAAACTGTAATTGTAAACGTTGTATCACATCATAGTTAATATAAAAATATTTGTTACTCTTCACATTTAATGGTCTAAATCTCGATTTTTTTTTATTTTTTATTTTGCTCCTTAGAATTTTCCTAGGAAATATTAAGAGAGCCTTTTAAGATTTTTTTTCCCCCCCTTTCAAATAGAATATGCATGTGGTCCTTAACCGTGTCTGTTACAAAGATAGAAACAAAAGGGGCCTCTGAGCTTTCATTTTGTCTCTTGTTTTGAATATTTTTGTTTTCCGTTGATCATTATTATATAAAAAAAAACCTAAGCCTAAGCCTAAGGATTCTACTTCTTTTTTCATTTCCATGTTTCAACTTGTGGTTTGCACCACATGCACAACTCTTTTATCACACAAGTCATGCCAAAAAAAAAAAAAAATCCTAGTTCAAACATGTTTTTTCCTTGAAAATGCATAATATATATTATCTGAATTGGTAATTTTTGTCCGCTTCTCCAGCAGAGATGGATTTTGTGTGATTAGAATGTCAATGAAATGATAATCATGATTTTACTTTTGTCCAAGAGAGAAGAGAGATGATAAGGTTTGTGGTTTTGAGAGAGCTACTTGGTTAATCCAATGCCACTCACTATCTTTATTGGGTGTATCCATAAGCATATATATATATATATATATATATATATGTATATATATATACAGAGTTCTGGATGCTGCCTTTTTTTTTTTTCTGTTTTGGATATGCACGGCAACATGCATGCCTAGGCTGACTCAACGTTATCTACTCCCAGTGATTTACCTTTTCTACAAATACATACATATATATATATATATAGCTTAATTAAAAGGGATTTTAGTGGTATTTTCAGGTCTTTACTCAACATTTACAATGAGAATCTATCAAAACTACAAACAATGCGAATAATATATAGCATTATTGTCAATTATCTTTAAAGTTCAAAACATACATATGTATACACGCATATATATTATTGATGAAAAATAATACATTCGTCCAAATAATTGAAATCAAAACGAATAAAGTCATCATCCTGGGATAGTTTTTTAAAGTAAGTATTTACCGATATAGTTCATTTATAAAGGTCTCTTTTCTATATACAAGTGTCAAATTTTATTTGGTGATAATGGTATTTGATTGGGGTGATTTGCTGCCAAAAAAAAAAAAAAAACCCACTGAAGTTGACAGCCTTTCGAGCGGTTTCTTTGACATTACGAGTGTGTAAAAACCTTGACCTGTTTTTTAGTTTTCAGCTGTTGCCTTTTTGTCTACTCCATTCCATCGTAGTAGAATATTGACCTTATTTGTGTTTGGTTCTCTCAAGTACTGTAAATTGGCGGCCATGATTCGTGAAGTTGGATTTGGCCGCCCAACCCATAGTCAATAAAGGACCATATGAGTACGCAACATGTGTATTCTAAATTGCTCCTTTACACAAGCATAGCCATAGCCACATTTACTTTTTCCTTTTTCTTTTATTTATATTTTTTATTCGACGCGTTTAAATTTTGAGTTAATTTTATAAATGACTCTTGAAATATATACCCTATCTTATATCGATATCTAATTCTTTATTTTACACATTATTGTTCTAAAGTTTTTTAACGTTACGCAAATAGTCTCTCTTTTGACATTCTGTAAAAAAAATTAGATAGAAATTAAATATATTCTAATCATGTAAGCTTTATTCATAGGTAAAGTCGTAATTAAAAATTTTTAGAAAGAATATTATACCTCAATCATAGATATTTTGGAATAAAACTATACTTTGATTAAAAAAGACACAATTATTTTCCCTTCTAAAAATATATACTGTCATAAAATTATTTTGGAGGTACAGTTTCTCTTTCAAAAATATTTAATTGCAATTTAGCATTAACTAAAACTCATGTGATTTGAACATGTTTAATTTCCGTTCAGTTTTTTATGGAATACCGATATAGTGGCCGTTTTCATAAAAGTAGAAAAGTTTGAGGTAATATGACGTGTAAAATTAAAAATTAAAGACCAACTTGATAATATGAATATAATTCAGGGGCTATTTATATAAATAACCCTTAAATTTTCTTTGCAAATTTTATGTGCGTACATGAAATGGTTGTTCACATGTAAACAGAAAGTTTCATGAACATTCCTCGCACGTGACTTATTAGGATTTTAACTCAAAATGTGGTCCTAAATTTACTTCATTTAACTCTGATTTTGTACTCTTAAATTTCGTTAACGTCAAGGATATTTAATGTTGGGTTCAATTATGATTTTTCACAGTCTATTTCCATGATTCCTAAGGGTGTTTATATATATAGATATATATATATATATATATATTATGGATCATATAAGGATTGACGTCCCTACAACAACACCAAAAATTATTCCTAAATTTTTAGAAGGATGGATGCAATATTTCTCGTGAATAAAAGATTTTGATTATTTGTCCAATTTATTGTTTCAACTAATGTTTAGTTAGTCATATTAAGTCATGTTATTTAAATTTTAAAAATGCTTTCAAATTAATTTTTAATTATATTTTAATATATGAATGTGACACATTATGATTGATTAAGACAATAAAGATTATATAAGGATTTGAATTCATGACTATAAAACTACTACTACAGCACAAGCGTCGCTTTTCATAACTAGTCCGGTAGTCCCCCCTCTCCCTCCTCTTAAGAAAAAACAAAGTTTACAACAATATTTATTGTTAATTATATATATCAAAAGTAGAGAAAATTTGTCAATCATAAAATTATATAAATATTTTGTATAAAAAATTAAAAAAATTCAATTTTTATACTGTTGATATATTATTATAATTAAGAACAATAATTACAAATATAATCAAACAGTAATTCGAAATAAAAAATATTATATTGGCATTATAAGATAAGAAAAATATTATGAGGCAACAAACTACTTACTATTAGGTTGTGATCCCACAATGTGAGAGACTCATAAATGGAGTCAACCTTCTATTAAGAAACATGCTTAAGGACATAATCGATACTAAATATCATTACTAATAAAAGATAGACCTCATATAATTTACCTTTCATTAATATTTGATTCTTAACATCATTAGTGCTTTTAGCATTATTTTTTAAGTAATATTGATGTTTAACATTGTATGTTCAAGCATTTTTCATAAGATGATTGTATCACTATGGATAATTGGTATTTCTTTTTTTTTTTCTTTTTTTTTTCTTTTTTTATTAATTTTTAATTGAAAAAAAGAAAGTTTTAGGTCATTTGAGTTTGCCGCCATTGTCAAAACATTGAAGACCCTCAACTGATACCAAAATTGGAGGTTGACCTATCCAACGGCGCAGATACAGCATCTCTGACTCAAAAATAGAACCAAAATCTTTGAGGCTGAAACAAGACCCAACAATTGCCATAAACATTACATACAACGCAAACAAAATTACCTAATCACCCGAAAAATATTTTTTTATAACTCCAAAAAATTTGTACTTAAAAAATAAAAAATAAAAAAAGAAAGAGGAAACCCCACCAAACTAATGGCGCCCTTTTTGTTCATTTCAGGCCCCCAAAAAAAAAAAAAATGGCGGGGGTGTTTGCACTTATTTGCCCCCCCCCCCCAAAATACAACCTCTCACTAAGATCAAGGGCATTTTAGTCATTTTACCAAATATCAATGTATCGCTAGGGTTTCGAAGACCTCATTTATATATAAAGGAGGGAGAAAGATAGAGATAAAGAGAGTATTTTTAGATCTGCTGCGGCTGGGCTCTCTGTGTGTGTATGTCGGTTTGGATTCCTCATTTTCCTCTTTCTTTCTTTTCTTTCTTTCTCTCTCCTCTCTCTTTCTCTCTCTAAAGCCTCTGTTTTTTTATCTTCTGCCTCGCACGCATAGTTGGCTTGGCTCTCAATCACTCTCTCCTCATCTCCTCTATCTCTTCTCTCCCCTTTTGCATGTCGGTTTATTTGTAATCGCTCTCTCTTCTTTAGCCACCATATTCAAACCTTTCTCTCTCTCTCTCTCTCTCTCTCTCTCTCTCCTCTGTTTATCTCTCATCACTACAGTGAAGTGGTCTCTCTCTCTCTCTCTCTCTCTCTCTCTCTCTCTCTCTCGCTATATCGAGTCTGATCTCTTTTGTTGCCAGCAAATGTTTCTTTCTCGGCAGAAATCAAATAGATCCATCTCAATCTCCTTCACAACCTCCTTGATCGCTTTGTTTTGATCCCTTTTCCCATCTCTCTCTCTCTCTCTCTTCCCTTGTTTTCTCACTCCTCTCTTTCGATCAATCGCCGATACCCAGTTCAGTTTTCGACCTCTTCTCAACTGGGTTCAGCTCAGATCTTCGAAAAACCCGATTCAAAATGCTGGATCAGACCGAGAAAGTGAGTGATCTTCATCAAAACCCATTTACCCATCTCAATCTTTTTACTCTCTGATCCGTCCGTTGATCTGGTGTAACTGATCGGATCGTTTTCCTCTTTTTTTTTTTTTTTGTGATGCAGCGATCAGAGCCGTTGAATGATACCAGCATGATCAACAAAAACCACCAGAACGGAAATTCTTCTTCATCAGAGGAGAGCCATAAGAAAACCTGCGCCGATTGTGGGACCACCAAAACCCCACTCTGGAGAGGTGGGCCAGCCGGGCCTAAGGTGATCCATCTCTAACCCGTTTGATCAGATCAGGGTCTGTTTTAATTATTTTTTTCGATTTTTTTGTAACTTTTTTTTTTTTTTTGGTTGTAGTCTTTGTGTAATGCATGTGGGATCAGAAGCCGGAAGAAGAGAAGAGCCATTTTGGGGTTGAACAAAGGAAGCTCAGAAGAGAGAAAAGCCAACAAGAAAAATGGAAATAGTAATAATAATAATGGAAAATTAGGAGATGGTTTGAAGCAAAAATTAATGATGGCTTTGGGAAGAGAAGTTTTGATGCAAAGATCAACGGTGGAGAGGCAACGAAAGAAGTTGGGAGAAGTCGAACAAGCGGCTATGCTTTTGATGGCTCTTTCTTATGGCTCGGTTTATGCTTAGAAGGGGAAAAAAAAAAGGCTTATTATTATTAGTGGATTAATAATAAGAGTTTTGGGAATTTTTAGTTTTTAGGTTTTTTTTTTTTAAGAGATTTGTCCTAAGTCTAACCCATATCTCTCTCTAAAAATGTATGTTCCTTCTGTTCCTATCCTTATCATGGGTGAAGAAAAAAAAAAAAAGAAAATTTTTTTGTTCTAATCTTTTTAGCTTTGTTGTTGTTGTTTCTTTTTTATCAGTTTTTTGACCTACTGTTTTTTGGGATATGGAGAGTAGTACTTTGAGCAAGTGTAAGAATTTGTTGAAGATTAAATTCTAATTTTTGCTGACATAATATTAGTATTAGTTGAATCTTGAATGTTGATGTCCTAATGATATTTCTCTCTCTCTCTCTCTCTCTCTATATATATATATATATATATATATCTCTTTCAATCTCTATCTCTTTGTTGTGCATTTTCTCGTGACTGTCATTTATCGGGCAAGCAAGAAATAATTTTTGCCCTACCGTTTAGCCCTTTTCCAATTTCTTCCCATAAAAAGGGGTAGAGAGGGACAAACAATGAGAAAGAGCGCGCCAACAAATTCATGACTTGGAGGGAAAAAAGAAAAAGAAAAAGAAAAAAAAGAAAATCGTGAGAGGGAAGAAATTTTTGGACAACTATAAAGATGAGGGGGGGGAAAAAAAAAAAAAAAAAAAAAAAAAAAAGAGGGAACGTGAAAATCTTTTCCCGCTCTTTTGGGTCTTTTTAGATTTTAGATAATTGATGAAAACTTGCACAACTCCCTTTTTTTTCCCCCCTTTTTCTCAAATTATTAATGTTAAGTTACTGAGGATGAATTGTGCTAGAGTGAATTTATCGTTATTATTGTTTAAACCTTTGGAGCCAAAACGTGCCAGTTAGAGTGTAGAGCTAATAAGAGTGTACAATTTTTTTGGTGGGGTTCCAAATCCTATCAGCTAGCTAGCTAGCTTTCCGTCATTTTTTTTTTTCGGTTGTGAGACAGTAGAAAAAATAAAAAATAAAAAAAAATAAAGGAGACAAGTACTTTCTAGAGTACGGTTTTACTAGGGGTAGTTTGATAAAGTTGATGAAAGATACTAATGTGAATTTGGTAACCCAGAGAATGTGAAAGTAAAAAAAATAAATTAAAAACACCTTGCATTCTAAACAGAAAGTCTTGATATATTTGAAGATCTATGCAGAGGAAAAAAAAGGAAATAGATTAACCAATAATCTAGTAACATAGATTCATTGGATGGTACGAAGTACTAGTATGCCACTAAGATTGATGACGGTTAATATACCATGAAAAGCCAATTCTTAACGGAGAATAACTACTTCCATCTCTGAAAATCAATCCACTTGTATTCATAGTGGCTAAAGAAGAAAAAACAATGTTTAATCATTCTGGTTTATGGTGCTAATGAATGAACAATTATTGGCATTATCGAGCTTTACAAAAGATGGGGTAATTTTTTTCTCAATATGTATATATATATATATATATATATATATGTATATATTTTAAAAAGAATGGGGTTAATAATCAAAGGACTCGTTCATTCCCGTACCCAAAAAGTAATTGGGCATTAAGTTCCTTCTCTAGCTGTCGGCTTTTCTGTCTTTTCCATTTAAGCTTCGTTATTTCTTTTTTATTGTGAACTTGGCTTTGAGGGAAAGAACTATGTTACTGGTTTAGAGCTTGTTTGCTAGGGGGAGGAGATAGTGGATGAGGGTGCGGGCGGGTAAGGGAATTAGTGGCAGGATTTTAGAATTTATGTTGGTTTGGCGGGAGATAAAAGAAGAGAACGAATTAGATGAATGATTTCACTTTTATGAAGAACTTCAACTTTTATATCTTCCGTCTAATATGTAAAGATTTATAAAGGGAATTCATACCAAAACAAAAAGAAAGTTTTTTGCTTTCTATTATTTACCCACTCGGGTTAAAATATCCCCACTTATAGTGCTATTGATCGTTGTTATATTATTTCCAATAACAATGTTTATATAGTAGGTTTGACAATACTTGTCATTAAGTTCTCGAACGATATCTAATTCTTGTTTTATATGCAATGTACGATTTAAATTATATGATTGTTGTCAAATATGACATTAAAATAAAGGATGCCCTACTTTAAAAATTCGGGGGGTTTTTTTTTTTTTTTAGCCTTAAAAATTCATGTTAATAGTTTTGTATCCAAAAGGGTAAAAGGGTACAAAGATATTGCTCCATTGCAACATTTGTTTGTCCGAAGTTTCACGTGTCTTGACCCACGAGGTTAATCGTTATGATTACCATCCTTTTGCCATGGAATCCTTATCATTACTCACAGTAAAATACAGGCACATGTGTAGGAGAATTTTACGTTAGTGTGCAGAAAAGTACATCGAATGGTTTAATTTTTAGTTTTTTTTTTTTTTTTTGATAAATAATCTAATACTATCGTATCATTTTAAATAGTCATATTTTTCTTAAATTCTACATCTCTTGTTAATTTATTATTGATGTGTTACAACAGTTGAGAACTGAGAAATAAAGCTCAGGTATTTTTCGTGTATTTCCTGTGGTTTTGGTCCAATTTGATTTCTATTATTTGTATGCGGATTGTGAAATTAGGAATCTACACCAACCCCAACTACTTAGAGACTTGCTGTCGATAGTTTTGAGGTTCAGTCCAATATGAAAACATTCTTGTGGAGTACCAATATTAGGGTCTTCTAACTCTTTAACGCAAAGTGAAGCTACTTATTTATTTATTTATTTATTTTTTTGGTGAAGCTTAAGTTGGTGTCGGAGGCACTACCTCAATAAATAGTTAAGAGCATTGAATGCCGAAGATGCTCACACTAAGGCAAAAAAAATATGGGTAAAAACACTTAAATGACATAAATTTAGAGACCATTTCATTAACATGATATAAAAAAATTAACACTAGACTAACATGACTCAATATTAAACTAAAGTTAACTTAAAATTTGTGTCATGTTAGTCAAGAATTGAAAATTTGTGTCATGTTGATCAATAGATGAAAAAAATATGGTTATTTAGGTAATTTTTTCAACAAAAAAAAAAAAAAAAAAACCCCAAACCTACAAAAATTGCAGTTGGGTTAGGAGATGAGTATAGTTGGGCCCAAGTTAACCAGGCCATTTCATTTTTTAAAGACTTTACGTGGATTAATTTGAAAGGCCTAGATAGCATTGTAAGCCCCAAAAATTTTTTCCTCAAACTTGGGTGGGTGTCTTGGACGAATACCACTTGTTTGAAAAGATTCCAATTTAAAATTTTTTTAATTGATGTGGAGGAGAGAGTAAAAAAAAAGTGGTGTGGATTTCGAAAAAAATGAAAAATAAGGGCTTGTTTGGAAGTATTTTGAGAATAGTTTTGTTTTATATATAAAATAGAAATAAGAATGTTTTGAAAATGATTTTGAGATATTTTTTTTGAAATTGTGTTAGTTGTGTTTCTGTAGAAATTGGCTTGAGTACAATAAAAAATAAAATTATATTTGAGTATGTTTCTAAAAATATTTATTTGGTGTATAAGCTTTAGAAAACGAAATATAAATGAGAAAATAACTTTATTTCATTTTCTCATTTCTTAACAAAAAATGAAAATGATATTTTTTTTTCGTTTCTGTTTTACGGCTTTGTGTGAAACAAACATTATTTTAGAATCATTTCCAAAATACTTTTATTGAAAACCATGAGATTTCTTTCCAAAACAAAACCAAACATCACCTTAAATTGAATTAAATATCTTTTCAAAAAATTTTTTGACCAAAAAAAAAAAAAAACCTTATCAAATCTATACTTCAGTCTTCAAACATAAACTAAAAAAAAAAAAAAAAAAAAAAAAACCACCTTGACAAAAGGAGTTTGGAAACACCGTTTTGAGGCAAAACCAAAAACCCAAAAAAAAAAAAAAAAAATCTTATTTTTAAGTTCATTTCCTAACAATAAAATCATTTTTTTTTTTTGTCAATAGAAAATCGTATTTTTCAAACTAATCAGAAAAGCGACATCAGTGAATAATCGGATCTAATAAGTAGTACAAGTGGTTTAATTTACACAACATATATATTGGTAGATCGACAACAAGAGCAATAAATGTGGTAGATGAAAATATTTGGGGCCCCTCAAAGAGGTACATCAACTATAAGGGGAAAAGATTATAAACATTTTGTCTACCAACACACCTGTCTAGTCCCTTCTAAGCATTTACCTCCACATTGTCCTGGTTCTATATATTTATAATTACTTTAATATACACATATAGAGACGCCGGTAATTTATTGCATAAACTTGCTTGATTTGTTGTTAAAATATGTTGAGAAATTTGATTGTTTCGAGCTTTCTTTTTGCTGGCTTTAATACGCCTTTCCTCGATGTCTCGTGCATATATATATATATACACACACACACACACACACACATATATGCCAATGCGATAATTAAGTTAATATTTCAATTCAGTCAAATATAAATTATGCGACGAAATATAGTTCCAATGTTTCATTCAGCGATTAAAAAAAAAAAAGTGATTTCACTCTTGTTTGCCAACTTAAATAGCCAAATGAACTGTTTTTCATGTAAAAAGTTTTTATTTTTATTTTTTTATTTGTAATGTGTTTGAGAGATTAAAAGAGAGACTCATAATATTTCAAAACACCTTAACGTTGATCTCTACTAAATTAGAGAGATTTTTTTGAAGGATGTTATTTACTTGATTAACCATAATCATCATACAAGTATACAATTTTCATTTTCTTTTCCTTTCCTTGCATCTCTAAACCAAATAAGATATATGATTTTTGTTTTCTTTTCTTCTTTCATACTAGCTAGCATCAGAAGAAAAAGGGACTCTCCTTCCTTCTACAACTATTTCGTATTATTCAATTAGCAAGGGTTCAAGTTCCACTTCTAACACATGGTTCCGACCCAAGCTTAAAAGACATAGTTCGTCATTATTCGAGTACCCTAACTTTTAGTATTTAGAATTATTTGAAAATAATGTAGTTCCAATAGTTATTGAGTCTACACTATAAAAAAAAAAAAAAAAAAAAAAAATTTCAAAGCGAAAGAGAAAGAGAAAGAGAACCAGATTGACTGATAGGGATAATTAAGTCAAATGGTATCACTTCATGGATAAAATGATATTATTACTATGTGTTTTATAGAAATTCAAATAACAAAAAGAAAAAGAAGAAAAAAATCTGCATAGTGTAATTGGAGTAGGCGGCAAAGAGATTTAGGTTGGGCAGTGGATTTTGGCTCCCATGTGCTACAACTTCATTGCGAGAAAGAAGTGAGGTTGTATTTCAAGTTATAGCAGTAGCATTTGATCCAAAAAAAAAAAAGTTAAAAATTCGGAGACAATGGTTACCAAACCATATTGTTTTCGCCCAACATCTTCAAACTTAATACTAATTAAGATCTACTAAATTCTAAATAGCAATATTGTTTATGCTTATCACTTCTTTTTCTCTTGATTTTTGTTGATAATAGTTATAATTTTTGTACATTTAAGGATTAAATTGTCAATAAAAAAGTTGATGAACCAAAGTAGAGAGAAGATGTTCTATGCATTTCACCAAAAAAAAAAAAAAAACCCTTTAAATAGAGAGAAGAGATAAGCAACATTCTCTTTACCCAAGGTTGACTCATGAGTGGACCACCGCCAAGGCCAGATTAGAGTACGTGCCTTCCAGCTAATTGATCTAGCCACCCTCTCTGGCCACTTGTGTCCTTTATCCAATCTTCTACACCATACCCCAATCTCCTTTTTTTCTTTTTTTTTTTTCCTTTTAAAATTTAATCTCTCTTTTTCCCTTCCTCAGTCACTACCTTACATTTCCTATGCCATGTGCCCGTCATTCCTCATCTTCATCTTCTTTTAAGAAACAATGAATAAGAGCCTTACCCTAGGATCTTATAGGATTATTGATCAAAATTCTATAAATTTAGATCATACGATCAACTTAATAGAGATTGAATTCTCTAAAAGAATTTCTTTACTTACAACTTGATTTTCATTTATCGATACCGTAAAATTTAAATTAAAAAGTTAAAAGATTAATAATCTTAACGGTAAGAACACTCTAGTAGTAGAATTTTTTATATGTAAAAAGTAAAGTAGTTTAAACTTTCAACTAATTTGGCAGGTGATCAATCTTATCACAATCATACAATCACTTAATCGTCAAAAAAATGGCTTTACTTTGGCCACACAAAGGAAAGGGAAAAATACCTAAAGCTAAAAGCATCATCTTTTTCTCCCTCTTTTCTTCATCTAGTTGGGACTAAAGAGGACGTCCAACTTTTTCTCCACATGGAATTATTATTATCAAAAAGGGCAACTAAACAGTTGGATTTGGGGTACACAGCAACATTCGTGAAACCACAGTGAAACCCCCTAAAGAGAAGAAAGTGGGGGAAAAAAAAAATTAAACTCACACACACAATCACAAAAATGTTTTTCTGGTGTCTCTTTCTACGGAAGTGTACATTTTTTATTTTGAATCTACTTAAAATCATATTAAAATAAAAGAATTATACTAGAAATAAATCAGCAGAAAAATAGAGATCTACCGAGATTGTTTATTTTTTCAAGTCCTACTACAGAAATATATATATATATATATTTATTTTTTTTTTTTTTGGGGTTTAAACAACAATAAGATTGACGGGCCCACTTAGGTTCCAATGTGAAAAATGGAAAACACATTGGCTATATTGTATAATCTGCTTGCAGTGGCAGTGTCATGACTGCCATTAGTTAACTAGAATCCATGAGAATAATGTGTTATCAGAATAAAAACAAAACCATAAAATGAAGGATCTTGTCTTCCGAATCCCTAGTTAGCACAAAAGCAAATGGTTTTTTCTTTTTTGTATTGAATTGAAATGAAAAGCATCTCCGAACAGTTGCAATGTAATAAACATTATAATTGAGTTGGGGACCAGTTCAATGTTGGATAGTGTTAGGATTGCTGGTCTTCTTCACCTACCATAACAGGAAACTAAAATAGCAAGAATTCTTTATTAAGATATGAATAAAATAATTTTGTTAATATCGTTTGTTAATTTAATATGTAGTAAGAATTAATTATAATTTTTATTAATTTTTCATTAAAAAAAATTAAAAAATTAATATAAAAAAAATACAATTTAATTAAAATTAAATTAAAATGTCAAACAAAGCATAAGAAACTGACAAGCCACCAGTGATTTACACCCTTTCTTTTTGTTTTGAACTTTTGAGGGGGGGTGGGGTGGGGACTCACCTTCTGACTACATGCGCTCCAACAATTATTGTCGTTTTTATACCTTGCATTTAATAAGCTTCTATAACTGTAAATCAAAATAAGTAAACAACTAATAATGGTCCAAAATCCCACCTTGGTTGTTTCAGTATTTTTCCTTTTTATAGTATTTCCGCAAAAAAAAAAAAAAAGGTTATTTATTAAGTAGTCAATAATAAAAACATGGATTATCTGCCTACACCAGCTTATAAATTATAATTATATAAATAAATTGATTGATTTTTTTTTTGCTTAATTTTCTTTTTCAGAAAATTATATGAGCCGACTACGTAGAAGATAATGAATTATCTGCTTGCACAACCTTATAATGCATAAACTTAAATCATTTTGAGCAAAAAAAAAAAACAACGAGTAATTTCCTCTTTATTGTCTTAATTATAACAATATTATTATAGGATGAACAAAATTACGTACAAATTGTCAACAAATTACAGATCAACCTAATAAATAAACGAGAAAAAAAAAAGAGAGAGAAAAGAAAAGTACACATTTTGCATTTGCATCTGAGTAGAAATCATTCCCGGCATTTCTGGTGGCACAGAATTTCATTGAGGGGCAATTTCGGAAAAGGTAGTACTTTCTTTCTCCTCATCTTCAGCATCATCTGCACATTCCTAGATCTGCGAATCTGCCACCTTTATTATTCTTTCTTGCTTCTTCTTTTTCTACAAAAGGAAAACTTTTTTTTTTTTTTTTTAATTTTTCTTGGTAAACTTTCCCTCAAAACAGACAGACATAATGGACCAAAAACACGACGAATGGGGAGAGGAGAAACAATGATCTGGATACGGCGGCGGCGGAGGGAGGAGGGTTGTAGTAGTAGAACGGGAAGTACGGCACAATGGGATTCGGCGGCGGCGGAGTGGGGTAGTAGTTCTTGTTGTACGGCGGAGGGTAGTAGTAAACTCCGCCGCCACCGCCGCCGGGGGAATAGGGAGGTGGCGGAGAGGAGTAGGTGTAAGAGGGCTGAGACGGCGGCGGAGGAGAGGGGTAGTAGGAGCCGCCGCCGGGGGAGGAGGGCGGCGGAGGGCAGATGGAGGAGGAGGACGGCGGAGGAGGGGAGGGAGGCGGCGGAGAGGGGACGGCGCCGCCGCAGGGGTTGTCGCAGGCGGAGCACATTGTGCAAGCGATCTGGTAGTTTGATGTCGTTTTGGGGTTGGTTGTTGTCGTTGGTGAGGATGTGGCCTTGGTTGTGGGGAGGAGGAGGAGGAGGAGGAAGAGGAGGAAAAGTGGGGGTTTGTATCTGATGATTTCCATGTTGAGGATGGAGACTTAGAGAGGGAAATTCAGTGTCTTTTTTAGAGAGAGAAAGTGAGATATATTAGTAATTTGCTATGGCTAGATCAATGAAGAGAAAGAAGAAAATGTTTTTTTTTTTTTTTTTTAGAACTTTTTTTGGTGTGTGTTCAAGAGAAGAAGAAGAAGAAGAAGAAGAAGTTGGAGGGGGTTGAGGAAATGGCCATGTGGGAGTGTATAATAATTGTAGAGGCTTATTTAAGCTTTAGGAGAGCTAGTGAGAGAGAAGAGGAAGAGGGAGAGGGAGAGGGAGAGGGAGAGGATCAATGTAGTGATTGTGAGAGATGGGAATCCAAGTTTTTATCCTTGATGATGGACCAACGTAATCCTTTTTTTATTTATTTTTTTTTAGGGAATTTTTTTATTTATTTTTTCTTTATAAGAAAAGAATTTTTATTTTTATTATTATTATTATTATTTTTTTTTTTTTTGCATTAAAGGGAGCGGAGCTGCGGAGTGGAGTGAAGCTGAAAATAACAAAAAGTCTTTTGCTTCTCTCACTCTTTTATTTATTTATTTATTTTTGTTTAATTGTTGCCTATCTTTTCGACACCGACGCGTTTCACTTTGGAGTTAAAAGTAGAAGAGTAGCGACATCGGATCACACACAAATAATATTTGGATTTGTGGGCATAGTTTTGTCCCTAGAAGTCAATCAAGGGGAGGGGTAATTTGGGAATTGCAGTGCGTAATTCTAGTGACACGTGTTGAGTGGCGAGCGTTTTGTGAAGGAAAAAAGGAAAAGAAAAACGGTGAAAAGTTTTATTTATTATTATTATTTTTTAATTTAACAAAGGTGAGAAAGTAAAGAGGAGTAGTTATGCAGTGTATGTGAGGTACAGTCATAAGTGAGGGGCTTGACTTGTGAAAGGGCTGTTCACACGTGGAAGGATAAAATTGGAACGTTTGAAATGGTGACGTGGCATGGTAGATAGGCAAACTGACCATGTGGATGTTACAGGGTCAGGGAGTGCTGTGTTTTCCCAAGTAGGCAAGGCAGCGCGCAGCCTGGCCTTGTTCTAACTCATATATGCTACGGCCTCATTAAGAAGCCTCCTTTGACCCTTTTTAACTTGGGTCAAAAAATTAATAATAATTACATGTAACATTTCCTGACGTCAAACTATGAAGTTTAATTATTATCTTGATACATAGATATTATGCAGATTGATCTTCACGATAACATCGCCATAGAAGGGTTTCTGGATCAAATTTTTATTAAGAATATATTGAGACTTTTCGCACATGTAAGATTCAGTAGTCTTCGTTTTATTTATATTCTGACGGCATACTGTTTATAGTATATGTTATCAACAGGTTGAAAAAAAAAAAACCCACAGATGGTCTTAGAGGTATGAGATTTTCTCTGATAAACTTCTTTTCTTTCTTTATTTTTATTTAAATCACAATAAGTTGTTACGGTGATTGAAAGTATACTTTACTCTTATATTGAGGGTGAACTTATTATATGAATTTTGTATGTTCAATTTCTTGTTTATGCTTATTTTCTGCGATTGTATTACAATTCATATAAATAATTAAGGTGTCTAATTCTAAACACTCAATTAGTCTCAGAATTTAGTAAATGTATTTTTATTTGATTCGAAAGATATGACTATGATCACCTATGGTGATACACAACATTCATCTTTTTCTCCTTATTTCTAGCCCTTTTTTTTTTTTTGTTTTTTGTTTTTTGTTTTTTTTTTTTTTAAATTTAGTTCTCATTTCACTCTCACCAGTTCCTGGAAGTAGAATTTTAATTCTCAATTGGGACTTTTACCATAGAGTAAGTAACTTGTAACCGTCTTATCCAAAAAAAGAAATAAAAAAAAGTAACTTGTAACGTTGTTATGAATAATATAATGTGACTTGATTTTAATAGTCGTAATGCTTATATATAGGGTCACTAGTGGCGACATGAGTGTTTATCAAATTTTCTTTGGCATCAATTTTCATCTGCATTTCACTTTGGGCAAGAGTTATCTTTAAGTGGTAGATGGTACCCCACACACACACACACTACCATTCAAAACATGGAAAATTACATTTGTTTATTACCAACAATTCCACTTTTCTTCTTATGAAACAAACTGGATGGATATAAAACATACCCTTTTCCTTAATATTAAAAATCCTCTTTATTATAATTTGATACTTCTTCAATCATTTTAGATTAACCCCGTATTAGTTTTGTAAGCGAATCTCACCGAATGTTGACCAACTGTCTTAATTACAACCTCACGTTTTTCTTTTTTCTTTTTTCCTTTTTATTTTTATTTTTCTTTTTTGTTTCTTGTTTCTTGTTTTGTTTTTTTTAAGGTCCAATGTAGATTCAACGAATGGTTCAATTTTGACTAAAAAATGGTCCTATACAATAGGTTTATACATGTAAAAACTATAACAAGCAATAAATTTCCACACAGCAAATCGCCGTCCATAAAATTGAGAACTTTCCAGGCTGTTTTCAGAGATAACAAGCAAAGGCAAAAGATCAAACAGATCACTATAATATTATAGACCCTCTTATAGTGTGGGGTTCTTGTGCTCCTTAACATTACATTAATAATAATGCACTTCTCTCTCCATTGTCAAATTCCTCTTTTTCAGGCAACGAGTGTCCAAAAAGAACAAATAAAGCTATTTGCTCCCTTTCTTTTCTCCTCTTTTTTTTCACCCCTCTTTTAATATGCAAGAGAATATAATCTCATTATGTCATAAATTAATTCTCATTAATATAGATCTAAACTAACATAATCAAACTTTCGTAAAGGCTTCGATCCTTTACGAAGAATCGATCTTATAACATGTAAAAGCGCTTTATATGTACTATAACATTGTGACTTTGAATTATATAAAACAATTATGTCCTACGATAATTTCTATTTATACAGATCACAATGTACGATTTATCTTGTATTAAGATCCGAAGCATAAACTTTCATGTGCCAAGGAAATCTAGCAAAATCTAACATTCCAATTTTGCGAACACTTTCTTTTAGGGCATAATAAGTGGCTGATCATTTTCTTTATCTATGCTTTGGCTTTGTGTGTTATCTCTCCCAAAAAAAGGTAAATTTTGAAATTTTCATAATGGTTAATAAGCTTCTTTTTTCCTAAAGTGAGTTACAACTAGAAGAATGTTAGTTAATTTGTATATGCAAGCTTTTACAAAAGGGGCTTTCAAAGAACCCGCCGATTCATTAGCTTGCTTAAGATGAATGGATCTGCATATAAGTAACTTCATGTGGGAAAATTTTACCAAACCCTAAAATAAAAGTTGAGAGAATCTAAGACTTTACTTGTTCTTTTGGCTACTTTTTTCGTCATCCAAGGTAGCTTCCACGCTTCATGACACATACCTTTTTTCATATTTTCTTCCCAAGAATGATTAATTTTGTAGTTGGAACCTAAAGGACACAAAAAAGAATAATTATTAGAAACCCCATCGAAACACAAGAACAAGATCAATATTCCAAACTTGTTTCCATTACAATTAATCACAATTAGCTTGGCTTGATTTAAATTTTACTTATAAAAAAATTCAACATCCATGGTTCTAGATACATGTCGAGGTTTGAATCCTAATCTCTTGATATATAAAAATTAAAATAAAAAAATACAGGACCCAAGAACGAAACAGAAGATTTTGATTGTAGTCTATGAACATTTTTGATGCACTAAATTTTTGTTTTCCAAAGTTATTTTCATTACGATTAATCATAATAGATTGGGTTTATTTTACTCTTACCAATAAAATCCTTTAAAATTATGTTAATTTCCTATAACATTAGGATTACACACAAAATTAAGATCTTGAGTTCAAATAATCCACATTATATATATATATATATATATATTATAAAAAAAATCAAGACCCAATAGCGAAACAATTATTTTAGCCTTCTATCACCATTTTTATGCAATGTTTAAATTTGTATTTTCCAAAGTGGCCGATCTGATTAAAAGATTGTGTAGTGACTTTGATGGTGACTTGTTGAAATCAAGTTTTTAATCATATCATTTTGAGCCAATGAGAATGACACCAAGTAGAAATGCATATTAATGGTATTAAGTTGATGCAGCTAGGTTGTAATTGCTTTGGCAAGATCATTATATGTAGTTCTACTACCAAACAAGAAATGGGACCCAATGTCTATAATTATATGTGTGTGTGTGTGTATAAAATATCGGACAAAGGTCCATTGCCAATGTGCTAGCTAGTAGGCAATAAAAGTCTCGGGCCCTTCTGATGTATGTGAAAGATCGAATTTTCTACTCCTCTCTTTATTCTCAAGCCCACATGGCATCTAAAGAGACATTTTGTTTTCCACTAATTTCCTCATTCTTTTTTAGTTTGCTCAGCTTCTGCCACTTTCTAGCATATAATAGTGGACTAATATATAAATTGATGGTTTCGTTGGTCAACTTTATGTTACCGTTATATTGACTTGTATAACGTACATATACATTGAAAACTTGTAGCTTGTAATCGAAGCAAATATCAAAAACATAGAAAAGAAATTGATTTGCCTTATTTTAAGGACCGTTATGTTTAAAAAGATAATAGCCTTCACCAATCATTCTTACTATACATAAAAGTGGCATTTTTTCTTTTCTTCAATTATGGGTTGTCATTGGTCTGAAAAATAATACTAATAATGAACCTATGAAACGAAACAAAAAAATTTTCAATTTATGAAACTTGATAAAATTTTAATGATTTAAAAAAGTTCGATAATATCAATAGGATATTATTTATTTATTATTTTTTAAATCTCCATCAAAGTAAAATAAAATTTTGTTTTGAAATTGAATTAGAAGTTTTCCTGGGTCCTTTTCCAAGCAAAGATGTCAGTTATTTAGTCAGGTACAATGATTAAGTATGATCACTTAAAAAAAAAAAAAAAAAGGAGGAGAAATATAGATTTTATGTTTAAAAATATGTCGTTATCCAGGAAAATATGTCGTTAGAGGTCGTATTCGATGGAAGAAGTTCCATTCTGGATAGTTCTGATATTAAGAAGCATTTTACACAAGTTATTATCACATCAAACGTGCACATTCTATCAGTGACCACAAACAAATATTTGCAAGCCTTTCGAAACGACAGCAAATCAAAATAATGCAAGTAATGGGTCCAAATCTCAAAGAAAACTGCCTAGAAAAATTTGACAGCTCCTTTTAAGAAGTATCATGGTTCGTTTGCAAGATACATTAATCTTATATTGTATTAGAACGTAAATTTTGAACATAATTTATGTTTGTGAGAAGTACAATGCGAAAATAAAGAAAAGAGAAGAGGAGGGAATTAAGAAGAGCGAAACAGAGGTTAGGGTTTTACATTATTGCAATTGCTTAATGAAAATAGATCAAATAGAAGGCTTATATACACCTCCAAACAAATAATAAAAGACTAAACTACCTCAAAATAATATATTGAATTTATCCTTACTAATAAAGAAAATAAATAAACCTCATAATAATCTTATTAAAAGCATAATTAGATAATTCTACTATGCGATTGAAACAAGCATCGAGAGTTTGCCAATTTGTCAATCAATGCAAATGCCAACAAGGACCAATTAAATGTCAATACCAATAGTCCTATCCAACACCAATGCCAACACCACTGTCTAATTACCAGACCCAATCAAAAGAGGAGAAGAAATGAAAATATGAATGTGAAATACCGATCATGCCCAACCTGGGCCAATTAAAAAAGAAGACTGCAAATGCAAAAAAGAGAATTCTGACTGCAAATTCAAAAGGGAAAATTCTTCATCACAAAATCTAATGCTAATGATTCTTCTCATTCAACTGCCAACTAATAAATTGAAGCGGAAAATATATAAATATATAAAGTTAAACTTACAAATAAAAAAAAATAAAAAATAAAAACTAAGTGGGAACATGAGCCCATGTAATTTCTATGTATAGCTCCGTCCATGGTTACAAGCATGTATGGAACTTAACTTGGCACAAGAGGTTGATATTTCAATTGCAGTTGCATTAAATTGTGCTAGTATTTGAGATTGTTGGTCGTTTTTATATTTATATTTTAATTTTTGTGATTTCTTTGTTTTCAAGATATTAAGAGATCTATGTTTGCAAATGATGCTCAATGTAATCATATTTATTGTCAAGGAAATATATTGTCAACCTTTTAACTAGTTGGGTTTTTCATTATTATGGGATGTTTTGTGGTAAATTTCATAGACTCATACAACCTTTTAGCTGCTGGACTCTCCGCCCCTATGGAAATTTCTCTATCCTCGTCATCGTCATCCTTGTACTCCGGTAGTTATTAAAATATAATAATCTCACTCGTCTATACGCTAATTGTTTTTTTTTTTTTTTTTTAATTTTAAACTCAGTTAATTTTCTTATATTTTGGAGTATCTTTTTGGTTAAAAAATATTGAAGATGAGGAAGGGGAGGTTAGGATGAAAGATGACTGGAAGGAGCTGGATAATCAGTACGTGTTTTATCTTGTAAGCTACGATCTTGAGAAAGTCTTCATTCAGTGTTTTGCTCATGATGACAAGTTGCCATTGTTCTTGTCAAATCTCCTTTCTTACTTCAATTCAATTCCAACTCAAGTAAGGATTACAATTTCTTCCCTCTTATAATTACTTCTTCTTCTTCTTCTTCCCTTTTATAATTACAGTTTATTCCCTTTTATATACAATTACTTCTTCTTCTTCTTTTGTTCAAGAAGGATACGGGTCGCATCCTCGTGATTTGAATGGATATCGTTGAGCGTTTAAGAACTTGGGGTATCTGGCAATTTTTTTGGAGAAAGAAGTCTTTGTCTAAATTGGAAGACAGAATCTGCGAAAGGTACCTCACTAGCTAGTCTTCGAAAACCACACATATTTGATGTGATAAAGATTTTAAACTGAATTCATAGACTCGTACATTCTTCATGTAGAAATTTAGAAGAAAATGAAAAGCTGGGCATTTCGTTCGTGAATGTCAGTGTTGAGATTAATCGCTGAGGAATTTTAGCTAAATTACAGAGGAGAAGAATGTTGGCTTGGCTGCTGAGCGAAACAGATTTTAACCTTCTATAAAATCAACGCTTTTATGCAATGGTTAAATTTGTATTTTCCTATATCTGATGATGAAATCAAGTTCTAAATCATCACTTTATACCAACAAGAATGACACCAAGTAGAATTGCATCAAATAATGGACCCCTTGCCTATTAAGTTGATACAGCTAGCTTGTAATTTCTTTGGCAAGATTGTAATATGTAGTTCTACTACCAAACAGGAAATGGGACCCAATACATTGTTATATATATATATATATATATTTTGCTAGGAAAGAAATAACAAATACATACATATAATTATATATTTGTATATACAATTATATATGTGTGTATATATAAAATCGGACAAAGGTCCTTTGTCAATGTGCACTAGGCAATAATATTCTCGGGCCCTTTATGATGTATGTGAAGATCGAATTTTCGACTCCTCTCTTTCTTCTCGAACCCACATGACATCTAAAGCGACATTTTATTTTCCACTATTTTCCTCGTTCTTTTTTAGTTTGCTCAGCTTATGCCACTTTCTAGCATATAATAATGGACATGTTTATATATTGATGGTTTCATTCGTCAACTTATGTTACTGTTCTATTGACTACACGTACATATGCATTGAAAACTTGTAACTTGTAGTCGAAGCAAATATCAAAATCATAGAAAAGAAATTGATTTTGGCTTGTTTTAAGGACCCCTATATCTAAAATGATAATAACCTCACCAATCATTCCTTCTTCTTTTTTTTCTTTTTTTCTTTTTTTTTTGGAAGAAACTTCACCAATCATTCTTAATTATGTACAAAGTGGCATTTTTTCTTTTCTTCATTTCTATATATTTTATTTTTCTTTTATTTTTATTTCATTCTTTTTTTTCATCTTAGGGGTAGATAAATGAAGGGTTGTGATTGGTCCGAGAAACAATAATAACAACCCTATTAAACAATTCTACCAAAAAAAAAATTAAACAAACAAAAATTTGTGAATTTTATACAACTTGACAAAAATCTTTATGATTAAAAAAAAAGTTCTATAATACCAGTAGAGTAGGATATTCTTCTTTGAAAGACCAGTAGGATATTCTTCTTTGAAAGTCCATCAAAGTAATATGAAATTTTTATTTTGAAATCAAATTAGAAGTTTTCCTGGGTCCTTTTCCAAGCAAAGATGTCAGTTTTAGTCACCACAATGATTAATTAGAATCAATTTCGAAAAAGAAAAAAAAAAAAAGGAGTAATAGAGATTTTATTGGGAAAAATATGTCGTTATCAAAGAAAATTAGTGAGAATCTTTGGATAGCTCTGATCTTAAGAAGCATTTACACAAGTTATTATCACATCAAACTTGCATATATCAGTGACCACAAACAAATATTTGCAAGCCTTTTGAGATGACATCAAATCAAAACAATGCAAGTAATGAGTGAGTCCAGATATCAGAGAAAATTGTCCAAAAAAATTTGACCATATTCATTTTATATTGTATTCGAACGTAATATAAGGATATATTTGTGAGAAATATATACAAAGCAAAAATAAATATAAGAGAAGAGGAGAGAAAAAGAACGAAATGGAGATTAGGGTTTTTCATTATTGCAATTGCTAAATGAAAATACATCAAAAAAAAAAAAAGTTTATATACACCTTCAAACAAATAGTAAATAATAATATATTGAGCTTACCCTAACTAATACAGAAAACAAATAAACATGATAATAGTCTTATTAAAAACGTAATTAAATAATTCTAATATAATTCTTCACACCCCATCTCAAATTCACGATGTGATTGCAACAAGCATCGAGAGTTTACCAATTTGTCGACCAATACAAATGCCAACAACAACCAATCAAAGGAGGAGGTGATACAACCAATTCCAATTTCAATGCCAATGACAATATCAATTCCCAGTATCAATACGCAATACCAATATTAATGCCAATGTCCAACCAGAGCCAATCAAAAGAGGAGAACAATGCAAGTATCAGTGCGAGACAATACCAAATGCCCAACCTGGGCCAATAAAAAAAAATTTTGAAAAATGCAAACAAATAAAAATATATAAATAAATAAATAAATAAAATTCTAACTGCAAATCCAAAAGGGAAAATTCTTCATCACATAATTCTGAGGCGAATAATTCTTCTCATTCAATTGCCAACTAATAAAATTGAAGCGGATAATGCAAGTAAAATTGGCAACAAATAACTACTGAGAAAAGAAACTAAGATGGAGAACAAATTAGAGTCAAAATAAAAGCGACGGAAGCGAATAGAAGCCAACTGCGATTGTACAGAAATCGAGGATGAACCAATAATTAAACCCAGCCAAATTATACGACCTCCAAAATACCGCAGTTCTTTTTTTTTTTTTCAAAGTTTTTTCTTTTGCTGCCAGCCTTTATTCAAAACTATTGCAGACCAAAAGCGTTTAATCGCTGCAAACTTTGCCAAAAACGTAAGGTACTAATTGACTAATACTTCAAAAAAATAAATATTTATTTTTTCTTATTATTCTTCTTATTCATCTAGTTCTTTATTTATTTATTTATTTATTTATTTTGCTCTCTCTTTGTATTTTTGTTCTCTAGTGTTGCAGATTTTGTTCAAGAAGGATACCATTCGCAGCCTCGTGATTTGAATGAATATAGTTGTGCGTTCAAGAACTTGGGTTATCTAGCAATTTATCTGGAGAACGAAGATCTTGTCTAGATTGGAAGACGATTCTGCGAAAGGTACCTTACTAATCTTCGAAAACACATATTTTCTAAAACCCGGAAAGATTTTAAACTTCACAGACTCGTGCATTTTTCATCTAGAAATTTAGAAGATAATAAAAGCTGACATTCCGTTCGTGAATGTCGGTGTTGAAGCTTAATTAAACATTTTGTGAGTTGAAGACTTTTGCTTCTTATTACTGGAAATGGCAATATGTGTGTGTGTGTGTGTGTGTGTGTGTGTAGTGTATATCATCTTTAGGTTAAAAATAGATGGAAGGTTTATGGAAAAAAAAAAAAGACGAGAGAGAGATTTACAAGCATGGACACGTTGGCACAAGATTAATTCACTGAGAAATTTAAGCTAATTATACTCTTTTGTAAGTGGTGGCAAATATGCGGCTGAGCCCGGAAAATTTTTTAGTTATAGACTTCCCTTTTAAGCTTCCGTTTGGCTTTTAGGTATAAACCTTAAGTTTTAATTTCAGTTTTTGTCCTTTTTTTTAAATCAACAAAAAATTATAACTAATTTTTAATATGTCAATCAATTTCAATTTAAAACATTCATTCCAAACTCGTACATCAAACTCAAGCTAAATCTTTTAGAATAGATTTAGATGGCAGGCTACTATGTTGCAGTTGGTGCAAATTGTGAATATGGTGTTAATTATTCTGGACAATCTCGAGATATTTATCTTGTTGTAAGTTTTTTTTTTAAATAGAAATTTATGAAGCATTTGTGTAGTTATTAAAATGGTAACCAATTCATATTTACGTAATTATATATATATATATATACATATATATATTATCGGACCTTGGTGCTTTGCCATTGTGCAGTAGGCAATAATATTCTCGGGCCCTTCTGATTTATGTGAAGATCGAATTTTCGACTCCGCTCTTTTTAAAGCGACATTTTTTGTTTTCCACTAATTTCCTCATTATTTTTAAGTTTGCTCAGCTTACGGCACTTTCTACCAAATAATAATGGACCTATTTATAAATTGATATGGTTTCATTGGTCAACTTATGTTACCGTTACATTGACTACGCGTACCTATATGTATTGAAAGCTTGTACCTTGTAATCGAAGCGAATATCAAAATCACATATAGAAAAGAAATTGATTTGCCTTGTTTCAAGGACCCTTATGTCTAAAAATATTATAGCCTTCACCAACCATTCTTACTTATATACAAAGTGGCATTTTTTCTTTTCTTCATTTTACATATTTTGTTTTCCTTTTTTTTTTTTGTTTTGTTTTGTTTTAAGGGGAGATTAATGAAGAGGTTGTGATTCGTATGAAAAATAGTGATAATTATAATAAACTTATTCAACGAAACAAAACAAAGTGTGAATTTTATAAAACTTGATAAAAAAATCTGACGATTAAAAAAAGTTCGATAATATTAATAGGATATTCTTTTTTTGTATCTCCATCAAAATAATATGAAAATTTTGTCAAGTTCGATAATATTGATAGGATATTCTTTTTGTTGTATCTCCATCAAAATAATATGACAATGAGAGTAGAATAGAACAAACAAGTAACCACATATCTTAGCAACTATAACTGATAACTTCTGCAACCTAACATTATTTATTTATATCGAGTGCTTAAAGATTTTTTTTGGCCACACTCTTTCCAAATCGTTAA
The DNA here is from genome assembly GCA_038430175.1 of Ficus hirta. Taxonomy (NCBI): domain Eukaryota; kingdom Viridiplantae; phylum Streptophyta; class Magnoliopsida; order Rosales; family Moraceae; genus Ficus; species Ficus hirta. The sequence goes on along the minus strand of CM076593.1, from coordinate 14,012,291 downwards.
TTGACAGAATTAATGCCAAATTTTCTCGTTTACTTCATGAACAAAATCATCCTAAGCTAAACAATCATAAAATACAATTTTATCTTAAAACATTTTCCAATCAAGATTATAGTATAGAGTATAATGGCACTTTGGAGTACATCTAAGAAAGTAATATCAATCACTACTAAGAAAATGAGAATAGATGACAGACCCATCATCTAAAAGTCATCCAAAAACGCAGCACGGATGTGATTTACAAAAAATCGACGAACTTTCGATGACAAACGTGGAGTTGACAAACTTTCCACGATAGTTTTCTAACCGTCGTGTTAACTTTTCATGACAGTTTTTAACCATTGTGAAATCCTCTTTTTGCACTATAGAATGTTCTATGAAGTGTTATTCTTCTTGATCTCTTTTCTCATTTGTAAATTAAAAATGTTGCAAACTTTATAAAAGTAAGGAAGCCTGGACTCTCATGTTTAGGACGTGTAATTAGTTGAACCAGATTAGAAATTGTAATGTTACAATGTAGAGAGTCAATGATTAATGGACAAACTAGAAGAAGGAAATTCAATTGTATTTAACATGTACTGATTATCCAGCTCCTTCCAGTCATCTTTCATCATAACATCTTCAATATTTACCATAATGATATTGCATAGAGAAGCAAGTTTATATTTCATAATTACTGGAATATAAGGATGATGATGACGAGAATAGAGAAATTTCCATCGAAGCGGAGAGTCCAGCAGCAGCTCGGGTTCTGCACAACTCGACTAAGTAGGGAATGTGAAGAAGGAAGGCAATCTTGTCGTAGTTGTTGAGAAACGATGGCTTAAGGGTCAGTAGTGTGCTTAGTATATCTTTCTCTCAATCAAATCCCTCATCATCCTTGTCCATGTCTCAACTCTTTTTTTGTTTTAGGTATTCATGTTCAAATGTTATCATGATCTCTAACAAGTCACCTTTTTTTTTTCAATTCATTCATAATTCACTAACCGGATTACATTACACTTTACAAGTACTTGCTTGTTCCCTTTCTTACCCCTCCTAATCCTAGCATAGACAAACTTCAGTGTTGGTATCCTAACAGGAATTAATGTGGAAACAACATCTAAACAAGGAGAGTAAACAACTCATAAATATAGCTAACCAGGCAATTCCCTTCGTATTCTTGATTCTTCTCCCTCGGCAGCCACTGCTTCTCCTCCATCTTGTTGGGTTTTTACAAAAACCGCACCTACAATCTTCTCTACAAGGACTATAATATCGCTCGAAAGAGTGTTCCTATTTTTACCGTTGATGATTCTCTTTAAAGTTTGCCACTTGTCCTTTAAATCAATGTTAGAAACGTTTTCCCGCTAAAAGTTTATGATCAGCAATGGTGACTCAACTGCAACATAAAACAACAACAACAATGACAAAGTTAATTGTTAGGATTTTGATAAAATAAAAAGGAAACCTAGTCCTCATCGGAATTGAAATAAGAGTTTGTGGTATGCTAACAGGAATTAATGTGGAAACAACATCTAAACAAGAAGAGTAAACAACTCATAGTTCTAGCTAACCACGCGGTTCTTCTTCATCATCTTTATCAGTCGGAAGATTCTTGATTCTCCTCCCTTAGCAACTACTGCTTCTCCCTCATCTTTCTTTCCAGCTCCTACAATCTTCTCTACAAGGGCTAATTACATCACTCGAAAGAGTGTTCCTCTTTTTACCGCTGATAGTTCTTTTTAAAGTGCGCCACTTGTCCTTTAAATTAATGTTGAAAACGTTTTCTCTTTAAAAGCTCAAGATTAGCAATGGTGACCCACCTGCAACATATATATATATATATATATAACAGTAATAACAACAACAAATGTAATTGTCAGGATTTTAGCAAAATAAAATGGACGCTTAGTCCCACATTAGAAATGAAGTAAGAGTTGAGAGATTCTAAAACCTATGTAAGAAGTCAAAAGCTTTTTGTTTCTAATTGTCCCAAACAAAAGCACTTTAGGTTAAAATAGGAAAATAGGACATTAGAAATAGAAACAAAGTAACTGACGGAAGAAATTCCTTTAAAATATTGCTTAAAATTTTCTAATAAAGAGAATAAACCAAGAATCCAACATTTTTTAACAGTTTATAAGCCTTTTTTGCATTCGGTGTTCACTTGATGTAATTAGACCAACTAACCTGAGATCAATTTTATACTCATAAGAATCAGTATTAGCAATCAACGAAACAATGTCTCGTATCATCCACCGAGCATTGTATCAGCAATTTTCAATTGAGGGCTATATATGCCCAAGTAGACCTATTGGCGGACATACCTTTTCAGGTATCATTCCATTTTTGAACAACTGAATACAATTTAAACGAAAGCATAATTGTTAAAAATAAAAGTTCAAAAAAAACAAAAAACTATAACAAGTCGGAAATCAATTCAAAGAAAAAAAAGAGCACCTTCATTATTGAGCCCCTCCCCCCAAGCTGTTCATCCTGCTGCAAGTGTTACAAAACCATAGAAGTGTGAAATTGCACAAACGGCAAAAACTACATTGTCACGATCATCAACATATATTACATCGTCATAGTCTTCCATAGCTGAAAGTAGTTGATATGAAGTCATACCAAGTATTATGTTCATATCTGTATAAATTGGGCCCGTTTGGGGTCACATTTGGAGACCGTGATTTGGAGATTGGAGATAGTTTGAGTTTTAGAAACGTACGTTTGGTCAAAATAAACTGTTTGAAGTGAAAAAGTGTAAAAACTTAAAATGTGTTCAAAAAAATAATTAGCAATATGGATCTTGTTTCATTTCTCTCGAAATTCTATGCAATTTGAAAAAAAAAATCATCTCATTTCGACATAAAATGATAAAGTTATGGACTTTTAAAGTTTGAGTTTTTGAAAATGTTTGGAAAAGTGAATAGTAAAATTGGAGGGAAAAGACAAAAAAATGTTTAGAAAAAACTTTGAAAACTTGTCCCAAACGGGGCTTTTAATACTAATTGGTGCCTGTTATCAAAATATACAGATGAATAATTTATTTCATCTCTTGCTGTGTAAAACAATTTTATGATTTCCACTAACGTGCTTTTAACATTATCAAGGATTGTATATATGTTAGCTAGTAATTTAAACCAGATTGTGTAAAGAAACTACTTATATATATATATATATACACATAAAATAATCAACTTGATATGATTAATTCAAAAGTGATTATAATATTCATATAAATGAACTGCCAAAGCTATCAAGATTCAATAAAGGTTGTAAGCCGTGGAGGAAATCCAAAGAATAAAATTGGAAAGCTACTCGATCGGCTAATAGAATTATATATACATATTGAATCATGCATGCCAAATATAATTTTAAAATGGTTTAAAACCAGTGGAAAGTTTCTAATTTGCAATTATGCCCTTTAGGGTGCTACATAAAATAGCTATAATTCCAGTGAAAAGCATATATATATATATATATATATATGAGATAGAAATGAGCGTGCACAACTTTTGGCTTTAAATGGGAGGAAATCAAGTAAAAATCGACTGACGGAGCAAAGATATGCTGGTTAGTGGTTACAACTAGGGACCAGTTTGGTGCTGATGAATAGCTACTTCGGCTCATTCGCTACCAAATTATGATATTGGGCTCAAAAACTTCAATGTAAATCATTTTTTTTTTAAGTACATTTAAAACATATAGATTTGTGTAGTTTACGGTAAAATAGTAAACTAGAAACTTATTAATTGCCAATTCCAAGCATTGCCTTTATCATCCTAAATAGATGCTAATGTGTGTATATAATATATACATATTTTATCGTAATGATAATAAATAAATTATGATTCAAAATCAAAACAAAACAAAGCACATGATAATACAAAATGGATTCCATTTTTTTCTCCTCTTTTTAAGTTTCACAATTATTTTTATTAACATTGTTTTAAAAATAATTTAGTCCATGGCTGCATAACATTCAACAATCAACATAACCATCTTCAATATAATCAAATCCAATCCTAACTTCATTATCCTATCCCGTTCGTTGTGCCAAAACAGAGTGAATATATATCGTTGGAGGACCTCATATTAGATGATTATTGCACGGTATATATATGGGCTTTTGAGATTAGCAAGATCCCCTTCAACCATGCCTCCCGCTTAGTGACCACCATGGTTTTGCCAATGGAGATATCATAAGAGAAAGTCCTCGTGATAGAGCTCACTAAATGGACAATGGTGGGATTTTGGATATAGTTTTTCTTGGTAGAAAGCAAGAGAAGTCACCCAATCTTTTACCAATATTCATTTTTGTTTTCTCTGTTTCTGTTTCTTTTTATTTGTGGCTTTTTTTAATTAATCAAATTTTAACAATGATATATAGTACAAAATATGGAGGGCAATTATGGTAGTATCAGAACTTTAATAACATTCGTATTATAAGGGAACAAAAATTGGTATTTTGATTAAAAATTTGAGGAAAAGCGGTCGGAGTAACACAACAAACAAAGCATCCAACAAGAAAAAGACAACAATCAAAGCCAACAAAAGAAATGCAGATTTAAACCCCAAAAAAAAAAAAAAAAAAAAACAATGAAATTGTGTAAACAGACTCCCATACGAGCATTGCATTATAGGGCAATCAAAGCCACAAAAAGCTTTTATGATGTAACCCTTAATCCCCCTTTGTTTTGAAATATTTTTGGCGGACATCTTATATTTATACAAGACCGTTGACATTCAACTTCATCAATCCTTTTCAAATTTCTTTTGGCCCAAAAAGAAGATAAAGGAGATTTTTAAAAAATAAAAATTAAAAAAAAAAAAGTTGGACCTTGAAAGTTACCCCATGGACCATGACCCTACTTTACCGGAATAAAAAATTTTAAAAAAAAATTACACTTAAAAAATAAAATCCTCCACATATGTATAGGATTGCGTTGTTATAAGGTGAATTTACAAAAACGGTGTTTATAACCTCCTTTCGTGTGAGATTGTAACAATAAGGTAATTTCAATATATTATTTTTCAGTGATATTTATTTTTTTGTGTTAATATTTAAATAGTATCATGTTAAAAATTATAAACAAAAAGTTATAATTATCGAATATATCCGTCCATCGGATATAAGACCTTGTCTATGACTCTATATGTATGTCTCGTAAATAAATCCTTATAAAAGTACAGGCATGACTTACGAAAACGCTAGGCTAAAAAGTTAGTGGCTGCTATGAAACAGATACGATGGGTTTAGTTGGATAGTTAGGCCATACTAGTCGTTGCAAAGCCACACGTTTTGCGAGTGTGTTGTTTGTTTTGTTTGGGTTTTATGTTGAAAAGACGTGCCCGCAACATAAGCCGCATACTCGGCTTGTCACACAAGGACCTTCCCATTTACATAATTCATTTATTAGTCGTTGCACATGATAAGTTTCTTATATTTTATAAATACTTTTGATTTTATTCGATACACATCTGGCCAAAGTTATACGACCTTATGTTTTTTCAAAACGAAAAAAAAAAAAAAAAAAAAGCAAATGCCACGGTACACCATATGCACACAAGTTTTCTGTTTCCTTTCTTTTTCCACGTGTGAATTTTAATTTTTATCATATGTTTTCCCTCAACTTCAAATTGTTTCAATTTTTCTTCTTTCGAATTAACTGCCTAGGCGGAATATTCACATGTCAAACAAATGATCTTTTATTTTGTAAAATAACAAAGTTATCCTTTGTTTAGTTTTTCCACAAACATTTGGCTTTGAAAAAAAAATAATAATAACCTTTTTGAAAAACTTACCCCCAACACACCGGAGCTCCTCTATCACTTTTGCACGATAAAGCCTCCTCATCCCATTCCCCCTCCCTCGGCGAGATTCTCCTACCGACGTCTTGATCCCGACAAGATCCACCATTACAATATATATACATATATATATATTGATAGTTCAAAATTGTAGTTATTTTAATTTTTTTTTTTATCAACTTCATAAAAAATATATATATTTTTAATATGATATGATTATGATTGATACCAATAAATAAATTTAATGATAAAAGTTTCTTGATAATATATGCTTCAGAATAAATGCAAATGCCATGGTATAGTACTAATAGTTTCCAAAATTTTTGTGTGGTTGTTTTAATTATTAAATGAGTCTCTCTTTCTTTTATTGTGAAATCCAGGAATAACTAGTCGTAATCCTTGACTAAACGAATGTAAGTAGAATGGAAATGCCATAATATATTACCATGTAAACAAATATAGTATTATTATTGTTATTAGATACAATGTCACAAGGGTAGTAGCAATATAACATACATATATAAATATATATACTTTTCTTTCTTTAGCCACGTGGCTCAAAATCATTGGGGGCTTCAGAGGCACTATATACTTGTTCAAAATAAAAGGGCAAAGACATGGTCCGAGAGTGCTTATATATACTTCCCGTTTGAGACGACGTAAAAGCCTCTCTAGTCTCTACTCTTTCCCTTTCACATTGATTGAGATTTGAAAGTTTTTATTTACAAAAATAAAAAGAAAAAACAAAAAGAAACAAAACGTGTTTCCCCTTTGATTTCGGTAACCAAATGGCACCAACATATTAAGAAACTTCTTTGAATCACTCAAAAACGGCTCAACTCAACCCCATAACATAAAATATTAATCCAAAAAACGAAAAACGACGCATTGAGAAAATTTCAGAATACTAGTGGTGGCGTTGGATAAAAATAATCCATCAATTATTTACTTTTTTTATTTTGATATAAACTTGACGTCGTCAAATGTTTTAAAAAAAAAAAAAAAACACACAATATTGATAGAATTACTCTATCGTAAAAGGACTATTATGAACTGTAAAATTTTGAGAAAAATAACATAATAAGGGGAAAAAATACGCAAACTAAACCGTATTTAAACAATTAGGATCTATATGTGGACTTTTTTGCAAGAACACTTTTATATTCTACAATAAAAGGAGAATTTCGTAATAGGGTGTTTTTAAAAAGATACTCTCTTATTATTATGCTAAATTAAACTGTTAATTTTTTTTTAAAATATAGATTCAATCAACTTTACACAAATATTTTTTATTTTATTAAAATTAAATTATACGAGAAGTCTCACATACGGCATAGCCGGACTGTTGGATGTGAGAGTTCTTTTTATCTTTCTCCAACGGGTTGTATCACACTATTTCCCTAATTATGTCAATCTCCTATATGGATTGTACAGCCGGACGGAAGAGTATTCCTTAAATTATAATGTGATGTTAACGACACATTAGTTACATTAACAATACAATAATCATTGAAGGATCTGTTAAGAATTCTCCTAAACACAAATACAACCCCTTTAAGGTTAAAAAAATAAACAAATAGATCCAATAAAATTTAAAAAAGAAATAAAAATACAGCTTCCCCTAAGCTGTTCATATAACAATTACATAAACAAAAACACACCCTCTACGCGTTTAATTAGTCTTTGGCCTTCTTCTCTCTCTCTAAAAATAATAATAATAATAAAAAGAAACACGTTACACGTCACACTTCTTACATATAAACTCCCCCTCTCTCTCCTCTGTCTGTCTCTTACACTTTCTCTCTCCTAAATTCAAAATCTCAAAAGCCCAAACTTTTTTTCCAAAAGCTCTTCCAAACACAGCCATGGCAGCTAACTCAAACTCCCTCTCTCTCTTCATCTTCATCCTTCTCTTCACCCTCCCACTACTCTCCACCTCCCAGACCACCGCCGTCGCCGACGCTCCGTCGCCTTCGGCGACGTCGGACTCCTGCAACGGCGTGTTCCTCTCCTATGCCTACACCGCCGGACACAAGGTCGCGCCGGATCTGACGAAGTCCGATCCTACCAACCAGGGCTACCGCTTCGAGTCGACCCTCACGGTTCTCAACAACGGCCTCGAAGACGTCAAATCCTGGCGTGCCTTCGTCGGATTCCGCCACCGCGAGCTCCTCGTCTCCGCCTCCGGCGCCGTCCTCTCCGACGGCTCGAGCCTCCCGGCCAACGTCGGGAACGGCACTGTCTTCGCCGGATTCCCCATGAGCGATCTCAAGACGGCGGTGGAGACCGCCGGAGACTTGACCCAGATGCAGGTTCAGGTCTTGCTGGTCGGGACTCAGTTCGGCGTCGCACCGCCCGATGTCCCTATGCCGGATAACATCTCTTTGGCTAATGATGGCTTTGTTTGCCCCAAACCCACTTTGCAAGGTAAGTTTGTTTGTTTTTTTTTTTTTTTGGTGTGTTTGACTTGATTCGATTGTTTGTGATGTGGGATTTTTCTGGGTTTGTCTTGGCTTCATTTGGGTGGGTCATCAAAGTGAGATTTTATTTGATTGTGTTGAATCAAGATTGGTTTTTTGTTCATCTGTAATTTTTGGGAAATTCATTCTAATGTAGTCTGTGGAATAGATCTTGATTTCTATTTGTCCTGTTGTTTTGGAAACTAATTAGTTGACAATAACATTGTCCTAGAAATTGAGGTTGACCATATCAAATTGTAGTTGAACCTTCTTTTTTTTTTTTCCTTGTTCTTGTCTGAGTCATTAGAAAAGGTTGTAACAAAATAGTCTATAAGTGATTTGGTTCACTTTATGTCTAAATTTGATACCAAGTTGGGTTCTTTTATTGTTTGTTTTGTGTGATCATATAAGTTTAGGTTCTAACATTGATATTTATCTCTATTGTTTGTTCATTTTCAGGGAAGAGTTTGATGCAAGTCTGTTGCACAGTGGACCCTGCCTTCGAAACAAACATCACGGTGGATGAAGAGTTCCTGCCCCGGCAAAATGGTGATCTTTGGATTATGTACGATGTGATCCGAACGTACGATTCGTCTTACTGGGCACAAGTCACCATCTCCAACCACAACTCTCTGGGGCGCCTTGACTATTGGAAATTGAGTTGGGATTGGATGCAGGATGAGTTCATCTACACAATGAAAGGTGCTTATCCGTCCATTGTCGACTCTTCTGACTGCATTTTTGGCCCACAAGGAACGTTCTACAGTGATCTAGACTTTGCCAATGTGTTGAATTGTGAAAGAAGGCCAACCCTGATTGATCTCCCTGCAACAAAGTACAATGATACTAACCTCGGACTCAAACCCTATTGTTGCCGAAACGGTACTATTTTACCGCCATTGATGGATGCAAGCAAGTCCATTTCGTCATTCCAGCTTCAGGTCTACAAAATGCCTCCGAATCTTAACCGGTCAGAGCTCACACCACCTCAGAATTTTAGAATCAACGGCACGCTGAACCCCGACTACAAATGTGGCCCGCCGGTGCGTGTCAGCCCTAGCCAGTTCCCCGACTCTAGTGGCTTGCCCTTGAATTCGACTGCTGTGGCTAGCTGGCAGGTTGTGTGCAATATAACGCAGCCTAAAGATGCATCACCAAAATGCTGCGTCTCATTCTCTGCCTACTACAACGACTCTGTTGTTCCGTGCAACACTTGTGCCTGTGGCTGCTCGCCCACTGTTAACAGTGCCTGCAGCACCTCCACTCCTGCTATGCTCCTTCCGCCCGAGGCACTCCTCGTTCCATTTGATAACAGGACTCTCAAGGCAAAAGCTTGGGCCGAGATCAAACACCTACCCAATCCAAACCCTCTTCCGTGTGGCGACAACTGTGGTGTCAGCATCAATTGGCACATTGCCTCGGACTACTCCCGAGGGTGGAGCGCAAGGATCACGATCTTTAACTGGGACGATACTAGTTTCGCCGATTGGTTTGCCGCTGTGCAGATGAAGAAAGCAGTCCCCGGTTTTGAAAAAATGTACTCCTTCAACGGAAGCGCCTTGGAAATAAATGGTGTCAACAACACCCTTTTCATGCAGGGCCTTGAGGGATTGAACTACATCGTGGCGGAAACAGATGGCGCCAACCCGGAGAAGGATCCTCGGGTTCCAGGGAAGCAGCAGACAGTGATCTCATTCACAAAGAAGCATACCCCAGGAATCAATGTCCCTAATGGAGATGGTTTTCCCACGAAAGTCTTCTTCAATGGTGAAGAATGCTCACTTCCATCAGTTTTGCCCAGCAACGGTGTTGGGAAAATCGCAGCCACATTATTTTCTTCGACACTCTTGTCGGTCTTGGTGGTACTCCTATTGATTTAAGTGACATCAAACTTGTAACTGCTGTTGATTTTTTCATTCTTTCGGCGATTTGGTCTGCGACGGAGAGCACCCGGGAGTTTGCCAGAATCTCTGGCTGGCAAGCTGGCTGTGGTTTGGAATTGGAGGAGGATATAGACTAGAACAAGGGACAGAAGAATCAAATTTACATATATATAGTCATTGTAAAATATTATATATGTTGTGTTGCATTGAACCATGTTACTTAAGCTCTGATTGTTTATGGTTGATCTTTTTCTTTTTTTCTTTTTTTAAATTTTATGTGTACCTTCTAGTGGATGTTTTGTTGAACCCTTTTTTTGGGTTCAATATCCAATTTTTAGCCTGGTTAAAAATCAGCTTTTCTGAGCGTGAATTAGAAAATATTTTTATGCTTTGTTTTTGGCGTTGTTAATATTAATACACACGAGCTATTAGCATTATAACAATTTGGTCCTTAAGCTTTTATTAACCGATTAGTATTACTCCTCTTTTTTCTTTTTTTCTTTTTTTCTTTTTTTTAAGTTTTAGTTTCTAGTCTTAAAATTACCTATTGGCAATTACCATGTGCCTATTTTAGAACTTCTTATCAATTGAAAATTTTCCCTTCACTAAAATTCTTCGAAAATAAAAACATTTAACCTTTCATACGACTGTCTTATAAAATTTGAAATGAATTATTTCAATTAAATTTAAAAATTCTATCTTTAGGTTTATGATCTAAACTTAAAATATATATATATATATATATGTGCGTGTGTAAAAACTAATGGCTTTAAAACATAACGAATCAAATTATCACTCGTTTAGAATTAAAATAGTATAGCAAGTAGTCCATAAAATTTTTTAAAAAAATTTATAGCAATTAACACGGGAAAAAAAAAATACATGCTTTAAATAGCGTTAACCATTTACAGTTGACTCGTACCATTTTGTCATTAACAGAAAATGGACCTCATGTGTAGATTGCATGTCGTACAATCCACATTTTACAATGTTTTGATACCAAACACCATTAATATCTTTTAACATCGCTCTATTTGCATTAACAATTTTCACATTAGACTCTGGTTTGACCGGTCAAACAACTATGTACGTAAAAATTGCCAAAAAGGCTGCAGCGTTCTTTGTCTGCAATCTGAAACATAGATTTGAATAATATAATGGTTTACATAATTACAAAAATTTAATTGGTCGACATTGAAATCCTCTTTTGTCGTTTCTGTGACTTTTCTAATAACTTGAATGATTCTAAATCTGAGACTATTTAAACTGGACCCTGTCTTCCCCCATGGCCAAAATCAGTCAAATATTAATAGCACGATTTTTACATTTCAGGCAATAGATGCTCTAAACCAGTTTTTCAATGACTTGTGTAGGCAGTTGATGACTTGTGTGGAGCAAACGGTTGAATGGATTGAGCAATCTTTTTTTTCCCCCCACAATATGTTTATAAATGTACATTTTATATTTGTATATATCTACCATCCACTGATTACTTGGTGACAAGAAAACTTATTTAGAATTTTTACTTTTATTAAGTTTCAAATTCAAGTCATGACACACGTAAAGTTTAGATTTTAACAAAAAAAAACATGTATTGTTTACTCTGGAAGCCTTCTATATATCTGCCATCACATTTCTCATCATCTCATCGGTACAATCACGTTAGGATGGAGCCACGAGAATACCACCGATTTTTTTATTTTTTTTTGGCTTCTCAAAAAAAAGTTTTTATATATCTTGTATCTTGAATCTATGGACAAGGTAGACCATTTGTTTTTTTTTTATTTTTATTAATACATCGTTGCACATTTTTCCAGATTTTTTAAATTGTATATAATTCTTGAATTGTACTAGTTAATTTTTAAAAGAAAATATCTTTGAGGGGGAAAATAGGAAACGAAAAAAGAAAAAACTGAAAATTAAAAAAAAAAGTTTTTTTTAAAAAAAATAAATAAATAAAAGATAAGCTTTCTGATAGGATGTGGACTCATCACCTACTGCAAATATCAGGAAAACTCCTTGAATAAAGAGAATACAATCGAAAGTGAAATTATTTTAGTATCAACGAAAAAAATACCAAGAGTTTAAATTCCAAATGCAAGAAAATCATATAACTATATTTATTTTTTTTAAACTGATAAAACACATGTAATTGAGATAATAAATTCTCTTGATTATCTATGTTGAGTACTTACATAATATTTAATATAATATAGAGAAAACACCGACAAAATTGTCAATATTTACTTTACAACCCATCTATTTATGCAATCCTACTAAACTCAATCCATTCAATAGTACAAGAGCCGATGTGACATTTAATTGGAAAACGACACGAGGAAATATGGCTAACTCACAACTTGGTTGATGAAAAAGAAAAAAAGAAAAAAAGCACAAATAAATGAAAAACTACCACAAACTTTTTAAGTACAAGAAAACAAAGACAGGAAAAGAATACTCAGACTTGTGTCTTGAGCAATCCAATACAATATGTACATTCAAAAGTCAATTCCTAGAGAAATAGAAAATTAAGGAAAAAAAAAGTGAACATAAAAAGAAAAAGAACAGAAAAGAAAAGGTGGGGGCAAACTTCATGTGTTATTAGAGTTAGAAAAGCTCCTAAAAAAAAGGTCTGCAAATTGTATCAAACCTACCACCCACAATTGGAGAGAAATGTACCCAAAAACCAAAGGGACAAGCTAAGCCAGCAATCAAGATATATATATATATATATATATATATATGTAATAGCTAGCTACTTGACACAAATTTACCACCAAAGCCGAACAAAAATTTCGAAATGACACATTCGCATGACGACGCCTTCGCGTATCATGCGATAGTAACTTTGACACTTCAGGCGTCGACATGATTGATCCATCTGAGCACCGTTAGCCTGATCTTTAATGTCCTAATCAATCCTGCAGCATATGCTATTCACATAGGAGGATGAGGCTTAAAGTAAAAATCATGAATTCCTGTCTTCTTGAATTAGACATGCACTTTTGGTTGCGGAAGAAATGAGTTCAATCTGTTACAGCAACTATATACACCCCGAACTACGGCCTCCTCTACACAGGAATATTATCCATGGAATACCCGTCAAAGTCGAACTGATTTTCAGATGGTGCAATGCCTTCCTGCTGCTCAGAAACATGAAATTTTTGTTGTTAAAGGTAAAACCAAATATTTACATATATGATAATGAAAGGACAAAAAGGAAACTGACCTGTTTGAGGAGCGCACTCATTAAATCATCTTGACCAAATTGTTCGGGAAAGAAGGCAGTATCGCCAAGCACATCAGTAGTTCTTTCAGTTTTGACCCTTACTGAATTATCCCCGAGAAGGGTATTATTAAGGTGCTGGTTGATGTTTTGTGAATTCCCATGATCAGTGTCTCCCATTGAGTACATTGGCTTGCCGACATTGGATTGATTCCTAACCGGTATATTTCTTTGGCTACCGGAAAACCCCTGATGAACCAAGTCCAAGCTACCACCAGGCATGGAGTTCGACTGTTGCGAGGCCTCAAAGGTCAATCCCACATTCTGAATGTCCCAATCATTGGATTTATGTTGGTTCAAGTCATTGAATATGTCATAACTCGGCACAAAAGCGACAGATCCTTTAACCTCTGAGGTAACCTCATCCTGAAATGTCCCTTTGGATGGAAGACTGGACATGGTCGAAGCACTTCCAAGAGGGAAACTATTACCCGGCAATTCCGAGGCTTGGTTGATGGGAAAATTCAACATTGAATTGTTTTGCATAACCAGGTTGTACCCCGCAGCCCTTCCATTATCAGCAATTCCAGTTCTCCCTAAAACTCCGCTAGCAACCCCAGTTGACACAATAGGCTGCTTTATGGTAGTCGGAAGCCTAGGAACGTGACCACTCATAGCATCATTCAGAATTTGCCCTCTTGACTGTGGTTGAGCCATCTGCATAAACATAGAGCCATTCTGGGTCCCGTGGGCATTGACTTGCATATTCATCCCGAGAGATTGGGTGGACTGGTGCAGGTTGGTGAGTTGTTTCGGCTCCATACTCGTCGGGATTCCATGGAGCAAGTTCACCGGTTTGCTATTGCTCAAATGTTGTTGTTGTTGCCCCTCTCCGAACCTCAACTTCGGATTTTCAAAGCTGAATAGGTTCCGCTGATCAACAAGGGGCAAAGAGATTGCGGATTTTGATGTTGACCTACCGAGTCCAGCTGCTTGAAGAGTGGCTAGGCTTTGCGCTGGAATTTGACCCGCTACAGCTAGAGTCTGAAGATCAATGCCATTAAGCGAGGTCATCGACCCAAAAGATGCCTCCTGGGGACTGATGAATGAGTTATTCATACTTGTCTGGGGCTGGCCGCTCAGCCTTCTAAGGTACAACCTATATTTCTGTGCAAAAGAAATCGTATTGGAGTTTTATCAAACCAGAAAAATGAAAAAGATAAATCCGAATATAACAACTAAAAAGCAAATGTGATATTTCTCTTTAACCGGAAAAAAAAAAATTTTAAATCAACCACAATTTTTCTAAAATACCTGAAGATGGCTAGCAACATTTTCTCTGGTGAGCCCAGGAACATTCATCAACTCCAGGATTTTCTTCGGAACAGCCTCTGTATCAACGATTTAGCTTTGAGTAACATCGGAGAGAAATTTACTACAGTAACATCCATAATTTAATAGTCACAAACTCATTACATACTAATAGACATCCATAAATCTAACAGCCTGTTTGGTCGGAAGGAGAGTACCAATCTGTTGTTTGGCTGGAAGGAGGGGGCAGATTGAGAGATGAAGGCCCTCTCTGGACCCACAAAATCTAATCTCTCCACTAATAGAGGGATTCAAGAAACCAACGAACGAAAGTGAGAAAAAGACTCGTTTTCCCTTTTAAAATTATTAACAAATGGTAAATAGGCAAGATAGTAATTAGACAAATAACTATTCATCCATCCTCTCAGCGCTCCCTCCCTCCTAACAAACATTTCGAAGGATAACTATAACCCTCTCCGTCAATCACAATCTCACATTCTCCCTCCACCACACATAATCATGTTAGCGAAAATGGACTCTGATCTGACTCAAGTTGCGACATAAATCTGTTAACTGAGTTTGCAAAGCAACAAAATGAATGATATGGAAACAAACAAACAAACAAACAAACGAAAAAAAGCATTTGACATGGCATGTCTTCCATATGAAGGCGATATATTTACTTTTAAATGCAATTTGCTTGGGGCAAATGAAATTGAAAAAAAAAAGAACAAATAGAACATAATCCAAGAGATCTACCAACAAGACCTTAACTAGTTCCAACACTAGATGATTCAAAGATATGAGGGCAAAAAAGAAAGGAAATCAAGATATGGGATATGGTACGTACTATCAATGCCCAACTGATTAACAGCCGCCACAAACTGCTGATGGAGCTCGACGGACCAAACCACGCGAGGCTTCTTCAGTGTCGAAGTGTCATCCCTGTCCTCAGGGTCCTCCTCCTCGTCCTTCCTCTTCTTCGAGGACTTCCAATTGCCCTCATTCGCCGAGGACGAGTAATCGGCCTCCTCGGAGGGCTTAGCCTGACGATCTCCTTCCTCGACGCTGCCCGATTGCTCCAACTCCCTCCATTCATTCTTCTTCTTCCTCACCACATGCTGCCATATGTTCTTCAGCGCCTCGATACGCACCGGCTTTATCAAGTAATCGCAGGCGCCGTGAGTGACGCCCTTCATCACCACATTCTTCCCATCATCCGCGGACATCACTACGCAAATTGTATGTAGGAATCAGATATGATCTAATGGATTACTTGGCCTAATCTTGGTCTAATTTTGGTCAAATCTGAATCAAAATTTATGATATGAACCGTGTACTTACTGATCACCGGAAGGTCCATTTCGAGGCCAATGCACTCTAGCAGCTTAAATCCATCCATGTCAGGCATGTGAACATCACTTATAACTATGTCAAACCCATTTTTGTTCTCTCTAAGCAAGGACAAAGCATGTTCTGCTCGGTTGCATTTGGTAACTGGGATTACCCAAAAAACAAAAGAGAATTATTTAATTAATTAATTTTAAATAATTTTAACTGTTTGAGAAGCTAATAGAATTGAGTACAGGATTCTGAATCTACAGAAGAGCACAAGTGAAAAAAATAAAAATAAGAGAAAATCCAACTTTGACCCATGTGGGAATAGTATTCAGCTCGAAAAATTCGGAGATTACCCAATATTTGAAATCTTACAAGGAAGTGTAAGGCAAATCTTAAAAAAAAAAAAAAAAAGTGGTCAAATATATATGGGTTTCTCTTCCAAAAAGAATTATTTTATTTTAAAAAAAAAAAAATTTAAAACCCATTAAACAAGAACTTCAAGACTCTACAGAAAACGTACTAAAATACCCAAATTAAAAAATAATAAAATTCAACATGAAATGAAAAGAAGGAGAAGGAGAAGAAGAAGGAATTAAACGAATCAATAAGGAAAAAAAACAAAAATTTTCAGAAAGTAAAAAAGAAGAAGCTTTACCTTCGTAAAGACATGTTCGAAGCATCTTCTCCAAGATCATGAGACAAGTGGGATCGTCGTCGACGACGAGGACTCTGAGACCAGCCGGAAACTGGTCGGGAACGACGTCGCCGGATTTCCAGGCGGCGCCGGAAGTTGAAGTCGACATCGACCCCTTCCCGTTACTCAGATTCATACCCACCCAAAAAAAATCAAAAATAAAACAAAAACAAAATAATAATTAAAAGAAATCCCAGATATCCTCCTTCCTCTCTCTGGTTTATCGTTTTCCGGAGAAGAACCCAGATGCGGAAATGAATTACATGCTTGAACCGGGATTGAAATTCAACGAACCCAGCTCAGGTTTGCGAAGCATGAAGAGGATTTCGATTTTTTTTTTTCCTTTCTCTTTCTCTCTTGTATAATTCTTCCCTTAAATAAATAAATCTTTTTAAAGCCTGAGATTTGGAGTCGAACAAAAAAAAAAAAAAAACTGTGCTTGTTTTTTGTCTGTCCCACCTCTCCTCCTCTCTTCTCTTCTCTGTGCTTCAAGCTCAATTTCTCTGTTTTTATTTATTTAATTATTCCATAATTTATTGTAGATGAAATATATATTAGTTAATTTAATATGGGAAAAAAATAATTATTAAAAAAAATTGAAAAAGTGGGTCCAGTCCCTGAAAGAGTGGATCCAGCTCACACATAGGACTTAACTAGCCACACCAGGAAGCATCTAAATCTACTCTAAAGTTTAGTCCAACGTTTTACTTCAGTTTGTGTTCCCAATTTTACTGTTTACTATTTATCTTTTTCCTATTCAAAGATTAAAATAAAATAAATTTTGAATTAAAAAAACAAAAAAAAAAGTAATCATAATTGTACGTATTCTTTTTTCTGTTGAGCCATAATTGTACGTTCTTTTTTCTTTTTTCTTTTTTTTCAGTTTGCCCCTCAGAACGATTTTTTTTTTTTTTTTATAAGTTTTTGTACTGAATTTCTACATATGAGAACCATTTTAGCGACGAAATTAAAAATAATAACAAGAATAATATATGAATATGTAATATGGTTATAGATAATTCTTTTGATAGTCTTTTTTTTTTTAATAAAAAAATGATTATAAGAGTAGAGATTAAAATATTCAGAAAACTTCAAAAAGATAGGCACCCCCGTATAATATATGAATATCTCATTAAGTAGATTGTCTATATATCTTGGTGTGATGATAACTCAAATCTAAATATTAAATAAAATGAACGAGTGTCCTACTAACTTATTTAAAGGACGTTAATCTTTTGATATAGTCATTAACCTTTTGATATAGTCATTATTATTAAGTTAAAATGTAGTTGTAATTTTTCTTATTAAAGTGTAATGTGATTGAAATTTATATTAAAAAAAAGGTCGTCTATATTGTTGTACTTTTAAATTTATACATCGGTTATTAGAATCCAATGATATCTATCGGGATTGATTTCTCGAGCAATATTGTTACGCATGTTTTATTACAACATAATAAAAATATTATGATTTATGGGTACCGTCAATAATTCTACGGGTAAATGCTTCTCATCGTAGAGTTTTTTTTTTTTTTCTCTCTTTGTAAAATTAACATTTTAGATTATCATATTATTAAAATTAGAATAATATATAAGGTTAAGGAAATTTAATTAATTTGATTTTATATATAGCCTATCAATGATTATCCCTTGCATAAAATTTTGTTACCAAAACAAGCTATTATACGTATAAGATAGAGAAATAATAAATGAATCGGTACGTTACCAAGTGGCTCAAATTTTAGTAGACAACTCGATATTCCTAGTATGCATGAATAAAAGTGGTCCTCAATAATTTTTGGTTTGTGTTTGAAACTTTAAATTGTTTTCTTTGTTCTATTAAAAAAAAATACAAACAAACAGTTTCTTGTTTTTATTAATATAAGGAGTAGGCTTCAAAGCGTTATATATATATATATATATATATAAGGTATAAGCTTCAAAGTTCAAAAGAAATTTTTTATTTAGATTTATGGGGTTACTTATGCAGATCTCTTAAGTTTTAACTTCCATGTTTATTTGTAAATCTGTTTTTCAATTTGTAGTCAAGTATAAACACTTGCAACTACATTTCAAAAAAAAAATTTTGAAAAACTTGGAAAAAAAAAAGTTATCTCTTTTGTTAGAATGGAAATGGATTAGACTCTCGTATACTTTTATTAATGTCTCGTTTATATCTATCTAATAAGAACGCGACATAATAGATAAAAGTTTCGTTTCAATTAAAATATTATATTACATCAACAAAAAGACTATGTTAGTTAAATAATTTTCTTGATATTATTAAAAGCATGCAAAAAGAGATACAAATAAAGTGACATGTGAATGAAATTTATGAAAAATTCGGTCATTTCATAATGAAATTTTGAAAGTTCTCGCTCTCTTTTTTAATAGTCAATAAGAAATTGCTTAGTAGATCAGAGGGCATGACCTGTGGATTAATTCAATTAAAATATTTTGGCAAATGGCGATCCACAATGCACTTGTTTATTATGATTTAACTAATTAAGTAATCTGAAAAAAAAAAACTAGGTATTTAAATGTTGTGCAAAAATAACTAAATATTTAAAGGGACATTTTTCCCCCCTTAAAAATAAGGGTCATCTTCTTTTCTTTTTTTCTTCTTGTTGTTGTTGTTGTTTTTTTTTTTTTCCTCCTCTGTCTTTTTGGTTAAATGTAAAAGACTTGACTTGTGCATTAAAAAATTACCTCTTCCCAAAACATTCCCAAATTGGGAAAATGGACAAAATTGCAACTGAGATGTGATTGATGAAATATCAAATATTTAAAACCATTTTGGTCTAATTTCATTTGTTTTTCAATCTTAAATCAATTTGCTTACAATTTTTATTATTCGTGCCTGGACTAATTTCAATATTTGATCATTTTCCACTTTACTTTAGTAGACTAATTATGTAAATATCAATTTTAAAGCCAACCAAATAATAGCCCAAATCAATGGGCTTCCACTCCTATGCCATATTTAAATAGAATGCCTCAAAATATCAATTTTCTTGGAAAAAAAAATTAAATTAAAAAACGTACGAATAACAAAATAACAAAGACGAAATGTCCATCTTCCCCCAAATTAGTTTAGAGTAATTTATCTACTTTGAGCAATAATTATTAATATATGCATTTGTAAATATAAATATAGGTTTAATCTTATATATGCCATCTATAGAAAATAGCATTTTTAGTTTTTTTTTTTATATATAGATTAGCTTAACAATAGCTGATTCTAATATAATATATTTTTTATAATACATGTTATTTACATTAATAGCTCCAGATAATATCAAATTATTCATAAATTTGTATAAAATAACATATAAATAAATTAATAGTTACACATATTTAAATAAAAAATTACATCTTACGAACCAATATAACTTTCCAAAAGAAGACTAATCTTATAATAACATATTATTTCGTTGGATAAGTATTGCCAAAGCAACAACCACTTACATTGTGGGGATGGTTTTGGTTTCCACTTTCAGCTCCCCCAAGGAAAAAAAATAAGAACAAGAGAAAGAAAAAAAAATTAAAAACTTTAAAGTCACTTGGTATTAATTAACTGTGAATAATTATTTTATTTATGCATAGAAAAGAGGAGTGATTGGAAGTATAATTAATGATAATTTTATATTGATTTTATTTAAATATGTGGAGTTCTAAATCCTTATTTAAAAAAAAAAAAAAAAAAAGAAGACAAGAAAAAATATTATTCAAGAGGAATTAAAAAAAGATGTCCCTTGAAAAAAAAAAAAAAAAAAAAATGGTCAGCTTGGGCTATGGATTCCACACGTGACGAAACGGCTTGGACAAACGGAAACGGATAACCGTTGAACTGTGAAAGAAGAAGAGCTCTTCTTTTGAATAGAAACTAACGGCGTTAGATTAAACTCCGTTAAAAGCTCCTCTCTTTCTTTCTTTTTGGCTCTGGGAGGGTTCTTCAGTTCTGACCAGATTTTTGTTTTTGGGTGCCACGTCATCTCCCCATTTCCCTCAGCCGACACTTGTCGTTTGCCGCCGCTTCACAGGATAAGGTCTCCTTGGTTGGCCTGTAATGCTTTCGCTTGCTTCCTCTCTCTCTCTCTCTCTCTCTCTCTCTCTCTCTCTCTCTCTCTCTTCTTGTTTTTTTTTTTTTTTAATTTTATTTTTCACACCCAATGTGACCCAAATGAAGTTGAAAAATTAAAATTTCAAGTAATAATTGCATGGACAATAATTTTTGTATCTCAATCATATTGGATGAAATTTATAGTGAGAATTTATGTTTTTTTATTATTAAAGATTATTTACTACATGTATTAGTCTGACACGTTATGAAGAAGTGATGCATTTTATTCAATGTATATTAACAGAATTTAAGAGAAAAGACCAAATTAATTAAATTTGTTGAATTTTTGGAGACAACAACATTTAAAGATCAAAATTTGAAACATGACAACATATTAAAACTATAAATAAGTAAAATTAAATTGATGTTTTTCATGATAGGAATCTCAACAACAATATGTGTTTTTGAATGTTAAATCTGATTAAAATAATATATTTAAAAAAATATAAAAAAAGTAAAATTAACAAGGTTTTATATTACCTTAATGACAGTAAACATGTGTTTAGTATTATGGTTCAAACCTTAAAATTACAGTTTAATTTTTGTCTCTCTCCTTCAATTTTATTATTTATATATTTTATAACTCAGACTTTAAAAGTCCATAATTTTACATAGATAAATTCAAATGAGATGTATTTTTTTAAATTACATAGAATTTCAAGACGAACGAAACAAACTCTATATGATTTTTCTGAATATCTTTTTATATGTTTTGACTTTAACAATTCAAAAATATTAATAAACGAACAATCAATTCAAATTCAAATTTTATAATTTAAATCTTAACATCAAATGTATGCTAAATATTTTTTAAATGATCAAAATCACTTAAATAAGAAAAATTAATGGAATCTGTACATATATATGATGTTAGTATTAATTATCGGTGAAAATAGGTTCGTTAAATCTGATTATATGTGAGAAACAGACATTCACTTTCTAAAATGGGAATTGGGAAGTAAACAAAAAAAAAAAAAAAAATCTCAATCCTGAAAAAGAGGATAATATTCCCCCATCCACAAGAATAAACCTTTCTTATTTATTTATTTATTATTATTTTATTGGTTATTAGTCTTGTGAAAAAGAAAAGTAAAAAATAAAATTTAAATAAATAAATTGGAGTTGCTTTTTTTTTTATACTGCAAGAAAAGCTGTGAGCTTGCTAAAGTAGAGTACGCGCATACTGAGACCGTATATTCCCCTGCGACCTTTTCTCCATTACGATGAAAATATAGAAGCCTTTCACTGTCAAAAACCGTGTCTTTGATAGAACACAGATATATATACAATATATATATAGAGATAGAAAGAGAGATATATGTATAAATACGTAGAGAGAGAGAGAGAGAGAGAGAGATATTGAGCTAACCCACCACCACCATACCTCTAGGCTCTACGCCTGAGAAAAAGAGAGCCCAAAGTCCAAGAAAAACCCAGGCAAAAAACCAATAACAAAACAAAAAACAAAACCCCACCTACGAACAAAAGGCAAAGGATGTGTGTTGAGACTTGAGAGAGAGAGAGAGAGAGAGAGAGAGAGAATAGAGATTTGCTTTTCTTTTCCTTTCTTTTCTTTTATTTTTATTTTTATTTTTTATTTTTTGTGTCAGCTTTGGCTTTTGTTGGCTTTTGGCTTTTGGCTTCCCGAGCCAAAGCAAAGTGAAAAATAGTGTTTAGGAACGCTTGAGTTTTCAGAGGTTAATGATTTTATAATAATTGTTTATTGTATTTTTGGGTTCTTGGTTTTTAGCTTTTGATGGGGATTGGTTTGGGGCTTTTGGGGGGGTGCGGGGGGGTGTAATTCTTTTGAGAGGGAAAATTTTTTTTTGATAAAGAAATAAAAAAGAAAAGAAAAGAGATTGGAATTGTTTGTTGTAACGTGTGTTTGTGTTTTCACGCGCGTCATTAATGATTAAGATAAAGCCTTTGCTTTTTCTCTTTTTTTTTCCCAAATGTTTTGTGACTTGTGTGAGTTAAGTTTAGTTTAGATTTTTTTTTTCTATTATAAGAATTGTCCATCTTATAATTTAATCATTAGATTAATATTTCAATGTATAATTTATGTGTATTTATATTAAACGGTGTATTAAAAAATTCCTTAGAACTCAATTTTTATTAATATGCTTGACTTGAGTTTTAAAATTATATATTTGGTTGAAATTGAACTGTTTGGAGTTAAAAAATATAAAAACTTAAAATATGTTTTAAGAAAAATATTAATATAGATTTTATTTTATTTTTTATCTCGAAGTTCTATATATTTAAAAAAATATATATCTTATTTTGATTTGAAATAACGAAGTTATATAGACTTTTGAAATTTGAGATTTTAAATTAGAGTTGGAGATATGAAGAATGAAATTGGGTTTATTTTTAAAGATAGAAGACAAATAATAATTGGAATTGTTTAATTGGAGCGAATCAACCAAACACCTTCTTATATTTGAATATCACACTGTTCAAAATTAAATTAATATTATATAAGTTATGGAGTTTAACGTGTATTATAATTTATAAATGACTTGTTTGAATATAAAACTGTTCAAAATCGTAATTATAACGATTAATTAAGACATGTTTAGGGTGAGTTTTCGGACGGTGTTTTACCGTTTGGATTCTAAAATTCTTAATTTTACATATCACTTTCTCTTATTTTCATTTTCGAAAAACTCAAATTCTAAAGTTATATTTGGTAGGAAGGATAGAAAGGAGTAAGGATGGAGAGAGTTGGAGGGACGGAGAACATGAACGATAGAGAAGATTGTATAAATTCTTTATGTTATTTGGTAAGAGTGATGGAGAGTTGAAATGATTGATAATAATTATTTGTCTAATTACTAAATTGTCCATTTTTAAAATTTGTTAATAATTTTTTGGGGGTCAAAATGATCTTTTTAAATAAAGTGTGAAGGAAAACTTGCATCCTTCAATTGATGGAAGAATACAATGTGGTGAGAATACAATGTGGTGAGCCCGGAGGGAGAGAGTCTCCCTTCACCTCTCATCTCCCTCCTCTTTTCCTTACTAACCATACAACGGATTGGTGCTTTCCCTCCATCCCTCTCCCTCCACCCTTCACCTTCCAACCAAATATATCCTAAAAGTCTATAACTTTCTTCTGTTAAAATGCTCACAATAACGAGACGAATAAAATAATATCCGTTTTACCTTTTTTTTTTTTCCAAACACATTTCAAATTTTTTTTACTGTTTTTCATATCACAGTGCATTTTCAAAAATTCTCTTTTCAAACACATATTTTCAACCTAATCTCTAAAATTTCATATTCAAAAGTCCCTTAATGAACCCTAAAACTATAATCTTAACAAGTAAATACTGATAGAAAAAATTTAATGAGTAAATAATTAAATACTTCTCAAATGTATAATAATATTTTCTTTTTCTTTTTCTTCTTTTTGACGTGTCTTGATTTTTCTTTTCTTTTTTTTTTTTTTGGGGCTGAGATTTTGATGTGTCTTGCTTGATGAGGTCCTTGGGGTAATATAGTGTGCCATGTGGCGTCTCGTGGAAGTTGGAGAAAAAGTTCAAACTAACTTTTGGTTTTGCGTAGTACAATGAGTGCCATGCCAACCCCCAAAGATAAAACTAGCTAGTCACTTTTCCAATGGGAGGAGGAACATACCGGATAAGCCTAGCCAGTCATTTGTGTTTTCACTTTCCAGGAAAATTATCTACCAAGAAAATTTTAGACTCTAGGAAATAAATGAAGGAGAGGGATATTCAACAATGGGGAGGGTAAAATTCTTCACTCATAAAGCTTGACTTAAACCATTCTCCATTTAGATTGAATAGTCCATAATAATATAATGATTAGCTATAAATTACGAAACATTATGTCAATTGAGTAGCCCTAAGTTATCGCAACTTGTCTAAATCGAAGAACATCTAAGCTCTTCTCAATCTCACGTCAACGTTGTATTATGGGATTTCTCTTCCGTTAAAGATAGAGTTAGTTGAGTATCTTCTCTATTCTCCATTTCATCGATTTGATTTTAACCTTAAAATATGTCCATGTAATATTATTTCGTCATTTTCTACATATTTTTTACTCTTCGAAACCTAGCATTTTATCCACGCTACCCTAGAGTTTTCGTAACTTAGAGCGCCCCTTATTAATTCGGCTTTGTGTTTTGAATCTTATGATGGCTAAGAGTATTTGTCCTCCCACAGCAACTATTTTGCAGCTTGAGAAAAAATTTTGATAGACAATATTGTTCTATTTATTGATGGTGAGTATTTAATATTGTATGCTTCAATACAATTTGGCACTAAAAAATATGAGACAACATGAGGTTTTTTTTTTTTTTGGCTTCGAAGACAACATGAGACTACATGAGTTTGATAAAAGTTCTCTATCTTCTAAAATTTTGAAGCATTCTACCTAAACATATAGGCTCAACTTTACAGAGAAAAAAGGGGTGAAAAAAAACAAATAGGCTCCTCTATTAGGCGTTAAATATGAAACATTTGACTAGTAAAAGTATATGCTTTAACCTTTTACCTAAAGTGTTCGCATCAAGTGATATCGATTTTTATTTTTTTTTATTTTTATGCTTATATACAAGGGCACTTTACTAAAAGGTACAGGAAATTATTGAATTTAATCACTTGTCATCGTTATTTTTCAGTTTTTTTAATTAAAAAAAAATCATTACTTAGGGGTACATCTGTACTGTAGATGGTGTTTTAATGGTAAAATTGAAAATGCGTGTTTGAGAGGAAAACTTTTGAAAAAAATTATGTGATATACAAATTATGCAAAAATTTGAAATTTGTTCAGAAAAAAATATGCAAAATGAATTGTGTCTTGTTCGTCTATTCGTTACGAGTATTTTGACATAAAAATCATCTCATTCCGATTTAAAATGAGAAAGTTATGGACTTTAAAATTTTAAGTTTTTTGATAATGAAATAGATTAAAAGTTTGATATAAAGTTAAAATTTTAAAATCTAGATAGTAAAACACCATCTCCAGTTGGCACCCTAAACGAGCCCTTAGATTTTGAATTCCATCGTATTTATACTTACACATTTTGGATTTAGATTTTGAGTCGAAATATATTATCTCAAATTTTTTATCTCATTGATGGTCCTTAATAATATTATGTCGTGTAATATGAAATTAAGGATTCAATCACATTAAAAATACTAAATACTAATAATTAAGTAAATTGTTGAATTGTCAAAAATATTATTGAACGATATTTATTGAGATAAGATAAAAAATAAAACAATGAATCTGAACTCTTCTACTTTATTTCATTAACAATCAAATTTTACCAGAAGAAAGACAAACATCCTAGTAAAAAAATAAAAGAAAAGAATATTTGATAGCTAAAATCAACTTTTAACCGAAAAGGGTAAAGATAGGATTAAAATAAAAAGGACTTATTTTCTTCTTCCTCTCTTAGAGAAAGAATTATTTGATTCCTTCTAATTTTCTTCATCTTTATTTTATCCCAATCTATCCGTTTTATTCCCCCTCTCTTTTACCATAGTCTTAATGTAACTCTTGGTTATAAGGTAACTTTTGATCCAATGGTGAAGATGTTGAAGTTTTTTTGTTTGTTTGTTTGTTTGTTTTTTTTAATAATTGGAAAGTACATAATAAGGTGTTGAAGCTATCTATATCACACCGACACCTTAAGATTTCTTATTCAGCATTGTATGTGGAAATATTTTCTCCAATATTTTTTCTTTTTGAAATTATCATAATTATTTTCCCTTTAACAATATAAAATTTTTTTTCCTGGCTGAAAGTGATATATATATATATACACACACATATATATAGATATATATATATATATGTATAAGGCTTACTTGTTACTCATCCATTGCACCATATATACATTCACAGAATTTCACAATAATATTCTTCCATAATACAACCATATGATCACTAACATCAAAATCATTGTAGGCATACTCCCTTTCAGCATCATTGCCTTAGTCTTAGTACTTTTCTTTCATTGTTGATAAAATCCTCCCTAGTGCCCCCCAGGGTGTCATTATTTCTTGTAAACATGCATTACATGTAGATTACAATTTAATTGTGCATAATTCTCTGCGTTAATTTCTAGAAAAAAAAAAAGTTACTTTACTATGAATAAATATTTGTGTATAAAATTTTTGTACATCTAATGTAACATTAGATCTCCAAAATGGTATAAAATGAGTAAGGTGTAATGGCAATCCGAGAAAAAACATAACATGTTACGTGATGAATTTGAAAAGATCTATTTTATGTGTTAACGCGTAGGAAAATGGATCATACTAATGATACTATTGTGTTTTCCTTATTTTCTGTTACATTAGAGGCACTTTTATGATATATCAAAGGAATAATATGAAATCAGATTTATCTCTTATTGTGAAGTTACTTGATTCTTATGGTGTTTATATGTGATTTGAACCTCCTTTTTTCTTGACCTAACTTTTGAATATGAATTATACTTTTACATGTGATGATTTTTTTTTTTAATTTTTTTGAAGGACAGAGAGAGCATTTACTTCAAAAAAAAACAAAAACAAAAACAAAAACAAAATAGTACCAGTAATATGTTAACTTAGGCCTAAGCCAATTGTCACATTTTTTTCCCAAGTACAAGTACTTTTCACAAAACTGAATGCCAAAAAAAAAAAAAAAAAAAAAGAGTACTTTTTTCGTAAGGAAAAAAACATGAGTACTTTATCAGAAAACAGATTTTTATAGTGCATTGAATATCATATCTTTTTTTCCTTTGCTCGGAGGACAAACTTGAATATAACAAGCATTAACTTCTAAAATCCATATAAATGCATGACAAACGACATGAATTCTCTAATTCTTTTTTTGTTCATGTTAGAATTGTCTTCTGTTCAACATTATTATTTTCAAAAGTAATTTATCGAAAAAATTCCAAACAATCATTTCTTTCTTTCTTGTTTGAACGATTTTATAATGAGACGGGAATGAAATACAAATTTAAATTGTTCTTGTACTAAAATAATTTTCCAAAAATTTAACAGTTTGATAAGATATGAAAAAAAATGCTATTTAGTTGAATTTTCTTATTTTCATATATTTTTTTTGTGTGATTTTGATATGATTAGACTATTATAAATTTATAACTTATTTGATGTACCGGTTTAATTTAATTTGAATCACAATTTTTTTTATCTTTTTTATTAAAAGTCAATAGCAGTTGTACTATTTAAAGTTACTATTGTAGTTTTGTAACTCAAATTTTAAAAGTTCATAACTTTTTATATACAAGTTCAAATGAGATGATTTTTTTAACTTGTATAGAATTTTGAGACGATGAAACAAGCTCTATATTGTTTTTTTTTTTCTGAATACATTTTAAATTTTTATATTTTTTAACTCTAACAATTCAAACACCTCATAAACATACAACTCAATTCAACCCAATAAAAACATAGTGCCTGTTTTGGGTGCCGTCTAGATATGGTAAATTACCATCTGGATTTAAAAATCCTAACTTTATATCAAACTTTCAATCTATTCTATTTTTAAAAAACTCAAATTTTAAAAATCCATAACTTTTTCATTTTAAATCAGAATGAGATGATTTTTATATCAATATACTCGTAACGACGAGAGAAGTAAGACAATATCTATTTTGCATATTTTTCCGAATACATTTTAAAATTTTCATTATTTTCTATATCACATAATTTTTTTAAAAATTTTTCTCTCAAACATAAATTTTTAACTCGATTTTTAAAATATCATATTCAAATATTTCTTTAAATAGACCCTCAATTTCAATCCGTCCATCAAATAAATACATTTTAAATTTTTACAATTATTTTTTTTTTGCGGGATCATATAGCGTACAACATATGAAATCATATGAATAAAATAAAAATATAGCAAATATTTTAATCCCTCTATTTACAGCAGGATCCAGCTACACTACAACCCGGTGAATGTGGGACACGGGACCCACACGACAAGAGAGGGGACTCACTTCAACTTCGAAAATTTTAACTGGACCCCACATACCCACTTTCAACCGTCCACGTCAGCAGTTAGAAAGTGAAGAGAGAGAGAGAGAGAGAGAGAGCGAACTACAGACGTGACGTGTTGGACCATCTTCAAACTCAAAGAAGTCGAACAGACACGTGGTAGTGTCCGTAGTGGGAGGGTGGGCCCCACCCGAAGTGTTAGTGGGCCAACGCGGGAAGAGAGGATTGGGCCGGGCTAATCTACACCTCATCAAAGAGACCAAGCTTGTGGGCCCACCTCATAACGTACGTGCGCGTCTCATACAAGTCCCCATCAAACGAAAAATCACAACACCAAAGGGGTTGGAGAAAGAAAGAGCGAGGGAGTTTTTGGTATAGGTGTGTGTACATATATATGTGCGTGTGTGTACATATATATGTGCGTGTGTGAATATATATATATATATATATATATATGTGTGTGCATGTGTGTGGGGGGCTTTTTTGCTTTTGGGTGGTGCAAAACAAAGTAGGTGGCAGCCAAGAGTAGGTTGGGAGTCATTTTGTGGCGATTGGAAATTCTAAGCTCTACAAATAAACATATATATTAGATAATTCTATGATACCATATCAATATGATTTTATTTTTAACGATTAGATATGTAACAGATTCTGTTGATTTTGTTTATTTTTTTAATCCTGGATTTTAATTAAAACGTAATATCAAGTTTATGTTAACAAATAATTTAATCCTTTTGTTAACTGTTGGACGTCAATTGATTTGTGTCATGTACATGAGCCAAAAAATAAGGATAATTTTTGTTAAAGACCCCCAAAAGAATGGAAAAGGAAAAGGAAAAAAAATTCCTTTATTAAAAGGAAAAGAAAAAAACGATTATAGATATCCTTCATTATATATGTTTATGCATAAGTATAGTCTAAGAAAAAACATATCATATCAATATGATTTTATATTTGATAATCGAATGTATATCATATTTTATCAATTTTGTTTACCTTAATTTTAAATCATTTTTATCATATAATGTTGTATATGAAATGAATTCTCTTTCAATGCATACATATGAATCAATCATTGAAGTGTATGGCTTTCTAAGTAAAAATAAGTACTTGACAGGTCTTTTGTTTTTGGCTTAAAAACCTCGATGGCTTAATATTAGGTACTCAAATGGTGTAAATTGCTTTATTGATGTTACTTTGATGCATCAGTTGGGATAGTTGAATATTAGTTTGTGCGGAAATTCATGTGGAACTTATTTATGAGATTCATATTGATTACTAGTGAAAAATAGATAATGTTACATCAATCGCAAGTGTCATGAACACAGCTATGTTATCTACATACACATGTGAATCTCCCTTTCAATTCTTGTGTACTTAAATATCAATCATTGTATCCTATACCTTTATAAGCAAAAACCAAGTAGTTGATTTGGTCATTTGTTTTGTTTTTTTTGGCTTAAAAACCTTGGTGAGTCTTTAATGGGTAAATATTAGATACTCTAATTGTAGAATTGTTTTATTGGTGGTTCTTTATTGGATGTATCGGTAGAGATAATTGATTATTAGTTGATGTAAAAATTCACGTGAATTGAATTAATCAATTTTAATTTATCAACAATAAAAAATGAGTAATCGTATCAGTCACATCTGTATTAATTAATATCATATGATGGTACAAGATCTACCAAATAAGTAATATCTTGGTAATGTAAGCTAAATACATAATTGATTTTCGCACAACCATCATTGATCATGTCATTGTTCTCTACATATACAAGTGACAGAGACTTTTGTTGAACTCTTCAGTCAATTGTTTGACAATAACATTCTTTATAGTTCTACTGTAGCCTACAGGGTGATGATTTATTAAAGGGAGTGGTTGAAATTTTCATTGTCATGAAAGCTTTTTCTATGACGAGATATTTACAAAAGTTGATCAATTTATGGTATTAATGTTTGCTCATGATGCAAGTAATCTCCTTCTTTCTGGCTACTTTACTATCATATTTTTCCTTAAAAAAAAAAAAAAAAATCATTTTTGGGAACACTAAGAATTACATTTATTATATTTTATATTTGTAAATATTAGGGAGAAAAGATAATTAAGCACGTGGCAATAGAAATTCTGTTCCCCGACATCCAACTTCTACATCACGAATCCATATTTTTTTGTTTTTTTCCTTTCGTTTTTTTTCCCCCCCCCTCAATCCAAAGAATTATTGATATGAAGCTTGGGAACTACCTGTCAAGAAAGTAAGGCTAGTATCTTATGGTACAACTTGGACTTGTGGTTCATTCTATCCCCCCCAAGGAAAAAAAAAAAAAAAAAAGAATGAAAAGAAAAAAAGAAAAAAACTTTGCCAGGCTTGCAAGGCAACCTGGTCCAGCCAATTTGATAGTCTGAGAGATTGGATTCACTTTGAGAGAGGTACAGCCCAGGAATGCTTATCCGAGGAGAAAGTTAAAGACTTCACAGCTTTGAGATTTTTCTGTTTATTTTTTTTATTTTTACCAATCATATAATTTACATGACTAACTACATTCATGAATCATGCAAGCCTCCAAGCACATTGTACAAGTACTACTACCAGTCTTGGGGATTGGAAGGTCCTCCAAAACAAACTGTCTTGATCTTCAAAGTCCCTGCACACCTCCCTAGGCCACAAGTACCACTTTTTATTCCTTTTCAATTTCACCCTTTTAACATGCTGCCAATTATTATTGGCTATCATGACAGCCAAGAAACTTATTTATATTTGGTCCATTATGAATTGCGTCACATAATGTGGTGTTATCTCATGATGTGGAATATTTTTATTATTGGTTAGTTAAAAAAAAAAAAAAATACAAGTTGGGATTTTAGGATTCATTTAGATTGATTAATAATTTCAAGATATATATATCATTTGATCATAATTACAAAAACTCCCCCGTCATTTATGTAAAAGTGAGAGATATGGCATAATATTTATTTAATATAATAATATTATTAAAAATGTATTATAAAATTTTCTCAGATATTCATTATATATTTTTTTAACATTATTATTATGTTGGAAAAATATAACGTTGTGTCTCATATGTATTCTTAAGATGATATCTAAGCATGAAATTTTTCCTCAAAGTTGACAACTTTAGAAATCATGTGAATAATGGGAGTAACGTTTGCATCATGTGCCCATGTCTATGTTCATACATTTGGACGGCAGGAATTTAAATTTTCTCACATGGGCAACATTTAAATTAAAAAAATAAAAAATAAAAGTTATAAATTTGAAGCTTGATGATATGGAAGCAAAATGAAATGGAAGATCTCTTTCCCTATCTTCTTTCTCAAACACATGGAAATGAATTCAACTAGATCATGATAAAATATTATGTACCCCTTTTGAATGGCAATGCAAGTTTGAATTGTTAAAAAAAAAAAAGAAAAAAAAGAAAAAAAGAAAAAGATAAAAAAGAGAGAATTTCCATGTATATATACAACTCTTATAAAGATTGAGGGTTGGGTTCTCTGTACACGTGTTACTAGTGTAAGATAGACGTGTAAAAATGGAGCAAGTTGGCACTTTTCTTGTGCCAAAAGGAGTTGGAATGAAGTTCCCTTTGGCTCTTGCCAACTTTGTTCAATCTGCAAGTTGCAACCTTATTGGAGTCAGCATCATAAAGTGAAACAGCAACTATTGAGAGAGGAATATATTATATCTTCTCTCTCTCTCTCTATACATATATACACACACATATATATATATATATGTGTGTGTGTGAATATCATGTTATGCTTTTGATTAGTGACTAAGCAGGCACGAGTTGGTTGGTTTACACACAAAATTAAAGTGCACATGATATAATTCTAATTTCATTTTTATAGGACAAGCACTATATATGTGATATTATTGCACATGGTTCTAACACAAGGATATTCTTCTCCTGCTTTTCCTGGAAGCAACATGACGAGTTTTTGGATCAAAATATGTTGTTGGGTGGTGGAAAGGAAACGGTAGTCTCTCAATATATATATATATATATATATATGTATATTTATATATATGTATATATAAAAAAATTTCCTGATTTCTGGTTGTTTAGTGGGCCGGGCCTAAACTTCTAGGCCCATTCAAAGCACATACATGGACTGGGCTATGAAGTGCAGCTAATTGGTTGGAGGGAACAAATTAGGTAAATTAGGTAAAGTATCACTTACGAAGCCGTATTATGTATGCGACATGATATTCATCCCGAGTCGGGAAGAGTTTCAAGATTTGTAGACTTTCAAGATTTCGAGTCCTCCCAACTCGGGATGAATAGAAACAATCCATTACTTATTTATCGAATCGAGTCATTGTCAAATGATGATTTTACCTTTTATTTTTCCTTTAAACTAGCAAAGAATTAGTTTATGATTTGAAACAAAGGTATTTTGTCATTTTGTTTTCTTAAAATCAAAATTTCAAATCCGCCAATGAAAGCGATTAAGAGGGGAAATCGTGGATCTCAAAAAGCCTAATCCATCACATTGAATGATTGACCAAATGGCGTATAAGTATATAATTTGTATTCTTAACTTCCCTATTTATCAACATATATATGAGACTATTATTATTTTTTTCCCCCCCTTATTAATGTTGTAACCTTTCTTTTTCTTTATTAGTTTTTTTAAGGGTCTAACCTTTCTTATTCACACTAGTTTGTTTTGAATTATTTGGTGGTCTTGTAGTTCTCAACATAACTTGTATTTTAGAAGACAACACGAGTAAAAGTCACGAACACGTGCACACTAGGAAGTTGGAACCACTGAATAAGATGGTCCAACTTCTCACAATATTCATGGTATAACAACCAATATTGTAGTAGATGTTCCTAGTTATGTTGTCATTTCTTTGCTAGGAAGAAGTTTTTAGTTTCTTAAGCTATAACCTTTTGCTTCTTGAATTTGTATCCTTAGAGGATGAGAGAACCAGTTTGTAAGGAGAAATTTAATACCTCATCACAAGTACTTGGGAAGAATATAAAAGTTGGAAACCATCTGCAATACTAAACAAAAAAAAAAAAAAGAGAGAAAAATTCTACGGTAGAATATAAAAAATTATGGAAAACTTGCCTATCGATAGTGGACATAGAATACGTGCATATAGTATTTTAAATCTTGTTGAAAATGGAACAACCATTTAACTTTTGAAAACTTGCAATACTAGTGAGTGTACTACGTTAATTTCTTGACAAATAGTTCCAAATATTCCTAATAGATAGTTTGGTGTGGTCCCTTGACATGCTAGTTGATGGAATTGAACGGTGAGTTGATTTCTCCTTGTCCTCACGCTTCCCAAAGCCGGACAAGAGTACCCCAAAAAAAAAAAAAAAAAAGAGAGAAAAAAGGTAAGACGTTTTTCCCACTCTTTTTCTTCAGTGAGTTGTGAAATTCTCTTTGGTGCAATTTGATAGCGATCTGTTTTTGTGGAGAACTTTCTACGAAATTAAATAAAAAGTTTTGGTTGTAGTCCCCCCAAAAGAAAAAAAAAAAAAAAGTGGGTGCTTGCATGTGACAAGAAGAAAGTAAGAAGAAAGTAAAAAAAAAGTTAAAAAAAAAAAAAGTAAAAAATGGACGAGAGATGTAATGAATTGATAAAGTGCAAACTTTTAAAGTTAAAAATATTGGAAACTTAGATGCGGTGGCTGTGAGGAGGGTATAAACAACAGTTACAGAGTATGTTTGTCTTAGTAGGAAGGAAGAACTTGGAGTTGGAGCCCAAAAAATGAAATAAATGGGCTCAAGGAAGGTGGAAAACTCTTGCAGGTGAGGGAGAGAGACAGAGAAGCCAATGAAAAGAAGGAAAGTCTGGACATTTTGGTAATTTTAGCATTTAAATGAAGGGGGCTCTTGTTGACGTGTCCTCATCTCATAATTTGGTGATGGGAATCACGAATCAAATTCATCAAGTGTAGTGCTGCTCAAAAATGAAAACATGCAAATGGATTTTTTTTCCTTCATTGAATTGTGAATTTCTCTTTCGTACAATTTGATAGCAATCTGTTTTTGTGGTGAACTTTCTACGAAATTAAATAAAAAGTTTTGGTTTTAGTCCAAAAAAAAAAAGAAAAAAGAAAAAAAGGGGCTTGCATCATGTGACAAGAAGAAAGTAAAAAGTTAGTAAAAGAAGAAAATATGCAAATAGATGCTCTCGTTGAGAGTCGAACTCAAGACCTCCCGCTTACTAAACGGGTGCTCTAACCAACTGAGCTACGAGAGCTACTTGCTGAGAAACTTTTCAATATAATATTTAATCTATTATAAATAGGTAATAATCACCTATTTATATTTTTCCTTGTCGAATAATTATTGATTATGTTTCCAGTTGACCCGGTGACTGAAAGATGTCTGTGCAGCCAACAAAGTAACCCGCACACGTGTGAAATTGGCTATAATAATATCTTACGGTCGAGACATCATCAGACCAATCAAATTGTTTGGGTGACGCGACAAGCTCACCGCCGGTGGCTCAATCCATCCTTTTCAAAATTCCCTGACCGGCTTTGCTGTGGCAGTTAGGGGCACCCCCGTTGTTTACCCGCGAATTCGGGGGCATTTTGGTCCAAAAAGGGGGCGATATAAAGTACCTGAACGCCCACCGAAAGCTGGGTAGAGAGTTTCTTCTCTACTCTCTCTCTCGTACACAATTTCTCGGTTCCTTCCTCACTTTTATCTTTCTAGGGTTTCGATTTTTCCCTTTTTCGCTGTGAATTTCCTCGGACCGATCTTGCAATAAAGCCGCGAATTTCTGCACCGGCGTTTACCCATTCGTTCGGAGTTTTTCTTTGTTTCAGGTTTCGAAAATGGACTCCGATTCGTGGAACACTCGTTTCTCTACTTCCTCAAGGCGGTACCAGACCCGATCAGGTTTAATTTCCCCCTAATTCTCCGATTTTCTGTTTGTTTTCTCGGAAATTGAAGTGAATTTCAGCTCCTTTTGAGTTTCCCAGTTGTTGATCCGGTGAAATTTGTGGGCTTGCAGATCTGTATCGTTACGAAGAAACCGACGGCGACGATGAGCTGAAGGCGGAGTTTCTCTGCCCGTTCTGCACCGAGGATTTCGACGTCGTTGGGCTCTGTTGCCATATCGACGAGGAGCATCCAGTGGAAGCTAAGAACGGGGTAATTTTTCTTTTTTTTTCTTTTATTTTTTTCGAATAAAGTCTTCGACTATAAAGTTTTAAGCCTTGGATGTGGTTTTCTTCATTTGTGAGTAATTTTTTTGGGGAGAAATTTGGAAGATTGCATTTCTTTTTGCGATTACTTGAGCTTTAAATTAGTGCGTATTTTCTCTTTTTATTTCTGGTTGAATTTTTGCGTGTTTGGTGGGTTTAGGTTTTCGCTTTTTTATTACCGCATGAGAAGTCATTTCTTTGGTGTTCGATTTTTAGAATTTATACGAATGTGCAAAATCTTTTTATACTGTTTGGAGTGTAGCTGTTGTTTGGAATGTCAATTTTTGTTTTTGGATAAAGAAATTTGGTCCAAAGTAGAATGAGGTTTGTGGAACCAACTGTACGTAAAATGTGTTTTAAGCAGGCTAGTGTTGGTGTGGAACTCGTGTAACTTCTCGATGTTATGGTGGATGTCAAATGTTGTCTAGATTTTAAGCACCTATTAGTTGGTATGCTATTGTCATTTATTGAATTATCGGGTTTTAGTTGCTCTTTGGGTTTTTGTTACTGGGAACTTTAGGTAGCTGCTTTTCCCCCTTTAGACCTACTACTGATTTTGACTTGCATAATTCTCTACTCATTAACAGTATCGTTTGGATGTTTGTATTTCAGGTATGCCCGGTGTGCGCGAAGAGGGTCGGGTCTGATCTTGTTAGTCATGTTACCACGCAACATGGAAGTTTATTAAAGATATCCTTGACACCAATTGGCTCTGGTTACGCTTTGTGATTGTGCTGTTTTTGTTATGATATGGTTTACCATGCATGTGCTATTCTTGCAAGGGCTAGTTTGAAAATTGTCTGATCAATATACATCTGGTTTAGTTGACCCATTTATCCTCTGTGATGATGATTGTTTGCTTGAAAACTCTAGTTTTTCTTCAGTAATCATTAAGTCAAGAACCTCACAATAGGTCTCCGTGTTCATTGGTTTCTGCTCGTCTCCTTTATATATCTACAAGTTAAAGTGTTGTGTTCCTTGACTAAAGATCACGTGCAGCGCAAAAGGAAATTTCGCAAGAACGGGTCTGGTTTGACATTTTCTTCATTGAGGAGAGAATTGCGAGAAGGATATTTACATGCCCTCCTTGGTGGTTCTTCCCTTAATTATACCGGAAATTCAGAACCCGATCCTTTGATATCTTCGTTTATGTGTAACGCACCTCCTGTTGATCAGCCTCTAAGTGTAGAATCTCGTCCTCCAGTCGAAGCATGTCCAGCGAAAGACCTCTTAAGGGAAGAGTTAGGGGAAAGGTATGAATTGTAGCTTAATTAGTTTAACTCTTTCTTGGATAAAATGATGAAAAAGGCTCTGCTTGGTAAGTCTTTTACTGTTATAAAGGAGAGTTGAA
The DNA here is from genome assembly GCA_038430175.1 of Ficus hirta. Classification (NCBI taxonomy): domain Eukaryota; kingdom Viridiplantae; phylum Streptophyta; class Magnoliopsida; order Rosales; family Moraceae; genus Ficus; species Ficus hirta. The sequence continues at coordinate 13,974,911 of CM076593.1, read as the reverse complement.
AGTTAGTTTAGAAGGGATCTGCTTGGTTGAGACCGAACTAGCTTAAGCCGCTATTATTTCATCTCTCTAGCATTCTCAGTAGTCACTACACACAAATGCACTATGCAATGCGTTTCCGGTGAATTCGTGACAATTTTCAGGCAAAGTTGACACAGTTCTGTTGTGCAGAAACGTCCAACAGCCTCTGCTTTCACGCAAGGAGCAGGAGGAGACGGCGCGGAAGTGCGAGTTCATACAAGGATTGCTGTTGTCCACCATCCTTGATGATTTATGAGCTAGCAGGTACCCAATAAAGACCGGAGTTGATGCCTCTTTTAAGGTTGGAAGGAGGACTCGGTGCTAATCTCGCGGCAGTGGTGATAGTTAGGTCCGAGGAGCTTATCTATAAACTATATGTTGTATTTAGAGCTTTTATGTGCATAATGGAAAGATGGAAGTTTGTCTTTATGTTCTTATTCTCGCCAAAACCGGGATATAAACATGCATGTATACGTATTTATTATAGAACCCTAGCTGATATCGTGGTTATGGTCGGGCCCTCAACTATAGATTAAAAAAAAAAAAAGTTTTAAAGAATAAATTTAATTTTATAATCTATTTTCAGAAGTATTGTGAAATTTTTATAATTTTCTTTCAATAATTTGACTTTCATCAATGTGGTCATTTCAGAAAAATCGGAGACGTTCTCATGTTTGCTTAGAAGCATACTTGACGTTTCTAACATGGAGGGTCCTTGTAAATCTCTTGCCAACTTAAAAACAGAACAAACTTTTTCCAATTTCACCTCTTTTCGGGTTCTTTGCCAACGTAAGCCTCATTTCTGGCTTTCTCCAAAGTTCATACCTAAATCATAATGTTAACCTTTAAAAGGGCGTTTCAAAGGCGCCTTAAACAGAGGGAGGGAGGGAGGGAGGGAGGGAGGGATCAGGGCACAACAGAGAAAAATCTAACTCAATTTAGATTCCTGTAGCAATAAAGCTCAAATTTATTTTCAATTAGCTACCATACACAAAGTTGTACACTGTAAGAAATGAGTTTCTTCGCACAAAAGAGACCTTTACAAAGGTCACAAATTAGATTTTTCATCATCATCTAGCAAATAGAAAGCTGTAATGGCTACTTCAACGTTCAGGGCTACCAAGACTGTAAAATATAACCCTACGAGAGAGAGCCCTAACATGAATCTCACTGAAATCATGACATACATAAGTCGATCCTCAAACACTCCCCAAGTAGATAGGATGTTTATACGATAATCATTTCGCCACTACCGTTCACTTTTCCCTATATATCCCTCATAAAAACCATAATCAAACATGTTCTGATCAATATTTTGACAAACACAGATAGCACAGGGCCAATCCATAAAATATGCTGACCAAAAAGCTAAACATCGATGCAACCCTAAACATGAACAGAGGCAGGGGAATCACGTTTTCTTTTCCAGCATCATGAACTCACCAACATTTAGGTGTCAAAACAACTAGTGTCATGGTACAACTCTGGCACTCACCTCCTGGGCAAGTGGTGTGACGCAAAGAAACTATAGTCCGGGTGACTAACTTGCAATAGCCTAAGCCAGTTATCAGCAGCTCGCAACAATGAGCTAGCCTTTTGGCACTCGTCAACTCCATTAGGATTCCAAAAGGAAACTTTGGACTTGTAAGAAGCAAGACCAAAGAGAGGCAACGAGAGTTTAGAAATAGCATGTTGATCTTCTCTAGGTCTCGCACCCTCAAAATGCAACCAATCGGTACTTGTACCTGCCACAGACAACATAGATGCCTGTTAGTTTATACTCCGGCATTAAAGAACAAATGCACACATACACATACAATCACTGGAAGGGAGAAGTACCATGAGAGGGTGTTGACAGGGAATGAAAAGTCAAGAAGCAGGCTTCCAGATTCTGTAGTGTCGGACCCATAGGTATTCTATATATGGGATACCTTCATCAGGAAAGAAAATGCAGCAACAAGTTCAGATTTCTAATGCATTTGCATTCCCCAGTGTTGATAATCATTAGATAAAGAACAAAGAACATACCATGCAACAGAAATCCAGCTGGAAGGCGATAGATCACAGCTCCTATATGTCCTCAATTCAGGAAATTGGGATGAAAGAACTGAGATCTGTGGGATACCAATTGAGTATTGTATGTTAGAACCAGAATGAAGTCCATCGTGAAGAGACTATTACAATAATGCTTAAGATGACACTGTACTTGCCTTATCAGCCAAAGGCTCACGGCTATATGGCGGATCCCGTGCCAAATATTCAAACATAAGACGACCTGGAGGATTGCATGTCTCACTTTCATCGCTTGAGGACTCCATTGAAGGTTTACTTATGCTCGATACTACTTTCCAACCATGGATATTAGGGTCGGTAGTGTTCTGGATCCAAGCACCATTGACGGCATTGTTAAATCCTCTTTCTGCACCATAGTCACTGCTGCCACCACTACTTGTTTCTCTAGACGACTCAGCATCACTCTCATCTCCGGGTTTCCTGTAACAAGATGCAAAGGATTGTGAAAACTCTCTCTTAACAAGCCAACTTGACCGATTCCTCAAAAATAGATTGATTAGACGCCGACACCCTATAGCTCCTAAATGGCACGACCCCGACAAAGGACAAGCAAAGGCAACTTCTGTCCCCATGATCAAAAGGCCTTTTCATAACCAAGGCCACTCCATGGCAAATCTTGGTAGACTTTTTAAAGTCTGACATAGGAAGTGGTTAAAAAAGATCAATTATAAAGGATTTGTCCATTTCTCATTTTATCGGCTTCAGTCTAGCTCACCAACTAAAAGACCAACTCAGAGCATCTAAAAAATCTTGCAAAGAGACACCAACTAAGAGAGTTTAGCGGATGCCCTAAACTTTGTGTGAGAAACCTGAAACATAAGTTCAGAAATTTTTGAAGAAACGGAACACGAGGCTTCCTCAGCTCTGCTAAAGAAATTAAACAGTTGCTTGATAGACTTTCTCAACAATGCTGCTCAAGCCGACTCGTTAACCAAAATACAAATGCCCTTTAGCTTCAAACGAGCAATAATTGAAGAACATTTACAGCTATAATTTCTTTTTTCAAAAGCTCAATAACAACGGGAATTACATATACCATACCTTAGCTTAGAGAAGGGCTTTGATGGGTCTATATAGAGCTGGATGCCAGACAAGTAAGGCACATAGTACTGCATCACTGAGTCGCTCCCGTTCAACAAAAGAGGCACCCCAGCCCCGTATGCGCTCCATTCTTTAAAGGACTCCCACAAATCTCCAAGAACAAAGTAAGGATGTAACTTCGGCTCCTGAGTTCTCCGTTGCCTCGTGCTACTCTATTGAATTCGCAAAATTGCACCAAATAAGAACCTCTTCTTTGATTAATAAACAAGCAGAAAAGAACTCAAGTAAAGAAACTGAACCAATCTCTTTCATATTCTTCACTTCACCTCCACAAGTCCAAGAATTTACCAAAAAAATACATAGACCCAGTTGAAGTTCCAGATTTTCTTGAGCCTAGTTTATAGATAGAATATATAGATAACAAACTTTCTAATTTTGAATATTTCCTACTTTCTTTCTGTACATTTAATCTTCCCAGCAACCTAATTATTTAATTTCAATTATCGCAAAAACATATAAACTAATGCCTCCTAATCTCACAAAAACTTTTTCGTTGTTAACAGAGTCAATGCTAATTCCATTTTCGCAGGAAATTGTTTTCCAAAAACTTTCTCAGGAACCAAACAGAGGCCTGAATCATTTTCTCTACAGAAAATATCAAATCTTTCCTCTCACCGTAGACAAATACTGCACCGAAACCACAGGGGTGGTGTACTCCAAGAACCGATCCAAATTACTCCCCTCTCCGCGGGCCGAGACCGAGCAAAACGACGACGCACGGTCGTCCGCCGCCGTTCTTTTATCGGACTCAGCCGGCAAGACCTTTGGCTCCGCCGCCAACGGCGCCGGATTCTGATGCTGCTCCTGCTGTCGCTGTTGTTGTTGCAGTTGGTGTCGTTTTTGCTGCTCAAGCTGTCGTTGTCGTATCGCCGGAGGGTTGTAGAACCGGTTCTCGCCGCGAGCCCTAGCGATCGAAACCCCTCCACCGGAGCCTGCCATTGCCGGAACTCGAAATACGGCGTCGTATCGCTGCCTAATCTCAGTGTGGTTGGTACTGGTAACGGCTTCCTCTAGGGTTTAATTCACAAATTTTTTTTTTTTGGGCAGACAAAAGAAAGAAGACTTTTTTTTTTTTTCCTTGTGTTTAAATTTAATTAACAGAATAAAAAAAAATAAATGGGTACAGGAGGAAGAAAAAACGTGTCTTTTTTGTTTTATATTTGTTTCGAAGGAAAATCAGAAGAGTCGTGAGGGCTTTGGCTCTTTCCAGAGAACTCCAATTTATTTATTCATTTAATTTCTCTAAATTTAAGAATGGTTTTGAGGAATTGACGGTTTTGTCCTTGGGGGGTTGGTTTTCAGAATGACGTGGGTTTCTAGAATCTAGAGTTCGTTATTATGGGAATCTTCTCCTCCAGGGATGACGGTGGTGTACGGAGTTGGTGAGAACTGATTGGGCCTTCATGATAGATTTGAGCCCAACTCATATTGACTGGGCTTGATAAGGTTAGGCTTAAAAATGGGCCTTTTCTGTTTGGGCTTTCGTTAATGGCCTTCCAGTTAGGAATACTTTACAATAAAACGACAACTTATCACCTTAAAAAAAAAAAAAAAAATTTGCTAGTCTTAAAAAAATGAAATCCTTTGCTTTTAAATCCTCAAATAAGCTTCTCGGAAAGATTCCTAAAAAAGATTCGGTTTCATGATCGTGGATTGACCTAAAATGTTTCTAATAACAATCCCAAACATACTAAAATGAGAGGAAGCTAGATATTATTGGGTGAATGATTTATTCATACACCATCTATTTAAAATTTGTAAAAATTCGGTGATTGATATAAGCATATCTTTTTAAGTGTAACTTCTTAGACAGTAGTATGAATATTGTCAAAAGTTCTATTGGTGGACTCCATACCTTGTCAAAGAGTTCATTATCTAGTTTTACTGACTCTGTTAATGATAAAAATATATAGGATGTGATTTCAGACACTTTAAATCGAATACTAAATTGGTAGGCAGGGACGTAGGGGAGTAAGGCCCTAGAGGGGTGGCCCCCTCAACTTTGTCCTAATTGAAATTTTGTATTTTTTTAAACTCAAATTTATAAAGAGGCACCCTAAAAGTTAAAAAACTTCATTTGATTCTTCAAAAAAACTAGAAACTTGTAGTTATTAGCCCTACTCATCATAATTCCTGGTAGGAGCAAGTCTTCCTATTTAAGAGATTTAAAAAGGATCATTGGTCAACACTCGAACTTTTGACCATAAACTAATAATAATAATCTATTACAGCTAGGCCATGTAAAGTAGTGCGATAACTGAGAGGCAAGTGCAACTGACATAGTTCCGACACATGTATTACATGGATCATTTTGGTCAAACAGGTTTTGGCATGCAAACATCTATTATCATGGGCCATTTCTACTATTATTTTAGTTTTGTATTTGATTAATAACTAATAGAGTGAGAGGGTGAGACATAGCGAGTGCTTAATTGAAATTTAGAGAAGCTACACTGAAGCAAAGAAAATTGGTACCATAATGTAAGGAAATACTTTCATTAATAGAAATAAAGTTTCTCCCAACAAAAACATTTCGTCAAGAAAAACAGATTTGTGGTAGTTTAAAAAAAAAAAAAAAAAGCACAAGAACAACATTTAGTACTCAATCCAACAACATCAAAGACATACCCTCCTAATTTTAGTAGTTGCGTAATAAAAAGGTAACATCTTTAAGATTGAACCATAGACAAAGACTAGTCTTTATTCTTTAAGAAGCAAAATGACTTGAAAGTCTTAAAGGCAACTTCTTTAGTTGTAGGTATCAGGGTTGGCCAAGAGGTAGCCCTCAATGACCTTGACAAGAATAGAGGTCTTTTCATCGGCTTCCTTAGCATGTTCCTCATTGATCTTGTGGTCACCCTTGGTGTGGTACTTGCTGCTTCTCTTCAAGACCGATCCGCCGTCCGCGGATGCGACAATCTTGGTCTCATAAGAGATCTTCTCAAGACCATCACCCAAAACATCACCTTCAATGATGGTGTAATTGTATACCAAGCTGTTGGTGTCGAGCGCATCGACAAGGTGCTTCATGTACTTGTACTTGCTCCCTTCGCTGAAGGTGATCTTCTTGATGCTTCCGGGCCCTCCGTCTCCCTCCACGAGCTCGGCGTGCTTGACGGCTTGGGGTGCAATCTTGGGGACAAGATTGTGGGCATCCAGGACCAAGGCCTTGAATAGCCTTGAGGGAGGGACAGGAGAGGTGGTCTCGGACTCAAAAGTGAAAACTCCCATGATAAGAATTTGTTTGACAAGGAGAGGATGCTGGAGAGTAGAAAAGGATTAGGGATTTAATTAGCTTTTGAGGATCTTTGGGATGGTGGAGATGTGATTTCTAGTGGTGCTATTTATAGGCTCATGATCACTCTAAAGGTTAGGTTAGTAAATATAAAGCTCATTAGTGTCGTCCTGTCCTTATTCTTATCATTTATAAAAGATCTATCTCGGGGCCCATCGATGATGCAATTTGTTTCCTTACTTTCACACACATTTTATGTAGTAAGGAAATAACAAACTTTTGTCAATGGTCTTTTTCTTTGGTCAAAATAAGCACACTTCAAATTTTACGTGAACAATTTCATTTAGCAAGTAAAAGAATGAGGAGTTATTTGTGAAATTATTTGTTTCACATTATATGCAATTTAATGGTAGCTTTTAAAGTTGGTTTTCATGACCTCGTTCTGCAACTTCTAGAACTTCAACTTGTCAAAGAATGGCTCGATTTTCCTTCATATGGCACGTCATGCCTATTTATAGTGAATACATACGCTATATCGTTTTATTCAACCAAAAAAAGAATTAAAAGCTATTTGGACAAACGCTATGATATGAGAGTGGCTACAGCTTTCAAAATTTCCTACTCATAACTGTGCGTAATAGAAGTCTTTATCTATTATCATTTAAATAGTTACTACTATCTCAATAAGAACACTTGGTCAAGCTTATGAAATATAATTTTGTTTATATATATATATATATATTTTTAAAGATTTATAGACAGAAGAACGTACAAAATAAAAAATTATTGATGATAATATTTGTAAGTAAGGTAGTAAGACTTAAAAACATAGAAACGGTCAAAGAAGGCTATCGGATTTGGGTTTTTGTAATAACTTTGTGGGGGCAATAATTCCTTCAAGTCTTCCATCACTCTTGATAAATAATTGACTTGCGACTTGTTACTAGAAAGAATCATGCTCGTCACTTATACGGTTATACCAACCCACTAAATTGCAGGAAAAAGAAAATGAAAAAAGAAACTTAAATTAAAAGTGAATCCACGTGTCGAAGAATTAAATTATAATTAAAAAAAAAGAATAAAATTATTGGATTAGGACATGTAATATATAGCATTTTTGTCTTTAGATTTTACATGAATAAAGTACTGTGCTTCCTTAAAAGTTCATTTTGTGTACACAAGTTTTCAAACCAAGTAAATCCACCGTTTCTAGCATCAAAAATTAAATCCACCGTTCAAGGAAAAAAAAAAAAAAAGGTAAAAAAGAGTAGAAAAAATAAACAGAAATAAAATTGACCAAATTGTGGAAGTCGGTGTGGCCTTCTAGAAGGGAATGGGATAGGATATATTAGATTGAAATTGAAACATGACCACGGCGGTTCTTAGTCGACTAAGGGTTAATATGGTAATGTTCTCGGAGATTTTAAAAGTTTTTTTACATAAATTATTACATGTCTTTGTATTTGATAAAAAGCGTTAAAAAGTCATTTACACAAATATCAATATATTTTAATAGCCATTTGGAGAAGATCGGATTTGTAACTTTTACTTTTACTTTTTATTTTTCTTTTACTAGAAATAAAAATAGCAATTCTGTTAAAAGCACATCAACCCCAAACTAATCCTAAGTCCCTCTTGTAACAGCTCTATTGTTGTTCCAAAAAAAAAAAAAAAACAGTTATTTTGGTATTAGGATGTTTAGCACCATCATCCACACATTTGTTAATTTTGACAACTTGTCTTTCAAACTTTTAATTTTAATAATATATCTTATAAACATTTTAGGCTGTTCCAATGTATCCCATATGACCTAACTCATCTTTAAATTGATAATGAAGAGGTTACGTAGACCTCATATGAAGATGAAAAATCTCATTTTCGATTAAAAATTTTCAAATATATTACAAATGGCCTAATGAAATTCTTCCAAATTTAAATCTTTAATTTGATGTAAAGTTAACAAATAAATGAGGTATATTGTATTTGAAACAATTTAAAAAGTTCAGGAAAAAATTAATAAAATTTTAAAAATTAACAAAATGAGATGTATTGTAACAATTTAGAAAGTTTAGAAGTAAATTATTAAAATTTTAAAAGTTTTAGAGAAATTAAAGTTATCAAAGTGATAAGTTTAGAAGACAGCAATCCTATATACTGTTATTATTGCTCTTGTTGTTGTTTTTAATTGAATATATGATAAATGCTTCAGAGATGGTAAATATATTTAGATAATCTTAAGCTGAAAATTGAAGCTTAAAGTGGGCGATTAACTGACGGTCGATAATCATAAAATTTACAAAAAGGTGGAAATTATAGTTTTAAGTTCTTGTGACAAAAAAGCACAAACTTAAAATTTGAAAGATAAATTGAAGAAAGATCTTAAAAAGAAAATTTCTTATAAACTTGGAGCTTAACGTGGAAACAAATTAAAAAAAAAAAAAAACTATTACATGTATTGGTAAATCTTGGAGGGTGTTGCAGTTAAAGTTTACTGTTCATATACAAGACATCTTATTATTCTTATTTACCATAACTACTGTTGTAAATATGTTTTATCTTTATGCTTTAAGATGCGAACGTGATCTAAATTTTAAGCTAATTTTAGTTGCAAAAACATAAGTAGCTTATCCGTAAGTCCTCAATAACTGAATTAATCTCTTTAATCTCTAGTACATACTATATTACTCATTATTACTTAGAAAATTGCACGAATAAATGAATTCAATTTTGATCTAAATTGCATTTGTTAGTTATACACACAATAGTTTTTGGAAAATGCAAATCTACCTTCTTGAGTTGGCACTTGACATTTATTTGTATATCTCAATTTTTCTTACCAAAAAAATTAAAAAAAATATATACTTTTAATCTATAGAATTTTGACAGATCATAATAAAATATTTTTATTAATAAAAAAGAGGATTAATGATGTCCTCATGCCATAGGCTACGGTCTATTAGAATAGTCTTTTATTGAGCCACCCCTGTGATTCAAATTTTCAAAGAACGACTTGACTTGCATTCAACCACGGCATGCCAATTTATAGTCAAGAAATATGACTCACGAGTTTGCATAAGCCAATTAATATCGTTTCGCAAAGACACAGAAATTAACGCCCATTTTGACAAACACTACGACAGTGGCTTATCTTACAAATTTCCACCTAACTTGTGCAAATTAATGTCTTCACTTCCTATCTGTTTGTTTGTTATTATTTATTTATTTTGTTATGTTTTCCACTCTTTTTCCCACTAGAGACGTTTTTACTAATCTCAACTCTCTTTTTCATAAAGTAAAATGTTGCTGAGAAAAAAACTTGAAGCTATAAGATATTGTCGAAGCGTCATAGACAGGTCGTAATCGTTTGTCTTGGATTAAAAGAAATAAATAACTTCTTGTTAGAATTCACCAAATTAAGAGGGGAGGAAACTGTTCAGAATTGGTGTGTATATACATACATACATACATACATACATACATATATATATATATATATATATTCACTCCGAAATAGCCTTTGCATTGTTACCTTACCTATAAGGATTTAAGGATTTTTTTTTGGGGGTGTGACAAATTAACCTTTATGATTGACGAACAAGACCTCTAAATTTATTTTTATATCGAAAATGTAGTTTTTTGCGGATTGTATTGATGTTGTTCCTACTTTACTGTCGTTTCGCAGATGATGCCGTTTTTTTGAATATAGTGCTGTTTTGGTCGTTTTTTCTGGTTGATGTCATTTTGAGATTACTGTCTCGTGTAGTGCTTTGTCATTTTTTATAGTCCATGTCATTTGCGAAGTACATGTTCTTTTTCCATCCTGAAGTTTTGATGTCGCTTTTTGAGGTTATTGTAGTTTATATTATTGTTGTCGTTTTACTAGACCATGTCGTTTACTGTGATATTTTTGTTTTACAGTTCATGTCGTTTGCATTGTTGACGTCGTTTTTCTACTCCATGGGGGTTTCTATGTCGTTTGCAGCATTGATATTGTGTTTTAGGATAGTACTGTCCCTCGGCGTAATGATATCATAAGCTGGTTGAAGTTATAATTGGGACTGGGGAAACGAAAAAAATGAAAACGACAATAACCTATAAAGAACAGCAGTTTTCCGAACGACATGAAATCAACATATACAAGAAATTGATATCACTATAATGGACAATATCGTATATCACAACAATTCTAGATCTCAACATTATTGAGGTTTGCGGATTTATCACTTCTTTTTTTTTTTTTTGTTTTTTTTTTTTGGTTCTTTTGTTTTCTGTCACTCAGGCAAGATCTACGATCAAGTAGTTAATTGACTTCCTAAAATCAGAAAAGTACTCTAGAGAGTACCCTATGTATATCATCAATGAGTTGCCTTTTATTATTCAAATTCAAAACAAAAGCTACACCTCCCTTATTTAGTTGCAATTTGCACACCGAAGGGGAAAAACAAGATACAAAGAAGAATTCAGCCACACGTAAACATTAGGGAAAATATAAACACATAAAGACCGTGGTTGCAGTAGGTATAATCTAACGGTAATTTCACATGATAGTGTTCAAATCCCTTTTATATTATTCCGACTAAAAGCAACTTTAGTTGTAGGCATCAGGATTTGCGTGGAGGTAGCCTTCAACGAGCTTGAACAGACCAGAGGCCTTGTCTTTGCCTTCCTTGACTTGCTCTTCCTTGATCTCGTAGTCGCCCCTGGTGTGGTACTTGCTGCAGCTCTTCACAATGGATCCGCCGTCCGCGGACGCCACCAACTTGGTCTCATAAGAGATCTTCTCAATGACATCACCCAAAACATCGCCTTCGATGATATTGTAATTGTAGGTGAGCTTTTCAGCATCAATCTCACCCACTTGGTGCTTCACATATTTGTATTGGCTGCCTTCGCCGAAGGTGATCTTCTTGACGGTCCCGGGACCTCCGTTTCCCTCCAAAACCTCGGTGCACTTAACCGCCTGGGGTGCAATCTTGGGGATAAGATTGTCAGCATCAAGGACTAAGGCCTTGAAAAGTCTTGCTGGTGAGATAGATGAGGTGGTCTCGGTCTCATATGTGAAGACACCCATGATTTTTTTATTTTTTTATTCTTGGGGAAGATTAAGGATGTTGGAGAGTAGAAGAAAGAATTAATATATATGGAATTTATTGAGTTCTTTTCAAGGAATTTTGGGATATGTGTGATTTCTAGCGGTGCTATTTATAGAATTGGTATTCATAGTTCTTTCCTTAATGCCGTGTTTGGTACGGTGGAAAAGTGGAAAGAATAAGAAGTGGGAGGGAGAGATTATTGGATGGAAAATATTAGATTGACTAGTTTGATAGGAAGGAAGAGAAAAAGGGGAAGGAAACATAGGGGGAAAAAAATTACAGTGAGACCCACAAATTTAATCCCTCTAAAAGTGAGAGGAAAACTAAAATCCATCGTATAACTACTAAAATTACTTTTTTACTCTTGCTTTTAAAGTAAAAGAATATGTTTTATAGAGAAAATTACTAAGGTAATCACCTTTTTTTTTTTTTTAATCTATTGACCAATATAACACAAACTCCCTTATCTTGACCAACATGACACAAACTTTAGTTAATTTTAGTTTAATTTAGTGTAATATTGATCTACTATTATTTTTTTATGTCATATTGGTAAAATGATCTTTAAATTTGTATTATTCAGATACTTTCCCCATGTTTATATAAATAAAATAATATTATACAACTTTTTTCTTTTATCTTCTTCTATGATACCAAATAACATGAAAGAAAAAGTAAAATATTTCCTCTCCCCTTATTTTCTTGCACTTCTCTTTTTTCTTTCCCTTTTGTTTTATTTCCTTCTTAAAGCATGGAAAGATCGCGAGTTCTTAGAGTTCTTTATTACAATTTTGGTCAACGATAGCACACTTTATTACAAAATCATATTAAAAAAGACCATATGAATCAAAAAGAACTTATGGCCCATGATCTACCGCAGAAAGCACGAAAAATATTTGAAGAAAAATTACAACCATGTGCAAGAGAATATTTAAAATTACGATGTCGGTGTAACAAATCTAGAGAAAGTTAGCTAGAAGACCATTTTCGATTTGTGAGTGCAGTCAATTTTTGCGTATGGGTCATGCTAATCTTCTCTATAAGGTTCCAATTTCTTTGGGGAAATTAAGCTGGAGAAACATTCTTGGTTTCACATTATAATCTTGGTAGGTGTCCTTGTTAATTTGTAGATATTTACAACACTTCCTTTCAACCCGGACAATGCTCTCTAGAGAGTCAACACCAGCCATCGCTTTCGGTATTTTTATTATTTATTTATTTATTTTCAGAAAGCACTATAAAAATGCATTTCAAAACAAGTCTACCGAGGTCAATTATTATGCAATGCATGTTTTCATTCCTTAAATTTTCATTTTTAATTTGTACTACATAACAAATTACAAGGTAGCTTAATACTGATAATAACCATTTTATTATCACAAACAAATGAAAAAAAAAAACGATGAATATTGCAAAGCAAGTGTACAAACAAATACACATCGTTTTAGACATAGCTGGCCGATTTAGATTTTCAAATAATTTATGGACGTTTATTTAACACAACTATGCATTATATTTCCCGATGACTAAAATTGTCCCCCTTCAATAAAAAAAAAAAAAGAGATTAAAATGTCGCCTAGTTATTGAAGAAGAATATCCTATTGCTAAGATATATTCACACCTGCCACAGAAGGGATAATCGAGAACTATTAATTAAAATGTTGGTCATTATTTGATAGATTTATGTAAGAAAGAAGTAAATAACAATTTTCAAAAAAAAAAAAAAGTAAATAGTATATATATTTTTAAATATTTAAAATAAACAGCAATAAATAACAAATTTATGAGATATTACTTTAATTATTTTTATAAAAATATTAGTTACTACAAGTTCTCTCTTTATATGATTAGGTATACTTTCTTATTCCGCAGTCGTACTTGTAACTTTTTTTATTTGTTTTTGTAGCAATCAATTGATTTTATTGTAATATTAGTGATATCTGTATTTTGCACAATTAGCTTTTAAATAGTAACATGTTATATATAATTTTACTAAAGTAATAAGTAAATTTTATTAGTTGTTAAAAGTTATTTATTAAAAAATTATAATTGTCGGATCCTGTTCAGTAACCAAATATGAGAGTATTCCTATATAATTAATGTTGTTTCAATCACTAGCAAATTATAAAACTATAGCAGAGTCGTGTTAATTATTTTCCCCCCTTTTCTTTTCTAATTTTGTTGTCGGCAGAGTTGAATAAGATGAAGCTTTCTGTCCTCAGGGAAGGTCAATCGCTAAAATTGAACAACATAATTTTTTCTTCCACATCATGAAGGATATTTCTAGCTTTTAGCTTAATCGGTGTTCAAACAATTTGAGTGAGAATTAATCGAGGTTTTATTTTTAATTACCATTTGTGTTGTTAAGTTCTCATCTGAGTTCAAGCATTTCTGCATTCTGTTCCTTTTATTTTAATACAATTCGAGTGTCGGACGAGGTAGGATTTAGATGCCAATTTAAATTAAGGTATTCTTTATGCCTCGGATAACAGTCACTCTCTCTCGACATTTATTAAAAAAAAAAAAAAAAAGAGTTTCTGTCAATGTCTAAATTCGTATTGTTTCTTAATTTTGTTCTTTTTGTGCGTATGTGAAAATACGGATAATTCCTATTGATTCTTACTTTTGTTCTATAATTGATTCCATTTATTCTTGTTTTTGTCATGTTTACGTGGGTACACATCTACATAAAGCATCTTAAACCAAATTGGGCATGCTTTTTTTTATTTTTATTTTTATTTTTTATTTTAATTATAAATTAATTTTTTAATTTATTTTGGTTTTGTATCATTGCTGTCGTTATACTAGACCATGTCGTTTATTGTAATATTTTTGTTTTATAGTCCATGTCGTTTCCATTGTTGATGTCTTTTTTCTACTCCATGGGTCTATGTCGTTTGCAGTTTTGATATTGTGTTTCAGGATAGTACTGTGCTTTGTAATGATATCGTAAGCTGGTCTACGTGCTTTTATCAGGTTCATGCCGTTTGCAAAATAGAAGTTGTTCTTGAGGTTATCAATGGGACTGGGGAACCGACAGCAATGCAAACGAAAAGAACCTATCTATGAAGAACAACAACAGTTTTCCAAACGACATGAAATCAACAGCAACAAGAAAATGATATCATTATAATGAACAAATATGGTATATCGCAACAATTCTAGATCTCAATATTGAGGCTTGCGGATTTATCACTTCGACTTTTTTTTTTTTTTTTTCCCTCCCTCACTCAGGCTAGATCTACAATCAAATGATTTGCCTTTTATTATTCAAATTCAAAACAATAGCTACAACTCCCTTATTCAAAGGGGAAAAACAAAATAAAAAGAAGAATACTTAAATATTAGGGAACATATAAAAATAGAAAGACTGTGGTTGTAAGCATAATCTAGCAGTAATTTCATGTCGGATTCTACTAAGAGAAGTAGAATTCAAATCCCTTTTACCCCAAGTTTATTTAATTTTTTTTTTAAAGAAGAGAAAAGAAAAGAAAAGAAAAAGACTGTTTTTATTATTGTGAATAAAAGCAACTTTAGTTGTAGGAATCAGGGTTGGCCAAGAGGTAGCCTTCAATGAGCTTGAACAGACCAGAGGCCTTGTCTTTGCCTTCCTTGATTTGCTCTTCCTTGATCTCGCAGTCGCCCTTGGTGTGGTACTTGCTGCAGCTCTTCACGATGGATCCACCGTCCGCGGATGCCACCAACTTGGTCTCATAAGAGATCTTCTCAACGACATCACCCAAAGCATCACCTTCAATGATGTTGTAACTGTATGTGAGCTTTTCAGCATCAATCTCCC
Organism: Ficus hirta; assembly: GCA_038430175.1. Classification (NCBI taxonomy): domain Eukaryota; kingdom Viridiplantae; phylum Streptophyta; class Magnoliopsida; order Rosales; family Moraceae; genus Ficus; species Ficus hirta. The sequence continues at coordinate 13,959,592 of CM076593.1, read as the reverse complement.
CTACTTGGTGCTTCACATACTTGTACTGGCTGCCTTCGCCAAAGGTGATCTTCTTGATGGTCCCGGGACCTCCGTTTCCCTCCAAAACCTCGGTGCACTTAACCGCTTGGGGTGCAATCTTGGGGATGAGATTGTCCGCGTCAAGGACTAAGGCCTTGAAGAGTCTAGCTGGTGGGATAGATGAAGTGGTCTCGGTCTCATAGGTGAAGACACCCATGATGTTTGTTTGGCAAGATTAAGGATGTTGGAGAGAAGAAGAGAATTAATATTTATGGAATTGATTGAGTTCTTTTCAAGGGATTTTGGGATATCTATATGTGATTTCTGGTGGTATGGTATATATAGAATTGGTTTCATATGGTTCTTTCCTTAAAGCATTATGGAAAGATCACACGTTCTTAGAGATCCTTCCTATAATTTTGGTCAAAGATAGCACACTTCAAAAAATCATATTAAAAAGACCAAATGACTCAAAATGAATTTCATGGCCCATCTACGGCAGAAAGTACCACAAATACAATATTTGAATAAAAAATTATTACGACCATGTGCAAGAGAATAAATAAAAATATGAGGTTGGTGTAACTTATGTATATAAAGTAATTTAGAGTATCATCATACGAAACATTCTTAGGCATGCTTTAAATCATATTAACTTATGATTTGTGCGTTTCATCAACTTTTAGGCACATGGATCATACTAATCTTCTTTATATATGGTTCCAATTTGATCAGGGAAGAAACATTAAGGGGGTGTTTGGTGTATAAGTTGAGTTTGAGTTGAGTTGAGATTTTTAAGTTTAAATAGTAATTTTTGTTGACTTTTTCAGAAAAGATAAAAAACTTTTGGGGAAAAAAACAAAAAACATGATAAAAAAATACAGTTTGGTTTAAACCAAACTTACCAACCAAACGGGCCCTAAATCTTGATTTCACACTGTAATCTTTGGCCGGTGTCCTTGTGAATTTCTAGAACAATTCACATGTTGATATTTATAATACTTCCTTCAACCCCGGCATGCCTCTCTAGGGAGTCAACACAAGGCCATCTTTTTTCGTGTTTTTTTTTCCTCCACTAAACACTATAAAAATGCATTTCAAAATGATTAGTCTACCGAGGTCAATTATTAAAAATAAAAAAGAAGTAAAGAAAAAAAGGTATACTCAGTTATGTGATGCATTTTTTCATTCCTTAATTTTCATATGATTACTACTACATAACAAATAACAAACTAGCTTATGGCTAATAATAACCATTTCATCACAAACAAAAATGTAAAATCAAAATGATGAATATTGGAAAACAAGTAATAAACAAATACATATTAATTATTCTAGACGTACCTGGCCGATTTAGGTTTTCAATTAATTTATAGGACGTTTTGATTTTAATTCATCTATGCATTATGTTTCGAGATGATTAAAATTGTCTCCCTTCAATTAAAAAAAAGTAAATTTCTCCTTTGATCCCTAATTTTTTTTACTAAGTTGTAATTTGGTCTTCAAATTTTTTTTGTCGCTAAAAGATTCCTCTGCTATTTAAAAAGGTGCAAAATGGTTCTTTTAATTAAGAGACGCTAACAATTTAACATGAAATACCATGTTCATCATAGTTGATTTACTAGTTAATGATAATTTAGAAAAAAAAAAATTTATATGATTCAAATTACATATCATACACATGATCTATTTCATACACGAGATTTGTGCATATATATAATTAATGTTGTTTTAATTAATAGTTTAAAAAATTATTAAACTATATAGCAGTCGTATTAATTATTTCACCCTTTTCTTTTCTAATGTTATGGTCGGCAGAGTTGAATAAGATGAAGCTTTCTCTCCTCATATAAGGTCAATTGCATCGCTAAAATTGATCAACAGAATTCTTTCTTCCATACCATGAAGGATATTCCGAGCTTTTAGCATAATCGGTGTTCAAACCATTTGAGTGAGAACTAATCGGTGAGAATTAATCAGGGTTTTATATTTTAATTACCATTTGTGTTGTTAGGTTCTCATCGAGTTCAAACATTTTTGCATTTTGTCCCTTTTATTTTAATACAATTCGAGTGTCGGTATGCCAATTTAATTAGAGTGTTCTTTATATCTTGGGTACTAATTATTCCCTCTCATCGTTTATTAAAAAAGAAATGTTACTATCGATGTCTAAACTCATATTGATTCTTAATTTTGTTCTTTCCACGCTTGTTGAAAATACAGATAATTCGTATTGATTCTTATTTTTGTTCTATAATTGATTCCACTAATTCTTGTTTTTGTCATGTTTGCGTGAGTACACATCTACATAAAGCATCTTAAACCAAATTGGGTATTTTTTTATCTTATTTTATTTTTTTAATTTAACTTTTTTATAATTAAAAAAAAAACAATTCATAGCTTCCTTGTAAGGCTAAAAGACTAGTATTTTACATACATTAATTAAGCTATTGTACTATCTTGTCGTTCTTGTCACATTCTTAATAAAAAATTCTAACACAAGCCTTAACTTATAATTGTTCTAATTTCAAGTTGTACTAAGAAAAGGGCACCCTTCATCTCAGCCTATAAATAGGATCTCTCACATCCTTCACAACATAAAAAACTTGTTCAACATCATCCCAACACATCTTCTTTCTCATTAAATTTTCCCGCTTTTATCAATATTTAGAAAACAAAACCAATCATGGGTGGTTTCACTTATGAGACAGAGTTCACCTCCACCATCCCACCTGCCAGGTTGTTCAAGGCTTTTGTCCTTGACGGCGACAATCTCATCCCAAAGATCGCACCGCAGGCTATTCAGAGTACCGAGATCCTTGAAGGAGATGGCACTGGCCATGGAACTATCAAAAAAATCACCTTTGGTCAAGGTTTGTTTCCTTAATCTTACATCATTATGAGTTTTGTCCTCATAGTAGAAGTACATAACTTTGGCGTTTTCAATCAAAATTTTAGTTGATTTATAAAATTCAGCAAGTAAATCATTTACACGACAAATCACATATTTTAAGTCACATTCTTTTTTTTTTGGTTTTTTTTTTGGGGGTATATGTAGCCTTATAAACATGCATCCACTTTATTAATTATTAATAAAAGAAAACATCTCAGATTTTAAATATGAAACCACTAAATCTTGCCTCTCACACACTGGGCCAGCCCACATAAGGATTTAGAGACACGTAAACTAATTATTTCCTTGATAAATAAGTTTAATATACTTCTTGATCAGTTGGCGGATTTTGCTATGATTAAAAAAAAAAAAAAAAAGGCAGCCTTAAGTAAAAATGGAATCCTGGATTTGGTAATTTTTGTGAATTCCCTTATCCAATTCCTCATAATGTACAATAATTCAAAGTAAAATTATTTTTTAGAAATTGAAAACTCATGAGAGTTGCAAATGCAGGCAGCCAATTTAGTTATGTGAAGCACAAGATCGACTCAATTGACAAGGACAACTTCACCTACTGCTACAGCATTATCGAAGGAGACGTTTTGTCGGACAAACTTGAGAAGATCTCTTACGAGACCAAGTTTGTCGCATCCCCGGACGGAGGATCCATTATCAAGAGCATTAGCAATTACCACCCCATCGGAGATGTCGAGATCAAGGAAGAACACGTGAAGGAAGGCAAAGAAAAGGCCTCTGGTCTTTTCAAGCTCGTTGAAGGCTACCTCCACGCAAACCCTGATGTCTACAACTAGTTTAATCAATAATATTAATTGTGTGCAATAATATTGTGAGCCAAAATGTGGCCTTCCTTTCATTGTTACGTCTATGTGTGAGCGTGCGCTATGTTTCGCCCTTTACTAAAAAGTGTTTGCAGTGGGTTTTGATTATCCATTCCAGTTGATTTTTGATGAATTTTGGTTGGAAAAGTTACTACTTTGTACTATTTTCTGCGAGTAATTATATAATAAAGGGTTGATTAAATTTGTGGAGGGAGAAATTGTAGGTAATACTTTAGAGGAGTTCGACATAAAAAGTGGAGTGATGCAAGTAATTAAACTGATTTAACACAAACCAAGTAAACCAGATTAGTACAAGATTTAAAGAAAAAAAATATGAAAAAGTAAAGAAGCAAAATAAAGTGAAAAGAAAAGAAAATTTACTGGAGACATATTTTAAATGTTAGTTAATAAGGGTGGAGCCCGGTTGTCTGGCAATACTACGTACTTCTTATTCTAGGTTCGTTTTTCGTTGTCCCATTCTATTTGGTGTCTACGTATTCTAGCTAGTGTTGTTTAATTGATTGTTGTCGTTTTGAAATTATTATCGATTTTTTTTTCTATTTTGATGTCGTATGTTTATTTTGATTTCCTTCATTTACTTTACTGTCGTTTTCTCTTTTAATGCCGTTCACCTGATCGTGTCTTTTGGTTGATCATTTATTTTTTATTGTTTTTTTCGTCTTTCATTTCTGTCTTTTTTTCTTTAAAATAATTTTTAGTGTTTTAAATTTTACTACTATTAAGAAGTGAAAAATTCAGAAATAGAACCTTAGATTACACACTCACACATTCACGTACCCAACCACTTGACCTAGCCCTAGGTGAAGGTCTTTGTATTGCTCTCATCAGAGGTATTTTGTCCTTTTTCTGTCCTTTGAAAAAAAAAAGAAAAAAAACTTTACGTCGTTTATAGCTTGCCACAAGTACGATCTCCTACTGCCGTTTTATCATTTTTCTGTCGTTCAATTTCTACAACACCGTACATGTTACTTAATTGTCGTTTTTCCCTTTCTAGGTTTTTCATCTTCGATGTCGTTTTAAACGTAGGTATACCTCATAAGCAGTACATATATCAATACGATATATGTGCTCATAATCATATAATTGTTTTATTTTTTATTTTTTATTTATTTTGTAAACGACAAACAACAAAAGTTCTATAATGAGGGTATACTTTTGGAACATTACTAAGGGGCATCCGTAGTATAAAATAGCACCCAATAATAAAAGTGGGAGCCATATCGATATGAGATTCAGATAGGATTCACATTTTATTAGTAGTTGTATTTCACATCGGTAGTACCTAAGTATTTTCTCCTTTTTTTTTTCCCTGAACAATGTTGAAGAATATCAATAGTTTTGTTGAGTATCACCTGCTAAAAACGGATGGGTTTCTTGTCCTTTAGTTAGTGATGATGCTTATCATTGGGGGTGCTCATAGTAAAATTCTAAAAAAACAAAGAGGTTTGATGAATTAAAGGTTTCTCATTTTGTCTTATGGTAAGAATTAGATCTGCGGTCGGCAAACCATGTGTACAGACAAGGAAGAAAAAAAGGGGTTTAGTTCATGTGTCTTATTATTTGTGTCCCTATTATTGTATTTTCAATAATATTATGACAAATGTTTAACTAATATGCTTTTTAATTGATATGACATGATATTATAATTAAATATACACTTTCAACTGACGTGTCATGATATTATTAAAAAGAGATAAAGGGGACACAAGTATTGAATCTAGAAAAAAATTAACGAATTAGTGATGGATGAGAGAAAGAATATAGTGATGTACTCTTTGACTAGATCCAAATTAGGAATATAATATACAAATGTATTTTTATCACATTAATTTCTTAATGGAGAGGTTAATTATCTTTAATTTTCTTCACTCTTTTGTAAGTATAAAGTATGTACGACATATTTAGTCTTGGCTGACGTAGCTATTTAATAAGGAGATTGTAATGTTCCTGTCTGTCGTTCCTTTTCTTGGCGTCCTTTGCTTCTCTTGTAGTCCTTTTCTCCCTTGGGAGTCGTTTGCACCATGAAATGTCGTTTGTTATTTTTTTGTCGTTTACTTGTGTTGTTATCGTTTTTTCTTTTGTGTCGTTCACTTATTTCAGAGCCGTATTATTCTTTTTGTCAATTGTCGCTAATAGGTTTTGGAGTCACTTTCTGCCTCATGCTATCGTCTATCAACTTTTGCTCTTTTGACGTCGTTTGTTTATTGGTGTCGTTCCATCATTTTAATGTCGTTTTATCCTTTTGTGTCAACTTTTTAGTGGTGTTTTTCTATTCTCCTCGTTGTTTTTTTATTTCTTGACATTTCTTGTATTTATTTTCATCGTTACGATTTCATTATTGTCGTTTCGATTTCAAATCTGCGGACTTCTCTAGTAATACTGAAGAGCCAAATTCCAAACGGCAGCAAAGAAAAACTCACTCCTTGATAGGGGCTGGGTACAAGTAACAAGTGTGAAGTTTGTATAAGAAGAGTTTTTTTTTTTTTTTTAAGTGATAAATGTTGACTGTTGATTGGCTGCCAATTTTAGAAATCAAACTTCAAAACTTGAAATTATCAAACCAAAAGAATGAAAAAATAAAACTTCAAATCTTGAGGTAGCTAGCCACTTCCCATCCCCCACCAAACACATTCGACAGGGAAAAAAAAAAATTGGAAAAAAAAGAAAAAAAAAAAAAAAGAAAAGAGACATCGAAAGGAAATAAGTCGTTGCTTTGAGGAAATGAGTTGAGTTACAGAGAAATATGACATTCTTAGAGAGGAAAAAAAAAAAAAAACCAGTAACGATAAAACTGGTAAATATACAGCTTGAACGGTGATTTATGTTCGATAAAGTATCTTTGGAAACAACCTGGTAAATATGATATATGGTTTTTTCACATTACTTTTTACTTTTTTGAATTTCCTGAAATTAACCCAACTTTTCCCCCCCCCCTCTCGATTTATTAAGCTATTAAACCGTTAGGATAAACTTGACAAGTTGTCACATTCTCTAGAACCGACGACCTTTTTTTATTCCTAGTTTTGAATAAACCATAAAAAGAAAATCAATCAACATAGGGGCGCCTTCTTTGACTAAAATGCTAAAAATTATAATTTTGTAACAGTCCAAAAATAAAAATAAATTTTCTCACCAGTGTAAACATCCAATAAACAAATCTCTATTCATTAAATGATTAAATGAACAGGGGATTCTTCATACATGGCAAACTGCAGCCTAGTCCTATAAATAGCATCCATATTTGCACATCTCTTCACCACACAACAACTCAAAGTTCAAAACAAGCCCTCCTTTATATCATTTCCTCTTTGATCCCTTTCAAAACCCTTTCGATCATCATGGGTATTTTCACTTACGACCACGAGTTCACCTCCGCCATTGCACCCGCTAGGTTGTTCAAGGGCTTCCTCCTTAATGCCGATGAGATTATTCTAAAGGTTGCCCCCCAAGCAATTAAGCATGTCGAGATCCTCGAAGGAGATGGAGGGCCTGGAACCATCAAGAAGGTCACTTTCGGTGAAGGTAAGTTAAAACATTTTTGTATTTATCTCCAAAATCATGTGTTTGTTTAACATTCTATTTTACATCTCAGAAATTGAAAAAGAGTAGGGGAAGAATTTCGTTTTCCTCTCATTCATGTACTTACCTACTAATTAAGACAGTTTATGTCAAATCAACTGCCGCTTATTTCCATTCCAAACTCTTTTCCTTTCTAATTACAACTGATTATGAGTTCATGGATGCCTTTTAAAAGTACATTAAAGATGGTAATCAAGTTTTAAACTGATTTTCATTTGCAGGCAGCAAATTCACATACATGAAGCACAGAGTGGATTTGATTGACCATGATAACTTGACCTACGGCCACAGCTTGATCGAAGGAGATGTTTTGTTGGGAAAAATTGAGAAAATTTCTCATGTGAGCAAGGTGGTGCCAACCCCAGATGGGGGAAGCCTCATCAAGGCCACTAGCACGCACTACACCATTGGAGATGCCGTGGTCGATGAAGAGCACGTTAAAGAAGGAAAAGAAAAGGCCTTCGGTCTCTTCAAGCTCGTCGAAGGCTACCTCCAAGCTAACCCTGATGCTTACAACTAAATCTGTTGAACTCGGCATGCCAAATTGAACTACCATGTTTTTTTTTTCCTATAAGCTAAAGGGTTTGGCTTTCATGTTGTTTTCTGTGTCCTACATTTCTTTAGGCTTGCCATTAATAAGAGTTTGGAGTTGTTACAATTGTATTGAAGTGTTTGTACGACATTGTATCTTTAATAATAGCATAATGAAAATATATGTACCTTTTACTGAAATACTACTTGTGATGGATCCATTAGCAATCCCTATGTTGATTCATATATATATATATATATATATATATATATATTTGGCTATATTCTCTAGCCAATATCACATTCTTGATGTGTTAATTATTGTACTACTTTTTGAAGCTTTTGACCAAAATATGGAAGCAAAATTCTCCGAAGAATTATCTTGCAATTTGGGAATGTCGGAATGTGGACATTTGTAATCTCAATTTCTAATCTATTTACAAACTTCCTTATAAAGTCATTGATGACTTAGTTGTTTTATCACATTAGAAACGTTACGCTAATTTCCTTTTTTTTTTTTTCAATATGTTTTTAACAAAAATGTTAGTACAGGACATATAGAAAAAAAGGGAAAGTTTTTAAAGTTTAAGGGATAAAGCTTAAAATTCAGGGTATGATAAGAATAATGCTTTTTTTAATCTTCTTTCACTCTTTTGGAAGTACAAAGTATGTACGACATAATTAGTCTTGGCTGCAGTAGTTATATTGGAAGATTGTAATGTTCCTTACTGTCTGTCGTTTCTTTTCTAGGTGTCCTTTGCTTCTCTTGTAGTCCTTTTCTCCCTTGGGAGTCGTTCACTCCATGCAAAGTCATTCACTTATTTTAATTGTCGTTTGTTATTTTTTGTGTCGTCCACCTATTTTAGAACCGTTTTATCCTTTTTCGTCTATTGTCGCTAATACGTTTTGGTGTCACTTTCTGCCTCATGCTGCCGTCCATCAACTGTTGCTGTTTTGATGTCGTTCAATTATTTTAATGTCGTTTTTTCCTTTTAATCGTTAAAAGTTTAGTGTTTTTTTTTTCCTATTATAGTCGTCCTTAAAAAAAAAAAGATTTCTTGACGTTTCTTGTTCTTCATTTTCATCGTTTCGAAATTCGTTGTTGTCGTTTCCATTTTGCTGACTTCTCTGCTAAGACTGAAGAGCCAAATTTCAAACGGCAGTAAAGAAAAACTCACTCCCTATTAGGGGCTGCGTACTAGTAACAGAAGTGTGAAGTTTGTTAGGAAATGAACGGTATGAATGAAGAGTTTTTTCTTGAAATATAATTTAAATATTTTTTTAAGTAGTCGTGGTAAATGTTGACTGCCGATTGGCTGCCAAAGCTTGAAATTGTCAAACCACTAGAATAATATATATATATATATATATATATATATATAAAACTTAATCTTGAGGTAGCTAGCCACTTACCATCCCAAACCAAACCCATTCCACAGATAAAAGGGGGAAAAAAAAAGATACTGAAATGAAATATGATATTCTATAAACATATATATATATAACCCAGTAACGATCAAATCATTAATATAAAGCTTAGATAGTGATTTATGTTTGATGAAGTATCTTCGGAAACAACCTGTTCTTGTCTAAGGAGGTCAACTAAAAAGACAATGTTATAAAGAAAAAAGTTTCATTAAGATCGGGTGAGGCAAACTATCATGCAAAGAAATTAAAAGTAATGAAAATGCGAGGTGTTTGTAATTTTTTTTTATACTACTTTCAATGCGGTTAAGTCAAATTATCCATACTTTTTATCTTTTTCTATTTTCTACATATTATGGTATTTAACGTTCAGGATAAATTACTTGACAAATTGTCACATTCTCTAGAAAACGATGACCCTTTTTTTTTTTTAGTTCCTAGTTTTGAAAAATAAACAATAGAAAATCAAGCAACATAGGGGGGCGCCTTCTTTGACTAAAATGGTACTTATCAAAAATTATAATTTCATGACAGATAAAAAAATAAAAAGAAATTTCTCACCAATGAGAACATCCAATAAACAAGTGTCTAATTTTGAAATGACTTAGTAAACAGGGGTTTCTTAGTTTACACTTTGCAACCTGCACCCTATCCCTATAAATAGCACCTCTATATGCACATCTCTTCAATACAAAACACCTTAAAGTTCAAAACAAGCCCTCCAATTTATATCATTTTCTCTTTGATCCCTTCCAAAACCCTTTCGATCATCATGGGCGTTTTCACTTACGAGGACGAGATCACCTCCACCCTCCCACCCGTTAGGGTATTCAAGGGCTTCCTCCTTAACTCTGACGAGATTATTCCAAAGGTTGCCCCCCAAGCAATTAAACAAATTGAGGTCCTCGAAGGTGATGGAGGGCCCGGAACCGTCAAGAAGATCACTTTCGGTGAAGGTAAGTTCACAATTTTGGGCTTATCTCCAACAATTGTGTGTTCGTTTGACATTCTTAGGACATATTTTTTACGTATATATCATAAATTGAAAAATAATTTCTTTTTCCTCTCCTTCATGTGTTTACCTACTAAACCAGAATTATGCACGCAATTCCAGTTTTTAATAACAAAGACAGTCTATAACAAATCAACTGCTGCTTCTTTCCAATATTCCAAACTCTTTCCCTTTCTAATTACACAACTGATTACGAATTCATGGACGCATTAATATAAAAGTAGGTTAAAGATATGGTAAGCAAGTTTTGAACAAAGTCAAAATTGTCATGTGAATTTTGATTTGCAGGCAGCAAATTCAAATACGTGAAGCACAAAATTGATGTAATTGACCATGACAATTTGACCTACGGCCACAGCTTGATCGAAGGAGATGTTTTGTTGGGAAAAATCGAGAAAATTTCTAATGTGAGCAAGGTGGTGCCAACCCCAGATGGGGGAAGCATCATCAAGGCCACTAGCACGCACTACACCATTGGAGATGCCGTGGTCGATGAAGAGCATGTTAAGGAAGGAAAAGAAAAGGCCTTCGGTCTCTTCAAGCTTGTCGAAGGATACCTCCACGCAAACCCTGATGCTTACAACTAAATCTAGCTATTGAAATATTTGCTTTTCAGATTAAATTACCCTTTTTTTCCCCGTATAAGCTATAAAGGGTGTGGCTTTCATTTTGTTTTGTTTCCCCTAGACTTCTCTAGGCTTGCCATTAATAAGAATGTGGAGTTGTAAGAATTGTATGGAAGTGTTTGGTAAGACATTGTACCTTTAATAATAATATAGTGAAAGAATATCTATTACAGAAATACTATTGTGATTTTTCCCCAAAAAAAAAAAAAAAATTAACTTGTGCTTGATCCATTTGTATTCCCCACGATGACTCTTTTTTTTTTTTTCTTCTTCTTCTCTCTCTCTAGTCAATACACGTTGCATCACATCCTTGATGTGTAATAGTTAATTGAAGCTTTTGACACCTAGGATAGGGATGTGCTACGTAATTTTTTTATTTCACACAAGTCTAGCTAAGATTTGCTCTTTGCATGACAAGAAAATGTTATGAACAGATAAACAAACAATAAAACAAAACAATCTGCAAACTACAGTCTACACCAAAGTGTTTGTACGACATTGTATATTTAATAATAGCATAATGAAAACTGAAATACTACTTGTGATGGATCCATTTGTAATCCCTATGTTGATATATATATATATATATATATATATATTTGGCTCTATTCTCTAGCCAACATCACATTCTTGATGTGTAAATTATTTTACTACTTTTTTAAGCTTTTGACCAAAATATGGAAGCAAAATTCTCCGAAGAATTGACTTGCGATTTGCGAATGTCGGAATGTGGACATTTGTAATCTACATTTTCTAATCTATTTACAGACTTCCTTATAAAGTCATTGATGACTTAGTTGTTTTATCACATTATAAACGTTATGCTAAGCTTATAGTTGTTCTATCATATTATAAAAGTTATGCTGGGTTTTAGCTATATTAAAATGAGTAAAATTAGTTGCAAATATCACTATAATTAATTTCTTAATGGAGCGGTTTGTTGTTAAAATCTTTTCTTCTTTTGGAGTAAGTATAATTTTGGTTAAAAATAGATGAAAAAAGTGAGTTAAGTGCAATGAAATGATATTTTTCTGTTTGTTTTTAATCTAAATCCTACAAATTGACTTTTGTAAGACTAATTTCCTTTTTTTTTTTTTCAATATGTTTTTAACAAAAATGTTACCACAAGACATATGGGAAAAAAGGGAAAGTTTTTAAAGTTCAAGGAATAAAACTTAAAATTCAGGGCATGATAAGAATAATGCTTTTTTTTAATCTTCTTCACTCTTTCGGAAGTACAAAGTATGTACGACATAATTAGTCTTGGCTGAAGTAGTTATATTGGAAGATTGTAATGTTCCTTACTGTCTGTCGTTTCTTTTCTAGGTGTCCTTTGCTTCTCTTGTAGTCCTTTTCTCCCTTGGGAGTCGTTTACTCCATGCAAAGTCATTCACTTATTTTAATTGTCGTTTGTTATTTTTTGTGTCGTCCACCTATTTGAGAACCGTTTTATTCTTTTTCGTCTTCTGTCGCTAAGACGTTTTCGTGTCACTTTCTGCCTCATGCTGCCGTCCATCAACTGTTGCTGTTTTGATGTCGTTCAATTATTTTAATGTCGTTTTTTCCTTTCAATCGTTAAAAGTTTAGTGTTTTTTTTTTTTTTTTTTTTTTTTTTTTTTTTTTTTTTTCTATTATAGTCGTCTTTAAAAAAAAAATAAAAAAAATTCTTGACGTTTCTTGTTCTTCATTTTCATCGTTTTGAAATTCGTTGTTGTCGTTTCCATTTTGCTGACTTCTCTGCTAAGGCTGAAGTGCCAAATTCCAAACGGCAGTAAAGAAAAACTCGCTCCTTATTAGGGGCTGCGTACAAGTAACAACTAATAAGTGTGAAGTTTGTTAGGAAATGAACGGTATGAATGAAGAGTTTTTTCTTGAAATATAATTTAAATAATTTTTTTAAGTAGTGGTGGTAAATGTTGACTGCTGATTGGCTGCCATTTTTGAAGTCAACCTTCAAAGCTTCTAGAATAATATATATATATATATATATATATATATATATATATAGAACTTAATCTTGAGGTAGCTAGCCACTTACCATCCCAAACCAAACACATTCCACAGATAAAAGGGGGAAAAAAAAGATACTGAAATGAAATATGATATTCTATATACATATATATATATATATATATATATAAAATACCCAGTAACGATCAAATCATTAATATAAAGCTTAGATAGTGATTTATGTTTGATAAAGTATCTTCGGAAACAACCTGTTCTTGTCTAAGGAGGTCAATTAAAAAGACAATGATATAAAGAAAAAAGTTTCATTAATATCTGGTGAGGCAAACTATTATGCACCGAAATTAAAAGTAAGGAAAATGCGAGGTGTTTGTAATTTTTTTTTTATACTACTTTCAATGCGGTTAAGTCGAATTATCCATACTTTTTATCTTTTTCTATTTTCTACATATTATGGTATTTAACTTTCAGGATAAATTACTCGACAAATTGTCACATTCTCTAGAAAACGATGACCATTTTTTTTTTTAGTCCCTAGTTTTGAAAAATAAACAATAAAAAATCAAGCAACATAGGGGGGCGCCTTCTTTGACTAAAATGGTACTTATCAAAAATTATAATTTCATAACAGATCAAAAAATAAAAAGAAATTTCTCACCAATGAGAACATCCAATAAACAAGTGTCTAATTTTGAAATGACTTAGTAAACAGGGGTTTCTTAGTTTACACTTTGCAACCTGCACCCTATCCCTATAAATAGCACCTCTATATGCACATCTCTTCAATACAAAACACCTTAAAGTTCAAAACAAGCCCTCCAATTTATATCATTTTCTCTTTGATCCCTTCCAAAACCCTTTCGATCATCATGGGCGTTTTCACTTACGAGGACGAGATCACCTCCACCCTCCCACCCGTTAGGGTATTCAAGGGCTTCCTCCTTAACTCTGACGAGATTATTCCAAAGGTTGCCCCCCAAGCAATTAAACAAATTGAGGTCCTCGAAGGTGATGGAGGGCCCGGAACCGTCAAGAAGATCACTTTCGGTGAAGGTAAGTTCACAATTTTGGGCTTATCTCCAACAATTGTGTGTTCGTTTGACATTCTTAGGACATATTTTTTACGTATATATCATAAATTGAAAAATAATTTCTTTTTCCTCTCCTTCATGTGTTTACCTACTAAACCAGAATTATGCACGCAATTCCAGTTTTTAATAACAAAGACAGTCTATAACAAATCAACTGCTGCTTCTTTCCAATATTCCAAACTCTTTCCCTTTCTAATTACACAACTGATTACGAATTCATGGACGCATTAATATAAAAGTAGGTTAAAGATATGGTAAGCAAGTTTTGAACAAAGTCAAAATTGTCATGTGAATTTTGATTTGCAGGCAGCAAATTCAAATACGTGAAGCACAAAATTGATGTAATTGACCATGACAATTTGACCTACGGCCACAGCTTGATCGAAGGAGATGTTTTGTTGGGAAAAATCGAGAAAATTTCTAATGTGAGCAAGGTGGTGCCAACCCCAGATGGGGGAAGCATCATCAAGGCCACTAGCACGCACTACACCATTGGAGATGCCGTGGTCGATGAAGAGCATGTTAAGGAAGGAAAAGAAAAGGCCTTCGGTCTCTTCAAGCTTGTCGAAGGATACCTCCACGCAAACCCTGATGCTTACAACTAAATCTAGCTATTGAAATATTTGCTTTTCAGATTAAATTACCCTTTTTTTCCCCGTATAAGCTATAAAGGGTGTGGCTTTCATTTTGTTTTGTTTCCCCTAGACTTCTCTAGGCTTGCCATTAATAAGAATGTGGAGTTGTAAGAATTGTATGGAAGTGTTTGGTAAGACATTGTACCTTTAATAATAATATAGTGAAAGAATATCTATTACAGAAATACTATTGTGATTTTTCCCCAAAAAAAAAAAAAAAAATTAACTTGTGCTTGATCCATTTGTATTCCCCACGATGACTCTTTTTTTTTTTTTTCTTCTTCTTCTCTCTCTCTAGTCAATACACGTTGCATCACATCCTTGATGTGTAATAGTTAATTGAAGCTTTTGACACCTAGGATAGGGATGTGCTACGTAATTTTTTTATTTCACACAAGTCTAGCTAAGATTTGCTCTTTGCATGACAAGAAAATGTTATGAACAGATAAACAAACAATAAAACAAAACAATCTGCAAACTACAGTCTACACCAAAGTGTTTGTACGACATTGTATATTTAATAATAGCATAATGAAAACTGAAATACTACTTGTGATGGATCCATTTGTAATCCCTATGTTGATATATATATATATATATATATTTGGCTCTATTCTCTAGCCAACATCACATTCTTGATGTGTAAATTATTTTACTACTTTTTTAAGCTTTTGACCAAAATATGGAAGCAAAATTCTCCGAAGAATTGACTTGCGATTTGCGAATGTCGGAATGTGGACATTTGTAATCTACATTTTCTAATCTATTTACAGACTTCCTTATAAAGTCATTGATGACTTAGTTGTTTTATCACATTATAAACGTTATGCTAAGCTTATAGTTGTTCTATCATATTATAAAAGTTATGCTGGGTTTTAGCTATATTAAAATGAGTAAAATTAGTTGCAAATATCACTATAATTAATTTCTTAATGGAGCGGTTTGTTGTTAAAATCTTTTCTTCTTTTGGAGTAAGTATAATTTTGGTTAAAAATAGATGAAAAAAGTGAGTTAAGTGCAATGAAATGATATTTTTCTGTTTGTTTTTAATCTAAATCCTACAAATTGACTTTTGTAAGACTAATTTCCTTTTTTTTTTTTTCAATATGTTTTTAACAAAAATGTTACCACAAGACATATGGGAAAAAAGGGAAAGTTTTTAAAGTTCAAGGAATAAAACTTAAAATTCAGGGCATGATAAGAATAATGCTTTTTTTTAATCTTCTTCACTCTTTCGGAAGTACAAAGTATGTACGACATAATTAGTCTTGGCTGAAGTAGTTATATTGGAAGATTGTAATGTTCCTTACTGTCTGTCGTTTCTTTTCTAGGTGTCCTTTGCTTCTCTTGTAGTCCTTTTCTCCCTTGGGAGTCGTTTACTCCATGCAAAGTCATTCACTTATTTTAATTGTCGTTTGTTATTTTTTGTGTCGTCCACCTATTTGAGAACCGTTTTATTCTTTTTCGTCTTCTGTCGCTAAGACGTTTTCGTGTCACTTTCTGCCTCATGCTGCCGTCCATCAACTGTTGCTGTTTTGATGTCGTTCAATTATTTTAATGTCGTTTTTTCCTTTCAATCGTTAAAAGTTTAGTGTTTTTTTTTTTTTTTTTTTTTTTTTTTTTTTTTTTTCTATTATAGTCGTCTTTAAAAAAAAAATAAAAAAAATTCTTGACGTTTCTTGTTCTTCATTTTCATCGTTTTGAAATTCGTTGTTGTCGTTTCCATTTTGCTGACTTCTCTGCTAAGGCTGAAGTGCCAAATTCCAAACGGCAGTAAAGAAAAACTCGCTCCTTATTAGGGGCTGCGTACAAGTAACAACTAATAAGTGTGAAGTTTGTTAGGAAATGAACGGTATGAATGAAGAGTTTTTTCTTGAAATATAATTTAAATAATTTTTTTAAGTAGTGGTGGTAAATGTTGACTGCTGATTGGCTGCCATTTTTGAAGTCAACCTTCAAAGCTTCTAGAATAATATATATATATATATATATATATATATATATATAGAACTTAATCTTGAGGTAGCTAGCCACTTACCATCCCAAACCAAACACATTCCACAGATAAAAGGGGGAAAAAAAAGATACTGAAATGAAATATGATATTCTATATACATATATATATATATATATATATATATAAAATACCCAGTAACGATCAAATCATTAATATAAAGCTTAGATAGTGATTTATGTTTGATAAAGTATCTTCGGAAACAACCTGTTCTTGTCTAAGGAGGTCAATTAAAAAGACAATGATATAAAGAAAAAAGTTTCATTAATATCTGGTGAGGCAAACTATTATGCACCGAAATTAAAAGTAAGGAAAATGCGAGGTGTTTGTAATTTTTTTTTATACTACTTTCAATGCGGTTAAGTCGAATTATCCATACTTTTTATCTTTTTCTATTTTCTACATATTATGGTATTTAACTTTCAGGATAAATTACTCGACAAATTGTCACATTCTCTAGAAAACGATGACCATTTTTTTTTTTTAGTCCCTAGTTTTGAAAAATAAACAATAAAAAATCAAGCAACATAGGGGGGCGCCTTCTTTGACTAAAATGGTACTTATC
This sequence comes from Ficus hirta, assembly GCA_038430175.1. Lineage (NCBI taxonomy): Eukaryota > Viridiplantae > Streptophyta > Magnoliopsida > Rosales > Moraceae > Ficus > Ficus hirta. Next base: position 13,942,393 of record CM076593.1, on the reverse strand, counting down.
AAAAATTATAATTTCATAACAGATCAAAAAATAAAAAGAAATTTCTCACCAATGAGAACATCCAATAAACAAGTGTCTAATTTTGAAATGACTTAGTAAACAGGGGTTTCTTAGTTTACACTTTGCAACCTGCACCCTATCCCTATAAATAGCACCTCTATATGCACATCTCTTCAATACAAAACACCTTAAAGTTCAAAACAAGCCCTCCAATTTATATCATTTTCTCTTTGATCCCTTCCAAAACCCTTTCGATCATCATGGGCGTTTTCACTTACGAGGACGAGATCACCTCCACCCTCCCACCCGTTAGGGTATTCAAGGGCTTCCTCCTTAACTCTGACGAGATTATTCCAAAGGTTGCCCCCCAAGCAATTAAACAAATTGAGGTCCTCGAAGGTGATGGAGGGCCCGGAACCGTCAAGAAGATCACTTTCGGTGAAGGTAAGTTCACAATTTTGGGCTTATCTCCAACAATTGTGTGTTCGTTTGACATTCTTAGGACATATTTTTTACGTATATATCATAAATTGAAAAATAATTTCTTTTTCCTCTCCTTCATGTGTTTACCTACTAAACCAGAATTATGCACGCAATTCCAGTTTTTAATAACAAAGACAGTCTATAACAAATCAACTGCTGCTTCTTTCCAATATTCCAAACTCTTTCCCTTTCTAATTACACAACTGATTACGAATTCATGGACGCATTAATATAAAAGTAGGTTAAAGATATGGTAAGCAAGTTTTGAACAAAGTCAAAATTGTCATGTGAATTTTGATTTGCAGGCAGCAAATTCAAATACGTGAAGCACAAAATTGATGTAATTGACCATGACAATTTGACCTACGGCCACAGCTTGATCGAAGGAGATGTTTTGTTGGGAAAAATCGAGAAAATTTCTAATGTGAGCAAGGTGGTGCCAACCCCAGATGGGGGAAGCATCATCAAGGCCACTAGCACGCACTACACCATTGGAGATGCCGTGGTCGATGAAGAGCATGTTAAGGAAGGAAAAGAAAAGGCCTTCGGTCTCTTCAAGCTTGTCGAAGGATACCTCCACGCAAACCCTGATGCTTACAACTAAATCTAGCTATTGAAATATTTGCTTTTCAGATTAAATTACCCTTTTTTTCCCCGTATAAGCTATAAAGGGTGTGGCTTTCATTTTGTTTTGTTTCCCCTAGACTTCTCTAGGCTTGCCATTAATAAGAATGTGGAGTTGTAAGAATTGTATGGAAGTGTTTGGTAAGACATTGTACCTTTAATAATACTATTGTGATTTTTCCCCAAAAAAAAAAAAAACCTTGAGATTGATCCATTTGTATTCCCCATGTTGATTCTTTTTTTTTCCCCCCCTTCTCTAGTCAAGACACGTTGCATCACATCCTTGATGTGTAATAGTTAATTGAAGCTTTTGAACAAAACATGGAAGCAAATTTCTCCGAAGAATTGACTTGCAATTTGGGAGTGTCGGAATGTGGACATTTGTAATCTCAATATCCTAATTTATTTACAAACTTCCTTATAAAGCCTTTGGCCGTCAAGGAATTATTACGAAGAATATTCAATAATGCCGTCGTTTAAGCTGACACCTAGAATAGGGATGTGCTTTGTAATTTTTTATTTCACACAAGTCTAGCTAAGATTTGCTCTTTGCATGAAAAGAAAATGTCATGAACAGATAAACATACAATAAAACAAAACAATCTGCAAACTACAGTCCACACCAAAGGAAGCTGTTCACAAAGTTATCCTGTAATTAATTCAACTTTATCCTATGTATTGGGGGTGCATAATTATCGATTTTCTAACTTTCCTGGGTTGTAATATAAATTCTTATTTGTTCTATCATATTATAAACCTTATGCTGGGTGGTTTTAACTATGTTCAAATGAGTGAAATTAGACGCAAGGCACCTAAACTGTACTACAATATAATTTCTTAATGGAGAGGTTTATTGTTATTTTCTTTTCTTTTTTTGGAGTAAGTATAAATACATTTTAAGTCTTGGTTGACGTAGTTATACGAAGATTGATAGTCTCTTAAACTGTCAGTCGTTTTTTTTTATTTTTTTTTGTTGGTGTCCTTCGCTTCTTTCATTCTTTTCTCCATTGGTCGTCGCTTATTCCATTCAATGTTGTTCAGTTATTTTGGTGTCGTTTATCCCTTATGGTGTTGTTCACTCAATTCAGAGGCATTTTATTCTTTTCCGTCGTCTCTTGTCGCTTATTAGTTTTGATGTCGCTTTCTTCCTTTATATTGTCGTCTATAATCTTTTCCTGTTTTGATGTCGTTTGTTTTTGGATGTCGTTCTATCATTCTAATGTCGTTTTCTCATTTTGTATCGTTCACCTTTTACTGTCGTTTTCAATTCTTTGACTTCATGTCGTTGTCGTTTTTAATTCTTAACATTTCTTGTTTTCCATTTTTGTCATTTCTATTTCGTTGTTATCGTTTCCATTTTGCTGCCTTCTCTCTCCAAAGGCAGCATAGAAAAAATCACTCCTCCAAAGCAAAACGAAGAAACCCAAGACTTCCTTCGTCTGAACCTTGTTATGCATAATTCAACGACCAAAACTACTGGTTTGTAGTATTTTGTTTACCCAAAATTCTCTTGGAAATGTTTATTTATTTATTTTGAAAAATCTGAATCCCATTCAAACGGCCATGTGCAATACCAAATACATTGAATTCTAGAAGGAAATTTTCTTATAACTGATTTTAATTAGGATTTTTGAGTCATGCTAGTCTTTGACTTTTCAAACAAAAGAAAGTGTTTAGTATTTTAATCAATATATAGATTTCTTTATCAGAGAGAGGTTAATCAATTGTTAATCTCTTATTGTCGTCTTTCTGTTTGCATGTGGTGCAACTATATATATAAATCTATACGTCTTGGAAGACAGTGCAAAAATGAAAGATTTAATAATCTGTAAATGCTTACCTAATAATTAATTTCCTTTCAATTAATAGTTTTACACAAATAAGAAAGTTTATCCAGAATGTGCCTTGCTAAGGGAAAAGTACAAGATTACAAGTAACAAGTATGAAATTTGTTAGGGCATATGTCAAGAATGAATGAATAAATAGACACATATTAGAAGAGAGGAAAAAAAAAAAATAGTGGTGGAAAATGTGCTGATTGGCTTCCGTGTTTTTAAGTCAACCTTCAGAACTTGAAATTAACAAACCGGAGGTGGAAAAAAAAAAAAAAGAAAGAAAAAGAAGAAAACAAAATATTGAGGAGCTAGCCACCCCATCCCCAACCCAAACAGATTCCACAGAAAAAGAAAAGGAGAGAAAAAAAAAAAAAGATCTTAAGTTGAAATGAATCATAGCTTTGAGGAAATGAATTGAATTAAAGAGAAATAGGATATTCTATAATATTAACGGACGAGTTTCTACAAACTTCGATGTATAAATGTGTCTAAAATTTGGTTGGGCTCGTGTGTATGTGTGTGTGTGTTTAAATTTTTTTTTTTCTCTCTCTTTAAGATAGGATTCTAAATTTCTTTATTTATATTTATATTTTTCTTTTTATTTTAATAAATTTGGCTGGGAGATTTTTTTCCTCCCCTCCACTTATTATTATTTTTTAAAATTGTTTGTTAGATAAAATAACCAGTAACGATCATATACTGGTATAAATATAAAGCTTGGAAAGTGATCTATGTTTGATAAAGTATCTTCGGAAACATGTTATTTTCTAAGGACGTCAGTTAAAAAGACAATTTTTTTCACGCTATTTTTTGCTTTCGAATTCCCATGCTGTTACCTTAAGTTTTCCAAAGTACATTTTCTTCTTAATCTTTTTCTATACATTTGACAAATTGTCACATTCACTAGAATCCAAGGACTTTTTTTTTTTACTAATTTTTTATTCCTAGTTGTGAATAAACCGTAAAAAATACACAACTTTCGGGACGCTTTCTTTCACTAAAATGCTACAGGCCAAAAAAAAAATATTTTTTTTTCTCACCAACATAAACATCCAATAAACAAATGTCTAATTGTGATGTGATTCAATAAATATGAGATTCTTTAAACATGGCAACCTGCAGCCCAAGCCTATAAATAGCAACTCTAAATGCTCATCTCTTCAACACAGAAAATCTCAAGGTTCAAAACAACCCTTCTTATCATTTTCCTCTTTGTTCCCTTTCAAAACCTTAGATCATCATGGGTGTTATCACTTACGAGCACGAGGTCACCTCCTCCATCTCTCCCGCTGACAACATTATTCCAAAGGTTGCCCCCCCAAGCAATTAAACACGTCAAGATCCTCGACGGAGATGGAGGGCCTGGAACCATCAAGAAGGTCACCTTCGGTGAAGGTAAGTTAACAAATTTTGTTTATCTCTATTATCATGTTTATTTAACATTCTTATATATGACATATTTTACATATATTATGAATTGGAAGAGTATAGTGGAAGAATTTCTTTTTCTTCTCCTTCATATGTCTAGTTACTAAATTAGGAACGTGACCAATAAAGTTTGTAACAACTCAACGGTTAACTTCTTTTTTTTTTTTTTTTTTCTGTGTGTCTATATCAAACTCTTTCCCTTTTTATTAAAACTGATTACGAATGAGTGAATTCCCTCTGAAAGATGGTAAGTAAGTTTTGAAGTACTAATCAAAATGTCATGTGAATTTCATTTGCAGCCAGCAAATTCACATACGTGAAGCACAAGGTTCATAAAGTTGACCAAGACAACTTCACCTACGGCCACGGCTTGATTGAAGGAGATGTTTTGATGGGCAAAATTGAGAAAATCTCTAATGAAACCAAGTTGGTCGCATCCCCCGATGGAGGAAGCATCGTTAAGACCACTAGCACATACTACACCATTGAAGATGCCGAGGTTGACGAAGAGCATGTTAAGATAGGAAAAGAAAAGGGCTCCGGTCTGTTCAAGCTTGTCGGGGGCTACCTCCATGCAAACCCTATCTGTTAAACTATGGCTATCTCGTTCTTTTGTCTGCCCTCGACTTCTCTAGTCTTGCCAATAAGAGTGTGGAGATATTCTCGTTCGCGTTGAATGTTTTTGAAAAATTGGTATCGTCAATAAATAGTTTAATTTAAAACATATTTGTACTATTACATGTGATTGATCTACACGTTATCCCATCGTGTTTAATATTTAAAGGCGTTGACGATCACAAAATTATTCTCAAGAAAATTCAATATTGGCCGCTTAAAACTGAATATGTGTATAACATTTTTTTTTAGATGCAAAACAAGATGACACCTGGGATATATAGGGATATATTACGTTTTTTTTTACTTCTTAATTAATTTATTTTTTACTACTTTTTATTCATTCTACAAATATATATATATATATATATATTTTTCACAAATCTAAGATTTACACTTTGCATGATAGGCATCATTTGTCTCGAATGATATCTGTCCTTACAAGGCAATTGTCATGAACAAGTAAACAAAGAAACAAAACAGAATCTACATGACCGAGGAAACAACTGTCATCAAAGTTATCCAATATTTCAATTTATCTGAGATATCATACTAATACGCTTTTAACATATATATATATACATATAAATATATATGTGCATATTGATAGGGAGACTAGTTGGTGGACGTTGTAATGATCAGAAATTGTTATTCAGGTTTTTTTTTTAGTAATCAAAATACTACAACCATTATTTTTGGTCATTGAAATGGATTACAAAGATTAGAGGAAGGTGGTCCATATGGGACGAAATTCGTCTCTCATACTTAGTTAATTAATCAAAAAATTTTTTTTTTCAATTGTCAATTCAAGATAAGCGACGAAATTTTGTCGCCGAAACTACTTTTAATTAGTTTTCTCGGTGTCCTTCATTTCTGTCGGTGTACTTTTTCTCCCTCTGGCGTTGTTTATTCAATTAAATGTCATTCACTTAGTTTGCTGCCGTTTATTCCTTATGATGTTGTTGAGTGGTTCATTTACTTTGGAGACATTTTTCTTAGGGGAGAGACATTTTTATTCTTTTTCGTTGTTTGTTACATATATGTTGTTGCTTAGTAGTTTTCGCGTCGTTTTCCTCCTTTATTTTCGTCTTTCTACTTTTTCTTCTTTGATGTCGTTTGTTTTTTGGTGTTGCCTAATCATATACTTGTCGTTTTCTCCTTCTATGTCGTTCAGTTTTTAAGTGTCGTTAGAAAACTGAATTACAACCTCCAAATACTAGGATCACCAACTAGTCTGCCTATTGGAAGTACGTGTATGACATATTGTATCTTGGATAAAATTGAATCATAGGATAACTTTGTGAACACAAGATAGATTTTCATTTTATTACTAATGAAAGATACAATGTTTTCAAAAAACATAAGAACACAAACCAGAATATCAAGTATTCCACACTTTATTAGCAAGCCTATATATGGACGTCGATAGGGCACACAAAAGAACATGAAAGACACATTAAGGGGAAAAAAAGGTATTTTGACGATCCTGAAAAAATTAAGTGTGTATGTGTGTGTGTGTATTTCAATAGACTTAGTTGTAAGCATCGGGGTTTGCATGGAGGTAGCCTTCGACGATCTTGAACAAACCGACGGCCTTTTCTTTTCCTATCTTAACATGCTTTTCGTCAATCTCAGCATCTCCAATGGTGTAGTACGTGTTAGTGGCCTTAACAATGCTTCCTCCATCGGGGGATGCTACCAACTTTGTTTCAGTAGAGATTTTCTCAATTTTGCCCATCAAAACATCTCCTTCGATCAAGCTGTGGCCATAGGTGAAGTTGTCTTGGTCAACTTTATCAACCCTCTGCTTCACGTATGTGAATTTGTTGCCTGCAAATGAAAATTCACAATGACACTTTGATTTAGTTGAAAACTTGCATATAACCTTTAATGTGGTAATTTTAGAGGCATCTACACTAATTCATAATCAGTTGGAATGAGAAAGGAAATGAGTTTGAAAATGAAAAAAAAGTTGTTTTTGATTATTATTAACATCCCTAATTTTGTATCTAAACACGTGAACGAAAAGAAACATAAATTCTTCTACTGCTCTCTTTTAATTGGTGATATGTAAAATATATATGTCATCACAATCTTAAAATGAACATGATCGCAGAGACTGAAAAAAATATATGTTAATTTACCTTCACCCAAGGTGACCTTCTTGATGGTTCAGGGCCCTCCATCTCCTTCGAGGATCTCGACGTGTTTAACTGCTTGGGGGGCAATCTTTGGAATAATGTTGTCGCCGTCAAGGAGGAAAGACTTGAACAACCTTGCAGGAGGGATGGTAGAGGTGAACTCGTTCTCGTAAGTGAAAACACCCATGATGATCGAAAGGGTTTTGAAAGGGATCAAAGAGCTAAAAATAAGGAGGTTTGTTTTGAACTTTGAGGTGTTTTGTGTTTGAAGAGATGTGCATATAGAGATGCTATTTATAGAATTAGGCTGCAGGTTGCTATGCTATTTACATTGCTGAGAACTTCCGTTTGATTTTTGGCCTGTTAGGAAAATATATATTTTTTAATAACATTTTCGTCAAAGAAGGCACCACAAAGTTCGATGGAGTGTTTTTGCATGGTTTACTAGAACATGGAATTAAAAAATGTTCGTCTGATGATTCTAGATGACGAGAATTTGGCAAAATTATGTCAAATTATCGTAAATATGAAGTAGCTTAATTTATAGGGGAAAAAAAAATTAGACTGGATAATTGGAACTAACCGCATGGAAATTCAAAGTAGAAAAAAAAACATTAACCGTCGTTATCTTTAGCCATGAAACTTTTTTTTTTTTTTTTTTTTTGTCGATGTATTTTTTACTGCCATCCTTAGAAAAAATAACAAGTTATTTCCGGAGATACTTTATCAAGCATAAATCACTATCCTAGCTTTATATTTACCAGTTTGATCGTTAACGGTTATTTCATCACACTTTAATTCAGTTCTTCTGGTCAATCCTCAAAACAACGACTAATTTTTTTTTCAGTATCTCTCTCTCTCTCCTCCTTTTTTTTGGGGAATGTGTTTGGTTGGGATGCGAATAAGTGGCTAGCTACCTCAAGAATTGAAGTATTATTTATTTATTTATTTATTTTTTGGTTGGATAGTTTCAAGTTTTGAAGTTATTGACTTCTGAAAATGGCAGCAAGTCAACAGTCAACTTTTACCACCACTATTTTTTTCCGTTCATTCTTGACATACCCCCTCCCCCACCCAACCCACCACCAAAAAAATAAAAAATAAAAAATAAAAAATTCATGCACTTGTAACTTGTACCCTGCCCCTAGTATGGAAGATTCTGAATAAAACTTTCTTGTAATTAAAAGGTAATTAGGAAAGTAATTTCAGATTAATATATCTTCAACTTCAGCATAGGGGCAACAAAATGTTCTTATAACTATGTCTTCCACTTTCAGATATATAACTTTTGTCTATTTTGATTGCTTAACGGGTAGGAAGGGGGTTCAGGATTTTAAGACCCATTTCAAAATATAGGAGGTTTTCTTTCAAATTAATAATGTGGATGGCCATAAAACTCAAAAAAAAAAAAAAAGATTAGTTTGATCCTCAATGTCTAAATGTTCGTATACAATGTTGCTTTTAGAGATAAAATTTAATTTAGAGGCAATCTTTTCGTCTCTAAAAACTAAACTTTAATTCAGAAATAAATTTACAATTAGTCTTTAATGCGTACAGATGATTTGTGACAAAATAAATTTTCTGTCTCTAAAATTTCTGAGACCAATTTAGTTGTTTTACTGTGAAACTGTTTTTTTCTTGTATTGAAACTATGCGTGACATGGTAAGAATTAGTGGACGTTGTAAGAAGAGTGAAGTGTCTTTTGTACTAATTTCTCCCATGCATGTGGTCTATTGAATTCAATGTCGTACGCTTATTACAATGCCGTTTATATATTTTGATGTCGTCGAGTTGCTCACTGATTTCAGAGCCATTTTATTCTTTTTCGTTGTTTGTTGCATACTGCTGCTTATTAGTTTTAGTGTCGTTTTCCCCTCTTATGTCGTCATTCCACTGTCTCTGCTTTGATGTCGTTTGTTTTTTTGGTGTCGTCCAATCATATTCTATTGTTTTCTATGTTCTTGTTTTCCATTTTCTTCATCTCCATTTTTTTTCTTTTTTTATTTTACTGTTCGTTTCCATTTCCCAATGCCAAATTCCGAAGGGAAACTTACTCCTCCAAAGCAACAATCAAAACCCAAACAGATTCTAATCTTTGTTGGGCATAAATTCAACAGCAGTTTGTCAAAAAAAAAAAAAAAAAAAAAAAATCAACAACAAAAATCATTGGTTTCTAGTATTTTGATTAGCCATAATTCTCAGGGAAAAAAAGTATATATCGGAAAACCCGATTCAGATAGTCATTTGCAGTACCAAAATCATTAAATTATAGAGCGAAAATTTTTTTATTACTGATTTAATTAGGATTTGGAGGCCATGCTAGTCTTTGACTATCCAGATAAACGAAAGTGATCTTTACTATTTTAATCAATTATTGATTTCTTAATTGTTAATTTATACTTGTCCTTTTCTAGTTTGAAAGTCAACCTTCAAACCTTGAAATTACAAAATCAAATAAATAAATAGATAAACACTTCAAATGTTGAGGTAGCTAGCTCGTTCCCAACCCCCACCAAACGCTTAATTTCATTCAAAAATACAAAAATGAAAAAAAGAAAAGAGCATTTACCAGGAAAATAAAATACCAGTACAAATCAAACTTGCATAAATAAAGCTTGGATAGTTATTTATGTTTCATAAAGTATTTTATGCAAAGAGGAGTTGTAAATAACTATATATTTCTCTAAGGACATCAATAAAAAACAATAATGACATATGGTAAACAAGTTTGGTACTGATTTGGAATTGTATTCTCACGATTCGTAAAATTGTTTTGGAAATAGATTGTTCACAGTGTTTGTTTTGTAACACTTAGAAAAATAAAATGAAAAAAAAAGATCATTATTTCATATCTTGTTAGAAAAATGTGAAATGTTTTAAAGTTGTTTTCTGATTTCATTTTTATTTTTTAGGACTTGTATACTCAACTTATATGGGAAACATGGCCAAACACAAATCCATCACATTTGACGTTTCCATTTCATTAGCCAATCTTTCTTTTTCCTACATATGATTAACTAATTTCATATTTTGGATAAACATGACAAGTTGTCACATCATGTAGAATTCGACGACCTTTTCCACTCCTAGCTGTGAGTCAACCGTACAAAATATTCAATCTAACGTAATGGTGCCTTCTTTGACTAAAATTAATGCTGCTTGTTAAAATTTACAATTGCCCAGGACAATGACAAATATACATAATTTTCTTACTAATTTAAGCATCCAATAGAAAAATACATATCTATAATTGTTAAGTTATTCAATAAACAAGGGATTATTCATAGAGAGCAATCTGTAGCCTTAGCCTATAAGTAGCATCTCTACATTCACATCTCTTCAAGCACAAATCATCTCAAAGTTCAAAAGAACCCTCCTTATCATTTCCTCTTTGATCCCTTTCAAAACCTTAGATCATCATGGGTGTTTACACTACCGAACACGAGATCACCTCCACTGTCTCTCCCACTAGGGTGTTCAAGGGCTGCATCCTTGACGCCGACAACATTATTGCAAAGGTTGCCCCACATGCAATCAGCCACGTCGAGATCCTTGAAGGAAATGGAGGTCCTGGAACCATAAAGAAGGTCACCTTGGGTGAAGGTAAATTAACAATTTTGTATTTATCTCCACGCCTTAGGGACATCTTTTACATCCCGTAAGATATAGAATAGCGGAAGAATTTCTTTTTCCTCTTTTTAATGTATTTACTTACTAAATCAGGAAGGCAATTCCAATTATTGATGTATATAGTAACCAGAACAGTTTATAACAAATCAAATGTCGTTTCTTATACCATTTCAAATTATCCCTTTCTGATTACAACCGATTATGAATTAGTGGATGCCTTCTAAAAGTACAATAAAGATGGTACGTAAATTTTGTACTAATTAAGTCAAAGTGTCATGTGAATTTTCATTTGCAGGCAGCAAATTCAAATACGTGAAGCACAGAGTTGATTCAGTCGACCATGACAACTTGACCTATGGGTACAGCTTGATCGAAGGAGATGTTTTGTTGGGGAAACTTGAGAAAATCTCTCATGAGAGTAAGGTTGTGGCATCCCCAGATGGAGGAAGCATCATTAAGACCTCTATCCACTACCACACCATCGGAGATGCCAAGATCGACGAAGAGCATGTTAAGATTGGAAAAGAAAAGGCCTCCGGTATGTTCAAGATCGTCGAAGGCTACCTCCAAGCAAACCCCGACGCTTACAACTAAATCAGTTGAAATCTATGCAAGTGAAAGTACTTTTTGTTTTTTTCCTTAAAAGTTAAAGGGTGTGGCTTTCAGCTTGTTTTGTGTCCCTCTCTAGACTTGCCAATAAGAGTGTGGATTTGTGATAATCTTGTCTGTATTGAAAAGTTCAAAAAATAAAGAAAAAGTATTTTTAGTAAAATAGTCCTTCGGATTGATCCAATGTGTTATTCTCATCTTGGGTTTTTATTTTTATTTATTTTTTTTGGCGGGGGGTGGGTAAGACATCCCCATCTAGGTTATTTATTTATTTATTTATATTTTACATCTGAAGCTTTTGAAAAGACTACTACACTTAGTAAAATGTTACCATATGACCAAAATTTGGAAGCAAATAAATTCGCCAAAGAACTGACCTGAAAATGAGGACAATATTTGTGATCCCAATTCGAAGCAAATTTACAAACAGCCTTTTTAATACGGCGTTGACCATCAAGAGTCGTTCTGAAGAATACTCAATGCCCTATTTACGCCAATAACATTTTGTGAAAACAGTGCTAATGGGAAGAATTGACAATAATTGAGAGTGAATCTCACAACATGAGATCCATTTATGTGATCTACTATTTATTAATCATGACGTTTAACATCACGATGTCCCAAGTAAAATTTTTTTTTTTCCCTCATTTTTATAGATGAAAAACTGGCTAACACATGGGATAGGGACATTTAGGTAATTTACTTCATTAAAGTAATAATAATTCTACATTTTACTCAAGTCTAAGATGCCTAATATTTGTCTTCAACAATATGTCCTTATCAGTGGAAAAAGTCAATTTTATCCTCAATAACATATAAGTACATATTCAATTTTTATATTATAACCATGTCCATTGACAGTGCGGTGAGTTGGTGAACGTAGTATATATTTAGAACTCAGAAGTTGTGGACTCCACATGATGTATAATTATTCAACAGATAATTACGTTTGCAAAGTCATGTGAACGTGGCACTGAAAGATAGGGAAAGCAATATTTAAGTTTCAGCTGGTCTTATTCTCCTATTTTTGATTACTAATATTTCTCTTCAACGATATCTGTAGTTGTCGGCTCTTGTCATGAACATCCTTCGCAGCTTGTTTCATTGCATTAATTTTTTCCCTTTGGCGTCGTTTATTCTATTCAATGTCGTCTACTTATTTTACTGCCGTTTATTCCTTACGATGTCGTTCAATTGTTTACTTATTTTAGTGACATTTTTTTTAGGGGTGAGACTTTTTTATTCCTTTTTTTGTAATCGAATATTGTTGCTACCAGAGAGTATTATAGCATGTCTCTTAAGGATTAATGTGATGGGTATGTGTTTAAAGATTATAATGTTGAGTGTCCCCTTCGGGTTTTAATTGTGAAAGTTTGTTTTTTACGGGCCTAATACTTGATTGTGAGTGTTTGGAATCGCGTCCCTAAGATATCCTTATTATTAAAACATTCCACTGAGGTGAGGTGCTCTTCGTCATGAGGTCATGTAGGATTTTAGGGAACCATATTCCTATTAGCTCCTAAGGAGCCCTTTTGAAAATGCTGAGGTATAGTTACGCCATTCGCTCCCTTCCCGAACTTTTCATTACTAAAGAAAAGATTGCATATTGTTGCTTATTAATTTCGGTGTCGTTTTCCTCATCTACTGTCATCTTTCTACTTATTTGCTCTGATATATCGTCCAATCATTTTTTGCTCTCATTTATTTTCATCTTTCTAGTTTTGTGTCATTCACTTCTTAAGTGTCGTCAATTCTTATCGTTGTTTCCATTTCGCTACCCTCCATGACCAAATGCTAAAGAGCCAGATTCCAAATGACAGAATCTTACTCTTCCAAAGTCTAAAGCAACGAACAAACCAACTTAAATAAAAATAAAAAATAAAAAATAAAAGAGGCAAAGAACAAACCCATACGGACCACCTTCCTCTAATCTTTGTATTGCATTTCAACGTGGTTTTAGTAGTGTTTTGATAATTACCAGGAAATATATAATAAAAAAAAGAAGGGAAACTCGATTCAGACGGACAGTTTTTTTTTTTTTTTTTTTTTTTTTTTTTTTTTTTTTTTTGGGGAAATGATTCAGACAAACTTTTCAACACCAAAATTATTGAATTCTAGAAGGGATTTTTCCCCCCCTCTCAATATAACTTGTTCAATTAGGATTTGTTGACCACGCTTGCCGGCAAAGTAGAATAAATCTACGGAAAAGATACATCCAAATACTCCATTTTTCGAGGATTTCATCTCCTTTATCTTTGACTTGACAATTTTGGAAAATCACATGCCAAAAAAAAAAAAAAGAAAAAGAAAAGAAAAGAAAAGAAAAAAGAAAACTGAATCACAAATTCCGAATTCCAAATTCTACCTTCACCAACTAGTCTCCCTATCTAAATTCTTTTATAACAAAAAAAAAAAAAAAAAAGTAGTCTCCCTATCAATAAATATACACGTTGAGGTGATATATCTAGGATAAAATTTAATCATAGGCTAACTTTGTGAACACACGATAAGTTTTAATTTTATTATAAATGAAAGATACAAAGTTTTCAGGAACATTTCCACAATCTTATTAGCAAGCCTAGAGAATCTAGGGCATACAAAACAACATTAAAGCTGCACGCTTTAGCTTTTAAGGAAAAAGATAAAAAGAAAAAAGAAAAAAGAAAAAATGTTCTACTAATTTAACATGCATAGAGTTCAACTGATTTAGTTGTAAGCGTCGGGGTTTGCTTGGAGGTAGCCTTCGACGGTCTTAAACATACCGGAGGCCTTTTCTTTTCCAATCTTAACATTATGCTTTTCGTCGATCTTGGTATCTCCGATGGTGTGGTACTGGATAGTGGTCTTAATGATGCTTCCTCCATCTGGGGATGCCACAACCTTGCTCTCATGACAGGTCTTCTCCAGTTTTCCCAACAAAATATCTCCTTCGATCAAGCTGTATCCATAGGTCAAATTGTCATGGTCGACTGAATAACTTAACAAGTAGATATTTGTTCAGTGGCCATTTTATTAAATGCTGAGAGAATTCATTTGATTTTTGGCCTGCAAGTTTGTAATATATATATATATATATAATAGCAATTTTAGTCAAAGAAAGCGTCAATAATTTATCTTGATATTTTGCATGGTTTATTACTCACAAGAAGGAATTAAAAAAAAGGTTCGACGTCTGATTTTAGATGACGTGACAAGTTGACAAAATTATCCAAAATGCGTAATAGCTTAACATGTAACCGCATGGAAATTCAAAGTAGAAAAGACATTGTCCGTCACTAAATTGGTAAACTTTTTCCGTTCTTTCTATGCATGTAGATGCGCGCGCGCACATACACACAAATATATATATATATATATATATATATATATTTGTTAGCCCAGTGAGATTCAATTCTTACTATCACCATCTCCTTTGACAGTACTGTTCCGTAAATGTGGAACCTTTAGTCATGAAACTTTTTTTTTTTTTTAATGTCAATGTCTTTTTTATTGACATTCTTAGAAAACAACAAGTTGCCACTTTATCAAGCATAAATCACTATTCAAGCTTTATATATATGTTTACCAGTTTGATCATTACTTGCAGTAGTTAATTTATTTCTCTTTAATTTCTTACCAATATCTCCTTTTATTTGACTCTTTTTTTCCCTTCTTTTATGGGGGAATGTGTTTGGTTGCGCATGGGAAGTGTTATTTTATTTTACTTGTTTTTAATTAAAGTTTTGAATTTTGACTTCTTAAACAGCCAGTCAGCAGTCAACATTTACCACCGGTACTAAAATATATTCATTCTTTTGCATTCTGACATGCCCTAACAAACAAAACATGGACAAAACTAATAGAGATAACAACAATTGAGGAACCTCACTAATTAAGAAATCTAGAAGGAAATTTTTTATAACTGATTTAATTATGATTTGTGAACCATATGCTAATAAACGTAAACGTAAACGTAAACGAAAGTGTTTAGTAATTTAATCATTATGATTTTTTTTAATAAGAGATGTACATTAATTAATTGAAAATACCGATTTGTCCTTTCCTTTTCTGTTTGAAAGTCAACCTTCAAAACTTGAAATTATAAAATCAAATAAACACTTCAATGAGGTAGCTAGCTCGTTCCCAATCCCCACCAAACACTTTCGTTCAAAAAAACAAAAGGACAAAAAAAAAAAAAAAGAAAAAAAGAAAAAGGGGGCATTAATTAGCAGGAATTTCCATTATTAGCATTAATGGTTGCTTCGAGGAAATGTTATATTTCATCTGTATAAGAAATAAAATAACCAGTACAAATCAAATGGTATATATAAGCTATATCTATTTATGTTTGATAAAGTATCTTCTGAAAAAAAAAAAAAAAAAAGGCCGAGTTGCAAGTTGCTATAGTTCCCTAAGGACGTCAATAAAAAGACAATGACATAAAAGAAACAAGTTTGATATTTTCGGGAATTTTGTTC
Source organism: Ficus hirta (assembly GCA_038430175.1). NCBI lineage: Eukaryota > Viridiplantae > Streptophyta > Magnoliopsida > Rosales > Moraceae > Ficus > Ficus hirta. The sequence continues at coordinate 13,926,570 of CM076593.1, read as the reverse complement.
TCACGATTCAAAAAATTCTTTTGAAAATAGTTCTAAATAAGGCTTGTTTTGCACCGAGTCAAAAAACATAAATGAAAAAAAAAATTGTTTTCATATTTTGTTAAAGAAATATGAAAATGTTTAAAATTATTTTCTCATTTCCGTTTTCATTTTTTAAGACTCATAGACTCAACTTATAACATAATTAAAAAAAAAAAAAACCAAATACAAATCCATCACATTTTCAAAAATCGTACTCAAAATAAAACCATTTCCGAAATCCTCACATGAACGTTTCATGATCTTTAGTATAGTGTCAAAGGAGATCTGCTAGAAAATGATATCCAGCTAGCCGGAAAATTAACTAGTATAGTGATGAAAAACTTTTGTTTTTGTTTTTGTTTTTTTTACTACTTTCTGCTTTTGAATTTCCATGAAGTTATCCCAAATCAGCCAATCTTTATTTTTCCTACATATTAATAATTTCATATTTATGATACATTTGACAAATTATCTCATCATCTAGAACTCGACGACCTTTTCCATTCGTAGTTGTGAGTAAACCATACAAAATATTCAATCCAACTTAGCGGTGCCTTCTTTGAATAAAGCTTAATTTAAGCATTCAATAGAAAAATACACGTCTACTTATTAAATTATAAAATGAACTGAGGATTATTCATAGAAAGCAACCTACAGCCTTAGCCTATAAATACCACCTCTACATGCACATCTCTTCAACACAAAACACCTCAAAGTTCAAAACAAACTCTCCTTACCATTTTCTCTTTGATCCCTTTCAAAAACTTAGTTCATCATGGGTGTTTACACTTACGAGCATGAGATCACCTCCACCATCGCTCCCGCTAGGTTGTTCAAGGCCTTCCTTCTTGACGCCGACAACATTATTGCAAAGATTGTCCCCCATGCAGTTAAAAATGTCGAGATCCTTGAAGGAAATGGTGGTCCTGGAACCATCAAGAAGATCACCTTTGGCGAAGGTAAATTAACAATTTTGTGTTTATCTCCACGCCTTAGGGCATATTTTACATATCATAAATTGAAATAAAATAGGAAAATAATTTGCCTTTTCCTCTTCTTGGTGTGTTTACTTTCTAAATCATGAATGCAATTCAAACTCTTAGTAATATAGTAACCATAATAGTTTATAACAAAACAAATGACACTTCTTTTTATATCAAAGTACTCCTTCCCTTTCTGATTACAACCGATTATGAATTAGCAGACGCCTTCTAAAAGTACACTAATAAGCAAGTTTTGGAATAATATTTTAAGTGTCTTGGGAATTTTCATTTGCAGGCAGCAAATTCAAATACGTGAAGCACAGAGTTGATTCAATTGACCATGACAACTTGACATACTGCCACAGCTTGATCGAAGGAGATGTTTTGTTGGGCAAAATTGAGAAAATCTCTCATGAGACCAAGGTTGTAGCATCCCCGGATGGAGGAAGCATCGTTAAGGCCACTCTCAACTACCACACCATTGGAGATGCTGAGATCGACGAAGAGTATGTTAAGGAAGGAAAAGAAAAGGCCTCCGGTATGTTCAAGATTGTCGAAGGCTACCTCCACGCAAACCCCGACGCTTACAACTAAATCTATAGAAATATTTGTTTTTAAAATTAAATTACTCTTTTTAATTTCTATTAAGCTCAAGGGTGTGGCTTTCATGTTGTTTTGTATCCCTAAACTTCTCTAGGCTTGCCAATAAGAGTGTGGTTTTGTGATAATCTTGTTAGTATTGAATTGTTTCAGACAACATTGTTTCTTCTACAAATAAAATAAGGAAAATATATCTCGTCTTTGATATATACTTTACTGCACTAACTTTTGAAGCTTTTGAAAAACCTGCACTGGAAAAATACTCAATTCCCCACTTAAGCCAATAACATATTTTTTTAAGAACAATATGTAAAAGGATAAGGAATGTTAAGGTAATAATTTACTTTTTTTAAAGTAATAATATTTCCACATTAATTTAACACAAGTCTAAGATGCTTAAGAGTTGTCTTCACCAATATCTGTCCTTATCCTAGGAAAATGTCAAGTTTATCGTAAATATCATACAAATACATATCCAAAATTTATGTTTTTCATTATGTCCACGGACAAGAGACTAGTTGGTGAACGTAATATTCAAAACTGATCAGCAGTTGTGGAATCCACAAGTATTATTATTTACAGATTACTACTTTTGAAAATTCACGTGCACGTGGTAGTAAAGCAATATTCAATTTTCAGCTGGTCCTATTCTCCTTCTCATGATAAGTTGTAACATTTTTTTTTTTCAATGCTACATTCTTCAATGTAAGAAAAGTACCGTTCTCAAAGTTATCCTATATTTCAATTGTATCCCAGATATCATACTAACACGCTTTCATCATTTATTTATACATACACCAGATATATACGTATATCTGTATGTGTGTGTGTCCATTGATTGGGTGACTAGTTGTTAAACGATGTATTCGGAAGTTGTGATTCAGGGTTTTTCTTTTCCTCTTTCTTTTTTATTTTTTCTGTCGCATGTGATTTCACTGATGTGTTCAGCTTAAATATCATTTTTTCCCCTTTTATTTTTTTCTTAAGAGATTAATTATTTATAATCAAAATACTCCAATCACATGGTTGCAAGTACAGTGTAATATATGTATATACTACAACCACTATTTTTGGATATTGATTAGAGGAAGGTGGTCGTATCACGTATGAGACGACTAAGAGTCTTATATTTTATTGATGATAATAATAATAATAATAATAATAATTATTATTATTATTATAATAATTATTATTATTATTATCAATTTCTTAATTGAAAGAAACCAAATTTGGTCTCCGAAACAACTTTTAATTTTTTTTGCTTTTGTTTTAGTTTTAGTTTTAGTTTTAGTTTTAGTTTTTTTTTTTTTTTTTTTTCTCCGGGTGTTCTTCGCTTCTTTCATTTTACTTTTCTCCCTTGGGAGTTGTTTGTTCAATTCAAATTCGTTCACTTGTTTACGGCCGTTTATTATGTCGTTGAGTCGTTCAGTTATTTTAGAGACATTTTTTCGAGAGGCATTTTTATTTTCATTGTTTTTTTTTTTGAACTTGGAGTATGTGGATTCAAGCTCTGTACCTTTTGATGAATTCAAATGTAGTATTATCAATCACTAATATTCTTTTTAATTGTTTATAGCATATTGTTGCTTATTAGTTTTTTTGTCCTTTTACTCATTTATTGTCGTCTTAATTTATACTCTTTCTGATTTCATGTCGTTTGTTTTTTTTGGTGTCGTCCAATTATTTTACTGTCGTATTCTCCTTTTATGACGATCCTATTCTAGTTGTCGTTGTTTCCATTTCGCTGCCTTCTCTCCCAATATGCTAATGAGCCAAATTCCAAACGACAGAAACTTACCCCTCCAAAGTCCAAAGCGACGAACAAGCCCAAAAGGACCACCTTCCTCTAATCCTTGTAATGCATTTCAACAACCCAAAATAGTGGCTCTAGCTAGTATTTTGATTATTATTTATTCTCAGGAAAAAAAAAAAAAAGAAAAAAGGGAAACCGATTTAGACTAGTCTCCCCATCGATAAACATATATGCTGAAAGTCTATTTGTATGATTTATCTTAAAAAAAAAACAAAAGTGTATTTGTATGATATATAACTAGGTTAAAATTGAATTAAAGGATAACTTTGTGAACACAAGATAAATTTTGATATATTATTAACGAAAGATTTCACATACATTTCAACACAAACCAGAATATAAATAAGTATTCCACACTCTTATTGGCAAGACTAGAGAAGTCAAGGCACACAACAGAACGAGAAAGCCATAGTTCAATATATTTAGTTGTAAGCGTCGGGGTTTGCATGGAGGTAGCCTTCGACGATCTTGAACAGACCGGCGGCCTTTTCTTTTCCTACCCTAAGATGCTTTTCGTCGATCTCGGCATCTCCAATGGTGTAGTATGTGGTAGTGGCCTTAACAATGCTTCCTCCATCGGGGGATGCTACCAACTTTGTTTCAGTAGAGATTTTCTCAATTTTGCCCATCAAAACATCTCCTTCGATCAAGCTGTGGCCATAGGTGAAGTTGTCTTGGTCAACTTTATCAACCCTCTGCTTTACGTATGTGAATTTGTTGCCTGCAAATGAAAATTCACAATGACACTTTGATTTAGTTGAAAACTTGCATATAACCTTTAATGTGGTAATTTTAGAGGCATCTACACTAATTCATAATCAGTTGGAATGAGAAAGGAAATGAGTTTGAAAATGAAAAAAAAAAAAGTTGTTTTTGATTATTATTAACATTCCTAATTTTGTATCTAAACACGTGAACGAAAAGGAACATAAATTCTTCTACTGCTCTCTTTTAATTGGTGATATGTAAAATATATATGTCATCACAATCTTAAAATGAACATGATCGCAGAGATTGAAAAAAATATATGTTAATTTACCTTCACCCAAAGTGACCTTCTTGATGGTTCCGGGCCCTCCATCTCCTTCGAGGATCTCGACGTGTTTAACTGCTTGGGGGGCAATCTTTGGAATAATGTTGTCGCCGTCAAGGAGGAAAGACTTGAACAACCTTGCGGGAGGGATGGTGGAGGTGAACTCATTCTCGTAAGTGAAAACACCCATGATGATCGAAAGGGTTTTGAAAGGGATCAAAGAGCTAAAAATAAGGAGGTTTGTTTTGAACTTTGAGGTGTTTTGTGTTTGAAGAGATGTGCATATAGAGATGCTATTTATAGGCTAAGGCTGCCGATTGCTATATATAAAAAAATTCCCCTTTTGGTGGATAACTTAACAAGTAGATATTTGTTTATTGGATGTTTACATTGCTGAGGAATTTCATTTGATTTTTGTACTTAAAAAAATAAACATTTAGTCAAATAAGGCGCTACTAAGTTAGATTATGGATATTTTGCATCGTTTACTCACAATAAGGAATTAAAAAAGGTTCGTCTCCTTCTAGATGATGTGACAAGTTGTCAAATTTATCCAAAATGTGAAGCTGCTTTATATGTAGGGAAAAAAGATTGGATAATTTGAAGTAACCGCATTGAAATCTAAAATAGAAAAGACATTAAACGTCACTAAATTGGTAAACTTTTTCCTTCTTTCTGTGCATATAGTTTGTGACTGGAGATCCGATTCTTTACTACCATGAGGAACCTTCAGTCATGAAACCTTTTTTTTTTTTTTTTTTCTTTTTTTAATGTAGTTGTTTTTCTTTTCTTTTTTTAATTGAAATCCTTTGAAAATAACAAGTTGTTTCTGAAGATACTTTTTCAAGCATGAATCACTATCCGAAATTTATGTTTACCAGTTTGATCGTTAATGGTTATTTTGTCTCTCTTTAATTCAACTCAAGCCAATTCTCAAAGCAACGATTACTTTCTTCTCAATATCTCTCTCTCTTTTTTTTTTTTTTTTCTCTCTCTCTCTTTTGTTTGCCTTTTTTTGTTTGGTTGGGCATGGAACTGGCTAGCTACATCACGATTTGAAGTGTGACTTTATTTTATTTTATTTAGGTTTGACAATTTCAATTCTTGAAGTTTGACTTCTTAAAATGGCATCCAATCAGCGGTCAACATTTACCACCGCTATTTTTTTTTCCTTAAAATGTACCTCTATTCTGGATCAAACTTTCTTTTGTTTGTGTAACGTACTCTTTGAGGCTTTGCATGAAATATTTCTTCTCAATAAAAAAGGTAATTAGGAAAGTACTTTAATAAGTAAATCTTCCACTTCAACCTAGGGACACCAAAATGTTCTTCTAACTATGTCTTCCCACTTTCAGACAAATAATTTGTCTATTTTGCTTGCTTGGGTGAGAAGGGCTTGAGAGTGTTAAGACCCAAATTCGAAATCTGAGATTTTTTTTTCTCAAATTAATAAAATGTTCTTAGAATCCATTAAAAAAAAATGTACGTATCCTCATTATCTAGTTTTGTTTTATAATGTTGCTTTTAGAGATGAAATTTTATCACTTTAAGGTATATTTTCTTCGTCTCTAAAAACCATACTTTTAGAGACAAATTTACGATGAGTCTCTAATATTGATAGATACCAATTCTTAGAGGTGAATTATGGCGAACTAATTTTCTGTCTCTAAAGGTTTTGGAGACCAATTTAGGCATCGAAGAAAAAAATTTGAAAATTTTCCTATGAAACTGCTTTGTTATAGTGAAACGACATAGTAAGGAATAGTTGATGTTATAAGAAGATTGTAGTGTCCCTTACAATATTTTTTCCTTGTTTTGTTGGTGTTTGCCGTCCTTCGCGTCTTTCAGTGTACGTTGTCCTTTGTTTGTCGTTTATTCAATTCAATGTCGTTCACTCATTATACTGCCGGTTTTCCCCTTTGATGCGTCGAGCCATTTATCTTTTTCATTGTTTGTCGCGTAATGTTGCTTATTTAGTTATGGTGTCGTTTCCTTTATTGTCGTCTATCATCTTTGATGTCGTTTTTTTTTGGTTTCGTCCAATCATTTTACTGTGGTCTTCTCATTTTTTTTTTGGGTCGTTAATTCTATTATTGTTTTCCGTTTTCGTTATTTCTTTATATATTTTAACACCGCCAAAGCAACAAACAAACCCAAACGGACTAATCTTTCGTTATGCATAATTCAACAACAAAAAATAGTGGTTCTAATATTTTGATTAACCAGGAAAAAAAATAAAGGAAAAATGGGAAACCTATTCAGATAGCCATTTCCATTAGCAATATAAAAATTATTAAATTCTAGAAGGTAATTTTTTAATACCTGATTTAATTAGGATGTGTGGGCCATGCTAGTCTTTGACTCTTCCGATAAACGAAAGTGATATTTAGTATTTTAATCAATATAGATTTCTTAATTAGAGAGGTTCATTTATTGTTAATCTCTACTTGTCGTTTTTGGTTTGAAAGTCAAACTGCAAAACTTGAAATTATAAAAACCAAATAAATAAATAATGAACTCGTCAAAACTTGCGGTAGCTCGTTCCATCCCCTCGTTCCATCCCCACCTAACACTTTCGTTCAGCGGGGGGGGGGGGGGGGTGGGGTGGGGGAAACATAAAGGAAAAGTAAAATAAAAGAGCATTTACCATGAATTATATTTCTGAAATCAACGGTTGCTTCGTGGATTGATATGAATTGAGTTAAAGAGGAAGAACCTATAAAATTTTATCTGCATATGGCATAAATTAACTAGTACATCAAATGGCATATAAAAAGCTCGGATAGTTATTTATAATTGACAAAGTATCTCCTGAAAATGCAAGTTGCTATAGTTCTCTAAGGACATCAACAAAAAGACAATGACATAAAAGAAACAAGTTGGGTATTGATTGGAATTGTTTTCTCACATTTCATGAACTTGTATTGGAAATAGTTTGTTTTCTGAATTTGTTAAAGAAATGTAAGACACTTTAGAGTTGTTTTCTCATTTTCATTTTCATTTTTAGGACTTAAATATCCAATTTATATATATACATAGCCAAACACAAATCTATCACATTTCCAACAAAAAAAAATAAAAATTTGCTTCTATTTTCCCATCCAAAATAAAACCATTTCCAAATTCCTCGCGTGAACATTTCATGATCTGTAACGCAGTGTCAAAGAAGATCTGCTGGGAAATGATCTCCATCCGAAAAACTAGTATAGTGAAGGAAAACTTTTGTTTTGTACTTTCTGCTTTCAAATTTCCTTGCAGTTACCCCAAAGTTAGCCAATCTTTCTTATTTTCCTACATAATAAATAATTCCGTAAATTAGGATAAAATTTAACAATTGCCACATAACCTAGAATTCGACGACCTTTTCCATTCCTAGTTGTGATCGTAAACGATACAAAATATTCAATCGAACGTAGTGGTGCCTTCTTTGACTAAAATTGATGCTACTTGTTATAAATTATAAAATGTCCTAACAGGACAAAGACAATTAATATATATAATTTTATTATACTAATTTAAGCAACAAGAAAGAAAAAAAATACATGTCTACTTGTTAAGTTACTCAATAAAAAAGGGATTGTTCATACAGAGCAATCTGCAGCCACAGCCCTATAAATAGGATCTCTATATGCACATCTCTTCACAACCAAAGCACCTCAAAGTTCAAAATAACCCTCCTAGATCATCATTTCCTCTTTGATCCCCTTTCAAAACCTTAGATCATCATGGGTGTTTATACTACCGAACACGAGATCACCTCCACTGTCTCTCCCACTAGGGTGTTCAAGGGCTGCATCCTTGACGCCGACAACATTATTACAAAGGTTGCCCCACATGCAATCAGCCACGTCGAGATCCTTGAAGGAAATGGAGGTCCTGGAACCATCAAGAAGGTCACCTTGGGTGAAGGTAAATTAACAATTTTGCATTTATCTCCATGCCTTAGGGACGTCTTTTACATCCCGTAAGATATAGAATAGCGGAAGAATTTCTTTTTCCTATTTTTAATGTATTTACATACTAAATCAGGAAGGCAATTCCAATTATTGATGTATATAGTAACCAGAACAGTTTATAACAAATCAAATGTCGTTTCTTATACCATTTCAAATTATCCCTTTCTGATTACAACCGATTATGAATTAGTGGATGCCTTCTAAAAGTACAATAAAGATGGTACGTAAATTTTGTACTAATTAAGTCAAAGTGTCATGTGAATTTTCATTTGCAGGCAGCAAATTCAAATACGTGAAGCACAGAGTTGATTCAGTCGACCATGATAACTTGACCTATGGGTACAGCTTGATCGAAGGAGATGTTTTGATGGGGAAACTTGAGAAAATCTCTCATGAGAGTAAGGTTGTGGCATCCCCAGATGGAGGAAGCATCATTAAGACCTCTATCCACTACCACACCATCGGAGATGCCAAGATCGACGAAGAGCATGTTAAGATTGGAAAAGAAAAGGCCTCCGGTATGTTCAAGATCGTCGAAGGCTACCTCCAAGCAAACCCCGACGCTTACAACTAAGTCAGTTGAACTCTGTGCATGTGAAAGTACTTTTTGTTTTTTTTCCTTAAAAGCTAAAGGGTGTGGCTTTCATGTTGTTTTGTGTCCTCTAGTCTTCTCTAAGCTTGCCAAATAAGAGTGGAGCTGTGATACTCCTGTTTGTATGGAAATGTTTGAAATGCGTGTACCAAAAATTGTACTTCTGATTGATTAATGTGTGTTATCCTCATCTTGGTTGATTTATTTTTCATCTTTGTAAATTTCTAGCGAATATCGTATAATTACGTCTTTTATACGTAATTTGAAGCTTTCGAATATACTGCACCTAGAAAAATCTTACCACATGACCAAAATTTGGAAGCAACTAAATCCGCCAAATTGAACTAACCTGAAAATGAGGACATTTGTAAGCAATTTTCAAACATCCTTTAAAAAAAGGGGCGTTGACCAATGACTATCAAGGAGTCATTTGTGACAGTCATCAGTCTTTATAAGAAAAATGATAAGTTATGTAATCCCATATCGTTTGGGAATGAATAAATATGATGGTTCATAAGCAAAAAGACCATCTCTTAATGATATGAGGTCTTTTGGAGTAAGTCCAAGAGCAAAACTATGTGGGCACAAGGCCCAAAACGAATAATATAATACCACAAGAAGGCATAAGTCATTACAAATGATATCAGAGCCAGGCATCTAATCGAAAGTGTGGCCAACGAGGATGTTGGACCCCAAAAGGAGGGGTGATTATGACAATTATCAGTTTCACAAGAAAAGGGTTAGCTGTGCAGTCACACATTACTTAGAATTGGATATATGTGATGATTTATAAATAAACAGATCACCGCCTAATTATATGAGACCTTTTTGGAATGAGCTCAAAAGTAAAACCGTGCGGGTACAAAACATGAAGTAGACTATATCATATAAAAAAAGGTATGGATCGTTACTTCATTCTTAAGAACACTCAATGCCCCATTAATTCTAAGCAATTTTCAAACATCCTTAAAAAAAAGGTGTTGACCAATGACCATCAAGGAGTCATTCCTAAGAACACTCAATGTCCCATTTAAGCCAATTACATTTTTTTTCAAGCAAAAAAAAAAAAGGCCAATCACATTTTTTTTTATATAAACAGTGGGTCCCATAACATGGGATTTATAATTATAGTGTTCAATACTATTGGTGTCTTAAATATTTTTCCATTTTTTACGGAGGAAAAACTAGCATGCATGACACTTGGGATAGAGATGTTTAAGTAATTTACTTCTTTAAATTAATAATAATTCCACTTTTTTACTCAAGTTGTATGCATTTGGACCACAAACCCAACTATACAATTACTATTTATTTTTTGTTTTTTTTCTTTAACTTCACTATTCACACAGTTTTATAATTTAAATTTTAAAAATTTATAACTTTGTATATACAAGTTTAAATAAGATGATTTTTTTTAATTGTATAGAATTTTAAAACGAACGAAACAAGCTCCATATTAATATATATTTTTTTCTGAATATATTTTAAATTTTTACAGTTTTTAATTTTAATAATTCAAATATCTCGATAATTAATATATAATTAATTCAAATCTAAATTCTAAAATCTAAACTTAGGAACAAATTCATACTAAGAGACACCGAATAACATTACTAGGTCTTCAACAATACCTGTCCTTATCCTAGGAAAAGTAAACTTTATCCTAGATATAATACATTTCACAAGTACAAGTCAATGGCGGTGGGAGGGCCCATGGCCCCACCTAGCTTTATTTCTTTTTCTTTTTCTTTTTTTATAATTTTAATATAGTATATTTTTTTAAAATTTTAATATAATAAGTATGTGTATAAATTAGTCTTTACTAAATTAATCTTTGCACCTTTAAATATTTTAAAGATATTTTATTTATACCCACAATAATGATAAATATTGTCACAAAGTCAATCAAGGATTTTAATATATTTTTACTTTATAAGAAAATTACCTTAAAATCATTAACGATGCTCATATCCCCATATATCTATAAATGAAAATATTTTTTTTTTATAAAAAAAATTAAATAACATACACCGCATAAAACATAAATGGAAATAATACTTAAAAAATCCTAAGAAATTGTTTTAGATTGTTCTAATCTCTAAATTATTATTCATCAATTTCTTTTCAAAGAAATTTTTATAACTACATGAAAATTTTCAATGGAGGATTCAAGTGAAATAAAAATAAAAGATAGATGTCTCTTGAAGAGCCAACAGCTATTGAAATATGTATTTTTAATTTTTTAATTATTAATATTATGTTTTGTTTTTTCTTTTAGTATTTAAAAATGATTCTCTGTAGTTTTTTTTATATAATTATTCTTTGTATTTATTTTTTCTTACTATATTCATTTACATGATTCTATATTTAGGTTTTTTTTTTTTAACTACAATATGACATTTCTTAATTTTTTATTTAGACATTATTTGATTTTTTCTTCTTTTCCATTTCCTCTCCTTTTTTTTTAAAGATACTTTTTGCTTTTCTTTTTGAGAATGAAAATATATCTTTTTTTCTTATTTATATTTGTTAATTTATTTGTAATAAAATAAATTTAATTTAAAATAAAAGTGGGTGTATGAGAGGGTTAAATGTGATATTATATAAAAAGTATCTATAAAAGGATATATTTACTATGTTTATATTAGGAAACATTTATTAGGTAGAGATATTTATCAATATTGTAGGTGTAAATATAACTACTTATATTTTATTAGGCAAATAATTTGGATTTTAAGGAATAAAATAGTTTTATTAAAAACATAAATATTAGTGGATCTAAAGGCTTGATCCAAAAAAATTTTTAGCCCCCCTACCAATAAATCCTTCCTCCATCACTATATATAATATTATGTCCATTTGAGAGTGAGACTAGTGGGTGAACGTAGTATTCATGACTCTGAAGTATAATTATTTAACAGATAACTACTTTTGCAAAGTCGTGCATAATGAAACTATGAATGTACTGCTAGCAATGAAAGATAGGGAAAGCAATATTTAATTTTCAAAAAATACTTCGAAACATCAATGATATTGAGTAGGTCGTATATTATATTATGAGACTCACTTTTTATTAATGTATGATATTTAACATCTCTGATGCTTTCTAATATTGTTCGTTATTTTTAGCTGTATTATAATATTCAACATCCCTGATGCTTTCTAATATTGTTAGTTTTTTTCAGCTGTACTATATTTCTATTTAAGATAATAACTTGATTACGGAAACGAGTTAAACTGGTTATTTATTTTCTTAATAGTTTAGTACTTTTATTCCGGTTGTATCAAACAAACAAAAACCCAACTTATTACAATATTAATTTTTATGGTCTGTCTTAATGTACGACCAAATTGAAGCTCTTAGCTAAGACAAAAGGAAAAATATATATGTGTGTGCATATGTATATATAATCAACGACCGACATATAATTCGTCTGGTGGAGTAGATATATAGAAGCTCTCTGATTCAAAATCTAATAATGTTATCATCTAATCTAATAATGTTATCATCTATCTTTAATAACATGTCTCAAATCCTTAATAAAAAACAGCAAACATAATTCGTAGAAACTACTTTAAGAAATAACTTAGATATAATTGGTCTTTCTTGATCGGTAGATTTAGATGAATTAATCCAGTAACTTAATTTTAAATCTTCTAATTAGTAGGTAATTAGAATTGCAATCAAAGTGCACTAACCATAATGGAGCAAGTTGAAAGAAAAGTTTGAATTATAATACACGTGTAGTTTGAATGCAGGTACAAAAGTCAATCTCTTGTAAACCAATACTGCTATTGCAAATGGTCAAAAGACCATGCAGGTCTTCTGCGTCTGGATATTGAAAAAGTATTCAGTACACGTTAGAAGATACGATCTAGGATCGTCGAGATTTCAATAGAATTTATTTTAAATTTCTTAATACCCGCTCAATCGCTTGTTTTTTTCGAAATGAATACGACCTTAAATGATTCAAAAATAGTTGGTGTCAAAAGTCTTTATCTGCTACGTATGAACTTCTGTTAACTTGTTTTGGTTCATCCTTCTTATCTTAACTGTCTAGAAGTTCTATTTTGGAATTTTTATTTCATTTCAGCATGCATTTTTATTGTTCTCCTTATTTTCTTAAAGATATTTGAAATTCTGTACTTTTGAATATAATTTTTATAACTATAAAAATATTTAGCTAGCTATGAGAAGAAAGTAGCTAGTGTCCCTTAACTGATCAGATAAGGAATTTAAGAACATTAACCCAGTTGTTGTCGTTCACATGGTGTCGTTTACAAAGTAGCTGTCGTTTTTCAGTTTTTTCTGTTTGATGTCATTTGTCTTTTTGATGTTGTCGTTCGCTTCTTTCATTGTTGTTTTCTTCCATCGGCGCCGTTTAATCCATTCAATGTCGTTCACTTATTTTAGTATCATTTTATAATTTGTTGTCTTTTATTCCTTTTGGTGTCGAACACTTATTTGAGTCGTTTTTTTATTTTTCGTTGTTCATCGCATATTGTCATTTGTTAGTTATGGTGTCGTTTTCCTAATTTACTTTGGTCTTTCAACTTTTTTCCCTATAATGTCGTTTGATCATTTCACTGTCGTTTTATCATGATCTGTCGTTCTTGTTTTTGTCGTTTTCATTTTTTCCCCCCGTTTTTGCGTTGTTTCTACTTTGTTGTCATTTCCATTTACTGTCTTCTCTCCGAATATCAAAGAGCCACATTTCAAATAGGAGCCTAATCCACTCCTCCAAAGCAACAAGCAAAACAAAGCAAAACCAAACGAACCACCTCTAATCTGTATCATGTAATACGCATAATTCCAATAACAAAAAAATAGTGATTGTATTATTTTTTTTTATATTATCCATAATTCTCGGGAAAAAAGTTTATATATATATATATATATATATATATAGAATCAGGGAAAAAGGTTAGAAATATTAGAAACCCGATTAGGACAGCCACTTCCAATTCCAAAATCAATGAAATATTCTACAGGTTATATACAAGAACGTCATTAATTTGACATCTTTTTATATTTATGCCTATCATAGTATTAAAATTGATAATTTTATCATTTCGTAACACTAAAATTATCAATTTTAAAGTTAGAATGGACAAAATATAAGAAAATACTCAAAACATTACTTTCCATCTAATTTTCTCATATTTTCTACAAGGAGTTTTTTTTTTTATATCTTTGTCCTTTTTTTCTTAATAACTTACGTAGGATTGTTGACCACGCTATAGGCATTAACTATTCAAAAAAACAAAACAAAAAAACAAAAAAACACAAAAAAAAAAAAACGAAAGTGCATTGTATTTTCCTCAGTATACATTTCATAATTGTTAATTTCTACAATTTTCTGTTTGTGGAGTAAGTATATGTGTGACATAAAGGGTGTCATGGTGTTCCTTGGCTGAAGTGGAAGATTTATTAAACTGAAATTATAACATTTCAATTGTAAATAATTTTATCTTTTGCAAAGAACGTGCCTTATTATTAAGGGGAGAGTACAAGTAATAAGTGTGTAGTTTTGGGGCAGATCCGGCATGAACCGAGTTAAAATTTATTGTTCTATTTTTTTTGTCTTAGTGACTCTCTTTCAATCGATCACATTTTGATATATTAGTCAATTGCTTAAATATTTTAGCATTTTATTTCTATTTATTTGGTTTGGTTGATGATATGACAATAAATAAATACTAGAAGGGCTACTAATAAGACATAAAAATAAAATGACAAATTTGAACTATAAAATCAACAATAACAAATTTGAACTCTAAAATAAACTCTTATATATTTTAGAAAAATATAAATTATTTAAAAAAATATTCCAATGACAGAGAGAGGGAGAAGTCGGTGATGGTCAATGTTGATTGCTAACTGGCTGCCACATTTATTAGAATATTCAACCTTCAAAACTAGAAATTATTTATTTAAAAAAAAAAAACATAAAACTTTCACCCTTTTCCCATTACCGACCTACACTGTCCAATAAAAGAAGAAAACAGGAGGAAAAAAAAAGTTTTTACAAATGGAAGTAATGAAAATTCGGATATTTGATCTACAGATGAAATGAAACAACCAGTAACAATCTTATTAACAATAAATTTTTAGAAAATTAACCAGTAATCAAACTGGTATGTGTAAAGCTTGCACGTGATGTATGATAAAGTATCTCAAAACAGTCATTTTTACAGTGACATCAACAAAAGGAGATTAGCTGATGGTAAGAAAATTGGATCTCCAAGGAAAATGGTTTACCAATAAGTGATGGAAATATTTTTGTGTACTATTTTTTGGATTTATATGCGGTTACTTGAATTACCTCAAATTATCCCAACTTCTTTTTTTCACAGCATATATAATAAGTAATTTCACATATGGAATAATTTTGACAAATTGTCTTTTATCAAAAAAAATTTTTGACAAATTATCACATCATCTAGAATCCGACGATCTTCCTTATCATCACATCATCTACAAATATTCAACCTAACTTAATGTCTCCTTCTTTGACTAAACTGCTATTTAAAAAAGAAAAAAAGAAAAATTCCTTAGAGGCCAAAAATCAAAATAATTTTCTCATTAATGTAAATCCAATAAACAAATATCAACCTGCTAAGTTATTCAACAAACAAGGGGATTCTTCATACATAGCAACTATAAATAGCACCTCTTCATTCACATCTCTTCAACACAAAACACCTCAAAGCTCAAAACAAACCCTCCTTAGCATTTCCTCTTTGTTCCCTTTCAAAAAACCTTAGATCATCATGGGTGTTTTCAGTTACGAGCACGAGACCACCTCCACGATCTCTCCCACTAGGATATTCAAGGCCTTCATCCTTGATGCCGACAACGTTATTGCAAAGGTTGCCCCCCATGCAGTTAAACATGTAGAGATCCTTGAAGGAAATGGAGGTCCCGGAACCATTAAGAAGATTACCTTCGGCGAAGGTAAGTTAACAAATTTTTTATTTTATTTATCTCCCCACGATCATGTGGCAAGTTTTGATCTAAGCCAATGTGTCATGTAAATTTTCATTTGCAGGCAGCAAATTCAAATACGCAAAGCACAGAGTTGATTCAATTGACCATGACAACCTGACCTACTGCCACAGCTTGATCGAAGGAGATGTTTTGGCAGGAAAATTTGAGAAAATCTCTCATGAGACCAAGGTTGTGGCATCCCCAGGTGGAGGAAGCATCGTTAAGGCCACTATCACGTACTACACCATTGGAGATGCCAAGGTCAACGAAGAGTACGTTAAGGAAGGAAAAGAGAAGGCCTCTGGAATCTTCAAGCTCGTTGAAGGCTACCTCCATGCCAACCCCGATGCTTACAACTAAATCTATAGAAATATTTGCTTTTCAAATTAAATTATCCTTTTTATAAGCTAAAGTCGTGTGACTTTGACGTTGTTTTGTGTCCCCTAGACTTCTCTAGGCTTGTCAATAAGAGTGTGGATTTGTGACATCGATCCTGTTTGTATTGAAATGTTTGAGAAAACATTATCTCTTCTATGAATAATATAATGAAAATATATCTAGAGTGTGGATTTGTGATATGGATCCTGTTTGTATTGAAATGTTTGAGAATACATAATCTCTTCTACGAATAAAATAAGGAAAATATATCTTTCATGTACTAAAATATTTCTTATGATTTATCTGTCAGCTAGTCCTATCCTTTTTTTTTTTTTTTTTGGGGGTAAGATTTCTCCATCTTGATAGGTAATTAATTTATTTCATCTTTGCAAATTTTCTTGCCAATATTGTATCACATATTTTATACGTAATCGATCCACTTCATTTTGAAGCTATTGAAATGACCAAATTTGGAAGCAAATAAATTGGCCAAAGGACTGAAATGCGAATGAGGACATTTGTAGTCTCAATCCTAAGCAAATTTTATACAGATTTACTTAAAAAGGCGTTGACCATCAAGGGAGTTATTTTGCAAAGAACAAATGCTCAAGTTCGTCGATGATATTTAACATCACACATCCTCATAATTACATATGATTCAACAATGAGATCTAATCTTTTTTAGTTGGGGAATTTAATATCACTGATACCTTGAAGCATTTTTCTTCTGAAGAATACTCAAAGCCCCATTTAAGCCAATAACATTTTTTTCTAGAATATGCAAAACTGGCTCATACATGGAATAGGGATGTTTAGGTAATTTACTTCTTTTACTTAATAATTACAACGTTTTTATAAGCACATGTCTTAGATGACAACATTGGTCCTCCGTAGAATATCTGTCCTTATCGTAGGAACATGTCATCAACAAGGAAACCAGGGGAAGAAAAAAGTTTACTCAAGAAACTTTCACAAAGTTATTCTAGAAATTCAATTTTATCCTAGATATTATACAACTACGTGTTCAACCTTTTCAATTATGTCGATTGATAGTAAGACTAGTTGGTGAACGTAGGTTGAGAAGTCTACTAATTTATTTGAATAGTCATAATGCGAACGTGTACAAAAAGATAGGACGGCAATTTTGGTTTTATTTTCATCCGGTCCTTCATGATGATATGTTATAATTATAGTGACCATATAAAGTTTTAATTTAATTTTATAATAGATTAGTTACTTTTATTCCAGCCATATATAACAAACAAACACAAACCAACTTGTGTCAATAATATTAAATTTCCACGGCTGCTAAGAAGCAGAGTATAGCTTGTAAGAAACAGAACCAACAGATGCATCTGTCTTAACTATACATGACCAAGTTCAAGGTCTTAGTTCAAATGAAAGAATGTATATTTATGTATGTATGCATATTTAATATATATAATTAGTAGAATTCTACTATTTAAGAAATAGCTTAGCATAGGATCATACAGTTCTATATAACCTATTAGAAGAAATAGTTCAAGTCCTTCTAAATTTATTTTCAATTTCAAATCTAATCAATGTGTGACTTTTATTTGCAAACTCCCAACAATCTCACAGTTCCTTCTAACAATGATCCATGTTATTATTCCTTACTTCACTTTTTGTTGTTTTTATTTTGTTGTCGTCATTTTCATTCACCTTCCTCTAATTAATCCGTATTATGCGTAATTCAACAACCAAAACTTATTAGTGGTTGTGTAAATTATTGTGATTATCCAAAACTCTTAGGAAAAAAAAATTAAAATATTGGAAACCCGATTAAGACACCCACTTCCAATAACAAAATCATTGATACATTCTACAAGGATTTTTTTTTATAATTAAATAACTGATGTAGAATTTATTGACCACGATAGGGCTTAATTCAGATGAAGGAAAGTGCATAGTATATATTTTCCTGAGTATATATTTCTTAATTATTAACCTCTACTTGTTCTTATCTGTTTGTGGAGTGAGTATATTCATGACATAGCCGACGTTGTGGTGTTTCTTGGCTGAAGTGGCAGATTTTCATTAATATGAAACTTTGTTATTATTTTCAATTAAATTAATTATATCTTTCGCAAATTAGTTGTTACGCCAACAAGAAAGTTTAATCCAAAACGTGCCTTATCAGGGGCAGAGTGCAAAGTAGGTTTGGCATGAAGTGAAGTTCAAATTTGTTGTTTTGTTTTTTGTTCTATTGGTTGTTTTTCCAATCCATTTTTGGCATATATATTACATAATTGTTTAAGTGTTTTTAGCATTTAATTCCTATTTATTTGATTAGGTTTACATAACAAAAAAATATTATGAAGACAGAAAAAATAAAATAACAGATTCGAACTCTAAGCAAACAGTGGTATATTTTAGAAAAATAAAATGTATTTCAAATGTTCTAGTAAAAAAAAAAAAAGGGAAAGAGAAATGGTGATTGCAAACATTTATTGCTAAGCTGCCGTATTTATTAGAATTCAACCTTCAAAATTAAAAATTATAAAAAATAAAAAATAAAAAATAAAAAAGAAAAATCAAATCTTGAGTTAGCCCTTTCACATGACCAACCATTCATTAACACTTTTCCAATAAAAGCAGAAAACAGGAGGAAAAAAAGAGCTTTTACAAGGAATACGCGCGATTTCTGAATTTGATCGTTTGTTTGAGGATTTTATGAATGAAAGTAACGAAGATTTTGATGTCTTATCTACATGTGAATAAAATAACCAGTAATCATCTTATAAAATATAAAATTGAAAAAAAAAAAACATTAATCAATGCTATTTATAAAACTTGCATTCTGATTTATTATAAAGTATCTTCTGAGAAAAGTTGTAGTAACGTGTTATTTTTTTTCAAGGACATCAAAAAAAGGTCATTTGATGACTGTAAGAACTGGGTCTTCACTAGGCGAACTTTTTTTTTTTTTTTTCTCTCTCTCTCTCTTCATTGCATAATAAGAAATTTCACAGGTGGGAATTGGGATAATTTTGACAAATTGTTGCATTATCTAGAATCCGACGACCTTTTTTATTCCTAGTTGGGCAAAATATTCGATATTATAATTTAATGGCCCCTTCTTTGACAAAAAATAATGCTACTTTAAAATTATAATTGCCAACCAGGACAAAACGGACATAATTTTCTTATTAATTTAAAGCCTCCAACAGACAAATATATCAACGTGTTACTTTATTCAATAAACATGCAGTATTATTCATAGAGAGCGATCTACAGCCTTGGCTTAAAAATACCATCTTTACATGCACATCTCTTCAAAACAAAACACCTCAAAGTTCAAATCAAATTCTCCCAACTTCTTTTTTTCACAGCATATATAATTAGTAATTTCACATATGGAATAATTTTGACAAATTATCTTTTATCAAAAAATTTTTTTGACAAATTATCACATCATCTAGAATCCGACGATCTTCCTTATCATCACATCATCTACAAATATTCAACCTAACTTAATGTCTCCTTCTTTGACTAAACTGCTATTTAAAAAAGAAAAAAAGAAAAATTCCTTAGAGGCCAAAAATCAAAATAATTTTCTCATTAATGTAAATCCAATAAACAAATATCAACCTGCTAAGTTATTCAATAAACAAGGGGATTCTTCATACATAGCAACTATAAATAGCACCTCTTCATTCACATCTCTTCAACACAAAACACCTCAAAGCTCAAAATAAACCCTCCTTAGCATTTCCTCTTTGTTCCCTTTCAAAAAACCTTAGATCATCATGGGTGTTTTCAGTTACGAGCATGAGACCACCTCCACGATCTCTCCCGCTAGGATATTCAAGGCCTTCATCCTTGACGCCGACAACGTTATTGCAAAGGTTGCCCCCCATGCAGTTAAACATGTAGAGATCCTTGAAGGAAATGGAGGTCCCGGAACCATTAAGAAGATTACCTTCGGCGAAGGTAAGTTAACAAATTTTTTTTATTTTATTTATCTCTCCACGATCATGTGGCAAGTTTTGATCTAAGCCAATGTGTCATGTAAATTTTCATTTGCAGGCAGCAAATTCAAATACGCGACGCACAGAGTTGATTCAATTGACCATGACAACCTGACCTACTGCCACAGCTTGATCGAAGGAGATGTTTTGGCAGGAAAATTTGAGAAAATCTCTCATGAGACCAAGGTTGTGGCATCCCCAGGTGGAGGAAGCATCGTTAAGGCCACTATCACGTACTACACCATTGGAGATGCCAAGGTCAACGAAGAGTACGTTAAGGAAGGAAAAGAGAAGGCCTCTGGAATCTTCAAGCTCGTTGAAGGCTACCTCCATGCCAACCCCGATGCTTACAACTAAATCTATAGAAATATTTGCTTTTCAAATTAAATTATCCTTTTTATAAGCTAAAGTCGTGTGACTTTGACGTTGTTTTGTGTCCCCTAGACTTCTCTAGGCTTGTCAATAAGAGTGTGGATTTGTGACATCGATCCTGTTTGTATTTCAATGTTTGAGAAAACATTATCTCTTCTATGAATAATATAATGAAAATATATCTTGAGTGTGGATTTGTGATATGGATCCTGTTTGTATTGAAATGTTTGAGAATACATTATCTTTTCTACGAATAAAATAAAGAAAATATATCTTTCATGTACTAAAATATTTCTTATGATTTATCTGTCTGCTAGTCCTATCCTTTTTTTTTTTTTTTTTGGGGGTAAGATTTCTCCATCTTGATAGGTAATTAATTTATTTCATCTTTGCAAATTTTCTTGCCAATATTGTATCACATATTTTATAGTAATCGATCCACTTCATTTTGAAGCTATTGAAATGACCAAATTTGGAAGCAAATAAATTGGCCAAAGGACTGAAATGCGAATGAGGACATTTGTAGTCTCAATCCTAAGCAAATTTTATACAGATTTACTTAAAAAGGCGTTGACCATCAAGGGAGTTATTTTGCAAAGAACAAATGCTCAAGTTCATCGATGATATTTAACATCACACATTCTCATAATTACATATGATTCAACAATGAGATCTAATCTTTTTTAGTTGGGGAATTTAATATCACTGATACCTTGAAGCATTTTTCTTCTGAAGAATACTCAAAGCCCCATTTAAGCCAATAACATTTTTTTCTAGAATATGCAAAACTGGCTCATACATGGAATAGGGATGTTTAGGTAATTTACTTCTTTTACTTAATAATTACAACGTTTTTATAAGCACGTCTTAGATGACAACATTGGTCTTCAGTGGAATATCTGTCCTTATCGCAGGAGAGTGTCATCAACAAGGAAACCAGGGGAAAAAAAATTTACTCAAGAAACTTTTCACAAAGTTATCCTAGAAATTCAATTTTATCCTAGATATTATACAACTACGTTTTCAACTTTTTCAATTTTGTCGACCGATAGTAAGACTAGTTGGTGAACATAGGTTGAGAAGTCCACTAATTTATTTGAAAAGTCATAATGCGAACGTGTACAAAAAGATAGGATGGCAATTTTTATTTTATTTTCATCCGGTCCTTCATGATGATATCTTATAATTATAGTGACCATATAAAGTTTTAATTTAATTTTATAATAGATTAGTTACTTTTATAGCTATGAGAAGAATGTAGCTAGAGTCCCTTAACTGGGTAAGAAATTCAAAAACATTATCCCAGTTGTTATCGTTCACTTATTTCGTGCTCGTGTGCTTCAGAATCATTATTGTTGCAATTTTTCCCCACGACTCTTGGTGTCATTTAGTCATTTTAGTGTCGTTTACAAAGTTGTTATCGTACTTAATTTCTGTTTTTCTCTGTTTGAGATGCCGTTTGTTTTGTTGATTTTGTCGTTCACTTCTTTTATTGTCGTTTTCTCCATTCAGTATCGTTTACTCTACGCAATTTCATTGACCTATTTTAATATAATTTCATAATTCGTTGTCCTTTATTCCTTTAAGTGTCGAACACCTTTTGCGAGTGGTTCTCTTATTTTTCCTTGTTTTTCGAGTGTTGTCGCTTGTTAGTTATGTTGTCGTTTTCGTCCTTGTTGTGGTCTATCAACTTTTTGCCTTTTTGATGTCGTTTCTTCCTTGGTGCCGTTCGATCATTTTCTGTTGTTTTTCCTTTTCTGTCGTTCTTCAATTCTTTTTGTTGCCATTTTTATTCCTTTGTGTACCTTTTTGTTGTATCTATTTTGTTGTCGTCATTTCCATTCAGCTTCCTCTAAGCAAACACCGGTATATAATTTAGAAATATAAATAGGTTTTTCAAATTTTTTTTTTTTAAAGGAGAGAGAAGTGGTGATGGTTCGTATAGATTTCTAACTGGCTGCCGTATATTTAAGAATTAGAATTCAACCTTCAAAATTACAAATTAATTAAAAAAAAAAAAAAGGCTTTCAAATGTTGAGCTAGCCCTTTCATATATCCAACCGACTTTTCCAATAAAGGAAGAAAACAGGAGGAAAAAAAAAAGAGCTTTTACAAGGAATCCCATTTCTGAATTTAATCGTTTCTTTGAGGATTTACATGAATAAAAATAATGAAAATTTTGATGTTTCATCTACATGTGATCAATAAAATAGCCAGTATAATCATCTTATAAAATTGAAAATTGAAAAAAAAAAAAAAAAAAACATTAATCAAACTGGCATATATGCATTCTGATTTGTTATATCTTCTGAAAAAAGTTGTAGTAACGAGTCATTTCTTCAAGAAAATCGATATAAAGGAGATTTGATGATTGTAAGAATTGGATTTCCAGTCGGCGAGCTTTCTTTCTTTCTTTCTTTCTTTCTTTTCCCACTGCATAATAAGAAATTTCACATTTCGCGAATTGGGATAATTTTGAAAAAATTGTCACGTTATCTAGAATCCGACGACCTTTCTATTCCTAGTTGTGCAAAATATTCGATAATATTATAATTTAATGGCCCCTTCTTTGACTAAAACTTACGCCACTTGTTTAACATTATAATTGCCAACCAGGACAAAACGGACATAATTTTCTTATTAATTTAAAGCCTCCAACAGACAAATACATCAACGTGTTACTTAAACATGCAGTATTATTCATAGAGAGCAATCTACAGCCTTGGCCTATAAATACCATCTTTACACGAACATCTCTTCAAAACAAAACACCTCAAAGTTCAAATCAACCCTCCTTATCATTTCCTCTTTGATCCCTTTCAAAACCCCTTTGATCATCATGGGTGTTTTCACTTACGAGCACGAGATCACCTCCACCATCTCTCCCACGAGGCTATTCAAGGGCTTCCTCCTTGACGCCGACAACATTATTCCAAAGGTTGCCCCCCAAGCAATTAAAAATGTCGAGATCCTCGAAGGAGATGGAGGGCCCGGAACCGTCAAGAAGGTCACTTTCGGCGAAGGTAAGTTTATATTTTTTCTATTCATCTCCACAATATTGTTATATAGTGGATTAACAATCAGGACGGTCTTATAACAAGTATTCAAATGCCGCTTCTTTTCACTCTTTCCCTTTCTGATTACAACATATTACGAATTAGTAGACGCCTTCTAAAGTGTATTAAAGATGGTAAGCAAGTTTTGAACTGAGTCAGAGTCTCATGTGAATTTTCATTTGCAGGCGGCAAATTCAATTACGTGAAGCACAGAGTTGATGTAATTGACCATGACAACTTAACCTACGGCCACAGCTTGATCGAAGGAGATGTTTTGTTGGGAAAAATTGAGAAAATTTCTCATGTGAGCAAGGTGGTGCCAGCCCCAGATGGGGGAAGCATCATTAAGGCCACTAGCACTCACTACACCATTGGAGATGCCGTGGTCGACGAAGAGCATGTTAAGGAAGGAAAAGAAAAGGCCTTCAGTCTGTTCAAGCTCATCGAAGGCTACCTCCACGCTAACCCTGATGCTTACAACTAAATGTATCGAAATATTTGCTTTTCAAATTAAATTATCTTTTTTTTTTTCCTCCCATAAGCGAAAGGGTTTGTTTCGCTTTCATGTTTTTTTGTTTTCCCTAGACTTCTCTAGGCTTGCTAATAAGAGTGTGGATTAGTGATAATCCTGTTTGTATTGAAATGTTTGAGAAAACATTATCTCCTTTATGAATAGATTTCTTGCATGCACTAAAATATTACTTGTGATTGATCTATACGCTATTCTTTTTTTTTTTTTTTTTTTTTGGTATAAGACACCCTCGTCTTGATGCTTTTTTTTTTTTTTTTATATGTGACTTGATCCACTACGTTATTTTGATGCTTTTGAATGACAAGAATTGGAAGAAAATAAATTCGTCAATATTGTATTTTGTTCGAACACATCTAACAATCTCTCTATAAAACAAAGCCTACAATCATCAAAGTTCCCCTAAACGTCTAACAATGATTCATCTATCCATTTTCACCGAACTCTTAGAAGATCGCAACTCTATCAAGAACTCCACTGTATCAAGTCTCGCGTTACTATGGAGTTTTCATCTCAAGACTCCATTTTACATCATGGATTTTCTGTACATTGCGATCACTCCAAGGGCACACCGATATTCATTTGATTTTTTTTTTTTAGGGATCATCTTGCATATACATACATATGACTATAATTGAAATATGTCTCATATATAGCACTTGTAGAGCTTTAGCGTTTCATCCCAAAATATTAACCTATTAGAAGTAGTCAGAATCATTTTAAACTCATTTTCAAATATACGTATTGCCAATGTGCGACTTGTTCCCAACATCTTTAATTTTTATAAGACCCGGGTATTCTTTGAAATTTTCTGCTTTTGAATGTTAGTTCAAAAATTATATAATAGATAGCCATCTGGGAAGAATGTAGCTAGTGTCCCTTAAATAGTTAAGGAAGTCAAGAACGTTATCCCAGTTATTGTCGTTCACTTATTTCATGCTACTCTGCTTGAGGTGGTTTTATTATTGTTGCAAATTTTCCTCATGACTCTTTGGCGTTGTTCAGTCACTTTAGTGTCGATTACAAAGTTGTTGTCGTTTTCCAGTTTTTTCAGTTTCTCTGTTTGATGTCATTTGTCTTATTGATTTTGTCGTTCGCTCTTTCATTATCATTTTCTCCATTCTGTGTCGTTTACTCTACGCAATGTCGTTCACTAATTTTAATATAAATTTATGATTCGTTGTCCTTTATTCCTTTAGGAGTCGAACACTTATGTGAGTGGTTCTCTTCTTTTTCCTCGTCTTTCGCATGTTACTTATGGTGTCGTTTTCCTCCTTTATTGTGGTCTGTCAACTTTTTCTGTTTTTATGTTCTTTCTTCCTGCGTGTCGTTGGATCATTATCTGTTCGTTTTATCCTTTTCTGTCGTTCTTTAATTCTTGTTGTTGCCATTTTTATTCCTTAATTTACTCTTTTATTTTATTTCTTTTTTGTTTTAGTCATTTCCATTCACCTTCCTCTAATCCATATTATGGTTTTTTTTTTTTTTTTTTTTTTGAGAAATTCCTTTGGCTCAAGTGGATCAAGATTTTTATTAATAGGAAATTGTTACCTTTTCAATCAAAAGTTATTATATATTTTCCAAATTAGTGTTAAGCCGACTACAAAGTTTTATCCAGAACTTGCCTTATGAGGGGAAGAGTTCAAAGTAGGTTAGGTATGGACTTTATAAGTTCAAATTTGTTGTTCTATTTTCAGTTCTATTGGTTTTTTTTTTTCCAATCAAATTTTTTCACATTATCTTAGCATTCAGTTCCTACCTATTTAGTTAGGTTAGCATGACCAAAAATAATAGAATGACAACTAATAATACAGAAAAATGAAACAACATACTTGAACTCATAGCAAACACCGGTGTATATTTTAGATAAAAAGAAAGGAAAGAAAGATGTTGTGATGGTAAATATTGATTTCTAACTGGCTGCCATATTTAATTATTTACAATTCAACCTTCAAAATTACAAATTAAAAAAACAAGAGAAAGAAAAAACAAATAAAATAAAATAAAATATTGAGCTAACCCATTCACATAACCAACCAACACTAAAAAGAGCTTTTACAAGGAATCCTATTTCTGAATTGAATTGTTTCTTTGGGGATTTAAATGAATGGAAGTAATGAAAATTATGATATTGATCAAATTGGTATATATTTATAGCTTGCATTGTGATTCATGATAATGCATCTTCTGAAAAAAACTTATAATAATGTGTCATTTTTCCTGGAACATCAATAAAAGGAGATTTGATGAAAATACGAAATGGATGTTCAGTGGACAAACTTTTTTTTTTTTTTAATTTCACCGCATAATAAGAAGAAAAATGCTAGGTACACCAATTATAATCCCAACTTTTGAGTACCAACCTATGTGGCATATAAGTTATTATTTTTTTTTATTAATAAGTATTTAAAATATTGCCACATCAATTGATTACATTTCCAATAAAAATATGACACATGAGTTGATACTCAAAAAATTAAGATTGGAATTAGTGTCCCTAATATTACTCTATTAAGAAATTTCACATTCAGGATTGGGATAATTTTGACAATTGTCACATTCTATAGAATCCGAAGAGCATTTTTATTCCTGAATTCAATTTAACTTTAGTGGCCCTTTTTTTTTTTTTTTTTTTGACTAAAATAGAGGCTACTTGTTAAAGATTATAATTGCCTAACAAAACTAAAAGGACCTAATTTTTCTTACTAATTTAAAGCCTCCAACAGACAAATATACATCAATGTTAGTTTATTCGATAAACATATGTTATTATTCGTAGAGAGCAACCAACAGCCTTAGCCTATAATACGACCTCTACGTGCACATCTCATCAACACAAAACACCTCAAAGTTCAAATCAACCCTCCTTATTATTTCCTCTTTAATCCCTTTCAAAACACTTTCGATCATCATGGGTGTTTTCACGTACGAAAACGAGATCACCTCCACAATCTTCCCCACGAGGGTATTCAAGGGCTTCCTCCTTGACGCCGACAACATTGTTCCAAAGGTTGCTCCCCAAGCAATTAAAAATGTCGAGATCCTCGAAGGAGATGGAGGGCCTGGAACCATCAAGAAGGTCACTTTCGGCGAAGGTAAGTTAACAATTTTCCACTCATCCCCACATCGTACGTTCATTTAACATTGTTAAGGCATATTTAGACTATCATAATTGAAAGAAAGATGGGAAAGATTTTCTTTTTCGTCTCCTCCATGTGTTTACTTTATTAAATCAGGAATGCAATTCTAATTCTTAATATATCATGAATTAGTAATCAGGACCGTTTATAACAAGTACTTCTTTTCATATCAAACTCTTTCTCTTTCTAATTACAATAGATTATGAATTAGTATGCCTTCTTAAAGTACATTAACTATGGTAAGCAAATTTTGAACTGAGTCAAAATGTCACGTAAATTTTCGTTTGCAGGCAGCAAATTCAAATACGTGAAGCACAGAGTTGATTTGATTGACCATGACAACTTGACCTACGGCCACAGCTTGATCGAAGGAGATGCCTTGTTGGGAAATATCGAGAAAATCTCTCATGTGAGCAAGGTGGTGCCAACCCCAGATGGGGGAAGCATCATCAAGGCCACTAGCACGCACTACACCATTGGAGATGCCGTGGTCGATGAAGAGCATGTTAAGGAAGGAAAAGAAAAGGCCTTCGGTTTGTTCAAGCTCATCGAAGGCTACCTCCATGCAAACCCTGACGCTTACAACTAAATGTATCGAAATATTTTCTTTTCAAATTAAATTACCTCTTCCCTCCCCACCCCCCACACACCCACCCATCACCCCCCCCCCCCCCCCCCCCCCCACCCCACCTACCCGCTGTAAGCTAAAGTGTACGTTTGGCTTTCATGTTGTTTCGTTTCCCTAGACTTCTCTAGGCTTGCCAATAAGAGTGTGGATTTGTCATAATCCTGTTTGTATTGAAATGTTGAGAAAACATTGTTTCTTTTATAAAGAAATAATGAAAAAAAATATATTTAACCTAAATATCACTAGTTATTGATCTGTGTGCTACTCCCATCCTCTTCTTGTTGTTGTTATTTTTTTCTTACTTTTTTTTTTTTTTTTTTTTTGGTGTAAGACGTTCCCATCTTCACACGTTAATTTTTGTTACATCTTTGTAAATTTTCTAGCCAGTATCGTTTTACATCTTTTATATGTAATTTGCTCTGCATTTATACATTTTGAAGCTTGAAAAAGTACTGCACTTAGAAAATCTTACCAAAATGACTAAAATTTGAAAGCAAATGAATTCTCCAAAGAACGGATGACTTGCCAATGAGGACATTTGTAATCTCGATCCTAAGCAATTTATCTACAAACTTCCTTTAAAAAAAAAAAAAAAACGGTTGACCATCAAGGAGTTAGTTTGAAAGGAATAATGCTCAAGATCATCAGTGATATTCAATGTTACACATCAATATAAATTAATCTCACTATATATAAGGACTATAATTAAGACTCACTTTATTAATTGTGGTATACTGACTCAAAGCATTTCTCCTTTGAAGACCATTTAGGCCAGTAACTTTTGATGACACACGGGATAGGGATGTTTATGTAATTTACATCTTTAAAGTAATGCTTACACATTCTTAACATATGTCTAAGATGTAGTACTTAGCATGATGACTAACATTGGTTTTCAGTTCAATATCTGTCCATAACATATGAAAATGTCTTCAACAAATAAACAAATACAGTCTACTCAAGAAACTTTTTAACAAAGTTATCCTATAATTCCATTTTATCTTATAGAGATCATACAACTACGTATTCAATTTTTTTGATTATGTCCATTGATAGTGAGAATAGTTGGTGAACGTAGTATTCAGAAGTTGACAAGTCCACTAATTTTGTATAGTATTAAAATGAATGTAGTCATAAATATGGGAAAGCGATATTAATTTTAGTTTCAACCGGTCCTTCATGATGATAACATATAATAATAGTGTCGATTTAAAGTTGTTATTATTTTTATAGTAGATTTATTACTTTTAATTAATCGAGCCGTGTCAAATAGAAACAGAGACCAACTTGTTTCAATATTAAATTTCAACGGCTGCTAAGAAGCTCAGTGTAGCTTGTAAGAAATAGTACCAACAAATGTATCTGTCTTAATATATTACCAAGTTCAAGCTCTTAGCTAAGACAAAAGTAGGTACATATATACATATGTATGTAATGTGTAATATTTAACGACCAATATTATTCGTAAGACTATGTTTAAAAAATAATTTAGTGTGAGGTTTTGTCCCAAAAGGTTAAGTACTTGACTAGTTTTTAATCCATTTTCAATTTTATGTCTAACCAATGTTGGCTTTTGTTCGCTCACACCCAATAATCTCTCCTTCAAACCAAGCTTACGACCGATCTATTAGTCCATCTTCCTCGAATTCTAGGAAAGTCACATCTCTATTAAAATTTTCACCATATCAAATTTGCATTACTGTGGAGTCTTCATCTCGAGACTCCATTTTGCATCATTGATTTTTCATTCATTGATCACTCCAAGGGTCCACCGATGTTCATTTGATTTTTCTTCTGGATTCATCTTGCACATACATATGACTACATCTGAAACTGTCTCTCCTACATACCACTTGTAGGAGTTTTATTCTTAAAGGTTAATCTTTGAGGAGTAATCTTTTTAAACCATTTTCAATTTTATGTTTTTCTAACTTGTGACTTTTGTTGGCAAACTCGAAACATCTTTAATTTTTTTAAGACCCAGACACTCTTTGAAATTTTCTACTTTTGAATGTAAGTTTTAAAATTATAAATAGATAGCTATGAGACTAGTGTCGCTTAGCTGAAGTAAAGAATTTAAGAACATTATCCCAGTTGTGTTGTCGCTCACTTATTTCTGGTTCGTGTGCTTCAGGTGGTGTTATTACTTGTGCAATTTTTCCCTTTAAAGTCATTTAGTAATTTTAGTGTCGTTTACGTTGTAGTTGTCGTTTTTCAGATTTTTTCCGTTTGATGTCATTTGTCTTCTTGATTTCGTCGTTCGCTTCTTTCGTTGTTGTTTTCTCCATTCAATGTCGTTTACTCGATTCAATATCTTTCATTTATTTTAATATAATTTTATAATTTGTTGTCCTTTTTTACTCTAGGTTTCGAGCACTTATATGTGAGCCGTTTTCTTCTGTTTTATCATTTGTAGAGTGGCAGTAAGTAGGGGTGGGCATAAGATCCAATCATCTAACTGAACCAATCCAATCCATCCAAAAATATTTGGATATCCAAACAATATTGGATTGGACTTGGATGATAATTTGATTCGTCTAATTGGATTGGATATTGGATTTAAATTTTTAAAATCCAATAAATCCAATCCAATCCATATACTTATATTTTATATTATTCAATTTATTTCTTATTTCTTATAAGTTGACGTTTTATTTTTTTTTGCCTTTCTCTGCTTAACCCATTTTTTTGGGCCTTAAAAAACCATTATTTTATATTCTCTCAGAAATTCAGATGAATCAATATCCATTTGAAAAAATAAAAAATAAAAAATACACAAAAAAACCTCACATTTTATTAACTTAAAGTTTTTACTTTAGGTAGTATTTACTATGTTTAGTGATTTTATATATTGTTCTATGATGAATCGGCAACTGAGAAGCAGATCATATTTACAAAATGTGGTTATTCTTTTTTAAACTTTGATAAGTTTTTATGAAAAGATAAGTATAATCCAATCATCCAATCTAATCCAACATCCAATCCAATCCAATCTAATGGATTTTGAATTGGATCGGATTGGATGATAAAAATAAATTGGATTAGATTGGATTGATTAGATTTAAAAGAATTTTTTCACAATTAGATTAGAAAACAGATGGTTAAAAAAAAAATGGTTTTGATCCAATGCCCACCCCTAGCAGTAAGAGTGACTTATCCCGTAAAAAACCAAACTCTACCTTACGTTAAGTTGCCAGAGTACACTTTGTCGCTAGTGAGTTATGGTGTCGTTTTCCCATTTATTGTGATCTTTCAACTTTTTCCCATTTTGTTGTCGTTTCTTTTCTTGGTGTCGTCCGATCCTTATCTGTCGTTTTATCCTTTTTGTTGTTGCCATTTTTATTCCTTAAGTTACTTTTTTATTGTATCTAATTAATGTCGTTATTTCCATTCACCTTCCACAAATCCGTATTACATGCATAATTTAACAACCAAAAAAAGTGGTTGTATTATTTATTAAAAAAAAAAAAAAGAAAAGAAGTGGCTGTATTATTATGATTATCCAAAATTCTTATGGAAAAAATTTGAAATATTGGAAACCCGATTAGGACTGCCACTTGACGCGGCGAGGGGGCAGGCGGGCCATGGCCTTCCTTAGCTTTTTTTCTTTTTTTTTTCCTTTTAATTTTAATATAATGGTTTTTTTTTTTTAACTTTAAAATAATGGGTATGTGCATAACTTAGTCATGATTCCCCTTAAGTTAATAATATTTTATATTTTATTAGACAAATAATTTTGATTTTAATAAACAAAAATTGTTACATATATATGTTAGTTTAATGTTGATTAACAAAAATTTTTGATATCCCCTATCAATAAATCATGGCTCCGTCACCCACTTCCTATACCTAAATCATTAAAATATTCCACGAGGATTTTTTTTTTTTTTTTGTTAAAGTAACCGATTTAGGATTTGCTGACAAAGCTAGGCTTTAAATATTCATATAACGAAAGTGCATGGAATTTTCTTCTGTATAATTTCTTAATTGTTTATAATTTCTACATGTCCTATTCTGTTTGTGAAATGGGTATGGCGTTATCCTTGACTGATGTCGACGATTTTATTTTATATGAAATTTATTTCTTTTCAATTAAAGTAACTATATCCTTTGCAAACTAGTGGACGCCAACAACAAAGTTTTATCCAGAACATGCCTTATTAGGGGCAGACTTCACAGTAGGTTAGGTATGAACTTAAGTTTAAATTTTCTGTTCTATTGGTTGTTTTTCCAATCAAATTTTGATATTTTACTTAATTAATTAACTGTTTTTAGTATTTAAATTTTATTTATCTTTTTAGGTTGATGTATATTCGAGAGATAGTTAACAACACAGAAAATGAAACAAATGATTTGAACTCTTAAATATACAGTTGGATCACCGTAAAAAAAAATAATAATAAACAGCTGTATATTTCAGAAAAAAATAAAAATGTTTTTCAAATATCTTTAGTCAAAAAAGAAGAGAAAGTTATTGCAGATACAACCAAGTGCTAATATCATACTTAATTTCATCAAGTTGTGTGAAGATCGAAACCTTTCATCTTTAAATAATGAATAAATATTAAAAATAAAAAAAATAAAAAATAAAAAGAGGAGAGAGAAGTGGTTGTTGTAAATATTGATTCCTAAATGGCTGCAATATTTTGAATTCAACTTTCAAAACTAGAAATATACTTAAAAGAAAACAAAAAAAGAAAAAAGAAAAAAGAAAAAACTTTCAGATATTGAGTTACCCCCTTCCCATAAACACCTTCCAAATAAGGGAAGAAAACAGAAGAGCTTTCACAAGGAATCCAATTTCTGAATTTAAATTTCTTTTGAGGATTTATATGATGAAAATTACGATGCTTCACCTACATATGAAACTAAATAAACCACTAATCAAACCGGTACATGTATAAAAGGAGATTTGCTGATGGTAACAATTGGATCCCCTGTCGGCAAACTTTCTTTTTCATTCATTTTCACTGCACATTAAAAATTAATCATTTGGGAATTGGGATAATTTTGAAAAATTGTCACATCATCATCTAGAATCCGATGACCTCGTTTTTATTTCTAGTTGTGAGCTAACCAAATAAAATAAATCTACATAACTTAGTGGTCCCTTCCTTGACGAAAATTGAGGCGACTTGTTTAAAATTACAATTGCCTAACAGGACAAAAGAGGACATAACTTTCTTACTAATTCAAAGCCTCCAATAAATTAAGATATGTCTACTTGTTAATTTATTCAATAAACATGTTATTATTCATACAGAGCAACTTGAAGCGTTGGTCCTATAAATAGCATCCATATGATTTACACATCTCTTCACCACACAACAACTCAAAGTTCAAAACAAGCCCTCCAATTTATATCATTTCCTCTTTGATCCCTTTCAAAACCCTTTCGATCATCATGGGTGTTTTCACTTACGAGGACGAGATCACCTCCACCCTCCCACCCGTTAGGGTATACAAGGGCTTCCTCCTTAACGCTGACGAGATTATTCCAAAGGTTGCCCCCCAAGCAGTTAAACAAGTTGAGGTCCTCGAAGGTGATGGAGGGCCCGGAACCATCAAAAAGATCACTTTCGGCGAAGGTAATAGTTTAACAATTTTATATTTTATCTCCAACAATTATGTTCGTTTGACATTCTTAGGACATATATTTTACATATATATATATATATATATCATAAAATTGAAAAAGAATTTCTTTTTCCTCTCCTTCATGTATTTCCCTACTAAATCAGAATTATGCACGCAAATTCCAGTTTTTAATTATAACATAGACAGCTTATAACAAATCAAACTATTTCCCTTTCTAATTACAACTGATTACGAACTCATGGATGCATTAATATAAAAGTAGGTTAAAGATATGGTAAACAAGTTTTGAACAAAGCCAAAATAATTATCATGTGAATTTTGATTTGCAGGCAGCAAATTCAAATGCGTGAAGCACAGAGTTGATGTGGTGGACCATGACAACTTGACCTACGGCCACAGCTTGATCGAAGGAGATGTTTTGTTGGGGAAAATCGAGAAAATTTCGCATGTGAGCAAGGTGGTGCCAGGCCCAGATGGAGGAAGCATCATCAAGGCCACTAGCACGCACTACACCATTGGAGATGCCGTGATCGAGGAAGAACATCTTAAGGAAGGAAAAGAAAAGGCCCACGGTCTGTTCAAGCTCGTCGAAGGCTACCTCCACGCACACCCCGATGCTTACAACTAAATCTAGCTATTCAAATATTTGCTTTTCAAATGCAATTGCTTTTTTCTCTTCTATAAGCTAAAGGGTGTGCCTTTCATGTTGTTTTGTGTTCCCTAGACTTGTCTAGGCTTTCCGGTAAGAGTGTGGATTTGTGATAATCTTGTTTGTATTATTGTAATGTTTGAGAAAACATCGTATCTTCTATGAATAAAATTATGAATAAATATATCTTCTACTAAAATATTATTACTCGTATCTATTCTCATCTTGGTTAGTTTTTTTTTTTTTTTTTTTCCATTTTTCTTAATTTTATAGCGAATACACATTTGATCACATCTTTCGAATGTAGTTTATTGCCCTCGTATTTTAAGCTTTTGAAAAGTCTACACTTAGATAAATCTTGCCATATGAGCAAAATTTGGGATGCAAGTTTCACGAAATAACTGACCTGCAAATATCAATGAGAACATTTCTGATCCCATCCCTAGTTAATATACAAACTTCCTTAAACTAGGTTTGACCATCTTGGAATTATTTTAAAGTATATATTTTTATTTTTATTTTTTTCAAACAGTATGAGGTCTATAACTCCCATCTATTAAGAAAAAAAATATTTTTAAATTTTGAAATGAGAAATTCTTATCCAAATTCTCTCTTCTCTCCTCAACAAAGCTAGTCCGAGTGGGATATTTAATGCACCTATTAAAACCGAAGCCAATAACATCTTTTCATAGATGCAAAACAAGCTGATCATAGAGATGTCCTACATAATTTTTTGTTTAATATGGTTTCATAGCAATAGCTGTTTTTTTTAATTTGTCCGTCGTCTTGTACTTTTTTAAAGTAATGACTCCACATTTTCACATTAAAGTAATAATTTGCACCGTCTTCAACAGTATTTGTCCTTATCCTGGAGACAAATAATCTCGTGATCAACAGAGCACATAAACAAATTAAAAAAAAAAAAAAATCGTACCCCAAGGATTTCACAAAGTTATCCTAGATTTCAATTTTATACTACTTATTATTCATATACATATTCAACTTTCATATTATGTCCATTTACTAGTTGGTGAAGTTGGAATTCAGAGCTGTGAACTCGAAGAGGTTATAGGTACGTACTAAAAGACTGGGGGCTATCATGACCGCGGGGGGCGCCTTGCATTTTTTGTGAACTTTTTTTAAAATTTTATCTGTTAAAATTTTATATTTTTTTCATTTTATTATCTATTAAAAAATGATCATCTCCGTAGAAATTTTTTTTACGTATGTATTGATATAATAAATTGACTATAACATTCACCTAAAAAATAGGTGAAGTGAACTCTAAAAGTTTATACGTACGTACTAAAAGACATGGTGGGGCTATCATGACTGTGTGGGGCCTTTCTTTTTTGAGAACTTTAATTTTTTAAATTTTATTTGTTAAATTATATTTTTTTTTTCATTTTATATATTAAAAAATGATCATCTTGGTATAAATCTCTTTTAAAAAATTTAATATTTTAATATGCGTTCATATTAAAACAATAAATTGACTCTAACATGTAAAAGATAGGTGAAGCAATATGTTAGTATTTTTTTTTTGTTTCCCTCTAGAATTGAATCATTATTGTTGACTTGTAGTTGCAGCTGAGCCGTTCATGACTTAGCATACGTTTCATGTTAATATTTGAATTGTAGTATTTGATATATTTAATAAGATGTTTGAATTGTTATAATTAAAAAGTGAAAAAAACTTGAAATGTATGTAGAAAAAAAATATATCAATATGGATCTTATTTTGTCATCTCAAAATTCTATATAATTTAAAATATATATATTTTATTTGGATTTGTATATGTAAATATATGAACTTTTAAAGTTTGAGTTACAAAACTGTATGAATAATAAAATTAAAGTTGACTTAAAAAAAAGATAAAAATTAAATTATAAATTGTAATCCAAACGGAGGCACCAAACAGCCCTTAATGACAGTACATTTAACAAATAAATTATATGAAAAGATTATAATTACTCTTTTTTATTTAGGGAAGATTATAATTACTTTTATTCCGCCGTATCAAACAAATAAATATTAAAACCAACCTGTTACAATAACGATTTCCATGGCTTCTTAGAATTAGTTGCGTCTAGCTTTAAGAAACACTACCAACAGGAATGCATCTGCCCTTAATATATGACTACGTTCAAGCTCAAAATCATAATTAGCCAAGAATAAAAAATATAATAATAATAATAACAATATATTTATTTGTGAAAATATAAAACTGAGTAATTATAGTCTGTATTGGTCGGTAGATTAGATGACTTAACCCGTGACATGATTTTCAGTCTACCACATCGCAGTCAAAGTACACAAATTACGGAGCAAGAGTCGATGGAAAAGTTTGCATAGCACGTACGTTGAAAATTACGCCTTGATCCCATATGATCTACAGTTATATCAAAGGCATAAGAAAATAAATAAACACGAACATGAAAGATTTATAGAATCGCGTTAATGTAAGACAAAATCTTATTTTAATTCTGATAATAATTTATTATCATTATTAAAAAGTTTATAAAAAAATTTTACACTATCTTTAAACCTATTTATATTCTATATCTATGTACGATATTAATTAAATTTCACAATCAAATAACATGCGGTCTGAATAGAGTATAATTTATAGTCAATATTTTTTTTTTGAAGTTGTAGCCCAATTTTGCACGGCAAATGGTGAAAGACCAGCAGGTCAATTGCGTCTAGATACAGAAAAGTATTCAGTACCAAACTAAAAATTCGTTTGAGAAGATAGGATCGTAGGATATATATATAGTCAAGATATTGATAGGACATATAAAAACTTCTTAAAATACTTATAGTCAAGATATTAATATCCCCGTTCAATTTCGTGTGTTTTCAAAGCAAAGACCACCTTAAATTACTTATAAAAAATTATGTTGTCAAAAGTCTTTATCCGCTTTTTTTTCTTTTAAATCAAATACCTGGTTCTAACTCTTTTTTTTTTTTTTTTTTTTTTTTTTTTGGCTTGACTGGTTCTAACTTACATATAACAAGTTTCTAATACCTTAAAAAAATTTATTAATTCCTAAAAATCTAGTCAGAAATGCTAAGAAAACAAGAAACATCATATGCAAAATACAAATGAAAACAACGACCAGAATTAGAAAAAATCTGCTCTCTTAATAAATAAATAAAGAAAAATTAAGAGAAGCCTGCTCGTTATAATCCTCTATCAGTAAAATAAACTCGAAAGAGGGAAAAAGAGAGCATATTCAAATCCTGACTTATTAGTTACACAACTTGAAACCAAAATCACCCATTGACTTCTAGGGGGAATTTTTTCTAAACTTGTTAGCCATTAACAATTCAGATGAATGAAAATGATCGCTATTAATTTCTTAATGCAGAGATTAAGTCATTGTTAATAACTTAACACCCTCTCGTCCTTATCTCATAACAAGGCTTGGTTGACATAGCTATAAGAAGAATATACCCAGTGTCCCTTGACTGAAGTAAAGGATTTAAGAACATTATCCCAGTTGTTGTCGTTCATTAATTTCAGGCTCGTTTTCTCCTTTCTTTGTTGAATTTCTGACTAATTTTTGTTTCATACTTAACATCATGTTAATGCTTCTGGTGTTGTCGTTCAATGTGCAATTTTTCCCCATGACTCTTGTTGTTGTTAAGTCATTTTAGTGTCGTTTATGTAGTTGTTTTTCCGTTTTCTCAGTTTGAAGTCGTTTGTTTGTTTGATGTCGTTCACCTACTTTACTGTCATTTAATACTTCGTAGTCATTTTTTGGTGTCGTTCACTATCGTCGTTTGTCGCATAATGTCACTTCTTAGATTTGTCGTTTCCTTTTTTAGAGTCGTTCAATCATTTTTCTGTCGTTTATCATTTTTATGTCGTTTTAATTTCTTGCTTTCCTTGTTCGTTGTTTCCATTTTCTTGTCGCCGTTTTCCATTTCGCTTCCTTCTCTCCCGATACCAAAGAGCCAAATTCCAAATGTCAGCACAATACACTCCTCCAAAGCAACAAATAATTTTCAAAATTTTGATCATCCATAAATAATCCATTCTAGGAGCCATGAGGATTTTTTTTTTTTTTTTTTTTGTAAATTATTTAGATATTTGTTGACCATGGTAGACATTAATTATTCAGATGAACGAAAGGACAAAATGCAAATGTATTTTCATATTTATTATTGGAGAGGTTCATTTGTTGTTAATTTGTAAGTATGCATGACATAACAGGTCTTAGAAGATTAATTGATCTAAAAAAACTAATTTCCTAATAATTGTTAACTTTCAATTAAGTAATTAATTATATCTCGCAAAGCCTCAACTAGTACTACGCCAACAAAAAAGCTTTATCGAGAACGTGCCTTTGTGGGGCATGTCAGGTGTCAGCTAAATATACAGTAAGAATTGGATTTTAGAAAGAAGTGAAGACCATAAAAAAAATAAAAAAATAAAAAAACGTGTTTCAAATATTTTAATCAAAATGAAGTGGGAATTCATTATGTTAATACGTTTCATACAGGAAATCGATCTAATCAGGTTGTTTAATATTGTCTTCATACCAGTTGTCTATTTTTCTTCACCTTAAAAAATAAAATAAAAATATAAAATAAAAAAAGAAGAAAAGAAATTCAAATACGTGAAGCACAGGGTTGATAAAGTTGACGAAGACAACTTCACCAATGGCCACAGCTTGATTGAAGGAGATGTTTTGTTGGGCAAAATTGAGAAAATCTCGAATGAAACAAAGTTGGTGGCATCCCCCGATGGAGGAAGCATTGTCAAGAACACTAGCACGTACTACACCATTGGAGATGCTGAGATCGACGAAGAGCGTGTTAAGCAAGGAAAAGAAAGGGCCGTCGATCTGTTTAAGATCGTCGAAAGCTATCTCCACGCACACCCTGACGCTTACAACTAAATCTACTTTAACTATATGGTTGTCAAATTTAAATTACCTGTTTTTAACTATAAGCTAAAGGGTGTGGCTTTCATGTTGTTGTGTGTGTCCTAGATTTCCCTAGGCTTGCCAATAAGAGTGTGGAATACTTGTGATATTCCAGTTTAAGTATTAAAATGTTTGAAGAAATATTGTATCTTTGATAATTAATATAGTGAATATATATATATATATATATATTGTACTAAAATATTGCTTGTTTTGATCTATGTATTATATCCCCATCTATCTTGATCAATTTTTTTTTTACATATATCTTTATAAATTTTTATAGCCAATATATAGTTAGGTAAATTACTAGGTTGGTCTCTGAACTTTTAACTTTGTGCAACTTTGATCCCTAAACTTTTTTTCGTAACTGGAATGCTCCCTAAACTTTTAAAATGTTGTACAATATCCTTTACGTTAATTTTTGGATGGAATCCGTTAATTAACATTACTTTTTAACCAAATTAATAACAGGTTCCGTTTAAAAATTAACAAAAAATGACTATTGCAGCAATATTTTAATAGTTTAGGGACATTCCCTTTCGTAGCTGGAATATGATCATAAACTATTAAAAATGTTACTATAGTAGTCTTTTTTGTTAATTTTTTTATGGAATCCGAAGTTAGCGTCACTTTTTGATCAAATTTTTAATAGATTTCATTAAAAATTTAACGAAAATAACTATTGTAACAACATTTTAAAAATTTAAGGATATTTTAGCTACAAAAAAAATTTAAAGACTAAAGTTACACAATATTAAGATTTTAGGGACTAAATAAGCAATTTACCTAGTATATTTTATCTCATCTTTTGTATTTAATCTGTTGCACTGATTTTTGAAGCTTTTGAAAAGTACTGCACTAAGAAAAAATTACTATATGATAAATTCGCCAAAGAACTGACCTGAGGACACTTGTACGGTCTAATTAACGCATCCCTATCTCAATCCTAACGGCGTTGACCAACTAGGAATCATTCTTAAGAATATTCAATGCCCCTTAAAATTTGAAGCCAAAATAAGCTGACACCTGAGATAGGGATGCGTTAATTTTTTATTTCTTATAATGTAAAAAATAAGAAGATTTTTACTACAAAAACTATTTCTTTTATCATCGATAGGAACTCTACAGTTTTAATCCGACTAAACTTTCAACGATTTGATATATAAATAGTAGTTTTGTATTATACACAGCAAATCTTCAATATTGACACTTACATTTTACATCATTAGTAAATTAATCAACAACTAAAGTTATAGTACTTTTCACTACTAGGGAAAAAGGATAGTGTTTACGGAAGAAATCCTCCTAAAAAAATTCCACTGTTTTACGCAAGTGTAAGATTTTCATTTTGCATTAAAAAAAAAAGTAACATTTTTATTGAACAATTTGTCCTTATCCTAAAGGCAAATTTCATGAACCAGTAAAAACCAACACAAACAAAACAGTCGACTTCATGGATGTTCTGTTCATAAAGTTATTGTATCATGCAATTTATCCTATATATCAATAAAATACCATATTATACTATTAGACGATGTCGATTGATAGTTGGTGTACTTAGTTTTCAGAAGCAGTGAACTCCACCAAGTATTATTTTTTGGAAGTTTTTACGATAGAATTCTATTTTTTTATCTAAAAATTATCATTTCAATTATTGTTTTAAATTTTCAATACGATCTAATCTATAATTAAAACAACTTTGTATTATTATTACTATAATTTTTAGTGTATATAAATCATAGATCATATCGTTAAATTATTACTATAATTTTTAATGTATATAAATCATAGATCTTATTGTTAAATTAATTATTTTTGGAAAGTGAAGTGAACGTGGTACTATAAAAGTTAAAGGAAGCAATGCTTTAGCTGCAGCTTGCGCTTCATGATGATAACTTTTTTTTTTTTTTTTGAGATAATTCATGATGTTAACTTAGAATAATAGTACATCTAATGGATAAAATTTCAT
This sequence comes from Ficus hirta, assembly GCA_038430175.1. NCBI lineage: Eukaryota > Viridiplantae > Streptophyta > Magnoliopsida > Rosales > Moraceae > Ficus > Ficus hirta. The sequence continues at coordinate 13,885,329 of CM076593.1, read as the reverse complement.
GATAGACCAATTCGTTACTTTAATTCCGGTACCAAACAAAGCAGAAACCAACTTGTTACAAATTACTTTCCATGGCTGCTAAGAAGTTGTGTCTAGCTCTAAGTATAGTAGTGATGTATCAGTCCTGATATATGTCGAAGACCCAAAAAAAAAAAATTTTTGATGTATATTACATATGTATACATATATATATATATATATATATACACTAATTTGTAGAAATTACTTTTTAAGAAATAACTTAATCTGAGTTGGTCAATTTGATGTGCTTTGGATGATAAAAATATACGTCGGTAATATTTAATATCACATAATAATAAAAAGTATCTTAGGAGAGTTATTTTTTTTTTTAGTGTGTAGTATTAAGTACTACCAATGTCCAAAAAAAATTTTTTGTTTAGCTTATTGTACAAAGTTATTGTAAACCAAATAACATTTTAAAACGGAGACAATATTAAATGTGCCTTGAATATGTACACAGTCTAATCATTAAAAAAAAAAAAAAAGAAGAAGTTAGCTCTAGTTTTTATTTTTGTTTTGGAATTTATTGATATTGGAAAAAGTCAATTTTGGATAGACTGAGCAGCATATACTCTTCCATTAGCGAATAAAATGTGAGAGCCAAGGAATTATTTGAGAATAGTCTATTCTTGTAACACCAAGTAAATTAATATTATTTTTCTATAATTAATACGAGGATCAAGGTATATACTTTAGGACATAACAAATAAGGCCAATTTGGATTTTATTGATATTTTCAGCGAGATGGTGACCTCTTATAATAATCAATCTTTAATCAAAGATAAATGTGCACAGTCTAATCATTTAAAAAAAAAAAGTTAGCTCTAGTTTTTAATGTTTTTGTTTTGGAATTTATTGAAATTGGAAAAAGTCAATTTTGGATAGGCTGAGCAGCATATACTATTCCCTAGCGAATAAAATTTGAGAGCCAAGGAATTATTTGAGAATAGTCTATTATTGTAACACCAAGTAAATTAATATTATTTATCTATAATTAACACGAGGATCAAGGTATATACTTTAGGACATAACAAATAAGGCCAATTTGGATTTTATTGATATTTTCAACAAGATGGTGACCTCTTATATATAATATTCAATCTTTAATCTCGGCCGACCAGAATTTAAAAATATTTATTAAAAAAAAAAAAAAAGCAATCATTTCTAGACTAAGGTTCCTCTATGAATATTATCGCCAATAAAATAGTGCAACGATAACTAGGACGTCTTTCTTTTCTTTTCTTTTTTCTCCCGAGTTGAAGATTACATACTCCATAAATCTTCTATGTTAAGGCTTGTCAATAGACTGTGGAGCGTTAAACTTGTGATTTAATATTTTAAAGTGCAGTTTTTTTTTTTAAGGTAAAACCCACTTAAATTTTCTATTTTATTTTTATTTTTCTCTATAATTTATATGAACTATGAATCATTCACCATGAAAAAAACGCCACATTGAGCTACGACATAGATTACAAATTTCATGCAACAAAAAAAGACAAAGCCGATTAGGATCAACGAGAAACAATATCAATATTAAGAGCTCACCAATATAAATCAACCCCTCATCACCTAGTTCTTCTAAGAACTCCAATCACCACCAAATCCTTCTTCCATTATTTTCTCTCTTTTAGCTAATTTAATTCCTCTAGATAGAATTATATTTAAAAAAAACAAAACAAAACAAAACAAAACGAAACAAAATGGGAGTCTTCACCACCACAGACGAGTACATTTGTCCAATTCCTCCAGCTAGGTTGTTCAAGGCTTTTGTCCTTGATTCTCACAATCTGATCCCAAAGATCATGCCCCAAGCTATCAAGAGTATTGAGATTATCCAAGGTGATGGAAGGGCCGCCGGCAGCATCAAGCAGATCAATGTCGCAGAAGGCATGTGACACGAACAAATGCGCGTTTTTTCAAATTTTCTCTTTTAATTCATTGATTACTAAGAGAACTACCTAAGTTTACGAAATTTAAAATTTTCAAACAAATATCATATTGAACATAAACGTTTACAAGAAACGTAAAGTGTAGTTCTTCGTCGTCTATCATTATGTGCTACCTAAGCTTGTGAAATTGTTTTTCAAATAAATGCTAAGTATGGTTGTCTAATTTTCATCGTCTATAATTATGAGTCAAACGTATTGTTAATGCTGCAAGTGTAATTGCAACAAATGTGCATTTTTTTAAAATAACTCTTTTAAGTTGTTGATAATGAGAGCTACCTAAGTTTGTGAAATTGTTTTTAATACAAAGGCCAAGTTTGGTTGTCTAATTTTCGTCATCTATAAGTTTAAGTCATGTTGCGACTGTTCATAACACAACTTAAGAATTGTATGACATTTGCTGCAGGCCAAAGCCGGCTTAGATCGGCAAAGATCCGTGTTGACGAGCTTGATGAGGAGAAATGTGTATACAATCACAGCTTAATTGAAGGTGATGCATTAATGGACAAGCTAGAGTACATTTACTACGATGTCAAATTTGAGCCAACACCGGAAGGTGGTAGCAAGAACAAGGTGATTACCAAGTTCCATACCAAGGACGGCATCGAGCTTAATGACGACGTTAGGGAGGAGCTCAAGGCTCGGAAAGACAGGGCCTTGGTCATATACAAAGCCGTGGAAGCCTACCTCGTTCAAAACCCGGATGCCTATGCTTGAAATTAATCGCCTTTCATGGATGACGATGAGAAACAATGTTCTTTTGAGTGTCTTTGCTTGAAAGTTTTCTTTCTTGTTATTGTCTTTCTTACTTGCTTTCCCTATAGTTGCCATTGTCATGAGTCCACGTTTAATTTTAGTTAATGTGTTATATGTACTTTGAATGTACCGCCATGTAACATATGATTTAGCGTTAGCAAAAGAGTGAAGAAAAACATGATTTTTATGTAAGACGTTTCAGAGTTGAAGAAGGCCACGAAGTACAATAAGGCCCAAACTTGGGCCAAGGCCCAGAAGCTTCAGGGTGGGCTTACGTTCTTAGTTCCATGTAGGCCTAAAAACACCCAAACTCATGGGAAATTTTAGGAGTCCACAAAATCTCACCTTTCTAGATTTCTCTATTTGAAAGTTTAAGATTTGTGTCAAACTAAGTGGACTTGATTCACGAGGTAAAAATTTGAACCACAAATAAACTATAACATGAATCTATAAATCTATAAACTCATAAAATTTGTGACGTGCCACCTGATTTTGTCCTAGCTCGTTGGATGACAAGTCGTAGGTGAGTGACCACTGGTAACAGATATTAAAGATGACGCGGGTTCGGTGAATGAGTAACTCGGAAATGACTTCTGGTCACCCACTATCTCGTACGAGTGCGCAAACACTGACTCCAATGGTCGATGTTGGGAGATTAGTGATATTCACCTAGTTCATGACTTTATCCCTTCTTTGTAAAGAAAATGTTTTTTTAATAAAAATTTATTATTTATTTAGTTCACATGTTGTGTGATCCATGCCGATATTCTTCTTTAAACTGAAAAGGAAATTAAAAACTTTTCGGGTTAAAATTACTGGATTGAGATCACTCTTCTAATTTGATATCTCATATTATATCTAACGAATTATATTATAATTCATTATTAAAGTAAATTAAATGTTAAAATACAGGAAAATTAAATACAAAGTATTGCGAATTTTAAAAATAAAATGGCATAATATTATTCGGAACATAACGAATTTAGATAGAAAATCTGAGTTTGAAATTACAAAAAGCTCGATATAATGTTATTGGTTAAAAGGACATAAAAAAAAGTTGGATAAAAATATCGGAGTTCGAGGTTACAAGAAGCTAATATTGTCCCACGTCAAGAGGTCCACGCGCAAAGCTGGTAAAGTTGGACTTTTTGAACTAGAAAGACAATTAGGTTCCTGGTTTCATCGCCGATTGCTAACATTTTTTTTTTTTTTATATAAAGCAAATGAAGATATCGATATCATTTTTTGGTCAAACTCAATTAAATTATTAAGAATTTGTGAAAAAGACGAACCCTAGTGCAAAGAAATTCCATAACACAACCCATTATACTTTGGAGAAAGCATCTTGATGACATAAATTTAAAGACTATTATATTAACATGGTATAAAAAATTAATACTAAACCTATGATACAAATCAGACATTAATAAAATTAAAATTTGTGTTATACTGATTAAGAATGGAGAATTTGTATCATGTTAAACAATCAATGAAAAAATGTGATTATTTATATAATTTTCTCTTGTATTATATATATATATATATATATATATATATAACTTTTGGTGGAAGAAAAGCCTTTTAGCCCATTTAGAGGTGGGAATTTGGGCCGGGCCAAACGGGCCTGTCCGCGGCCCGTAATTTTGGCTCGATCGTTGGCCCGGCCCGGCCCGAATTCTCTAGACCCAGTAAAAGCCCGGTCCGCCAGTAAGAGGCGGGCCGGGCTCTCCTTTTAGGCCCGACGGGCCGGGCCGGGCCAGCCCGGTCCGAAAATTTAAGCCCGTTGGGCCGGCCCGACCCGCCCGTTATTTAAAAATTAAAATTATATATATATTATTTTTATTAAAATTTTAATTATTTTTAAAATTTTTATTAAAAAATTATATATATTATAATTTTATATTATATATATTATATATATATATAAAGAAAAGAAAAAACAAAAAAAATAAATTAAATAAAAATTTAAAAAATTAGGCTCGGGCCGGCCCGACCCGCTCCTGGCCCGCTCTAAGCCCGCGGGCTGAGCCGGGCTTATATTTCAAACATTCGGGCCGGCCCGGCCCGGCCCGTGTTTTCAAAGGACCGGACCGGGCCGGCCCGATTTTCTTAAAAAGCCCATTGGGCTCGGGCCGGGCGGCCCGAATTCCCAGCACTAAACCCATTGAACAAATCATTTCACAAGACTTTCTAACCACTCATATTCTAATTAGATATCTTTAATATTATAATATAGTCATATACCACATATTATAAACTTTTAATATGAACCTTACCCTGCTTTTCTTCTTTTTTTCCCCCATTTTTTTTTTAATAACATTAACCTTACAATCTTGAACATTCAAACAAAAATCAGCTACCAACGAAGCAAACTGCTAACTCCTTCACACTAACAACAAAAAATTGAATTTTCATAATTTTGCCGAGAAAGAACAAAAAATACCAACCCCATATCAAAACTACTTAATTTCTCTTCTCCTGCACAAGAATTTATCTTCTCTCTTTCATCTTTCTCTCTACTTTTGATCATAATCCAACAAGATCATGGGTGCCATCAAGATCAGTCACAACTACATAACCCGGGTCACTCCCGAGAGGATGTTCAAAGCCCTGATCCTCGATTCCCACAACATCTGTCCTAAACTCATGTTCGCTTCAATCAAAAGCATAGAGTTCATCGAGGGAGACGGCGGCGTTGGCAGCGTTAAACAGACCAACTTCACCGAAGGTTAATCTAATTAAGTCCTCTTTTTTTTTTTTTTAATATGAAAATGGGTTATGTAACATGAAAATAAAATTTAAAAAAATATATATTTACCATGATTATTGGTGGTGGTACGTGCAGCTAGTCCATACAGATATGTGAAGCACAGGATAGATGCCCTTGATGAAGAGGCGATGAAGTGCAAGTACACGTTGATAGAAGGAGATGCGTTGATGGGGAAACTTGAGTATGTGACGTACGAGGTTGAGTTTGAGGGGTACGGAAAAGGAGGGTGTATTTGTAAATTGACAAGCGAGTACAAAGCCAAAGAGGGTGAGGGGATCAAGGAAGAGGATATTGAGCATGGCAAGGACAGAGCTATTGGCATGTACGAGGTTTTAGAGGCTTATCTCATGGCTCATCCTTGTGCATACACTTGAAAACACAAAATAGAAGTTTTCTTCTTTTTTTTTTTCTCTCTTTTTTTTTTTTTTTCTTTTGTAGTTATGGTACTTGGGAATTTTGTGGTTTTTTGTTTCTTTTGGAAAGGAAATTACCTAGCAGTCTATTGTTCTTGTTGTTCTTTCTTGGGTTTTTTTTTTTTTTTTTTTTCATTTGTGTATTTGTTAAACTATAAGATCTGGATCTTGATCTGCTCTAACTATGGCTCTTTTCTTTATGTTTTCTTTTGGGATTCATTCTATGTATATGTTCGGAGGATAAGAGCAAAACCCAAAAAATGTAAGAAAAATGGATTGGACAGACAAAAAAATCTCAAATTTATATTATATTTAAAAAGGACTAACTAATTTCTTTTTACCAAAACAAATATTGCTAAATAACGTAAGTGCCTTTATTTTATTTTTTTTTTTTAATTTTAGCAAGGTTTGATTAATAGAAATGGATTGGTTCTTTGACCTTTCTCTTACATAATTTTTTTTCTTCCATGGAATTTTCATTTCCTTGTTAACGGATCGAGGAATATTAAAAAATATCAATAACAATAATAATAATAGATTAGTTTATAGTTTTCTTCTTTTTGATTTTCAAAGCAAACTCAATCACGTCTTAAGGCAAAGGAATCATTTGAAAGCATTAAACTATACTCTTAAAAGGCTTAAACCAGAAGCACTTGACCTCCTACATTCTTATTTAGAGATTATCCATATTGACTCAACTAACTTTCCTTGTCCACCGTCCTTGTCACCTCTTAAAATGTCAAGAATATATATATATATATATATATATATATATATATATTGAAGTAAATTTAGGGAATAAGGTGACCTACATTAGCATATATCTTTAGACGTTGTCAAAGGGACTCCCTAGATGCAAAATGTAACGTTTGTTGAAGGCCCTGCAGTCAGGCCCTACTCTTCAACGAGGAGCATGTTAGTCCAATCCACCGAATGTTTTAATGGCAAGGATTCATAGAGCATAGTTTAAGGCACTCCAAATCTAGTACTAAGCTGATAGTGTAAACAAGTATTCACATTTAAAATCTACAAAGAGAGTCACCTAGAACTCAGAAAAACCCACCATGGAAGTCTGTTACCGCTAGGCCACCCCACTAAGTGGTCAATATTTGACAAGTTGATTTTATAAATCTTAGTCTTAAGGACAAAAAAAACTACCTTAAAATGTGAAAACCCTACGAAGTTGCAAGTATAATCTAATAAAAATCACACATATATTGAGACTTAGAGTTCGAATCTTTCATTCTAAGTTTTAAAAAAAAAAAAAATTCATGAAACAAAAACTTGGTCAAGTTATGGGCTCAAAATGCATAACAGAATGAGTGATTTCATTCACATCTTTCCAGGAAACATCAAAACGTAACAACCCAATAAGAGCCGCCCATGCGTAAAAAAGCACACAATTTCTCAACATTTCTTGGAGGCCTTATATTCAAGTCCAATATAAGCAGCCTTGGAAATTTGAAAAGGCATTCACAATGGTTGAAACTCTTGACTGATCTTAACTTTTGATGAAAAATTCTTGCCAAACTTGTGCATCTCAAACTCAAGGAATAAGTTCTAGTGCAAATTGAACTCCTCTATTGCCTATATATACAATAAGCTTCCAATTTATTTTATCATTCTAAGGAAACATTCAAACAAACAAACAAACAAACAATTAAACAAACACACAAATCATGGGTGTTACAAGCTTCGCAGAAGAGTTTCCGTGCCCAATTGCGCCCAGCCGCATCTTCAAGGCTTTGGTGGTGGATGCCAAAAATTTGATGCCAAAGCTCTTGCCTCAGTTCATAGCTAGTGTGGATGTGATTCAAGGAGATGGAGGAGCTGGAACTATTGAACAAGTTAACTTCACTGAAGGTAAGCAATTTCTGAGAATAAGATAAAATACAAAAAAAAAAATTGTTCTTAATTTTTTGTAGTTATTAGGGTTTTTCACGCTTATTCCCCGTGAACCTTTCACGAATTGGCAAGTTTCCCTTGACGTTTTGTTTTGACAAATTACTCTGATTTAGTTACCATCATCAATATGGGGTCATCAACACTTTCTCGAAATTAAAATTTTAGGAAATTAGGGGGCAAAAGTGCCAAAACTTTAAATAGGTTTCAATATGTTTAAGTGACTGTTTTGTTGATCAATTATCCATGCAGCTGTCCCTTTCAAATACGTGAAGCACCGAATTGACGAGCTCGACAATGAAAACTTTTCCTGCAAGTACTCCTTGATAGAGGGAGATGTATTGGGTGACAAGCTTGAATCCATTGATCACGAATTGAAGTTTGAGGCCGTCGCTGATGGGGGCAGTGTGTGCAAGTTGCTGAGCAAATACAACACTAATGGCGATTTTTCGGTGAATGAAGAAGACATTAAGGAAGGCAAAGAGAAGTCGATGGTCATTTACAAAGTTGTGGAGTCCTACCTTGTGGAGAACCCTGATGTCTACGCCTAGTTTGTGTCTTTCATTGTCGTTTAAGCTTAGGGTTTATATTAATATTCTTTGGATCGTGTAAGCACAATAACTCTATTCTTATACTATTATTGTTATAGAATCACGTATTGTTGACGTGATATATATTTATATTTATATGTAGTGTGTAATAAAACTTCTACTATAAATTGGTGGAAAGATTGCTATATTTTGTGGTAATTATTGGACAAAAATAGTCTTTTTTCAGTTTTGAATAGGATCTCTTCCTAGAATATCTGCTATTCTTGCTAGAATATAAGAGACCTCTTTTTTTTTTTTTTTTCCTTTTTTCTTTTTTTTTTTTTTTAGAAATTGTGGGTTTCAAACTCTACACTTTATGGATAAGTCAAGTATCGAATTACCGTTTTACTAATCCTGCAACCACAACATGAGACCTAGTTTAGAATATTTACAATATGCATGTCGGTACTCTCAATTTCTTTCTTTCTTTCTTTTTTTTCCATACTAAAAATACTTACCATTCCACTTTTATTGATTCTAACCAACGACAGACTGTAGAAACGACAGAACTTTATAGAACGACAGAAATTTGAAAAGGGTCCATAATCTGAAAACGACGGGAAAAAACACAAGAAAGAACATCAGTACTTAAGAGCATAAAAAATTTACATACCCGACAGAAATCAGGAAACCGACAATGTTAAAGTAAAAAAAAACGACGTAAATTAGAAAGCTGACATCAAAACAAAAACCACAATGATAGAGAAAAACGACAGAAAAAAAAGTAACAATGTAAAAAGCATCATCAACATACAAAAACGTAGGAACAGAAAGACGGCAAAAAAAAAAAAAAAAAAAAAAACAACAACAACAACAACAACAAGTAGTAACTAAAGAAGAAAGTGTCGCAAAAACGACATTAAATTTGCAGACTAAAATAATTGAAACGACAAGAAGGGAAAAAAGAAATCAACTGGAGATAACGCCGACTGCGAAAGAGCAATTATGTTACACAAAACGACATGAAAAACCACAAAAGCGACTCGTCTGGAAAATAAGTAATTAACAGTAGCATGTGTACGACAAAAATATGGGGTAAACGACATCAAAGTAAAAGAAACATTAACTTCAATCACAACTACAACGTCATATATCATATATGGTAAAATCGGCAAAGGTACACAAAGACAGCAAAACTGCTAAGAGAAAACGACAACATGTGAAAAACGACAATCTTTTCTATCGTCCACGAGGAAAACTCCTGATCATAAAAATGACATAAAACTTGGAGAAAGAGGCCCAATTAGAACAGTTTAGGTTGATTAGGTCCTCTTGAAGAAACTTTGGGGATGTTTTGAGTTGATTAGTTTCTACTCAAATTGGTTGGAAAAAGCATACAAAAAAGATTTTTTTTTTTTTTTTTTTTTTTTAAGATTTATAACCATCATAACTCCTTGTTTTACATGCTTTCATTTTGTTTTTGTCCCCAAATTCCAACCAAACAAAGTTTACATAGAACAAATTTGTACGCTTAAAAAACTTTTCTTGTATTATTATCGTACAGCCACCGAGATATGTAAAGCTAAGAAATTTATCTCTTACTATAAATGGAAAACCTCTCGAAATATAGCTATCACTATTTTGCTGTCTTTCCTCTACTTTTACATTGTTTTGTTTTGTTTTGTTTTCCTTCGTTGTTCTCTGTTTTCCCCTGTTTTACTCTGTTTCTCTTTCTCTCCTCTGTTTTTCTTATGTGTTCCTCTGTTCTAATTATGTTTATCCTAATATAAAAAGACTATCTCTCGTGCCATGTGTTTGGCATAAGAGAAAAGTGAAAGGTTGAAGAGAGGTGGAAAGATCAGTGAAAGGATTTTGACATTCATGGTTATTTGGTTGAAAAGAAGATAGGAAGAAAACTATCAAAGGAACATCTCAATTTTCATCTCTCATATATTTGAGAGATTATTAGAGAAATTACATACCAATCATAATAAGAAAATAGACGTCTCCTCGCCTGAGTGATCTACCACTCTATCCTTTTTATTTTCTCTCATTCTAACCAAACATATCCGCCATAATAAAAATAATAGCAGCTCAAACTTGTAACTCCTTTTTGACTTTTGTTCTCTCTCTCTCTATCTCAAAGAAAATCAGATAATGACACGTTTTGGCTGATCAAGCACCCATTTCTCTTCCTCACCCTCTGATGTGAAGAGATTCCTTACATGTCCCACCCCTTTCAAATATAACAGTTTGGAAGAGGAGTGTGTATTTTTAAATTGACAAGAGATCAAGGAAGAGGATATTGAACATGGCAAGGTCATAAAAACAACAGAAGCTGGAAAACTGCGATGTATTGTAAAAGCTGCAGCAAACATTAAACAACATCATCTAGAAAAACGACAAGAAAAAAAACACAGAAGTACATCAACTCCAAAACTACCATAATCTGAACGAAAACCAGAAGCACGCTCACTAGAAAACGACATCCTCCATGTGTTGAAACGCCGGAAAATAAAAACGACAAAAATTTGAAAAACGACAAGTTAAAAAGACGACAAATCACAAAAACAGAATTAACTATAAAGAGAGAATCAATAGAAATGGCAAGAAGACGAACTAAAACGAGACTGGAAAGCAGCACACATATCTCAAAACGGCACGAAATTTTGTATTGACAATAAAACCACAGGTGACTAAAACGACAAAATGACGACAGAGTGTTAGCCTTTAGGTGAATTGGGTCCTTTACAAAGAAGCTTTGTGGATATTTGGAGATTATGTTTAGTGTTTTGGTAACCATAACCTCCTTGTTTTTACAAGCATTTTGATTTTTCTTTTAAGTCCAAGCAAAACTGCGAAAATATTGAACAATTTTTTTAAACTTTATTTATGTGTGATCATTGTGCACAGTGATGACTCATGCGAAAGCCAAACCAAACATGAATTGAATTTGTACACAGTAATGCGGAAGCCTATTCTTATGTTTTCAGAGTCCGTCCTGTGCATAATTCCAAACTTGAAACATTCGTTTGAATTTTCTTTTTCAGCCATATGTTTGTCTCCGACATGCAAAGCCTTCTCTCTCAGCTTCCGTTTGCCTCTCAGGTTCAAACCTAATCTAAATTTTCATTTCAATTTTTATCTTTCTTTGAAGAAACAAAAATTAATACTAGTTTTTGAAAAGTAAACCAATTTCAACCTAAAAATTCTATTCCAAACATGTGTTCCAAATGGAGGCTTATTTTAATTGGAAAACCTCTTGAAATATAGCTAAGCCAGCGTTTTGCTCTGTTTCCCCTGCTTTTACTCTGTTTTTGTTCTGTATTCCCTTTGTTTTATTTCTCTGTTCCTGTCCAAATTCTGATTCTTGCAATATACGTGGAACTTTAGGACTGATTTGAATTCTTAAATGAACTTATTATGGCTAGTTCATACAAAGAACATTGAGGGACCTGTTCTTTTTTATACCTGTTATCAAAACAAACTTTTGTGATTATGTTCCTTGAACCTTTTATATTGAAATATGACTTTTCATCCTAGATCACTACGTATTTTTCATCCAAAAATACCGTTGACTTGCGTTGTTTGGTAATTGTTTAAAAATAGCACCATATCATTTTTTTATATTTTTTTCATGTCTTTGATTTCACCAAAAAAAAAATTGTTTAGATTTTGTTTGACATATAAGTTTAACTCCAACTAAACTATACTTTTTTATCTCAGTTTTTGTCTTCTTTTTTTTTTTTAAGTCAACAAAATTTATAATTAATTTTTGAAAAATTAATCAATTTCAACTTAAAAATTACATCTCTAACTTACGAACAAAATTCAAACTTAGTATATAGTATACACCCCACTAAGCTAGAAGGCTAGCACCGCCTTGCCACTTCGTCAAATTGACTTTAGCCAAGCAAATGTTTCTGAATTGTTGTTATATCAGGCAAACAAATAATCATACGTGCCCATCAACTAGTTAGAATTCGTTTTTTTTTTTTTTTTGTACTTTTTTTTTTCTTTTTCTTGTTTTGTCTTACCTATTGGGAGGATATGCTCTAAATTTTTCCTCACTCGTGCAAATTTTTACTGATGTCTTGCCTCCATATCCAAACAAGCATGGCAATTCAAGGCATGCAATGCCAGCCTGTAATATTCCCAACTTTGTTGTGACGCCAAAAAGAGAGCTAGTCAATTTTCCTCTCTTTTTTGGGCAAACCCCTCTAGCCTCTCAATAATTCTCTGCTGCAACCCCTCTCTTTTTTTGCCATATTCAGAAAGATTGTACATATTCTTTTCTTCTAACCAAGAAAAAAAAAATAGCAGAAAATTTTCAAGTAGACACTCTAGAATTCATCAACAAAATTGTAAAATGAGTTACACCTTTGGGTTCATTTTCTTTATTTATTGTTTTCGTCCCATAGATGGAATTGGCTTTTGGCTCTTTTTTTACTTTTGAGCATGTAAAGGGTCGGAGTTTTTTTTTTTTTTTTTTTAAATCGATGGTAGGAAATTTGAATTCTTTTCTTTATGATGAAATCAGATATAAAATTACCACTAAATTATGTCTTGTAATTACTAAACGGTCGTGTTATTGCATATGAAAGGTTTTATTTGTCTTAGAATGGCAAAGTTCGTTCCATGCACACGCTCAACATGCATTGAAATTAATATTGAAATTAATTAATAAATTGGATGGTGGCTGTAATTTCGTGATTAAAAAAAATTAAACTTTTGTTTTTTTTTTTTTGGCACATACCCCACAAAAAAAAAAACAAAAGAAAAGAAAAGGTTGATCACGAGGTAGGAAATCTAATTAAAAGACCATTAAATAAATTAAAATCTATGAAATGCTTTTTAGATCTTTAGCTCAAGGTGAGGCCGATTCTTTTTTATTCCATTTTTTTCATTTTGTCTTTTAAAGCTCTCTCTTGTTCCCACTTTGTACTTCTAATCATAAAATGTAATTACACATTAGTTGAGATAGAAACAAATTAGTTTGTAAATGCACCAAAGTTTTATTTTATTTTTTTTTTTTTTGAGAGGATACCAAAGATGTTATTATGCCAGTTAGGCTTGATTAACTTGGAAATGAAACAGATACCAAAGCAGAAACAGGACCACTATCAAAAAAAGAAAAAAGAAAAAAGAAAAAAGAAAAAGAAAAGAAAAATTTTTAATTAACGGTTCCCATTAAAAGGCAAATCTCTTGAGTGCGTGGTGTGCTAGCACAAACTCAACGAACTAAAGCATAATCAACAATGAAAATCCAGCCTCTTTTCTCAAAAACTTAACAATCTTAGTGACACGTGGTGGATTTGGGACGGTTGAAATTTTCAGTTGACTTTTGTACCAACTTGGTCTTGCCTTTTTTTTTTAAGTATCAGCTGTAACCCGTTGGTTTCACTAATTTGAAACTTCTAGAGATAGAAAATGCTCATTTTTCATGAACTGAGAGAGATACAAAATTTTAAACGACTCAACACATCTCAACTAAGTTAGCACATATCATATTAGATTATGAAATCTCATAGTTATAGAATCTCATATTGAGGAAAGAAAATATTCCTTTCTTGAATAAACAGATAGGAGTACAAAACTTCAAGTATTTTGACACATCTCAGTTAAGTTGGCACCTATCAAAATTACCACCCCAAGCGAAACCCCTACTCAAAAATACTAGTAAAATGTAAAAATAAGAAAATACAAAGTATCCCCAAAAGAGTACAGAGTTGGAAAATGCTCTTGTCAATTTCTTCTTTGAGTGATACTTTTTGACCTGTAAGAATTGACAATGAACCAGGACACAACCAGAAGAAAATTTGTGAATATGGGTTAGAAGATTCTTTAATCAGCCGCAACCAAATTTGGGTTCTTCTTGGTTAACCATTTCAGTGCTCAAAACCGAAGCTAAACTACCAAATGACCAAACTTGGCCAAACTCCATTAGTCGGAAGGGAATATATAAGAGAACTAAAACACAAATATTTAATTGTTTCAGTCCATGTCAAAGAATGAAATAAATAGGGTTTTTAACGTTGTTTCCCTCTTACATTTATCGATCTTTTGCACTTTCTTCCAATTTTTTATTGTGACAATTTGCCTCCTGAATTTTCAGATTTGTTTCAATATGTGTCTATTTTACTAACTAAAAATAACTTTTCATTAAGTTGATGAATTAAATTTGAAATATTTATATTAGAATTTAAATGTGATTTCGTATTATTTTTATCTGATACTGGATTTTCTATCCTCAAATGGGACGCTAGTGGGCTTTCATTTAATAAACTTCTAACAAGCTTGATGAATAAATAAATTAAAAAAAACAAAACAAAACAAAACAAAAAACAAGAGAGAGAGAGAGAGAGAGAGAGGGGAAAGGGGAAAGAGGAAAGAGTTGTGCCTTCCAAAAACCAATAGTAATCATCAAGGACAGTACAATTTACAAGTTTGTGATGTTTTATATCTAGATTGATCTTTCCTTGTGATAAAAGGATTCCATGGGAGTGGATATCCTTTCTACCTCAAAAGCTACTTTGATTGTTTTTGACTGATGAGAGAATGTAAACACCAAGAAGAAAGAGAAAAAAAAAAATGTCCCTTCTCAACTTTAGTTCTTTTCCATGGGCGGTTTTGGATATCTTAACATAAACAGACTTTCCCTTCAATTATAGATTTCCACCCTATCATAAATCAAAAAAGAAAATTTAAAGAAAAAAAATTCCTTTTAGCTCAAACTTGCAATGTCCATTAAAAATTATATATTAAAAAAAAAAAAAAAAAAAAAAACTTTACGCTGATGAAGCGCCCATCTCTATTCCTCTCCCTTTCATGTAAAAGAGATTCCTTGCATGTCCCACATCTTTTGCCTTTCAAATATTCCTTTCCAAGCCCTACACAAAATAAATGCCACCACCTCTTGATTCTTCAATATTACTCTCCATCTTCTTCATCTCACACCAAGATTACTTCTCTTTTTTTTTTTTTTTTCCTGCTCTCTTATTCGCTCCATTTCTCTCTAATGGTGCCAGAAGTAGAGGTATGTTTCTTCTCCAAATAAATAACACCACCTTATTCTTATCACAACATGAAATTTTGCTAATTTTCCTTGTGATGATCATCTTATGCAGAAACCTCGAGTCACCGAGATACAGGTCCGAATGGACTGTAATGGGTGCGTTCAGAAGATCAAGAAAGCTCTTTATGGCATACAAGGTAAGCACTTTTTCATGAAAGTGGTCTTTTTTTTTTTTCTTTTTTTTTTCTTAATCACATCAAAATCTTTGTATTCTTGATCACGTCCTTACATGACTAGTTGGTGCAGCGGAATTGGGTTCTTGACGAATCGAGAAAAGCCACAAGAAATCTCGATAAAAATCATGCTAAACTTGCGTAAAAGAAACAAGAAATAAGCAATACATGCCAAAGAAACTAGCAGCTAAAGAATATAATTTGGTCATGTCCTGATTTTATTTTGTTTTATCCCCACAGGTATATATGATTT
Source organism: Ficus hirta (assembly GCA_038430175.1). Classification (NCBI taxonomy): domain Eukaryota; kingdom Viridiplantae; phylum Streptophyta; class Magnoliopsida; order Rosales; family Moraceae; genus Ficus; species Ficus hirta. Next base: position 13,869,490 of record CM076593.1, on the reverse strand, counting down.
GTACATTGATTTCCCTCAACAGAAGTTGACAATAATCGGATGGGCAGATCCCGAGAAGATTGTGAAAGCCATTAAGAAGACAAGAAAGATGGCCACAATTTGCTCCCACACAGAACAAACACAAGAACCTCCTCCACCAACTGAACCTACACCCCAAGAAGGTAACACCAACGCTAATGAACCCCCACCACCACCACCACCTCATGAGGGAGCCAACTCACCACCGCCCGAATCCACCCCACCACCCGAACCCGCTCCCCCATCCGAGCCGCCAAAGGACCAGCCGCCGCCAGAGAACCCGCAGCCCGAACCACTACCCTACCCTGCGGATGCAGGCCACCCTGCAGCCTCAGGGCCAAAAGATGTCGGAGAAGTTCATGTCATATACCACCACCCACCCAACTACGGCTATAGATATAGCTATAGCCACCGTGGCCATAATGGCTACTGGAACAAGTACCACCACTATGATCAAGGACACCCACAAGAAGGACCGGTACCGGTGTCACTGGTTCCACCAGTGCCACCAGTATCAGTACATCCACAGCCACCACCACAACCGCCGGCGCCTCAGCAGCAGCAGCCGCAGCCACAACCGCAGCCGCAGCATCAGCCGATGTATGTGACACATAGCTACAACATGTACCGGCCATCGCCATATGTGACGGAATATGCAGAGTATGTGAGGTCACCACCAAGGCCATACCCGCATTACTACACTAGAATGGACCGCTTATACAATAATTATGATCAGGACCAAAATCAGTATTATTACAACAATGGAAGTTCTAGCAGCAATGGGAATATTACGTCCATTTTCAGTGATGAAAATCCTAATGCATGTAGAATAGTGTAACAAAAAAAGATTGGTGGTGGTGAGGAAGCAATTAATTAAGTTTTGATGGGGGAAAAAGTAATTATATGATTTTGGTGGGGGTAATATTGGTATTGTCTAGTAATTATAAGCATGGGAGGAATGAGATTCCATGCTTGTTAGTGCTGGAAGAATAGATTCTGGATTCCAGTTGTGGGATATCAAGGCTCTCTCTCTCTCTCTCTCTCTCTCTCTCTCTCTCTCTCTCTATATATATATATATATATATATATATCATAAATGACTACATATATCTATGTGTTACTACATACTGCCTGGAATTCGTTGTGTAAAAAGTATCCATAAAAAGCTAATTTTGTTCAGCAACAAGACTTTTTAGCCCTACATTCTTTTCTCTTTTTTTTCTCTTTTTTTAATAATTGTCCTTTTTTTTTTTTTTTGTTGCTCCATAAAGCTAATTGATCCATATATAGTGTTTTTTTTTTTTCACTTTAGAATTTATTGACTAATTTTCTCTAAATCTTTGATGGGTAAGAGGGATGAAAAATAGAAAGAAATGAAGAGTCACTACTAGAAAATAGGGATTAAACGACGGCGATTACACGACGGTTCGGAGGAACCGTCGTGTAAACCAAGGTTTACACGACGGTTCGAAAGAACCGTCGTATAAAGTCATGTAAACTAGAGCTTTACACGACGGTTCGACCGAACCGTCGTGTGAACCGTCCGGTTTACACGACGGTTCGGTGGAACAGTCGTGTAAACCGCCCAAATCGTCCGGTTTACACGACGGTTCGGTGGAACCGTCGTGTAAACCGCCCAAACCGTCCGGTTTACATGACGGTTCGGTCGAAAAAATGAGAGGTTTCTTTTTGACTTCTATTATATTTGGTAAGAGGGATGGAAAATATAAAAGATCCAATAATAAAATTCCTAGGTGAGCGAAATAAAAATAAATGAGAGGATTTTCCTTCCTATTGCTTAGTAGAAGAGAAAAAAAAAATGTCAAATCTAATGCATTCTATAATTGTTGGTGGCTTAATTTTTTCGACGTTGGAGACCACTTTCTCACCGGTGAACGAGGTGCGCAAAAACAAATAGGCTCATTTCCCTCTCAGTGGAGAAAATTCGACCACCTGAACAGATCCGACCAGACCATATAAGTCTAGTTAGTTGTAAATCCTTCTCGGGTCACCGGGTTGGTCTACCACCACCTCCATTGGGCTACTGATCTCCGAATTAGCTCTCCTCTGGGGATCTCGAGCAGACCGCCATCAGGACCCAAGGAACTAGCTCGAATAACACTTCACCAACCACGACCGAACCCCCTTCAAGATGGTCGGCCCAGTACCGGCTGACAACAGTACTATGGCATGACCCACTACCCTGCTCCACCTGACACCTAACGTCCAATACCTATCACTGTACCTGTCCTTACTCCTGCCTCGGTGTCAGCCTCCACCGCCTGACCGAACTGACACATTACTTGTCACCTGCACCAGTACTAATATCTATCCCCCCCCCCCAATCACCCGATTGGAAGGGCACGTGGCATCCATCTAGTAGAGGTCAAATATCCGTATATCCGGAACATGTCTACCCGCCAGGACCATTCGGAATACGACCCATTAGGGTCACCCGAGCATCCGAACCTGTAGGAAACGCCTATATATAGAGGAGTGCATCACTCACTCAGGTATGGACTTTTTTTCTTGTCCAAACTCTACTTCTCTGCTTATTCATTAGTGCCACTTACTGACTTGAGCATCGGAGTACCCTTAGCAGACACTTCATTGTTGTCCCCTTTACTCTGAGGTGCTTCTCTTTTGCAGACGATTAGGCGGAGAACGATGGCAGAAGGCTAACCGTGTCAAGTGATCCCATCAGATATTGTGTCAAGGATTTTTGGCATCAACAATAATTATAAAATTATATTGAATTAAGATCAAAATAATTATTTTACATCACTTTTTTAAAACTTTTTCTATCCTATTTTCTTTTCAAAGTTAGAACTAGGATTAAATTATTGTTGGTTTTATAGATTTACAATTTCCTTTCTTTCCTATTTTTAATTAACATGAATTCCATGACGAATAAAATCGTGGACATGCAAAATAGAACCAAAATTAGTTGCAAAGTTAACTAGCATATTTGGGAATATGTTGTTTGACTTCCATTTAAATTTATTTCTGGCCAGAAATACAAACCAGTAGTTTTTTTTTTTTTTTTTTTTTTCTATGAGGTCTTTTAAATATCTACTTTATTAATTATTAATTCGAAAAATAATAAAAATAATAAAAACTAAAAAATAAATAAATAAATAAATAAACTGAACTCCCCTTCTCACCCGCTAAATTAGCCCACTCGAATCAAAACTAATGATTACATTATTTGGTAAATAGTTTTGGACGAAGAATGCGAAGAGCTGTTCTCGTGAAAGCAAGGATTTCAGAAGTAGAGAACAGTACTTCTTGTCTGTCAATATCAGAACCAGAATTTTGGAAGAAAACAACAAAAAGAAAGGAGGAGAAGACCACAGCTTGGAAACGACAATGTTTCTTACAATAGATACAAGAATTTAAAAAACCATAATATAAGAAATGAAAAGACTTCACAGTCACGAAAAAGAAAACGGTCACATTAGATGGCAAAATCACTCTAAAAGGAAATATACCTACAAACGAGGATAAGGTTAAGACGACAAACTATCGCAAAACGACATTATTTTGAGGAATGACAATTGAAGTAAAACGACCAATCGTAGTATCGAGCAAACGACATTGACTATAAGAAATGAAAAGACTTCACACACACGAAAAAGAAAAAAGAAAAAAACTTTAGAAAACGACAAATTTTCATACAAACCAGTGACTAAAAATAAACATCCATGTACCATGTTTATCAAAAAGGAAACGACAATCAATAAAACTCAAAAACGACAGTGTCGGAAAAGTACGGACAAAGAAACGACTATAACAATAACAAACGACAAGAATTCTACAAACAACACAACTTCGGAAAACAACCACATCAGACAAATCAGTGACAAAAAGAACATCTTACACAAACGACGATAAGCGGAATGGGGAATGTTTTAGCCAATAAAATTTCTAAATGAGTCCCGGGTTCAACTGGAGCCAGCCTATTGTTTTGGTAAGGGTCTACATTAAAGGATAAATTTTTTAAGGCCTATAAAGAGAGAACCAATTTTTAGTGGAGTAAAATGTGAAATATATAAAGTTTTTAGGGATAAATTTGAAAAAAAATAAAATAAGCATAAAAGTTCACTAGCAAGCCCCTACTCGGACATAGGTGGCTCCGTCCGATTTAACCGGCAAGAAAAAAACAAAAAAAAAAATCATTTATAATTTTTTTTTGTTTTGTTTTTGGGAGTTATTCTCAACCACTAGTAGAAAGGAAAGAAAGTTGCCAGAAAAAGATTGGCCAAGTTTGATCAAACCAAAAAGTCCTTTCCAATTCCCGGATAATCAAGTTTGAAACTAGTAGCATAAGGCGACAACATTTTGTACCTCGATCCAGCTGCAAGCAGCTTCTTTCCTCATCCCCTTCTCCCTTATCAGCTCCCTAAATGCCTCAACATCTTCCCATTTTCCATACGACGCGCATATATTCGAAATGACAACATATGCATAACCCTTATCCCCCTCCAACTCTATCACTTTTGCGGCTGCAATCTTCGCAACCTTCAAATCCCTACAACCTTCACAAGCACCGAGCAAAGCTCTCCAAACGAATGCAGAAGCCCCGAAACCCAGCTCATATATCAACCTTTCTGCCCTCCTCAACTCCCCTCTCTGTCCCATTAGCCGGATCATACAACAACAGTGTTCGACGTCTGGTTCAATCCCATAATCCTTGACCATTAGCTCAAAAAACTGATACGCTGCTTCTAATGGCGTTTGATTATGCGAACACGCAGATAAAACATTATGAAATGTGATTTCATCGGGTTTAATGTTTGCCTCCATCTGTAGCTGCTCGAAAAGGTCAATCACTCTTGCAAATTTTCCATTGTGAGCAAAGCCAGAGATCATGGCATTCCAAGTGACCAAATTCCTTTCCTTTAGTGCTTGGAATATTGATTCTGCTTTCCTTATCTCTCCACATTTTGAGTACATATTGATTAGAGCGCTTCCCACAACAGTCGACCTATCCAAACCGCACTTTATCGTGCAGCAGTGTATCAGCATTCCCCATGTTAAAGCTGGAAGGCCTGCAACTCCACTTAAAATGCTTGAAAATGTGAACTGATCCATTCTAATATCTTCTGAGTGCATTTTGCAGAAGATATCCACAGCTCGCCGTGCTTGGTTCCTGTTTACATATCCTGTTATGATTGTATTCCATGAAGACAAATTCGGGGTTGGCATATTTGACAAAATCTTGATAGCTTCTTCCATCTCTCCACACTGAGCAAAGCCGCTAATCACTTCATTATATGAAATTGTATCAGGGCGTGGCATCTGCCCAAAAAACCAAATTGCTTGTTTTAAGCATCCATTTTTTGCACACGCTGCAATTACTGAATTCCACGAAATTATGTCCTTACCACCAACTATTTGATCAAACACAAGGATTGCCTCTTCAATAGAACCACATTTCCCATACATGTCAATCAAGCAATTTGAAATGACGGTATTACTTCCTATACCTAATTTCACAACCTTGGAGTGAATCGATCGGCCTAACCGAAAAACACCAAGTCGGCCACAGGCAACCAAAGCAGCCGTCAACGAATACGAGTCTGCGGGAATCTCAGACCTTTCAAGCTGGAAATACAAATCCAATGCTTTACGAGACTGACCACATCGCAAGAACCCAGAAATCGTGGAGTTCCAAGAGACAACACTTGGTTGAGGCATATCAACAAGCAGTTTGTGGGCATCATTTGGAGAATTAATTCCGCCATAGAAGTGGATCAGGGCAGTCGAAATCGGGACATCGGAGCAGAACCCAGATCGTAGAATGTAGCTATGAAGCTGTTGGCATAAGAAATCCCATCCCAAGTTTGTTGAAGCTCGTAGAAGATGGACGAAAGCGTAGACAATTGGTTTGGTGCCAGAGTCAAGAAGCAACTTGAGACTGGTCCATGACTCATAAGCCTCCCGCTGAAGCTGGGCAGTTGTAGTTGTACTGATATGGTCGTTAGGGTAGTTATTTTCATAGGAGCTAAAACATCTTGGAAAGATTTTTTTGAGAGGATATCTTTTCATAGATTTGCAAATAAAGCTCTATAATATCACAGCGTCATTGGAGTTTTTTTTTTTTTTTTTTTTTTTGGGAGATAATGGTCTTTGTTGTTGTGACATGTAAGGGGTAGCCCTGCCTCGTTATGAAATATAGATAATTACACAAACACCCCCAAAAATATATATATATATATATATACACACACACACAAAAAGTATATCATGCATTTCATATCTTATCAAACATATACCAAGATATGTTAAGTGTATGCCAACGTCCCTTCTGTGGTTAATAAGACGCTTGTTTTCCTCGTCGAATGTTTAGATTCAAGTCATCACCACCACATTAACCAGGGTATATGAATAATCCACTTCATGAATGATCCACATATCACGTTATGAGCATCCACCTTTTCGAAATTACTAGACATTATAATCTCTACCCTTGTTATCTATTTAGTTTCAGCCAAAAAAAGAGATGTTAAGTGCATAAATTTCATATATAATAAAAAAGTCACCCTTCAATTTTGACAAACAATGATAAGAATATCCTATTTTCTTAAGAATTAAGGATTTATGAGCTTGGAAATCGATGAATTAAGCATTTTATCAAAACAATGATCTAATAAAAATCAATCAATAATTTACAAGATTAATCAGTCATCCGCAAAAAATCAATTGACTACAATTATTTTTTAAAAAAAATGGATGACTTAGTAAGGTCAATTTTTTAGAAATTCTTCATTCTTCTTAATTCAATTCAACTATAGACGGCAATGTAACGTGTGTAAAAAATTAACCGCGTTATTAAAGAGGGACAGGAAAGAGTTTACACAGAACAAGCTCAAGTTTGTTTTCAAAAATCGCTTGTTCTTCTACAAATAATATACACCAATGGACCTATTTAAGCATTACATTACAGCCAAAAATAGAAGAAACAAGAAAGAAATTTGTAATTTATCTCAGCGACCAAAATCCATTTTCTAATCCATGACAAGGGAAAGCTAAACAAAATTGTAAGCTACATTAGAAGGTACGCAATGAGAACGACGACATGCATATAAGCTTTACGCCACCAACAAACCAACTTCACAAGCATGGAAAGCCAGGCCAGTATGCCATTGAAACCGTTCTTAAATTCCAAAACAAAAGGATTCTCATGAAACTTCTTTAACTGCAAAAAGGAGTAATGAATGAGCAACCAAAATCGAACTTCCGTATTTTTCCATATCAATAATACATTAAAATAGCAAAGTGGGATCCGGTTTCTTTACTTTTTGGTCATATTACAGCTCTTTTATCAACGTGTGTGTGACGACTGGTAATGCAACCAATGGAGATGAATACAGTGCTCAGTACCCGAGATTAAATTTGTGAAGGAAATACGGCAACTAGTGTGGCCAACTCAGAGAAATGAATTCACTTATGACCTACCTGTCATTGTCACTGCTTATTTCAGATTCATCATCTTCTTCCTCGTAAATCACGTCATCTACTTCTTCTTCACTGTCGTGGTTGCTTTCATCCATCTGGTTTTCTTCTCGTGTCAACGGTGTTTCCGGATGTGTTGCCTTGTTAATCTGTTTTGAGGAAATTTATGAATACAATCTAAAAGACCAATAAACTGAGATATAGATGGTCTTATGAAGTGAAGAATTTGAAGTTAGTAACCTGAGCTGTCACTAGTTGCAAACGACCCGACAATTGTAACAAAGGTTCGATAGCTGCCCCTCTAGATTTGCAAACCTGGTGGGAGAAAAAAGCACGAAATGGAATTTTACTTGTGGTGCAAAAGTAGACCTGAAGGCAGCGCATCTAAATGGTTTTCTAAAAGTTATTTTCTTCAAAAATAAATTAAAACACCAGTAAAATATATGGGATCATATACAGTAATCACAACTTCTTGAAATTTTACCTTGATCAAGGAATTAAGCGTCTGAGTCACCGGTTCTTCAGAAATGAGATGACAACTATGGTTAGTCAATATGCTGTATATCCATGGCAAAACATTCTTTCCAGTACATGACCTATTAAAGGAAAATAAGAAATTGAGTCCAAATGCAGGAGACTTGTCCTCAAATTTTAACACTTAACAAAGAATCAGAATCAAATAAACACACGAATGAAAGAAGAAAAGTGTACAAGAACAAACCCCGATTGCCACATCGCCACCAAGAGTCCTAGCAACTTGTAAGCATCGGCAGGTGCTTTTGACAACACAACTGCCTTCATCTGGTTGGCAAAGAATTACCAAAACACTAACAAGTCAACATAATGCTGGCCCCACAAAGATACTCATAAAGGAACATGGGAGGCGGGAAGAAAAATGACCTTCTTTTGTGACATCAAAGATTCAAGGTCAATGCCCTCAAGTAGTCCGGGGTTTTGCATAGACTTTGATGTAATATAATCTGTTTCGCTAAGTAGGCCTAACGATCTCAGCCGGTCCTCCATGCAAATTGCCTCTGTGTCAACTTCCATGACTGTAATGTCATCTGAACCCACAAACGCAAGCAAGTCGGTACACAAACAGAACAATGATTGCACCAGAACTCATTAAGGAGTATTCCCAATGAAATACCTGAAAGAACATTAATCCTTACCTTTGCTCTTTGCAAGCCCATCATGACTTCTGCTATCAACTAAATCCGGCTTTCTTTCATCGGGGTCGACACTCAAAGTTTTGTTTCTATTCCTTCCCTCATAAACCTTGGGAATAGGAAGTAAAGCATCCTCAGCATTTGCACGGTCTAATGCGACAACTGATAATTCATTGGAAAAACCAATTTAGCTACAATGCATGACCAGAACGCATCATATGGAAGTAGAACTGCAAGAACTAAAACTTCTAGAAGCATAGCAACTTTTGACATACAGAAAATAATAAGTGTTGAAGAAATATATGCTAAAAGAATTGGAAAAATGATAAAAACAAAGAGAATTTCTACGGATGCCCATGTGGCAGAAAATGTTTCTGGTTTGAACACATTATAGAAAGGACATGAAGTCGTTCCCAAAAATCATAGCTAAGCCTACCTCCACTTTTCACATCTCGTCCTTTCTTAGATTTGACAAGTGATTGAGTTGTTGGCAAAAGGACCCCATCACTAGAGCTACTCAATTTGACGTCTGTGCCGTAATGCACCAAGATTTTCTGAAATGATGGCTTTACTAGTGATCCATAAGCAACAAACACCTGCCCAGAAGCAGGTTGAGCAGAACCTTGTAGTCTTGCAGCAAATATGATAGGCAAAGCACCCTTGTAATTTTTAGAAGAAATGTCTTCAGATGATATCGATATTTTTGTAGCCTTGGCATTCCGTAATTGCTCAATATTAAGTCCAAACCAAAAGTAACAGACACCATTTTCTGAGATGGCCAATATGTCTAGACCAGCACCATCGTCTCCTTCACTGTTCACACACCTGCTATCTAGGAAGACAGCAGGGTGGTCCATAGCAAGAACACAACTGGCTGATTGTTTTTTGCTGCCACCAACCCTCCAAACTGCAATATATCTTTCGCCAACTGCAGATGAAATGATGTACTTCCCATCTTCACTAAAAGTCATACAGCGAACAGCTCCCTATAGCATAAGTGAAAGCTAATCCAAGTCACATTATTTCAAAAAAAAATTATAAAACAAAAATAAAGCCCCCTGGATACATGGTGCACTTAGGAAGCACATATGAAATAATATAGTCAAAGATATATATATATATATATATATATATAACTGCATAAGACTCACCGGATGCCCAGAGAACTTCTGCATCTTTTTGTGATCAGAAGAACCGAAGGTCTTCAGTTGCCCAGCTGCAGTTGCTATTAAATTTCCATCTGGTTTAGAGACAACACCATGGAAAGGATGTATGAGAAAACCGGTGAATACCACAATCTATCAAAAATAAGCTTTTTTTTTGGACTTTCAGAAGTTCGTTTCACATAATGTGTCTGCGTATATGTGTGTGTGTGTGTGTGTGTGTAAATAGATCGCTAATGTAACCAAAAAATGAAAGGAAATTAGAAACGAGAGTTTTTTTTTTTTTTTTCCCTTTAACTAATAGGAAGTCTTGAGGAAAGGAGAGATTATTACAACCTTCTACCATTCCCACGCATTCTTAAGTACTATTTTTCAAACTAATCCAACCAATTTAGACTCTCAAGTTTCAATCGCTCACAATTTTGGCCTCCGTATTCTTGGCCAGAATTTTCATGCACCACTAGAATAAGTTCTTTAAATTTAGCTAAACCAAGAAACTACATCTCATATACACTCATACACTCTCGGATAATATGTTATTACAGAAAAATAATATGTTACAGCAAAATACCACATTGCCAAAAAAGCAAGAAAAGGAGACTCACCAGATGAAACAGACATAGAAGATATTGCTTTTGTGGAAGCTTTGAACTTCCCCAACAGGTTTCCTGTCAAGGGATCAATTTGACACACCATCCCATCTGAGCCCGCAGTGTAAACACCCGACCCGTTTCTAGAAAACGAAATGGCACTAGCACCTCTGTATACAAACCAACATTTTGAGCTTGTTTAATCAAAGTTATCAAACCCCACAAAAAAACTCACAAATCCCATAAATATATACATACATATATATGTATATAAACACTCACCCGTGATGGCAATCACTAACTCTCCACTTCAACTGGCCAGCAGATACATCAAGTGCCAAAACGTCTCCACTTCCAGTCCCCAGAATCAACAACGAGCACCCTAGCTTCCTTTTCTTCTGCAACAAACAACCATTGCCCAATTTTAATAACAATCTCAATATATACAAAGATATATATATATATATATATGTGTATATACCAACTACTTTAAAGACCCATGAAAACTAATAAAGCATTTTGCACTTAATAAATATTTAAAAAAAAAAAAAAAGTTCAGAGAGCACCTTTCTTTCGACAGAGAACCACTTAATGCAAGTATAATCAACAGAAAGGTGTCCTCTTTCTCTCCCAGGCTTCGCCAATATGCTCATCTCTTCTGATGCTACCATGTCCGTGAACTCGGTCTGGACCTGACCCTTCACTGTGTCCCAAATCTATAACCCAAAAAATATATATATATTTCAAAAAAAATCCCAAAAAAAAATTACACCGAATTCTAAAACAAACCCAATTTTCAGTTCATTGAAAGGAACAGAGAGGAAGGGGAGTTACCTTAATCCGACCATCGCCGGCGCTAATGGCGAACAAGTCCATGGAGGGACTAAACGCCGTCAAGAGGTCTCTGATATTGGAAGACCCCATATCTCGCTGTCGTTTTTTTCCCCGCCGGCGAGAGGCTCAGACCAAGAGAGTTCTGAAGTGGTTCGTTCGCTGTTAAAGAAGAGAGACGGCGTCGGAGAGGAGGAGGAGGAGGAGGGAAGACTCGAGAACTAAAACCCCTGCCTGGGTTTGGGTTTTTGTATGTTAGTTAGGTGTCGTTTTCTTCGAGGGCAAAACATGGGCCTCGTTGTTGGGCCTGAATCCATTTGATGGGCTCCGGCCTCGGAAATTTGTACTTGTTTAGTGAAAACGACACATTTGGGGACAACACGACACCGTTGGTAAGTATGACATTCTGCAAGTAATGTTTTCTTTTTTTTTTTTACTGTACGACACATTTAGACCGTACGACAATGTTTCGGCGTTCAACGTCCATTGCTTCATTTACAAAAAGTAAATAGCATTTTAAGGTTTTAAAAATAGTTGAAGGAAAAATAATTTTATAAAGTAAACTTTTTATTTATCAAATATATTTATCGTTAATTTATTATTTATTTTAAATATTTTTAAACCATATCATTAAACGACATCGTTTTCAGATATGTTAGTATTCTTATTTAATATCTTTTTTTTAGAATGTAAGTACCAGGAGGTATTTAGAATATCAACTGAAGTTGGAGTTTTAAAAATATTTTGATTGAAAATGAGTTAATATGTTGAAATATGTACTTGGTTGAAAATGAACTGTTATAGTTAAATAATGTAAAAATTTAAAATGTGTTCGGGAAAAAAAAAAGATCTTGTTTCGTTTCTCTCGTCATTTTATGTAATTTTTTTATTAAAAAAAATCATCTCATTTTAATTTTGAAATAAGAAAATTATGGACTTTAAAATTTTGAGTTTTTTGAAAATAAAAAAGAGATATTTTGTTAAGAATGTAGTAAAATTAATTTATTTTTAGAAAAAAAAAATACTAAAAAAAATACATTTCGAAAAACTTCAACTGAAGTAGAGGTTTCAAACGAGCCCTTAGTTTTCCTTTTCTTTTTTCAATTCATACAAAACTATTTTTCACAAAGGAACTAATTCACGTTACCTTTGGATGTTGGTGTTCTCTTTCCTATCTCTATGAATTGAGATTTGCAACATTCACGTTACCTCTACTTTGGTAGTTTCAACATTGTTTTACCCCTGGCACATTCGTTAATTGGACCCCTTTTATACCGTAAATCATTTTAGTTACAACACAACATTACTTTAATAAAAGGGTTATTTGTAGGATTATTCCTAAAAAAACGTGTTTCTAAATTATTGTCTCGGTTAAAAAAAATTTAATTTTGTTGACCTCTAATTAGATAAATACGAGGGTCAAAAATCTAAATGAACATTATGTAAAGAAAGAAAATATAAACATATTCATTGAGGACTTTGTTTTCATAATTAATACTTGATAAAAACGATACATGCCACTTTCTTTCTTTTTTCTTTTTTCTTTTCTTTTTTTTTTTTTTTGATAAGTTGCCACTTTCCTTTGTTGAACCATAAGATGTTTCTTCCGGCATTATTCTTCATAGAGATATTTTGGGTAATCAAAGTATTTTTGCATACAACATCAACTTTTTCTTAGCCAACAACCATCTAATAAAACATTTACCTCTCCAACGACTTACACACACACATATACATATACATATATATATATATATATATCATTTTCCCCCACATCACATGCATTGTTTTCATTATGTGACATTATTCAATACACGACATGCATCTACACCACATGACACTTTTTGTTCCAGACAACAAAATTTTGCTAGTTAAATTGACCGAGAAAATTATGAATTTTCTCTATTATTATAATATAATGATAACATTTAGTTGTCCAATTTTATCAATCAATTAAGATTCAACCGCAATGAAAATAATAAAGAAATAATTACACAAAAAGATTCATTTTTAGAGTCTCTTTTTGATATATGTCTATTTCTTAACAATATTAAATATATGTTTATTTTTTAATAAATAAATATCTGTAATACTTATTTTGTCTTTTTACTATAATTGACATCATTTTATTTTTATACAAATTCTTTTATTTTTCTTTTTTTTTTTTTGATAAATGTGAATTACCTTTAATAGACCAAAATTGGTTATAAACGTTAAAGTAATTATAATAAATATAAAATATTTACTATAAAGATGATAGTTCATACTAAATAATAAACACAACACAAAATATTAACGATAAAAGCCGATGAATATTCATACTTTTCAAATAAAAAACCAATGAATTCTTTATAAAAAAACCTATTTGTTTATATATTCCACTATAAATCAAATGGTTATCATTTATGTCGTAACCAAATATATTAAAGAATAACACAATAAACGGAATCAAACTCTTTATGAAAAAAAATACTATTATTTATACAAATTAGTAGAAATGAAATCGAACATATCTCTATGATGAAGACAGATTCATTATACGAAGTATTTTTTTGAGATTTTTTTTTCTTTATTTAGCTTTTTTCTCATTAATCTGAGAGCTGATTTTGAGAAAATATTCTCTTTTTAGCTCATTATGAATATTTACACATTCTTTAAAATAAATAAAAAAAATTCAAAATTTTATTTTTTATCAATTCTTTTTACAATTTCATTAAATCAACTTTAGCCCTATTTGGTAAACATCTTAGATTCTTTTTTTTTTTTTTTCCTTTTTCATAATTTCTTTATTTGTTAATTCTCCATTTTTTATGAAAGGTAAAATTGTCTTTATAATACTCTTTTAGACGTTTACGTAAATAAAAAGAAAAGTAAACATATTTCAAATCAATACCTCTAATTTGGACATTTATGTAAATAACCCAATAGTTAAATCCATTAGTTGTGTGCAAAAATATATGATATGTGTGCTTATGTTATGTTTATTTATTTCAATCACATATGTTTATATATTGGTTTTTATGAATATGCATCCAGTTGTACTAATTTGTTATATAAACAATTAAAAAAACAAACTTTGTTAATATATTAATTTATGTAATAATAATAAAACATCTCCTGTATTTAATTCATGTAAGATTCTACACCACTTATTAAAAAGGGTGGCACTTTTCTAATAAAAATCATAGTTGTGCAAAAAGACAAATATTGTTCATAAAACAAAAATAAATAACTTTGGTATTCAATTTTTGAACTTTGGTTTTGTTTGGAAATTTTGATTCTGTTGATATTGGAAAAGTAATGTCTTTAAAACCAAACACAATGTTTCTTTATGTAGGACAAAAAAACTCTTTCCACATAATTAGTTGAGAGTAAATTTTTAACAATATGAACAAATTTTGATTTTAATCCCAAATATTTTTATATTAACTAACATGATAATTAATTATCATCTTTTCATTAATCTTGATAATCTAATTATAATTTGATGTGACAATCTTTTAAACATTTGTCAAAAAATGACAATTCACACACGTTGGTGAAAAAATAATAATAATAAAAAATTGGGGGTTGGGGGTTATTGTCCCTCCCTAGCATTATTCCTTCCCTTAAATAAATAAAAATAAATAAATAAAAACACAAAAAAAAAAAAAAAGGAAAACAATAAAAACATGTATTGCGACCATTGCCTTATTCCAACTCATCAACACCAAGGACAACACTGCAAAGGGAGACAATAAAATGCCAAACCAATGGGTGGAAAGGAGAGTATGCCCACAGCCCAAGTTTGTTTCATTCTCACAAGGGAGGGCCCCACTTTTCTGCTTTTTTTTTTATAAATATATTTACATTATTTATATAAATAATTCATGTTTTCACCTCACCAGACATGATTAACATTCATCATCAGGAGAAACATCATACATTATTATTATTATTATTATTATTATTAGAATGCACAAACCTTAGTTTTGTTTATTCAAAAGAAATAATCAATTAAATTAAACAGGGCAATGCTAAACAAATAACAGTGTCCAAGTCCCCTCATTTTGCCATCAACTACCAAAAATTTCCTTACACATGAATGAAGAAATGAAGCTGTACAAATATGCAGACTGCGACATGCAAGAAGAATGCGAAAACTAAATAAATAAAAGAAAACAAATATGGTAGAAGCTTCTGTTTTTGTTTTTCCCTTGCTGTAGAACTGTTTTGTGTGAAGGAATGGCTGGTATCATAAAGCTGTGGCTTTCCCGTATATAGTTGACAAGGAGTAGCAGGCTGAGGAAGAATTCGAGTACGAGCTCTTAAGCTCGGGGCAGGGTTCGGGGGAGACCAATTCGGAAGATCCCGAAACATTTGAACATTCCCAACTGGGGGCAGAGCCTGAATTGATGGACAAGGAAATGTTGAATAGACAGATGTAAGTGAAGGGAGATTCCTTAATGCCAATGAAACTCCCCGCCATGGTGATGTTTGTGCCAATCACATCCTCGATTGTGATGTGATCGAAAACTGGCAGAGCACTAGGATCATACTTGTCATCTGGATGGGAACCACACTGACCACAGGCACCAAACGCCTTGTGGACATTCTTCATCTCAACATTCGAAATCATTACATTTTCAATATAACCACCTCTTCCCTTTGTTGTTCTGAACTCAACACCACCATCTGAGTTGTATAGGTGGACCTGCTCCACAAGCACATTGGATATGCCACCAGACATCTCACTACCAAAGGCGATAGCAGCACCAGTAGATGATTGCAAATCGACCCGCCTGATTTGTATGTCTCTTGTTGGTTTGCCAAAAGCAATGCCATACTCATCCCAACCACTCTTGAGGGCAATCGAGTCATAACCCGTGCTAATCGTGCAGTCCTCTATGCACACACCTTCGGAAGAATCTGAAAGTTTGGAACTTTTTGTGTCAACGCACATTCAGCAAAAATTTTTCCAATGTAACCACTTTCGAATGCCGGTGGAAAAAGATCTAGAATGCATAAAGACTTCAAATTTGTTGCCAAATATTTAGCTACAATAGTTCAAATTAACCATTTGAAGCATCAATTTTTTTCTTTCCTCTTTTTTCCAATTTATGCAACTTCAATTTCAAGCTAGAACTCAAAAGTAAAAAGAGTTAAAATACGATGACATGCCTGGGACTATGCCAATAGTGTAAGGGGCCACCGAAGGCGTGAAGACTGAAATGTTCTGAACATGTACACCGCTGCATTGATTTCATTTTACATAAGTGTCCCAATTCGCTTTGAAATCGAGCAAAAGTTTAAAGGAATAAAGAGAATCAAAAGTGGCTCAGCTAACAAACCTGCAATATACTGGATGAATGTTATAACAAGGGGCATTCAAGAATGTAAGATTCGACACTATTATATCATCAGAATGCTCGAATTCCACAAGATGAGGGCGGCTATAGTTTAGAGAACCGGAGCTAAACCAATCCCACCAAACCGAGCCCTGGCCATCGATGGTTCCATTATCACCTTGTGTGGTTGATAAAATGCAAGGAAATCCAAGAGAGAAACAAAATTAGGCTGCCTAACCAAAAAAACAAGAAAAATTTTAATTTAAAGGAGAAAAGAAATGAAGATACACACACCTGTTATCACCACATCTTGTAACTTGTATCCATTTATCAAACTGCGGTATCTTTTTCCGGGGAGTTCAGTTCCTCTGCCATATGAGGGTAAAGGTCCAACAACATCCCAATGATTCTGGTCCTAAACAAGCAAGAATGTCATAAAGTTAAAAGAAATGCTCCCATAACATAATCATAAATTACAAGAAGTTTCTTGCCAACAAAAAACAGTACCTGAGATCCAAGAATGATGGCACCTTTCTCCAAGAAGAGAGTGAGGTGGCTCGTGAGATTGATACTTCCAGTGAGCCACCTCCCAGGTGGCACGTAAAGCTGCGCGCCCCCCTTATCAGCGAAGGACTTGAGATAAAAAATTGCATTTTGGAAGGCAATGGTGTTCAATGATTTCCCATCTCCAACCGCGCCAAATTCCAAGATGGACACACTATGTGGTCTTGGTTGTAGTGTCTGCTTAGTGTAATTGCATTGCCCACCAACTTCTTCTCCACTGATTTCGACGGCATTGCCCAAAGCCAACAACAGCAAGAACAACACCACCTGGTTATCAAAATGGGAAAAAGAAAAACCAAACAACAATTAGAAAAATCATTGAATTGATTATTGATCAGGTAAATATATATACACATATATACATATAGAGATAGAATCAAAACAAATAAAATTGAAACTTTAATTGATTAGGATGTGACACTGGACCAAAAAACAGGCAAACCACTGTCATAAATAGTATGCAATAAAGAAAATTGGAAAAAGAAAAAAAAACCTGAAAAGGATTTATAGGTGTCAATATCATTCAGGATTAGGAACATGAAACTTGAGATTCACAATAAAAGTTTCCAAATTCAACTAAAGAAAACAATCAATATTCAGAAGAAAGCATTTACAAGAAACCCTAAAAAGAAAATAAACCAAAAATGAAAAAAAAAAAATTTTGAAAAAAGAAAAAAAAATGACAAAACTTGAACAATTGAATTGAGTCTCAAAGCTTAACAATGGTGATAAACAGAAACCAGAGATCTCCACAGAAACTAAAGAAATCAAACAAAGTGCTTAAGGAGGAATTAAAGGAATAAAAACTGTCGAAGTTTAGGCAAATTCTGGTCTGGAAATTCAAAAAATTGACGAAAAACTGAACAACCCAGATCAAAGAAACGTACTTACTAGCATCTTCGTGGGTCAAAGCCTCTCTGGAGCAGAGGCCAGAGAGACGAGAGAAGTCCCCGGTGATGCCCAAAGACCACAGACTTCAGTAGAAGAAGAAGGAGAAGAGGAAGACGAAAGAAGAAGACGAAGAGGAGAAAAAAAAAAAAAAAAAAGAAAAAAAAAACAGAGGAGCTTTTGAGTTAGTAGCGAGTTATGGACATTAATTATATAAATGACACAAATATAAATACATATTTATATATATGGTAAGGAAGAAAAAATACAATACAATGTATGGGCAATTAAAATATATATGATACATATTGCCACAATGGAAAAAATGACAGCTTTCCATTTGCACATCAGTCAAAAAAAATATGGGAAAAAAAAAAGAAAAAACAAAACAAAAATTGGAAAAGTCCACAAAGAGTATAAAAGGCAAAAATACTAAAATTATGGGAATATTAGTTGCCACTAATCACTAATTACCCTCTATACAAATATGATTAATAACGTCTCTCGCCGACACAATTGTTTGAAACGGCCCTCCATTTAGGGAGAGAGAGAGAGAGAGAGAGAGAGAGAGAGAGAGAGAGAGAGGAGGGGAGGAGAGAGAGAGAGAGAGAGAGACAAAGAATGATTGTAAGAAGTCTAATAAATTTTGAGAAGCAATGTTGTAATGTCTTTGTTTGCTTACACTTGGTGAAAACTAATTAGTGGCGAGAATAGGAGAAAAATGAAAATTATGGGGAGGTGTGATAATATCACCTGAGGGTGTAGGAGGAGAGGTGGTCAAAGTATGTCAAACTTTGGTACGTGAAAAAGAGTAAGGTTAGTGATTCACCCCAAAAAAAAAAAAAGAAAAGAGTAGGGCTATTCTCTAATTATGGTTTGCTTGGTTTATCAATTTTAATCTAAAAATTTCAACTCAATTTTTTTCTTTTTTTTAAATCAATAATTTTTTTAATTAATTTTAACTTAAAAATTTTAACTCAAACCGACTAATTAAAGAAGAGTTAATTCTAATTATTTTACCAAAAAAATAGTCTAATCTCAATTTTAAATTTTAAATTTATGTGATAATGAGTTATATGAAGAAAAAAATGATTACTTATATAGAACATAAATTGATATTTAATAATTGATATTAAACTTGATATTTTTCAAGGGAAGAGTTAGGTCCTTGGATTGGACTGTTTTGGGGCTTGGGTGGAAGAGAATGGGAGTGGTGGTATGGAATGTTGGTGAGACCTTGAGTGATGGAGAATAAAGGGAATAAAATAAGTGAAGGAGTGCATGGGGCATTGAGACCGCATGTGGGTTGACAGAGCAGAGGAGGGAGAATGTGGGACCCGCTCTCAATCATGGTAAAGATGCTAGCCTGGCATCAATCACTGGACAGAACATAACAGAACACTAAATAGTGTAGAGAGAGAAAGAGAGAGAGTGAGAGTGAGAGAGAGATTGATTGTGTTACCGTCAGTCATGCTTCTTTTGGTCCCATTAGACCAAGTTCATTGACACGTCACCTTTTTAATTTAATAACATAATTTTTTTCAATTTAATTTTGGAGCTTTTGGGATTTAAGATTATTCCTCCTCCTATGCAGAGATTGAGAGAGAGAGAGAGAGCTGGACCAAAGGGAAAAATCGAAGAGGGTGAGATAAATGGACTAGGTGAACTAAATATCATCATTTCTCTTTGGTGTAAAGAAATTATAGTACATTTACTCACAAAAAAAAGAAAAGAAATTATAGTACATATTAGAAAATGAAACTCTTGAACAGAATTTTGAAGTATTCTGCTTTTTTTCACAGGTTGTGTCCACCAAAAATAAAAAAAAATATAAATATTATTAAATTTAAAATTTAAAATAAAAAAAAAAGAGAGGGAGAGAGAGTGATTGTTGCGAGTCTGGTCTCATGGACAAAACAATAGGGTTTTGTCTTTTTATTCTTAGTTTTTATTACCATAGTAGAATTGAAGAAGAATCTAACTCTTTGGTATTTCAATTCGGATATATACGAGTTTTTCTCATGCCACCGACAACACTGTTCTCGATTTTTTTTTTTTTTTTGGCATTTATTTTCCATGAATTGTGTTTTGGAATGGTCTTCTTTCAGTTTATCAATTAGTTGAATAACCATTAATAAGAATGAAACATGGTTGGAAACTGTGCAGCAGAATGTACATCTGCAGAGCTTATCTTCTTCTACATTTGCACTTGAAAGCTGTGAATCCAAAAATGGTGTGAGTTTGAAAAGGTAAAGCCACATTGGGAGACATCTTTCAATAATCAGTCTTGAATTAAACAAGCTTCTTCAACAGTTTCAATCTACCAAACTCGGAATAGTTTTCGTAAATAATTAGACGAACAGTATTAAGCAGAAAGACACTAGTACCAGTGGCCCTTGTATGCTTCATCCTTTGTTGTCTTCACAACACTTTATCATTATTATTTGCAAAAGAAAAAAAAAAAAAAAAAGCCTCAATTGTTATTACTTTAATTATATCACCTGCAAACATGATCAAGTTTTTGCTTGTAATAAAGAATGAATTATTTTTTGCTTAGACATTAAACTAAGACATTTAAAAAACGAGAAAGAATAGTAGTAGTCAAAAAAGCAAAGCATCTATTCTATTTTATTTTATTTTATTTCACATTTGAATCCCAGTTTTTTATATTAGATGAGTCTGATCACAACAGCTTTTCGAGTGACCACAAAAAAGGCATAAAATTCAACGAAGCCGAAAAGTTGCCATTCATGAATCTCGATGTGGGACAAACAAAGACATTGCCAAAGGAATTATGCAGCCGCAGTTAGAAATTCTAAGGTCAAGGAAGAAGAGGAAAAAAAAAATTTATGAAAAATAAAAGAAAAGAAAAAGAAGGAAAACCAGACAAAAGCTCAAGCTTACCGAGATTATATGATTGAACATGAGGTTGTGTTTCAACGAAGAATCAACATATGTTTTTGTCCGAAACACGGTACCTTAAAGACTAAGAAAATGGTACTTGGTATATAGCCTAATTCAAACACAGAAATCTGTCAAACCACGTAACGTGGACATTAGTACTGTCTCTATTCTCTTTCCCTTGGTTAGAAACAAGACATGTGTTATAGTATGAGTAGTAAACTGACATGAAAGGAGTGAAAAAAAAAAAAAAAAAAAACCATAATTTAAAAAAAAAAAAAATGTTTTCTGATCAATACCAGACATAAATTCTATATCCTCAAACATGTTCCTTGGAGAAAACAAATCTGACAAAAGAAAAGAATGGAAACCCATCTGAGGATTCTTAACCAGGGACTTGTTGCTGGAGCTCTTGGATGTTAAAGTAATAAAAACTTGTGGCTTTGGGGGGTCAAATAGTGAGAATTTTCCAAGGGGGAAAACCAACTCATTTGGGCATTTTCATATTGACTTGTGTGTGCTGATTTGGAGGAACACAAATCAGACAATAAGTTTACTAAAAAAATTTTATTTATTTATTTTTTTTTTTTTTTGGGGGGGGTTTAGCCAAGAGTGGCCTAGACCACGTGGCTGTGATGAGAACAAATCTTTGGCAATTATCCCTCATTTCATAGGACCCTACAACATGACTATATCTCCTTGAAGTAGACGAGCGAACCGCCAGCAAAATTGACGTCTTTTCTCTTGTTTTTTTTTTTTTTTTCCTTCAACAACTATAATGCAAGCCATTAGAGCGGGAAAAAAAATAATAAGAGAGAGAGAGAGAGAGAGAAGGGTAGTTTTCAGATGAAGATTTGAAAATGGAAAGGAATAAGAAACCACATCTCCAATCATTCGAGTTGGAAA
The DNA here is from genome assembly GCA_038430175.1 of Ficus hirta. Lineage (NCBI taxonomy): Eukaryota > Viridiplantae > Streptophyta > Magnoliopsida > Rosales > Moraceae > Ficus > Ficus hirta. The sequence goes on along the minus strand of CM076593.1, from coordinate 13,847,675 downwards.
TTTGCATTATATAATCATGAGATGGTACCACTAATGCAAGTTTGCTACTAGAAGTGACATAAAACTTTGAAAGGTAAATATTCACTTTTGGTCTCGGGTAAAATTTTTTCACAATAAATACAGTCTAATTAAGAGTGTCTTTTATTTTCTTCTTGTTTTTTCGTCCCCAAGTGTGTAGAGGGATGAAATAAGGATGAAATTGAACCAATTTTTTCAAACTCAAGGATTCCTTTAAAATTTTTATTTTTTAAAAACATATAGATAAATTAAGAAATAATTAAAACTAGAATGCCGATTATTGTACTATTACATTATAAACACATAGTATTAATGATAAGAAATTAAGAATCTTAATCATTGATCATTTTCTTATACAAAGTGAAACAATAAGTGAATTTTCATTTTCTAACCAGTAAATCTATTAAATATTGGTGAGTCTATTAATGAGAATTTTGTATTCTAGTAGTAAAAAACAAACAATTCATTTGATTAAAGAAAAAACAAATTGATAAATATCAGAATTTTAAATATTGTTCTGTTTTCGTTTGTCATACTAATAATTAATGGGATTATCTTAATAAATAAATAAATAAATCTGCCGGCGAATTTAAAGTTTACTGGTAAAATTTTTGTCTTAGCTATCTCCAACCTGTCAACGCATTTTCCTTGGATATAATAGAAAGAACGAATGAAAGAAAAATGTTGCCCATTAATCAAATACTAAATCGTGTCTTCTTGGAGAAATAGTTAATGAGATATATAAGCATTAAATTAATATTAATTGTTATTGGCGTCAAAGAATATAATTCCATGGCGTGAAGTGCATTTTCTAAGCAACTTTATAGTAGATGGCTCATGGCTTACCTGCTTAACTGCATTCACATGAGAACAACTACGCATTACCACCTATAAACATGCCATGATTCACATGGGCCAACTTGACCTCCATTTTTTTTTTTTGTTAAAAAAAAACATTGACCTCCATTTATCATGCTAAAATAAGAAATAAAAAATTATTCAAATAAAATTATAACATTATCAAAAATAGAAAAAAATAATAATAATAAGTGATTGCAGACATAAATTAAGATGATTCAATACTTTCACGATAAGATGCAAAGTTCGAATCTCCTTATCTCGAGTTAAAATAAAAATAAAAATAAAAAAACTTTAAGACTTAATAATAACATTAGACAGATTGGTATATTTGTCCAAAATATAGTTTAAAATTGTTATATTTAGTAAGTAACAAAACTATACTTATGTCTTATTATCTAGAACTACTGAAGCCAATAGAAACAAAGTGCAAATATAATTTTTAATAATAACATTAGACAGATTGGTATATTTGTCCAAAATATAGTTTAAATTTGTTATATTTAGTAAGTAACAAAACTATACTTATGTCTTATTATCTAGAACTACTGAAGCCAATAGAAACAAAGTGCAAATATAATTTTTTCAAAAAAGAGATCACATGTAACCATAGCAAAATATATATATATATATATATTTTTTTTTGTTTCTATCAGTTGCTATAACATTAACAAGTTTCAGATTTGATTTTTCTTATTTTTATTAGTATTAATTACTTTTGGGAAAGGACATCTAAGGCCAGACAATTAAACTAAAACTCAAGAGCCAACATTTAAATAATTGATCTGCACTTAATCAGTTTTCAGGAGAAAAAAAAAAATGCATGCAGTTAATCAGTTATCTGCACTCAATGATTATATTAGATCGGTTTAATCTATTTTTTTTAGCAACTTTTGGAAAATTCTGCGATATAGTATGCAAAAAATACCATATTAATAGGAAACAGTTATAATCTAATCATATTAAAAAATATAAATCACACTTTGATTAAGATCTAATGTTAAAAAAATAAAAATAAAAATAAAAGAAATTCGATTGGCCATCTCTACCATATATACATTCGTCCATGTTATCAACTAATTCCCAAAAATAAGTTTCTGCAATAGATTTCCCTCAAATAAGTTAATCACTTCACACTTCCTTCAGCAAGAAAAATTATATTACACATGTTCCTTTTAAAATAACATATATATATATATATATATATATATTATGTCAAGATCCTTCTCAGTGGAGAAAATTATCAAAAATCTTAAAGGTCAAGTACTTTCAAACCACAATCCGTTCACTTATATGATCTCTTTATCAGTAAACAAATGATAAAACTGCTGAGTTTTATTTTATGTTATAATTATAAGGATAGTTTAACAGTAATTTCATATTTAATTTCATCTTATTCTCAAGTTAAAAAAAAAAATTTAAGGTTATAACAAGTCTGATAAGATGTAGACAAGTGATGAATCTTGCTAAAAAAAAAAAAATTTCTCAAGTTTACTTTTTGGAATAATATGACTTCAGTAGCATTTTCATACATTGTATAGACAACTTTATGATCTGGCTTCTTGAGTCTATAAAAAAATAGTATTCGAGTCTCTCTCTCTCTCTCTCTCTTCTTTTTTTTTTTTTTTTGTGTAAAATAAGAATTTCATCTTTTATTATTGTTTTAAAAAGATTTTGTCTTTTTCTTAAATTTTAAATTTAAAAAGAAAACTAGTCAATCACATGATGACTATATTTTTTGCACCTTATATTTGCCCATGGAATTTAATGAAATACAGATGGAGCTATCAAGGTGCTGAACGGTAATGAAATATAAGTGGAGCTATCAAGCTGGTGTTGAAGCTGGTTTTGCAGGGAAATCATGATGCAATGTTGAGAAAAAATGTGTCCTACTAGTTCAATAATACATATACATATATATATATATATATACATATATGTATATTTATATAAGTATGCACTACCATCATCACATGTATTGTTTCAAATAATTCATATCTTTTATAGACAATCTTAAATTTCTACTACTATTTTTTTTTAAGTTCAAAAGTATTTTTGCATTCCATTTACTATTAATTAAAATTGTAATAAATAGCATATTTGATGAAATTAAAAAAAATAAATAACAAGATTTTAAAATATTTGAAACAAATAACAAATTTATTATGTGAAAAATCTATTTACTTCAAGTAAATTATTTATTTATGTTATAAATTTACTATTTAATGATTTTTTTTACTTTAATATTTAAAAATATATTAATTTTTTTGATTGTTTATCGTAAAAATTTTATTTACTTCCATCTCCTTATATTTAATTTCATTAACTAATAACATTATCATAAAAAATAGGTCAATAATGACGTACCGATATGCCCTTAATTAATTTGTGTTTTAGAGTCAAGGGTTGTGCAAAATTTGTTAAATTTTTTATCCATAATAAATTATCGATTGTACTAATTAAATTGAAAAGACACAAAAACAAGACAAACACATTACTGTTTTCCCAGGAAATTTAATGCAATGACTCTCTCTTCTCTCTCTTTATATAACGACTCTCTCTTCTCTCTCTTTATATGTCTATAACTTGAGAATAGGAGATATCAATCTCATTTAATAATATATATTAAATTTGTTTTATCTATAGTATAATGTTACACTACATAATTACGTGCAATTATTAGGACCATCTTGTTATGGTTGAGTAAGAAAAATATCATTTTGATACGATCCAAACACAATTTCACATTTCATTTATACCATCAGAAAAATAGAAAGTACATTAAGAAATACTATTTTTGTAATTCTATATTTTAAATTGAATTTGTAAACCCACCTTAAAAAAAATCAAAACACGAATTTAGAAAAAAGATCCTTTTGATACGACCACAATACAATTACACATTTCATTTGTACTAAGAGAGAATATTAGAAAATTAGAAAGTAAACTAAGAGAGAATATTTTTGCCTTTCTATTTTCTTTAATTGATATTTCTAAATCCTCCAAAATGAAAAAAAGAATTAAAACTCGAATACAAACACTCTAAAACGGGTATGATAATGTTAATGAGATTGTATATATTTCTAAATCCTCCAAAATAAAAAAAGAATTAAAACTCGAATACAAACACTCTAAAACGGGTATGGTAATGTTAATGAGATTGTATACTATTTTAAAAGTTTAATAATTCATCTTTAACCTTAAATTAAGCTTAAATTTTCAAGTTAATTCCAAATGTTGAAGAAACGAGTCGAAACCCATACTCTCATTTTCGTGTCCTCCAATATTATTTTGACAACTCATCATTTTACTTAAGTATTTCTAGTATTTAAGAATTCTCATATGACTAAATTCTTAACTTATGTTTGGAACATCATTATAAACTAATTTTTTTTTAACTCATTTTATATTTTTTTTTATAAAAAATCAACAAGAACTAGTTTTTGAAAAATCAAACAACTCTAATTCAAAAAGTTTAGTTCCAACTGGTGAACCAAAATACAAGTTTAAATTCAGTAATATAATATAGCACTATTTAAGAATACTTAACGAGATAAAAAATCCAGTACAACAAATCTCGACTAGAAAGAAATGGTATTCCTCTGAATCACCCACATTGGAATTGATTTGAAAAAAAAAAATTAAAATAGTAAAGAAAAATACTAAGACCATCAACTCTAATTCCAACTTTAAGTACTAATTTATGTGGCATATAAATTGTCATATTTTTATTGATAAGTATTTAAAATATTGTTAAATTAATTAATTATATTTATTAATAAAAATATAATATTTGAGTTGATATTTAAAAAATTAATATTATAATTAATATCTCTTGCATTACTCAATAGTAAATATCGACTAGAAAGAAATGGCATTCCTTTGAATCACCCAAATTTGGACAAAAAAATTCGGAATAGCAAATACCGGAAAGAAATAGTATTCCTCCAAATCACTCAAATTGTAACTAGTTGGGGCCGAGCCCGAGGAGCTTCTACGGCCCATTTCGACCCCCATCCAAGAACCGTTATCCACCTCCACAAAACGTCCAAAACCCTCAAAAAACCCTGCCCCAGTGCCCAAATTCGGCAGTACCAGAGCCTGATTGCAGAGAGGAAGAGCTCCCGAGCTACGCTCCAATGGCGGCTAAGGACCAACAAAAGAGCAAACCCACGAAGCGGAAGCAAGTCCCCGGCGCTAAACAACCCGATTCCGGCAACTCCGTTCCCAAAAAACCCAAGCTCGCCGGCGACTCGAAGAAGCCCTCAAATGATCTGAGACATGACTCGAAGAAACCTTTCAAGGGCAACAAAAACTCCCAATCCGGACATGGAAATGAGAAGAAAGGTCCCTTGTCGAAGCGAGAACGTCGACTCCAAGCTAAAGTTTGTACTTTTTGTCAATTGTGTCTTCGTTCTAATTTGCTATAATCGAATTTAATGAAAACAAAAAATGATTTTTTGCTTCATTTTTATATGTGTCTTTTTTTTTTTTTTTTGCAATTAATTATTGAGAAGACTTGTGCTTGTTTGTGGTAGGAACTTGCTGAGGCGAGGAAGAAGAAGAGGAAGCGCCATTACACTTTAGAACAAGTAAAGTGTTTTTCTTTCAACCAAATTACTTTTTAGCTTCCTTTTTGGCTTAGAAATGAAACTACTTATAAGAATTAGTAGGTTCATAATATGTTATTGGTAGATGAAATGAACCTGAACTTTCTGCTATAACAGTATTTTTGCTATAGCAATATTGAATGAACTCAAATTGGAAGCTTTTAGTGGCTGCACTCTATAGGCTAAGTTTTGTTTCTGTTTTTCTCATTATAATAGGACCTTGCACGTCTGTGGGAAAAGATGAGGCGTCGAAACATTTCGAAAGAAGATAGAGCCAAGTATGTATTTTTGTATAACAGTTTGTGGGTCGAGATCATATTTCAGTAATCATCAAGTATGGTGTTGTTTCCTTCAAACGTCTTCCGAAGTCTCTGTTTGTTGTTTCTAAGTGATTATTAATTTTTTGGTTTGATTATTGCAAGGTTGGTGAGTGAAGCGCTAGAAAAGATGAAGGGAAAGATTTCTGAAATCGCGAGCTCCCATGTTTCTTCTCGTGTTCTACAGGTGATAATTTTTATTCGCTTCTCTATGTTGTGTGGCTTTTGTGTCTGGTTTCTAATGTCATTTCCTCTCTCTCTCAGACTTGCGTGAAATACTGCTCACAAGCTGAAAAGGATGCCGTATTTGAGGAGCTTCAGCCACATATTCTCACCCTTTCTACTAGCACTTATGCAGTTCATTTGGTTAAGAAAATGTTAGACAGCGGTATGATTCTAGCTAGAAGTGAATAACAGTATTTTTGTCTATATTGAATTATTGTTTTCATTTTAGTCGTCAAATATGCTCTGTTTGCAGCTTCTAAGAAACAGCTTTCCGTATGTATTTCATCTTTCCATGGACATGTTGCATCTCTTCTCCGTCACATGGTTGGATCTGTGGGTATGTTACATTTCATTCTCTTTTCCTTTCACATTAATTATCCCTTTCCGTTTTGTTTTAAGGTTTGCTAACATGTTAGAAGTTTCCGAAAGTCTTTAATCTTATCCCTTTCTGCAGTCATTGAGCATGCATACCAATTGGGAAATGCAACTCAAAAGCAGGAGCTTTTGATGGAATTGTATTCTACAGAGCTACAAATATTTAAGGACCTCATCTCAATGAAAGAGAGCAGGTAAAAGATTGGCTGATGAAAGCACAATTTTCTTCTGGAGATAATGCTGTCATATTCTTTCTTCCCTTTCTTCACTAGCACTATGTTTTACGTTTGCATTATTGGATATTTATTACTCCAGTTTCTTAATTTGTGATCATATTTCAGGTTAATAGACGTAATTTCGAAGTTAAATCTGCAGAAAAATTCTGTCATACGCCATATAACTTCGGTGATCCAACCGATTCTGGAGAAAGGAATTCTCGATCACTCTATTATACACAGACTATTGTTGGAGTACTTGAGCATAGCTGACAAGGTTTGTTTCGGAGTTTCTTTACTTTGGCTGCAGTTTGTTTATTGTTTATTGTTTTTTTTTTTATATTTTATTTTGGCCCGGGTAATAGTGAAAGCCTTTGATTTAAATTTTCCTTTTTTTCCTTTTCTGCATCAAATTTGTGGGAAGTCCTCTGCCACAGAAGTAATCCAACAACTGTCTAGTCCACTTCTTGTCAGAATGATCCACACTAAAGATGGATCAAGGATCGGGACGCTTTGTGTCAAGCATGGGAGTGCAAAGGTAGGCTGCATATTCTCCTATTTTATGGACGTTTTTATAAAAAAGGAAAGTAATTTTAATTATGTAATGTAGCTTTATAATTTGAGTTTTGAATATGCTTAACCCTGGTGGTTTTCTTTTGACAATTTATTTTAGGAAAGAAAGAAAATATTAAAAGGGATGAAAGGGCACGTTCAAAAGATAGCGCATGATCAATATGGAAGTTTGGTATGACTTCTTGTACACTTTCTGTTTCCTTTGCGTCTGTCTTTTGAGCATCTACTGTTGAACTTATTGAGCATTACGAAGAAAATAGAAGCCGAGTTGGATGACATTATTCGTCTTGTCTGAGCTACCCAATTAGAACAGTGAATCTAAACTAAATAGGCCAGCAGCATTTTTCCACATTCTTTTTCTGTTTTATTACTCCCACTTTTTTGTTGAAAGCGTTAAACAAATTTATGCTTTTCAGTATCCATATTAAAGCGTTCATTTAAAATCCTCGCAGAATCTCGTGTGATGCTAATCTTCAATAATAGTATTCTTATCATAAGTCCCGTTTTCTTCCCAGGTGCTTGTTGGCATTCTTTCAACTGTTGATGACACAAAGCTTGTAACAAAGGTTTGTTTCTTTTGTGACGTTTGTTGATGGTTTTTTGGACTCTAAATAGTCGTTTTTCTTTAATTTCTACATTGAATTACCTTGATTGCAGATTGTCATTCAGGAGGTTCAAGAAATTTTGGAGGATCTTGTTTTCGATAAGGTTTCTATCCCTCCTTTAACTTGGGATTGAATAGTAAATCCTTTCAAAAGAACAAATGCTTCTTAAACAAATCACTAGGCTGTATGCCCAGGGTGGAGTATGTGTTTGGACACCACATTTACTGGAATGTTATGGATAAAAGAAGGAAATTTTTTCACATAATCCTTTTAGCTGATTCTGAAAATTCATTAAGGTGTTTCTCAATCTTTTGCAATCTTCAGAATGGAAGACGTCCATTACTGCAGCTACTTCATCCAAATTGCTCGCGCTATTTCAGTCCTGAAGATCTCGCATCTTTTGATTTGTCGATACCTTCTCTTTCCTCCAAGGTAATTTGGAAATTGGTTTTTGTTCATCTTACGCCAATGATGCGGCTGTACTTTGAACATGTTTTATATCCGTGCTTTTAGGTTGAGTCAAATGATCATTCTTGAAGGAAATCTTTACAGGTTAGTGGAGCTACTGAAGAGGTTAAGCCTAACAATGATGTGGAAGTGACAGAAGCCGAGGTCGATAGAAGTTCAGATCCTGAAGATTTGGTTCACGTGGTTGAGGGTGGAAAGAAGGATCCTTCTGTACGAAGGCAAGAGTTACTAGTTAAGAGTGGATTGGCCGAGGTATGTTGCTTTGGCTTATGAACACTTTTCTTTCGAGTCTTAGAACTGTCATTATTATCAGCTATTTTTACCTTACTGAATATTGCTGCCATTTCTCAACAATTTCTACCCCCTATTTTAGACTTGAGTTCCGAGAGTTAAAGCATTGTAAAATCCTTTTTACGTGGTTGATTTACATTGTGCTATGCCCTGTAGAGGCTTATTGGTGTGTGCATTGAAAATGCGGGGAAATTACTTCGATCAAATTTTGGTAAAGAAGTGATATATGAGGTACTTTATTTTCATCTCCTACAGATTATATTTATTTGGCGAGACTTTTATCAAATTTATATTTTTTGCAGCTGCATGACACATCAAATTCTCACTCATGTTCTCACTTTCTGACGCATGCAGGTCGCAACTGGCGGTGCTGATGGCATTCTGAACTCAATTATGGAGGACAAGTTGGATGCATTACACAAAGCCATAGCGTCTCTTGTGGCAGAGCCGAAATCTGAAGAATCAGAGGAAAATCCTAAAACTGAAGGATCAGAAGAAGAGCATGTCCTCAAAAATTTCCATTCTAGTCGGACCATTCGGAAGCTAATCCTGGACTGTCCAACTTTTGCTTCCACTCTGTGGAAAATAGCACTGAAGGGAAAGTGCGAATTGTGGGCCGTGGGTCACAGGTTCGCCTACATTATTTTCTTAGGTCCCACTTTAAAGTTTTGTGCACCTGAACCAAGACACATATTGTATGGTACTAAGATACTTTTGTTCTCTATTTGCAGTTCTAAGGTGATTTCTGCATTTTTAGAATCCTCAGATTCTAAAGTGCGCAATCTGGCTAAAACAGAGCTGCAACCCTTGATAGATCGTGGCGCACTCAAAATCCCGGAGACGCAATCAATCGCCAAAGGTTAGGTCAATTGCAATTATATTGGAGGAGACTGCTTCCCAGTTATTGCTAGAGAAATCACTGGATGATTCAATATCGTATTTAACCATTGCCAAGAAAGCGATTAAGAATTTGTTACGACCGCTAGTGAATGTTCCTCGGGCAGAATTCTTTGATCTTATTGGTTTCGAGGCAACCTAAATTTTGTTAAGAGTAGCCTGTCTGCAACTGTCCAACGAATGCTTACTCGAATGAGAGTTTGTTGTCTAAAGTTAACATATTTTGATTTCAAGCAAAAAGAATTGTATGTTTACACGGTTTTGGAGCTACAAAATTTTGAGGTTAATGTTTCTCCTGTAGAATTTGTCGGATGAAATGAAAGTATTTTCGTGGTTATGCAAAGAAAAACACCAAATGAACATCAGAACCGAAAACAAATAACACTGCATTTTCATAAAAGATCGATTTCCTTGAATGTTTTATGACTGGACACAGGCAGATTTGCTCTTGAAAATACCCCTATCTGATCTAACCTCAAATATGGGGGTGTCACACTTAGCTCTTTCCCCTTCACAATTAAAAGCATGCCCGGTTTGCAAGAACCAAAAGTTGTCGGGTTTCTTGTGAACTTGGTTCCGGACATGTGGATATCCCTTAAACCTATAATCAGACGGATTGAAAACCGGTGACTCCTTGTGAGTTGCTCTCTGGGAGTGGCTCCTGAGAAGGCAATCCGCTGGACTAAAGAGCGAGGACTCTCTCTCTTTCCTCGAGGCAGCAGCATTGGCTCTCAAGCAATTCTCTATCACTATCGTCTCCTCTCTGAACCTGTCTCTTATATTCTTCAAACCCATGAGAATTCTGTGGGATTTTGACCTGCTCGGGGCAGCGCTCCAGGTCTTGTGCTTCGAAGCGTTGGAATTCGCAGGATTGGTGATGCACTCGAAGCAGAAATTCCTCCATCTCTCCAAGTCAAAGGCCTTCCTTTGTGCACTGTCCGAGAGACATGCATATGCCTACAAATTTGCAAGTTGTGGAAACGTGAAAACCGAGCAACAATGGTATTAGTGGTTTTTTGACCCCCCAACCCTAAGGGATATCCTCATTGGTAAAATATATATATATATATATATATATATGTTATATTATTACAGTGTTGGAACTTGTATCAAAAGAAAGCCAAAGAAATGAATACACTCACGCCTAACATGAGAAATGCTTAATTTTTCTGTTTTGAATATGTGGGTCTATTGAGGAGAAATGCTATTGTCAAATTAAATTGGCTCTGGTTTCTCTTTATGGCGATGGTCCACTAATATGTGCGATTGTGTATTGCCTTTATGGTGAAGTCACGTGGGACTCCCGCTAGCTTCAACTCCTCTACTCTCTCTTTTTATCCACTACTTCTAATATCAAGGCATAATGTGACAACAAAACAACCTTAAGATGATTCCATAAAAGAATCATAGTAAGAAGAGCGAGGACGTGTTTACTTGGCATCAAAGAGAAAGAGAAAATGAGAAGTGATTCTCTTTTCATTCTAATCATGTTCTAATCATATGTTTACTTATAAAGATCAGTGATGAATGATCAATGGTCATTGATCCCCGCACAATGTAAGGTATGAGAAGAGAATGCTAGTAAGTGCAAGTTTATGAGATTGATTTTTAAGCGTAGAAAATGAAACCAAATATATTTATATACAATTAATAAGTTCACATGATTTAAGGTAATCTTATTTAATTATATGGACATTTATAGTACTTATATTCATAAAATCCCTATTTTCAGGTTTAGAAAACATATTAAGGAAATTGGATATAATGCGTCCAATTTCACGATACTAAAATGGAAATCAATTGTCATCGTTCTTAATCATTTACTTTCCTTTTAATCACATTATCTTTTTTTTTTTTAATTTCGGTTTGCCAAACATGTCCTAAATATGCTCTAATTTTTTTGTTCGTGCTCATTTTCAACTTCTAAACCAGGAAAAATAAATGAAACAAAAATAGAGCAACCCTTTTCTAGAATGTTTATGATTATACTATTCCCTACATTATCTTTTCTTTTTCTTTACTGGAGGTTTCTAAGTCAAATTTCGTACAATCTCAAACAGTAAATGAATATATAATAATAAGACTAACCTCAGAGACAAGCTTGAACGCAATTTCAGCTTTGGGATGCTTGTTCTTATCTGGATGAAGGTGTAAAGCTGAAACAAATAGACATGCCTCATCAATCGTATATACAGATATACATATATATATATGTCTATATATATATATATTTTTAAAAAAGTCATAATGAAAACGGCATTTCATATCAGCCAAACCTACCAAGTTTATGGAATCGCTTTCTAATAACATCTATGCCGGCTTCTTCTCCCACCTATAGATTCTCGTTAAAGATCATGTCTTTAAAATAAAACAAAACTACCATTTTTCTTTTTTAAAAAAAAAACCTTTAAAATGTTATGTAACATATATATATTTATATATATATATGTATATATGAGAAGGCAGAAGAAGAAAACATACTCCAAGAAGAAGATACCAATCAATGAAAGGTGATTTGTGTTGGTTGAAACGTTGCCTGTGAATGCAGGCATTGGAGCGGCTTGAAATGGAGCAAATTTCTGCCACCAACTGGGTTTTTATCTCGGATTCTTCTCCCATTTTCCCCATTTTAAGAAGCAAAACCAAAAAAAAAAAAAAAGATTAATGGAGAAAATAGGAGAGAGAGAGAGAGAGAGAGAGAGAGAGAGATGGATTTGAGAAATGGGGGTGTCTCAAACTCAAAGATAAACGCGTGGTTCTGTTGTGCATGTGTGTTGGTGTTGGTGAGTTTTTATTTTCTTCTCTTTCCTTTTCCTTTGGTTTTAATTTCAAGAGAGAGAAAGATATATACATATATATACTAACACACACACATATGTATATATATATAGAGGGAGAGAGAGAGAGACAGAGAGAGAGGGGCAGTGAAAACTGAAATCAAGGTGGAGCGGTTAAGAAAAAAGGGCAAGGTTTGCGGGAGAGATTTTTGAAAGTGGATCAGTTGGTGGGAAGTAGAGCTTGTGAAGAGCTCATCGTTGATCTTGCCACGTGGGATGATATGAGAGGGTGTAGGAATCATCACAGCCTCACTTTTTGTTTTAGGAGGTGTTTTTGATAACTAGAATTGCGAATCTAAATAATTTTAAGAGGAAAAAAAAAAAAAGAAATTAATGATTTTATTGAATCAGTGTATCACGCTTAAGTGAAGATTCGTGCATTAAAAAATGATATTTAGGTAATTTGTAAATTTCAACTATGTCCTAATCATCTAAATAAGGTACTTCTAAAAAAAAAAATCTAAATAAGGTAAAATTATATATATATATATATATATTAAGGGGTAAGAATATATTAGGAAAGAGAAAACCGATTAGAAATTTAGGATAGAGATGACATTAGAAAGTTTTTTAACGCCAATTGTTTACCATGTAAGTACGCTGACGTAATACGCTTAATTTATTGAATATTTTTTTATTAAAAAAAAGAATGTAAAAAATAAAATTCAAATAACCTCAATCAAAAATTTGATGGGGTTATACTACTTTTATGTGGGCCACCCACAGTTCCTTAATTTCAAGGAACCAATTATACTTATCCCCTCTATTCTTTATTTATTTATTTTTTTTTTTAAAAAAGTTATGCTTAACCACCCTTCCTACTTTTGAGAAAACGTAGATGCCATTTGGTGGTTGAAGAGGTGTGATGTGATTAAAGGAAAAGTGCATTCATTTGATTTGCGTAAATAAAATTTGTTCAAACGGCAAACAAACGATTAAATGCCTTATTGAAACGTTTCCAAGTTATAGGCTCAATAATTATATAAGAGTCGAAATTAAAACAAGGAGAATTCTTTGGTATAGATTTTAAAAAATATGTTATTTGATACGGTATATATTTAAACCGTTAGACTTTTTTTAGATTTTTCAGTGTTGCATGTTTTTTAATTTGGACGATGTGATTTAAATGTACTAGATCCACTACGACAAAAAAAAAAATGGACGATGAAAATTGAGTTCTTGTGCTACTAGCTGCGAATAAATATGCCTAAACTGGTCCAATCAAGATGGCTGCAAAAATAGAGCAGAAAACCAACAAACTTCTGTCCAATTCAGCTAAATTTTAAAAAGAGTGTCCCAAGGGTTTTCAATGATATTAATGGGTACAAAAAGTGCTCCCATGGAGGGTCCGGGGCTAATAAAGAGAGGGTGTAGAAAAACAGAGGAACCTGATGAATTTCCTGGGGTAGGTATATTAGTGAAGGGTACTTCCACGATAGGGCAAGCTGGATTAAATTTTACGACAACTCTCGTGTTCAACAGCCTCCTTTTGCCAGATACATACGGTAAATCGCTTAGGGACCGTTGGATACAAAAATAGACAGTGCTGATAAGGGAGAAAGTGAACAGGGATACAACTTCTCAGGTTGTACCATCTCTTTGTCACCGGACATCCGACCACCGGACAACAGCCTTAAATTTTAACCGTAGAACTGAGTGGAAGAATATTTCCATCACTTTTCTATCATGTACATTTTTTTTTAATTTAGACACTCATAAATCTGACCGTCAAAATTTTTTGATCTGACTCTACATTTTCACTCTCGCAAAACAATACGGGCTACCATAAAAGTACCGCAAGTGAAGTGTAATTTCGATGGGGATCAACATCGAATCCAAAGATAAACTTAGGATGTGTTTGATGTTCAGGTTGAATTTGAAATGAAATTGAATTTTTAAGTTGAAATTTGTTGACTTTTAAAAAATAGTTCTAATTTTTATTGACTTAAAAAAAAAAAAAAAAAAAACCAACCGTAAAGTACAGTTGAGTTCAAAATAAACTTAAACGCCAAACGTAGGCTTAATTCAAAAAAAATCCAAAGGGAAACGACACTAGACGTGAAGATTGAGATTTGAGGGTATAGAACCGTGACTAGATCTGAGTATGTGACCCCGACTTGCCATATAATGCCCAGTTGAAATCCAGGCATCAATAAGCAGTCAATGTAGGTTTAAATTAAAAAAAAAAAAAGAGAAAAACAACCTAAAGGGCTCTTCCATGGGTCCTACTTTAAGTCCTATCAAGGACTTTACTTTCCCCTACTTTCTCTTTAAAGATTAAATATAAATAGTCCTTTAGTAGGGTAAGAGTTTGAGAGCATTGCTAAATAGTCGGACTCGAATGAGTGAGACTGTTTAGAGTCGTTCGATTTGTATGGCATTTGAAATAAGATGCTTAGGATAGGATTTGAACTATAAAAATTGTACAACCAATAAAGTTCTTTTACTATAGAAGTTCTTTTTAGGTAAAAGTGGACAGGATTAAGTAGATTTGTTGTCGGATTTGCAGCTTATGATTAACAAATGATAGAGACCCCCCAAATTTTTTTTTTAAAAGTCTTTGTCGAAGAAAAAGCTGGTTACTTTGCCCTAATGTTCACCGCTCCCTCTTAAATCATTGCAAGTTAATTATTAAAAACTTCTACTGGAAAAAGGTTGATGATTAACGATTAAGTACAGTTAATTTATCCATCAATACCTCACTAATTGACATTAGCATGTGGCTGATCGCTGAGGTATTGTATTGAGATTTGAGAGCTTTGCTTTGAGATTGGCTAGGATCATTTTAATATTCAAATCAAGCCTATGAACAATGATTTTCAATTGTATTCTCTCTATACAATTTAGTAGTAGGGTATTAAAAGAAGATATTGATTTGACATAATTTTCAACATGAAATTACCATCACGTTTCTGATAAGTTTTCATATTATTTTTAATGTAACATAATTCTAATGTGATCAAACAGTTAATAATATCGTAATCATGGATTTTTTCCCCCCTGCCAAACTACAAAATTAGGCATGTATTTGTAGTTAAGAAAGTGTTTGAACTCTTGACCATCTCAAAATTTTCAGCAATTTCTCATACTGATAATTACGTTATTTCAATAGTTTATATTAGCAGCTTTTGGGAAAGTTGCGACATTGAAAAGAAGCCTAATAGTCTAGCTTTTGTTACCTTTAGGGACAAATTTCGATGAGTTCACCAAAATTGCATTTTTATAATGTTCAATTCAAATACCGAAAGCCTACGCAGATAGGTCAAATTTGTTGAGTTCTTGGAGTTCAAAACACATGGCAAAATTTTTGCGGAATCAATGGAACGTTTCCATTAAAACAAACACAAATGAGATTCTCCGGGAAAAAAAAAAAAAAGAAAAAAAAAAAAACTAAAGCTCATGGTTAGGTAATGTTGTAAATAATATTTATTACAAAATAAAATATTAGATGATTATTGCAGTTTTTTTTTTCAACGGCAAACTCTACATCTTATAATATAGTTAAGTGTGAAATCACTGCTAGTCAATACTTGCAGTCACTATGATTATTAGAGTTATTGTTATGTTATCATGTTGTTGTTAATCATTCTGCAGTCATTACTTCAATTTTTTAATTATTTGTTTCATTATTAGCTTTATCATTAAGTTTGTGCTCTATTAATAGTGTGGTGATTTAACTATTTTCTAACGTTCTTATCAACCCCCGACCCTTCTCAAATGTGTTAAATAAGCTGCATGTCGTTTTTTCTGAAGTAATATTTTTTGTTAAACTGCATGTCATTTTCATTTCGTTGTCGTTTCATAATAAACGACAAAAAAAATTAAATTGTTCTGTCCAAAAAATAAAAAATGCCGTTTATACCAGAAAACGACACGCGGTTTCTCATGGAAAAGGACAATGCGTAAGCCATAAGATATAACATGAAGTTCAAATGTCATTTATTTCAAACGACATGCGTTTATGTTCACGATTCTTTTGGACAAATAAAAAACGACTTGTTGCTTAGCTTTAGGAAAACGACATTGCATAAGAAACGATGTGTCGTTCTTAAAAAAAAACACTTGTATCGTTTTCTTGATGTCGTTTTCAACTTTTCTAACATCACGTGGACGCGATGTTTTTGTCAATCGCAATGAACGGGAGTATTTTTCACCAATAATAATAGTAATAATAAAATAAAAAAAAAAGTTAGACAACGACATTTTTTTTAATCTACCAAAAAAAAAAAAGACCATTCATTTTAAACGACATCTCGTCTTTTATGAAGCATATAATCTGTATTAAATGATAAGTAACAGAAATTATAAATAAAGGATGTTTAATAACAACGGTGTTACGGTGATAACAAATAACGAACAATGACATGACAGAGATATTAATAAAACTATTAAGCAACTATTGTAGTTATAAGAAACTGAAAATAATATCAACTACTATAATGATATAAAAAAAAAAAAAAACACTGAAAATTATAAAAAGTCATTATAAGAAGTTCATAACCATTCACTTTGGAAATGAGATCCAGAGACTTTTTCTCAAGTTTATGTAATGAGGTACCTAATTTTGTTAGTTAGGAGCCATCTTCATTAAAGAGTTAATGTGGGTTTTAGTTTTATTTATAAATGCAAATAAAGACCCTTAAAAAGGGAGGAGCAAATAAAGAGAGTAAGTGAGCTACTAACTGGCTATTCAAATTAAGAGTATTGGAAGTACTAAATTGGTGTGTCAATGTTATATCTGACATTTGAGTGAAAAAATCACTCTCAAATGGAGTGCTATGTTGTGTTAAATTTCACAAATGCTATACTTGATGATAAATTTAATATAAAAATAACAAATACTAAAATTTACTATTTGTTTACTCTTGTCATGGAATGGTTTTTCATTTAACCATTACAATTTACAGCATTGTTATTTTCAATTTATTTTAATAAGAAAAGTTTTACTTTTATAAGTTTCAAAATTTCATAATTATTATGATAAAAAGTTTATCATATTAGAGCATAAAATAGACTAACATGTCAAATACACGATTTTCATACTTTTTTGAACCGAACATATAGTATTACTATCGATATTTACATTGAAGATGATCTCAGCTTAGAATTTTTGTCAGAATTCAAGCTCTTCAAGCCTGAATTTTTCTCTACGCCTCTTTTACTTTGGCATTTACTAACATATCCATGTTACTCCAGCTGACAACAAATCATGAACATACTGTCAGTGGAACAAATAGATTTCAGAGAAAAATACCATTTTAAGGGAAATCGAAACTCTGTTATCTTTTAGCTTGTCTTTTTGACATTTCCAGAAACTTTGCACAAAAGAATATAAGAATTTTGCCGTCGAAGAATCTGGTTAGTCCAATGTTTCTGCCACAATACATACACTGGTTTAAACTCATGGGAATTGAAAACCATTTTTTTCCCATTTTTTTGTTATATTTTATTTTCTTTTAGTAGCTGGACTGTCTCATTCCTACTGTCGATATACCAATCTGGATATTATTAAAGCAGCTCAACCATCTCAATTGTTTTACATTTGACCAGATACATGACACATGATTAATATCTATTAAATAAATAGAAAGAAACATGATTAGTAAATAGTATTAAATTATCTTTGAAATGGACTCTCCAAATTTGGGTCTTAAAAATTCACTTATGATTTGTGGGATTACTTTTTTAAAAAGCACATTTTCGAATCATTCTCCTATTGATAATATATTCAGTTTTTCTGACATTCAATTAGATACATATAAAAAATCAAAGATAGATAAACATTAAGAAATGACAAAAAAATAATAAATAGAGCATCATTTTTTTTAACCTCCAATTAAATACATATAGAAGATTAAAAAAATAAAGAAACATTAAGAAAGGATAATATATATATATATATATATATATATCCATTTAAACAACTGTTTTCATAATTTTCGTCTTTTGATTGGACAATTGGGGCTCACACAATTATTGGAGATTATGGACAGATGCACCACCGGGCCCACCTCTCCCATCTCCACGTTTCACTATCCTTTGTAAAACGACCTTTTTTCTTCACCATCCTTCTTAAAAGAACAAGCTTTTCCTTTCACTGAAACAACTTGTCAAACTACTTTGTTCCCTTTCAATTAATGCCTTTTCTTCTTCTGCCCTCAAGCCTCAAGTGTAGAAGAAAGAAGAGAATTGGAGTGTAAAAGAATGGAGATTTGATTCAAGGATGTATGAAAGGAAAATTTACTTATAATATATTGATTTTTTTTTGCCCCGAAATCCATAAATAAATAAAATCCCCGTATCAAATTGAGACAAAAACGAGAATAAAAAACAGAGAACTACGTGACAAAATTTAACATATTGAACAAAAAAAAAAAAAAAAGGATAATTAACGGAATTTAATAAACACCTACCAGTTTAAAACCGTGCACATTAATAAAGGACTTTTGTTCTTATCTTGTCAAAAAATCCCCCTAAAAGAATTTTTAAATTACATATGAATCACAAAAATTTAGAGAAATTTGTTGTAGCAGATTTAGTGATTTTTTTAATATCTATACTTTTCTTCACCACAAGACGTAGAGTTAGAAATTTTACCCTTAAATTCAATATAACTAAGCAGCATCAAATAGGATTTTTAATTCTAATATATAAAAGGGCATTTTTGTTAGTTTTGAAGAACTATAATTAAGTAACATTACATGTATAATCCAGCAGTAATACCATACCTAATTATATTAAAACGGACAAAGCTCGAATCCCCTTCTCCAAGTTATAAAATAATAATTATGCAACATCAAAATTCCATTTATACTTAAAAAGGGTATTATCACCTTTTTCCTTTTTTCTCTCTCTAATGTTAGGGTTTGTACCGTTCATATTTCTCCTTTAGAGTCGGAGTCCGGCGCTGTCTTTTGGTTGGTCACCAGATTCCCGACCCTAGAGAAGATGCTTTTGGACTCGATAGTGATGATTTTGATGGCCAGTTGGCTTTGTGGTCAGGGGGGACATGTTTTGATCTCTTTGCTCATGTAGTTTGGCTTGTCATCAGATATATTATCCATGGAGTTAGAGCTTTTTCTCCAATTTGTGATACTTGTTTGTTTGAAATAAACGCGATGATATTTCTGCCATGTAGGTGTTGTATTTTTTTAGTTATGTTTTTGTTTCTACTTTGTAATAATGGAGTTAGTCTTGCCATGCTCTCGTATTGGATGTATGTCCAATTCGCTAGAGTTATTTATATGCAATGTTGGTGGTGACTTTTTTACTTTAGGTCTTTTGATCTTAATCGATTGGAGTTTTTCATCTATTGTAGTGGTATTGTTAAAAGAGCCGTATGTGTACTCGATAATGGTGTGCCTTTTCGATTGCCCGTTATTGGAATCTCGTGCAGGTTTTACCCCCCTGTGTGCTTCATTAGAACTTATTGGTGTAACCAATATATAATTGGGTTGAGTTTCCTTGTGTTATGAGGTTATTTCGGTCAATCGTGGTGTTTGTATTTTCTTGATTTGGAATACAATTAATATTTTCCAAAAAAAAAAAAAGATATTTTTGTTTCATAACTTATGACAAAATCTTAAACAACTACAAATCCTTAGATTTTAGAAAATTATCTCCAATTTATGTGCTATTTGATTATGATATGATTTTACATTTAACCCAAAGTTTAGAAATATGATAGTTTTTACGATAGAAACGATCTTTTTCGAAACAAGAAGAATCACAGTTTTGATATAAATTTACATAAGTCTCTATGCTAAAAATTTATATACAATTGTTTTTTATTTATATAAGATCGTTGAAAAGTCAATAATCGAATAACTAGAACCACAATATTTACACTAATGAAAAAGGAAAGTTTCTGAAATGGAAACTCGCTTAGAGATGCACAATAACATGGTATCCAAATTATCAATAAACACCATAGAAACAAATCTACCCAATGTTAATGGTTGATCCTATCCTAATCCCCCTTGATCCCTAACGTGCGCACCCTTCCACTTTGCTTTAAATCTTATCTCTTATTCTTATTCTTTAATTTATTCCGCTAGAACTACTTCAGTACGTTTACGTGCTTTGCCAAACACGGCGTCAGCTTCGTAGAATGACAAACATACCCCAACACTTCTCGCAAACTTTTCCCGTACGACGAGGACATTTTCGGTAAATTAATTACCTGTCGAAGATAAACTTTTTGTTGTCGTTGTTTCTTGATCTCCAACGCATTCTCCGCGTCTCAGCTGTTTCTCTTCTCTGTTAGCTCCCGAGTCTCTAATCTCCTTCTTCTTCTTACTCATAACCCTAACGATTTTCTCAGAGGGAATTTATTTTCCCGGGAAAATTGTGGAAATTTTTACTGATTTCCTCGTGGATTTTGATTTGCTTTAATGGCGGATCGCTGAGGCCGGATCGCCGGAGCGAGGATCGACTTCGATGGCGGCGGGGACAATGGCGACCGCCGCCGGAGCCGCGGTGCTTCTGTACTTGGTGCTGAGTCGGCGGAAGGGGAAAGAGGACGATCGGAGTGGAAGCTTCGACGCGAAATCAACCAGATCGGTGAGGAGGAGGGTCTCGCGCCGGCCGGCTCAGGCGCCGGCCACGTGGCTGGAGTCGATCACGACGCTTACGGAGACGCTGAGGTTCACCTACGCCGAGACTCTCGGGAAATGGCCGATCGGCGACTTGGCCTTCGGCATCAATTATCTCATGCGGAGGCAGGTGAGTTTCCTCTCTTCGTCTGATTAGCCTCAATCGCCTCCCTAGGGTTTTCGTTTCTCTCAAAGTTCGTATCTTTTTTCTCAATCCCTTATATTTTGAGCCAAATTGTTAAAATTGATATTGTATGGTTAAATTTGTCTCTTTTCAGATTTCTCTTAATTGTTCAGATTCTAAGAAATTTTAGTTCTTTTTGTATCAAATTATTTGATTATGATGTGGAATGAATGAGAATAATTTGATGCAATTTTCCAGGGTAATTTACAAGTTGCGAGTGTATATGCTGGTAGTAATTCTGTAGAGCTTAAAGGTCCCGAGATTGTTGCGGAGTTGAATTATTATTTAAGGTTGTTGACGCTTTGTATGCTTTTCTCAAAGAAGCCGTTCCCGGTGTTTTTAGAATCTGCCGGCTACTCTCAGGAAGATGTTCTTCTTCAGAAGCCCAAGGCTGGGGTACATAAATTCTCTCTTTGATATATGAAAATGAAAAGTTATATGCCGTTTAGAAGAAACATTTCTTGAGGGTTATTGATTGTGAATTTGTCCATATCGTTCTGACATTCCTTTTTACAAGCTTTGTTGTGAAGAAGAAAAATCAAAAGTAGATAGTGTCAGAGTTACTCTTTCAATTGAAGTGTAGGCTGTATGGAAATAGGGCCATTTATTTTTTCTGAAGGATAACCCCTGAGCTATTTTATTCGAATATACTAGCATTTTCATTGATGCCCACTTGATATGTTTTAATTAACTGGTTTTCTATTGCCTATTATTATCTTCCTATGTGTAAAATATGGTTTGTGACAAGGCAGTTCTTTTAATGCTTCATTATTGACTTCTATTTTGATTGATACGGCAATGGTTGCAGCTGTTAAAGCCTGCTTTCACAATCATTCGTGATAAAGATTCGAAGTGCTTCCTTCTATTGATTCGTGGAACGCATAGCATCAAAGACACATTAACTGCAGCAACTGGTGCGGTGGTCCCTTTCCACCATTCGGTTTTGCATGATGGTGGGATCAGCAACTTAGTTCTAGGGTATGCTCATTGTGGGATGGTTGCTGCAGCCCGTTGGATTGCTAAGCTCTGCAGTCCTTTCTTGTTTAAGGCTCTTGGTGAAGATCCTGACTACAAAGTTAAGGTAACACCAATTCTTTAATTTGAGTAATTTAATCAGGTTGCTTTGTTTAATTGATTTGCATCATTTTTTATCCCATGTTACGGTATGGTTCAAATTTATTTTTGTTTCTCTTTTTATTTTAATTCTGAGAATCAGTATAGGTCTACCTAGTATTCTAAAAGTTGATGTTGCAAATATTTTATTATTATTTTTTTTGCAATCTAATATCTAGCTCTGGTATATTTTGAGCTATTATACTCGACAATCTTTTAACTCCACATCATATAGAAATATTTAGTTTTGTCTTTCAAAATATTTTGGCATTTTACCTTTTATATACTTCACTGACGTAAGTGAACTGCAGATGCTTGGTTGATCCAAGATTATCCATTCCATTATGCTGACACTGTTCCACTTCGTCCCAATCTATGTAGCATTGATGCTTTTCTCACCATTGGGATTTGCATTCTCAGGTTGTCGGGCATTCACTTGGTGGTGGTACTGCAGCGCTACTTACTTATGTTCTGCGGGAACAAAAGGAGTTCTCCGCAACAACATGCGTTACATTTGCCCCAGGTTTTTATTATTGAATTTCGTTGCATGCTTTGACCTCCATGAGCTCAAGTGATGATGGTTGTTCAATCACTTGATGCTTTCTAAACTCGCAATAATTTAACTTTTTTTTCTTGGTATGTTGTGATATTTTTCAGAAAATTTCTCTCTCCTGTAAGTTCTGCATTGCAATTTGTCGTTTTGCAGGTGCCTGTATGACATGGGAGCTGGCAGAATCTGGAAAACACTTCATCACAACTATCATCAACGGTGCTGACCTGGTGCCGACATTCTCAACAGCTTCTATTGATGTTCTTCGATCTGAGGTGCTGTAAAGCTTTTCTCTAGATTTGAAATGGCTGGTATCACGTTTGTCTTGATAATCATTATATTACGTTCAATTCTCGTTAAGAATATCCTGACAAGATCCTTTTATGATGATAATTATCATTCGTCAGGTCACAGCATCATCTTGGTTAAATGATCTGCGGGATCAGGTTGAGCGTACGAGGATACTAAATGTTGTTTATCGCTCTGCAACTGCTGTAGGATCTCGCTTACCATCCATAGCTAGTGCAAAAGCCAGGGTTGCTGGTGCAGGTGCACTCCTGAGGCCAGTATCCAGCAGCACACAGGTAATGTCTGTCTGGGTCTATTTATCATGTGTCCCTGAATACCCTTCATTGTCGTCAGATCTCATTTGACTCTAGGAATGTACTGATAAAAGTTGCAGAAATTTGGCGGCTGTAAATGTTTTAAGTTACATCATAGTTCTTTGTCACAAACATTGTGCGAGAAAAAAATAATTGAGCCATCATTTTGAATTTTGAACTTGTCTAAATCCTTGATATGAACGTTGAACTTTTGAGATTAGAGAACCTCATGCGGTCATGAACCTTGTATTAATCTCAGCACACAGCCTGTTAAATCTGTGTAATTGTTAAATCTGTGTAATTATGACTAATACTTTGGCTAGTGAACTATAGGTTGTAATGAAACGTGCACAGAATGTTGCTCAAGCTGTCGTCAGAACCCGCTCTTCCTTGTCATCATGGTCTTGCATGGGTGCACGTCGTCGGAACGTGGGTCCAGCATTGATCCCTAAACAAGAAGATTTGGCCGATATTCCAATGATGGCTGAAAAGACTTCTGATTCCCTGGAAATTGAAGTTGTTACCAGAGACACAGTGCTGAACAAACCAGAATCTAGTTTGAGTGGCGGGTCAGGGCACGACGATACAGATGATGAAGAGGAGCAGCTTCTTCCCGCGGAGGGAGTCACTGCTAAATCCAACGTCGAAGACATTACTGAAGGTGAACTGTGGTATGAACTGGAGAAGGAGCTTCAGAGACAGGAGAGTAGAGTCGACATCGAGGCCAAAGAAGAGGTAGCAGCTGCAGCAAAAGAAATAACTGAAGAGGAAAATATGCTGGTCGAAGCCGCGGAAAACAATAGTCCAATCTCTTCAATGGATGCTTCAGAAAATAACCATTTCTACCCTCCTGGCAGAATCATGCACATTATCGCTGTCCCGTCATCGGATTCTACCAACTTAGATGATGATGAGCCTCATGAAGAACATATTGGTATATACGAGACACCTAGGGAACTGTACAGTAAACTAAGACTATCAAGAACAATGATAAATGATCACTATATGCCTATGTATAAGAAGATGATGGAATTGTTAATCAGGGAACTGGAAAAGGATGACCAAAGTAGGTGTGTAATTTGAAAAAAAAAAAAAAAAAAAAAAACGTAAATTAATAGTAAAATGATATATATTGCAATTTGAATTTTTTTTGTCCAATATGCTTATTCCGTTCGCTGATTTTTTTACAAGGTTTTGGACCGGGATTAGAATAATTAGGAATCTATTGCTTTACCGAAAGGAGACATAATGCAGCAATACCAGATATTATCGATAGTGGCAAAAGGATTGGCACTGACTACGGAATGACCGGAATCAATGGTCGTCTGGAAATTTCTCCAGCTAAATAATTTTCAATGGCTTGAAAAAGATTGGTCCAATATATATATATATATATATATATATATATTTTTTTTTTTTTTGCTTGAAAGATTGGTCCAATATCTTGAATGATTATTTCTAGTGCTCTCAACTTTTTAATGGGTAAGGAGTCCATGTCTGTGATTAGTGGGGTGATTTTTTTTTTTTTTAATTTTATATAAATGATCGGTGTCATCCTGCCTTAGTTTCTAATAGAAGTTTCGGAATCTACTAATAAAACAGAAAAGACGTAATTAATTCAACTCAAAGATAAACGTCACTGAAAATTCAATATCACATAATTCAATTGAGGGGAAAGCACTTAAATGACATAAATTTAAATATTATTACACCAATATAACACAGAAATTTGATATTAGACACAAAATAAAGTTAAAGTTTGTCATGTTGATTAATAATGTGAGATTTGAGTCATGTTGGTTAATAAATGAAAAAATGTGGCTATTTGGATAATTTTATGAAACAAAGAAGGGTTCTTGAAGCAGGACTATATTGAACCGGACTCCAAGATCATTCTGGGAGGGAGGAGGTCCAATAAGGAAGCCCCAGTGATATATATATATATATATATATATATATATATTTTAAATCTTACCCTTAAAAATTTTACATTTTTATGATTTTGCCACATTAAAAATTGATTTATCTCTACATAAATTAATAACTTTATCTTTTAATGTACACTCACATTGAAAAAATAGATTGGTACCGCCACCTTGATTGAAATATAGGCCTTAAAGTGGGACTTTGAAGAATCAAACTTTGAACAAATGCAATCTGGGAGAGAGGAGAAGAAGAAAAGAAACCTAGCCACTGAATCACCCTACTGGTGGTTGTTGTTTTCCAATTTGTTTCTGTTCGTTTGTTGTTGTTTGGAGTTTTATACCCTTTCTCATCCCAGAATGGCCAAGGCCAAGGTTTCCCATATGCATTTGTTCAGGACATTTTTGGGTTCTAACTTGGGAATTGAAAAATGATCAAAAAAAAAAAAAAAAAAAACTCTCTTGTCTGAATTTTGCTTTTCAAAAATATGGTCCCAGTCTTACCTTTCCCCATCTAATAAGAGGATCGAATCCTGTCAAAATCACTATGATCAATGTTGAGTTATTGACGTGCAGAGTGATCTTCTCATACTACCAAATCTACCTAGCTCAACATTGGATACTTGTCATTAGGGGGGAAAAGAAAAGAAAGATTACCCTAAAAGAAGGATTGAATAATAAGATTCTATATATTTTTTTAAAAGATTACCCTAAAAATATCTTTACATATATACAAGGTTTGTCTTATGTCCCACACTGTTATAAAGCGGTACTTATAATTTTTTTTTTATAAGTTACTATGATTAACGGTTGATTTTGATATAGCATTTTCTTATGTTACATGTCACATGCTCTAATAACTCTAAATAGTATCATATTAAATATAAATTTATGTATAAATTAATTAATAATTACATACAGATAATCGTACGCGTCCTATATATATATTGAATTACATATTAAAAAAAGAGGTTTCTTTAGAATTTTATAAGGGTTTTTTTTTTATTTCACAAAAGAATTTCGGTCTTTTTGTAATTTAATTTTTATTTTTTAAATTCTTACGTCATTCAAAAATATACGATATATATAATTTCCTAACATAACTACTTGACAATTCGCATGGAAATTTTCGATTTAAAGAGTCGGTCGACCGTAGGGTCAGAGTCACAATCAATATTCACAAACGCACAACCATGAATGTGTTTGACCAAGTTAACATGGTCCCTCATTAAACAACTGGCTCATTCTAGCCACACACCCAAAAAAAAAAAAAAAGGCTCATTGATAGCCTTGCGTTTGGCAATATTGGTTCACTCAGGGGGGTTTTTTTTTTTTTTTTTTTTTTTTTTTTTGTGGCAAAAAAAAGGGTGATATGTTGTCATATCACCCTCCAAACTAAAACGTCATTAGCTACCAAATAATCGTGTTGGCCAGTCACCTTCTCCCTAATTTTACAATAACAGCTTTCAATAAACCTTCTTGATAAACACTTGTTTTAATCACTACTAATTTACTAATCTCCAAGATAATGTATCTTTAATCTAATCTAATCTCGTCCACAAAACATCATATTTAATATTCATAAATTCGACCTTAATATCACTTAGTATTTTAATACCGACTTTCCTTAAAATATCTTTCTTAATTGGCTTATGACAATCATTTTTATGGCTCTAAATCTATGTACATACTCTATAGTATCTTAATGTAAACGAATAAGCAAAGTGGGTGGGGACATTTAATGATGAAAGCTTTTGTGGCTCTTGCATGCGGGGCATATTGTCCATAATGCTCTCAACATTCCCATCACACGGTGGTCAAAAGCAAAGGGCAATATAGTAATCTCACAACAAGCTAAGCCACGGTTTGTCCATAAGTGTACGTTGCGTAGCCATACTAGAGCTTGCAAATAAGAAGGAGAAGATGAAATGAAAGATGGAGTCTAAGCGAGAGGAAGCCTTTGAATTCTCTACTTCCATCAACAAGGCTCATAATAATTGTCGTTTAGGGTCTTCATATTCTTGCAAACGACAATCAGTTTCCGGAGGATAGCGTCTGATCACAGGCGTACAACTTGTCGTTTTCTTGAACGGAATTTGGGAAACACAAAGCAAGGTTTCTGACTCTCTCTCTCTCTCTTCTTCATTTTAAGCATGTAAGAAAACAATATCACATATTTATGTTTTTTGGTTTTTCTGGAGTTGGTTTTGGTGTTTGATCTGTGTTGACTTTTGTTTGATGTATGTTTGTGTTGGGGTAGGTGATATTGCTCTTTCCTTTTTTGTAAATTTCTTTTTTTAAGGCTTTTTTTTTTTCTTATATGAATAAAGAAAATTGATTCTTCTAGCTACAAAAGGAAAAAGAAAATCAAATTCATGATTTGAAGGGGAAAAAAAACCATGAAAAGAAAGGGATGTAAATTGATTGCAGGGGGAAAAAATGGTTAGACAATGTAAGAATCTTCTTTTTTACCAAGTGACCAAATTAATACGTCTTATTTCCCCCCTTTTCTATTTTGGAAAATCAGAAAAAGTTTAATTTGTAGTAATGTAAGTGTTTTTTTTTTTTTTTTTTTTGTAGGAGGAAATGGTTCTCTTTCCATCTATTCTAGATGGATTGGTGAGAACCATATCCAACAAGAGAGAAAGATGTTTGTGTGATGATCATGTTGGGAGAAAAACTGCAGAAGCATTGTCAAAGGAGGCCAAGAAGAACGAGATGATTTCGAGCTCTTCCGGCATTGTTAAGTCCGAAAAGTCGGACAATTTATCCTCCATTTTCTCCAAGAGAGGCCAGAAAGGAATTAATCAGGACTCCGTCGTTGTTTGGGAGGTTAATTAAGCCAACAACCAATAATTATAGTAGAATAAAGGCCTGTTTAGCATGATTTTCTAGAAAAATAGCTTTTAGCTTACCACATTCAAAATCTATTAATATGACTATTCAGAAAAGCTATATTCAGAAGTGATTCCAGTCACAAAATACGATGGCTTTTTGATAGAGCTCTTATGGGAAGATCTTGAAATTTTATATCTGAATTTGAATGAGAATTTATGAAACTTTGCTCTAAATGTTCGTTTTTAAAATTACATACTGAACAAAAAAAAAAATGGTCCAACTAAAAAGCTATTGGTTTTTACCTTTTCTTCTATTGCTTAAAGTGTAAGCAAAAGTTATCCCAAATAGGGCCTAAGTTTGAGAAATTTATATATATATATATATATATATATAGATATATATATTTTAAACCTTGTGTTTGGTTGGTAGGAATTTGGATGCCAAGAAGACATGGTCTTTTGTGGGATATTTGATGGCCATGGCCCTTGGGGTCACTTTGTAAGCAAAAGGGTTAGAGAATCACTGCCCGCCTCGTTGTTATGCAATTGGCAAGAAACTCTTGCTTTGACGTCTCTCGATCTCGATTTCGAAATGGAAAGGGACAGAAACCTCCACTGGTTTGATACATGGAAAGAATCCTTCTTGAAAACTTACGCAGCCATTGACCGGGAGCTTAAGCAACATTCCGAAATCGACTCCTTTCAAAGTGGTACTACCGCTTTGACCATTGTTAAACAGGTAGTTACTTACATGATTCAATCCTGTCGTGTTTCTTTCTTAGTATCACAAACTAGAAACTCTTAGATCATGAAATACTTAAATTTCGCCATCTTTCAGGGTGATCGTCTAGTCATAGCAAACGTGGGCGACTCTCGAGCTGTTTTGGCTACAACTTCTCAAGATGGTACTTTGTTGGCTCTTCAGCTCACAATTGACTTCAAGCCAAATTTACCTCGTGAGATCTCACTCTCATCTTTGTTACTTTATAAATGAAAGTACATAGCAAAAAAAAAGAAAAAAAAGGTACATATTTGATAAACATATGCGTGTGTGTGTATATATATATATTTCTGTTGCAGAGGAGGCTGAGAGGATAACAAACTCAAAAGGGAGGGTGTTTTGCCTAAAAGATGAGCCGGGCGTTTATAGGGTGTGGATGCCAAATGGTAAGACGCCGGGACTAGCAATATCAAGGGCCTTTGGAGACTACTGTGTCAAGGAATTTGGCCTGGTTTCTGATCCTCATGTCACTCAAAGAAACATAACCAGCAGAGACCACTTCGTCATCTTAGCAACCGATGGGGTATGCATAAGCTCTCATTTCATCCTTTTTTTCTATACCGAATCTAGGCAAGCTTCCTCAGTGTCGTTAAAAAACACTATGAACGTTAAAATCGACGCAGCCAGAGCATTTGGTAAAAGTGCACAAAAGCATACGACACAAACACTGACTTTTTTTTTTATTTTTTATTTTTTATTTTAGTACATTACTAGCTGTTCTCAGGATTTGAGTCTGGAATCTCTCTCTTAATCCGCTCCATTCTTATCAACTGGGATAGCACCAGTTGGCTTTTTCTTGAATCTTTTTCTACTTTTGTTTAACTTAAACTACTTTTGCCCGTGCTTCTTTCAAAATCACATCAACTCCGAACCAGATCAATCGGTTCAATTTTACTCCGTTATTAGAGTAGAAAATAATTTAAATCATACCTTAGCTTTTTGATGTTGCATTTTTTCTGCTTTCATTCAGTTATGGGATGTTATATCCAATGAGGAAGCAGTGGAGATAGTATTGTCTACACCAGAGAAGGAAAAATCAGCACGGAGGCTAGTGCAATGTGCTGCTTTTGCTTGGAAATCCAAGAAACGAGGCATTGCCATGGATGACATCTCGGTTATCTGCCTCTTCTTCCACACCTCACTCTCCCTCAATCCTTCCGTCTCGAAATTTTCTAGCCTTGCAACAAAATCCGTTTAGATTTTGTAGGTTGTTTCGGTTTCAGATACTATTACTAGATTTTCCCCCCTTAAATGGTGCATAGAATGTAAATTTTCAAGGACTGAAGTTTAAATAAATACATATACAAAAAATTAGTGAATAATGACCTAAACATGATCTTTTCTTTGATTTTAGGCTTCATCACTTTGAGCATTCTAAAGCAAATCACAAAACAAAGTATAAGAGAACACCGAAAGTCAGTTTACGTTACCTCCAGAATTGTTATAATATATTGTAGTTGCACACATAGCCTGAAGGTACTTTCATGTATAACTCTGAAAAAGGTATAGAGTTGCAAAATGTGTTGATTTCTATCCATGTTGTTTTCTCGATTTATTTCAATAGAAGAACTTGAATCTTGATTTTTCCATCAAACCTAGTGAAATCTTTTCTTTATTTTATTTTTCTTTGGTTCTCTCATGAAGGCTGCATTGAAATTCTGAGAGAGAGAGGACGGAGAAAGATAAAAGCAAGTCCTTGAAATTCAGTCTTTTTGGAGATGACTTTTTTCTTTTATTTTGTTTGCTTTTGGCCATTTTTCGAATACCAGTCTTTTAATTTGTTTTGGATTGGAACTTAAGGAATCAAACGTCAACAAAAGCTACATACGAACAATTGATGATGAAGTAAATATGTAGATTAAGGATTTGATTTCATAGTCTTCTTCTGTTTTTCTTGCACGTTTGTTGGTCTAATTTTTGAGAAACTTTAGTTTTAAGATCTATTGAGATATGGATATTTATGCAGATTATTAATTAGAGAAATTGGATTTTGTTGATTGAGAAATTGTAGAGATCGAGGGCATCTAGATGGATAGAGCATATCCAGAATAATTTTCTTCTTGTTAGTCTTTTTCAGGAGTTGATTTATTTGTGTGTTAGAAACACAAAATGTGAGAGAAACAAATTTTCTTAGAATTTTTTTATTTTATTTTTTTGCTTCGATGTTATTATTGATTCTATTAAATCATTTAATTTACTTAATAATCTGTCTATTTTTCATTAATCGGACAGGGGATCACAACAGCTTTTAAGAGAGATTATTACGGAAAATGTGAACAAAGTATTCGAGTGCATCAAAAGAATTTGGAATGCAAAATTTCATGATATCTCACTATATTGTTAAGGCAATTAAACAAATCAATAAATTGAATATGTTAACCAAATTTAGCTAAATAAATAGATACATCGTATTCACAAAAGAAATAATAAACTTTTCATGTTTTTTAAGCTGATTGAGAGGGAAAGAGTGGTTGTTAAAACAATGTGATACTAAAATACTTTTCATATCATCACTCACGGGGCCAATAAATGGGGGCTCAATCCCCCACTCAAAACTCTTTTGTTTGTGTAAATCTTTATACAAGTATGTGTTATAAAGTCCCCACTAAAAATTAAAAATGTATTTTTTAATCCTATTAAACTTATTAAATTTTGGTTTTAGTTATTAATTCATGCCTGTCATTGCATGTCATTATGTAAAAGCATTTCTACTGTAATAATAGGTATATATATATTTTTAACCTCAAAATGCAAAAAAGCATTATTGAAAAAAAAAAATTCATAACCAACACTCCCGTCAAAAACCATGTTCTCTAATGAAAATTAGAAAACTCATCCTTACACTGTCACGAATATAGAGTTAAAAAACTCTGGCCAAAGATTAAATTAAGTATCGCATATTATTATTAAAAAAAAAATTTTATAAGAAAAAAGACTATGATAGTAACTCTCTCATCGCTCTATTTTCAACCATATAAGTGGAATCTACTTATTTAAAAAATGATAAGAAAAAGATGATTTCTAATCCAGCCTCTTACGGCCGTCCGCCTATCATAATATGTTAGACGAGAGATCCACACTTATCCTATTATGCTTCTCATATGTTGTCACGATGTGCATGCTAAAATAAAATAAAATAAAATAAAATAAAAAATCTTTCTATTGGCGCGTTCCCGTCGGCTATAAATTTGGCAAATCGTCTTCACGGACTCCTTTCCCTTCCAAATCTCTCTCTCTCTCTCTCTCATGACCTTCAGTTTCCCTCTCTTGATCTCTCTCTCTTCTCTCCCAACTCCAATAGCGCCAATCCCGCTCCTCTCTCCTCCACTGCTCAAAACCTTCGCGAACTCGCTCAATCCGTCGCCGATTCCACTGCGCAGCTCGCTCAGCTCACACCGTCGTCGTCGATTTCCGATCGCCATGGCCTCCTCCGACGTCCGGTCGTCATCGGCCTATCTGACGACGGAACTCATAACGGAGGCCGATTTCGAGAAGCTCCTCTCTCCGGACGGTCGCATCTCCATCTGCGGCTTCGGTTCCCTACTATCCGGTACGTACAGTTGATTCGTCGTCCGCTTCGTCGGTTCTCTGTTCGTTTTCCTTTTTCGTGATTGAATTGCTGTGGTGAACCAGAGAGAAGCGCGAGGAGTACGTTTCCGGAGCTCAAAAACTTCAGAATCGCGAGGTTGAACGGATTTCGGCGTGTCTTCGCTCATGTCGCTCCGATTTTCTTTGAGCGTGGAATTGCTAAGCCGGAGACGAAGGTGCTTTTCTTTACTCTTCTTTAAGTTTGCGATCTGTAAATTTCTTCTGCCGAATCGAAAGAGGAAGTAACAATTATAGTCTCGGATCTTCAAAATAATGTTGTTACTGGCGTGTATACAAACACACACACACACACACACACACACACAAATCTATAAATTAACGAGCTTAAACCTTACAGTGTGTGAATCGTGAAATAGCATGGTTAATGGAGTATTTTATTTAATTTATTCAAAGTTAACGATTTCACATTAATATCATTTTGAAGTTCAAGGCAGGATAGTATTCTTTCAATTTGTTGAGTTTTTCTTGTATTTTACAAAATTGCAGGAAATCTCGAGCTTGAGTGTAGAGCCTTGTGAAGGAGAAAGCCTGATTGTAACAGTCTTCGAAATTCAAAAATCTGATGTAAAGTAGTAGAGGATATTAATGAAATGTATTGTTTTCTTTCCACATTCACTTGAATATTGATTCTGTAAGTTGAATCTTGACTTGAATATCTTAATTTGTTGCTTCAGATTCCGGCATTCCTTGAGAGGGAACTTGAATTCCGATTCCTCGCCGTACGTAGCATTATTAAACAGTTTAGTTTTCAAATTTCTAACAAAAATCTGCTTTGTTTTAGTTTTTGAACTTAAACTTCCTCTTTGGCAGGTTCTGCCCGAAACACTGGATGGGACTTCCTTTGATAATCTGGCGGTATGCTGATAATTGATGGCTCAATTTTGTAATTATAGCATTTTCGTTAAGTCCTGGTTGGTTTTTTCAAGTAGTGGGTTACTGGTTTTGTGGTTACTGATACAGGTTCTCTGTGCTCGTTATAGTGACGAAGAATTCTTCCGGATTCGATGCAAAGGTATCTCATTTACTCTATGCCTGATCAGACTATAAAGTCGGTGGATCATCCATGTTAATCTGTTAATTTGCTATTTTAATGTTTGTTTACAGGAGACAAGGATGTCTATTTTCAACTATATGGACGATATAGCATTGATAAAATCTGGCGAGATGATATCTTTCCATGCCGTGCTTATCTTCGACACTGGTAAGTTGTGATATTCCTAGCAGTGCTTTAGTGGATATTTGACTTGTTAGGACAGTCATTGGATTTAAGACATAGTAAAATCTTCCACTCGATCAATAGTTGCAGAGTAATAGTTTTGTGGTCCATAAATCAGTTTAGTTGCATAAAGTCATTTAGTTTATGCATGAATAAGTATCCGAATGCTTGTCAATAGACTCTTTGTTTTGCTTTGCTGTTTGTTACTCGATCATTCATGGTTTATGTATGGAAGGTTAACGTATGAGAAACTGTAGTAAGAAATCCAAATTTTAGAAGTGATCTCATTTTGATCTACTTCTACTTATTTTGTAGACAAGTTGATTTTCAACTGCCTATCATATTTTACTGTTTTTTGCTTTTTAGCCAAACAGGACGAGCCATTTTGATGTTTGAGTGTGTTTGAATCTCTGAATTGATAACCTGTTTGCCATGCCTATGCCAAATTGCCAACTAGCTAAACAAGAGAGACATCTTGATATTTGAGTGGTTGAATTATGTTTGTACCCTGTTTGCCATGTCTATATCAATTAGAAAAACGAGCTGATCCATTCTTATAATTGAGCAATTGAAGATCTGTCTCTGTACCCTGTCTGCCTTTTGAAAACCTCTCTCCGCAAAATTTATTTTTTTGTTTTCTTTTGTTTTCTTTTGTTTTATGCCAATTAGCTTTTAGGTTTTTAATGAACAGAGATATTTCAATGTTTGAGCGGTTGAATCTGTCTCTTTACCCTGTTTTCCATGCCCAAGCCTCTATTCATAAACCAAAGGTTGAGAAATGTTTTTGCAGTGTGTTGGCAGCAAAAAATCTCGCCGATGCAGCCTATAACAATTTTTTAGATCACACTTTCCTTGGAGATCGTACAACAACAATCCGCCAGTATTTGGCCACAACAGGTTCGGGCATCATGGAAGAGGAACCCCCGGAATCCCTTAAGACCCGGTATGGCGGTTGACATTTAGGAATTTAATGACCCAATTATTGTCAAAGGCGTAGCAACTTTGGACAGGGAAGATCTAGGCATTAATTCTGACATTGATATTGAGTCCATTCATTTGTGCTCCAAGATACTTAATTAATTTATTTATTTTTAATCTCATGTTTCTCTTAAAATGGAAGTGTTACTGTCTAATCTCTTAAAACAAAAAAACAAAAAAAAACAAAAAAAAAAAACTCTCTTAGGTGACCTTGTCTCGTCCTCTTTGTGGGCTTGTGTGCGTATGTAACATGGTTAATTGAACATAAGTAGATAATTAAATTTTTTAACTCCCGAGTACTTGATATTTGAAAACACACATAGCAAAAAGGCTACGAATATATGATTTTAAAAAAAAAATATGAAGGATACAAATGAGTCAAATCCATATTAAATAAGAGATTAGTAGTTAATTTTTGAGGCCTTGTCGTTCGCCTATTCAAATGAAGAAGGTGGCATTCGGCTGGCAGCAAAACGTGCAATAACATAGTTATGGTTAACGAATGTTGACAAAAGTTAAAAAGCAGCGAGCAATAATTTCCTTTTACGATTTTTGAAATTTGTGATTTGTGAGTAGAATTTGGTTGTTTTTACTTTTACGTAGCCAACACAACTATATATTGTGCACAATAAAGAAAATTATTAAGTAAATTGTATTAAATGTTACTTCAAAAGAAAAAAATTGTATAAAATGTCAGTAGGAGTTTGTTTGGTTTGTTTTTCCTTTTTCTTTTTAAAACAGGATAGGAAAACTTTTCAGTTGCTAAATTTTGACATGTCTCTCCCATTAAGGGCATGTCGTTTCGATGAAAACGACATGTCGTCAATAAGTTTCAACTTTTAGCGACATGTCGTTTGTTTTAGTAATAGTGGATTGTCGCTTTCAAATGTGAACTCAGAAATTTTAAATTACAAGATGTCGTTTATAGGCATAAACGACAGTAATTGTCATAGTTGGAATGATTTATTTTGTTTGTAGTACAACATAATTTAGTGGATTGTCAATTTCATGTCAAACGATAGAAAATTTCACATTGGAAACGAACACCGTTTATTAGAGTGACAGTATTAAAACGACATGTCGATTACAATGAACGAATGTAAGTGTCCATGTACGAATGATTCTTCTTCATTATAGTAAAATGCGAATTCTCTTTGAAATTAAAGTGCATTGTCATTGTCGTTATCGTTATTCGACAGCAAAATAATAAAATTTTAAACGACATCGTTCATTGTCATAAATAACAGAAAACAACATTTATAAACGACAGTCAATGTGAAGTATGTTTAGAAACAATCTCTTCATCATGAAACGACATGTCTCTTAGTTAAGCAATTAGAAAAAGTGCTTCTGTTCCAACTGAAGAAATATTTACATTTTTTTAGTATTTTTCTTAAAGGTGCTTTGCTAAATATCCAACAGCTAATTTAAACAATCTTCACAAACTTTTTAAATGGCGATAAAACATGTTTTAAAGAAAATCAACCAACAAATAATCATACAACTTTCTCTTTATAAATTATATTTCTTACAACTTCCACTGTGCCAGTTTGTTTTCCCAAACATTCCCCGTCTGCTATATGATTTTGACTTGCCTTTTCCTTTCTATCCCTCTCTTGTATAGTTCTCTCTCTAATTTCAATTTTATTTTTTGAAGAAAAAAATCTTCAAGAGAAAGAATAAATAAATATAATAAAAGAAAGAAAAATTAAAATTAAAATACAAGATTGAGGCCACACCAAAATAATAAAAGATGACCTCAGATTAACGACTCCACATTATAGATTAATATATATGTATATAAATGAAGCTCAATGAAAAACCTGAGCAGATGCATAATACTCACTCTCGTTGAAGACAGGTCTTAAATCTTCTTGGCACATGAAATCCAAAGGGAAAGAAACAAGGTGTCCCCTGATGGACTCTAACCTTTCCATGGGGTCCGCCTTTTTAACGTCTCCGTTTTGGTAAGAGTCCAGCTTCTCAGGCGCGATTCCTAAATCGATAGTAGTGTGCTCAATTCTCTCCTTCCATGAAGCCATGCTTTGTCTAAATGCAGCTCTGTTTGGAAACACAACATATTAGTACACACAAACATGTGTTAGTTATAGCACAAGAAGAATGTGAAGAGAATATAGTATAGTAAAGCAATAAATACGTACCTGGAATGTATAAAATCGTTCGGTATGCAAGTAAATACATCTTCGTAGATAGCAGTGTTTGTCTGCCACATAAATCGCAAAGTTAAAACTTGGAATAGATTCTAGGCCAAACATGAAACCCAAAAATATTTGGTAAAATGATGTCTTTCTTTAACAGTTTGTTTTTCTTTATTTATCTCTACTCACCTTTGCAGTTGCCATCCATATATCCTTGTAAGTTGAATCAGCAACTGGGTCGATTATTTGATGAATCTGAAGAAATTTTTTTTGAACAGTTAAATACAAGAAACCAGCTAAAAGAAACTGCCCATTTTACGAGTACCAACTCAGGAAAAGAAAATAAACTTGAATTGCTTACCTCTCCTGCCCGAAGCCCAAGGTGTTCAGACCACAAAGACAGGCGAAGACTCGAAGAAAACTTTCCGGCCTTCCATGGTTTTCCTTCCATGTATGAATTAACCATCTCTTTGTCTTCCATTAGTACTGCAATCTGAAGCACATTATTTTATAATTAAGGAAAAACTAACCCCAGAGTAACGCGATAAGGAAACAATAAGTAGAAGTAACAGAATAGGCAGAAAACGATATCCAAACTTCAATATCACTTGCAAGAACCATGACAATCTAAGAGGATCAAATTGTTTTAAGATTGTTGTTATTTATTCAAAAAATTAATAAACTGAATCGAATAAGAAAATTATTTGGAACTGGATGTTCTCGTGCAAACTTTCAATGCTTTAGCGTTCCTTGTTCCCAATGCAAAGTACAAAGGGAAACATGCAGCTCTTGAGACATTTTCGATAATCAATTACAAGCACCTAAAGCAACCAGACTTGTGTGATGAAACTAAAAGTACTAAAATTACACGGAGAACCAGAAGAGAACACATACCTCAGAGTCTCGTGAACCGAGCAAACTTCTATCGTTAATGTTAGCTGACCCAATTAAAGTTGTACAATCATCAATAATCATGATTTTACTATGTACATAGACCTGCAGCAGCCATTATACAGAAGTATTAGAGGATGCTGACATGCATAATTAGACTAATAGAACTGGGAATTTTAGTACATAATACAAGAGTGACAAAGGTACATTGAGGCTGGAGACGATACCTGACTGGAGGCCACCGGACCACCATCAAAAAGTTTACCATAAGCTCTTAGCCCGTAGAAAGAAATGTAGTCATGTGTTTTAGGACCAAGAAGATCATAAAGATTATATAATATCGAATTGTTTCCTCTAGAAATTGTTCGATATTGCCAGTGCAATATTGCTCTCACGGATGCAGCACCAGCATCATCCAAACCCCCCTGTGGCGAACAATAAAATCAGCATAACGGCATCGGAATGAGAAATAGATGGATGGATAACTTCAGAATTATTTCTGAATTTGAAGGTAAAAGACCAAGAATCTGGACCTGGAAACCGGGTAGAAGTGGTATGACAATAATAACCCTGAAACACTTTTTATCGTTATATGCTCTCATAATACGCCGAAATAGTGCTTCTAAGACACGATTTCGTATTATTTCGTCGCCTGAAAGACCTGATATGAAAAATTGATTCTGCAAGAAGTACAAACAGATTGAAAAACGGTCAGGAAGCTAAAACATTCAACGGCACTAGAGCATTTTTTTTTTTTTTAAGTGAAAAAGTAAATTCAAGTTAAACGATTTATCAATAAGAAAAAACAAAATACCTCAATGTAGATGAAGTGCTCAGCTTTCTCGATAAGAGAGCAGTAGGCATTATGAATGCTCTCTTCGATTTGGCTTGTTCCAGCAGACCACTGACTAACACTTCTAATGACCTGAAAACAAAATGCCAATAATCGCAATTGAGGATACAATATCTATCCAACATAATAATGAAAGTAAATTAGCATAAAGAAGAGCATAAAAGAAAGTTTAAGCTAGTGCATATACCCATATATAAACCATCTAAAATTCCTGAAAGTTGCTGACCTCCTAAGAGGGTTTTTAACAAAATCCTAGATAAGTATGGAATAGAGCTTCCAAAATACTACTTTGTCTTGTCCAAGTAAAATTAACAATGAACTATGGAATCTAGCGGTTTTATTAAAAACACTGCCAGAAAAGGCTGATTGGCCTAACAGCAATTCAAAACCATGAGTAACCACCTACCTGACATCGGCATGAAGTACGAGGACCAACTTGGCCAGATTCATCTGCGAACCCACCCTGATTACCCCGTTCTTGAGTTTCCCACCACTCTGGATCTGGGCATTTCCTGCCAGGTTGCTTCAACCCAGCTGAAGCTAATTTTCCATGTTGAACCGTGCCAAAGTCCTCTACAAAGTCCCTCATTGGCATCTCCGGACCAACTGATCCAGTTTTTGACTTCCGGAATGGGAAAGGAAGAACATTAGGTGAAGGGCTCAACCCACTTGATTTTTGGTCTCCATTTTCAGCATCCAGCCCATCGGACTCTTGAGGCAAAAGCAGGGGGATATCTTGATATGAGGATCTGGACGAGAAGGAATCCTGTCTTTTGATGCCATTGTGATTGCTAGCATTTTTATTCTCAATCTCAATCTCTTCGCTTCTTCCCATGTAATGTGGAATGACCATGTGTTGCTGAGGCATGAGTAGTGGAATTGTTTGCTCGTATGGAGCTTTATTTCTCTGAAAGATTGAAAATTGTATTATGATCATATCCCCGAACTTGTAATGTATTAAAAGTTCAACAAATGCTATAAAAGCCCGACCTTTGCGTAGTTCCAGCGCTGAACAAAGTGCCTGGCTATGTCACGGCAAGGAGGTCCCTCCAAGGCGCAATGGACATCATGCCAAGGCATACGAGGATATTTTCCCCGATCCAACTCATCTTTCATTGTGTCTTCCCAAGAATTTGGTTCAGATTCCCTAACAATGTTACATTACGTCCATTGAGAACATTAATAAAAGCAAACTTTACCTTCAATGGTAATTACTCAAGAGCCAAAATAACAGTTGGTCAAAGGCATAACACTAAAAATAGACTAGGATTTGGTTTCAAAACAAGAAACACACATTTGAAAGAAAGAAATGGACTTGGAGAAACCCGTATCCTTAATGAGGAAATATAGAGTTTCATCCAAGATTTCAATTAAAGATCTTGTTATTTTGGCAGTTTGATTTTATCAACAAAAGACACGCTAATGTAGACAATTTATCCAGTAAAGAATAGAAAAGTACACAAATATGTGACTAGCCACCAAAGCCTGGTAAAGTGGTTAGGAAATTGGAATGGTTTGGCATATATGTTGGTCTCAACATAATTGATTTATGTTTGATTCTTAAAATTGTCCATTGAATTCCCCAAATCACACCAATCTCAGAGAAAAGAAGCTTACCTCGGGTTATAATAGTCCTTTCCAGGCCATAACAGAGGAGGGCAATCACCCACTTTGTGCTCAGCTGTATCATAACGGCCAAAGCATAAATCCAATCCTCCGATATAGCAAATCTGATGATCAACAATGACAAGTTTTTCATGGTGGGACCTATATGTAACCCATTTCTTATATCAGAAACTGCAGAGATATAAGAAGTACAAGCTAAGATGTCAGCATCTCCAACACCGAAAAACAATTGCAAGCAAATTACATACCACAAGTAAACGCCAGTTGAAAAGTGGTCAGGGTAACGCAGTACCCTTACATTCTCATGAATGCTAAGCAGCCTTTTCTTGCTGTAAACGCTGTTTATTTTCAAAGCAAGAGCAACTTCTTTGTAGAGAAGAATGTAAATCTGCATTCAAGTAGTACGTTGTTAGCAATCAAAATCCAGCATTTTTCTTTTCTCTGGAGGATAAAAGGTGAACATCAATAAAGCTGCACAAGGACCATAAATAGACAATAAAATATCCATTTCAAACTGTAGCTTGACCGTAACAATCAGTATATCACTGTATTTAAGCTAATTCGTTCTTAAAACAGTACCTGAACCCCTTGCTTAGCCTTTGCTTCCAATAAAGCATCAAGCCTAGAGGAAGCATGAACACTGAAAGGACGTCGTAGATACAATTCTGGGCACACCCACCAGCCACAAATAAATATCTGCAAAAGATTTCTAGTCATCAGAGGGGAACTTGAGGTGTCTACCTTAAAAGTCCAAGTCAATCGGTTCTTTTGCTGGAAGGGAAAAGAACATACCTCTGATTTTGCATCCTCAATTGAAGAAGCAATAGCTTCAAAGGCAGCCTGACCATCCACAAACCACTGCACCTGACTACCATCTTCACTCAACCCTCTTGGAGGTGCAAAAGATCCAAAGCGGTGAGGATGACACCATCCCTCAGGAGGCCGCAGTCCAGCATCATTAATCGAAGCAATCCAGTCCCTGACTTTAGCACTGCTCTTAGCCCTTAATCTGATACTTCGGTTTCCACATGTAACCTTTTAATATATCGATTATTTGTTAGAGAAATCTCCAGCCCACAGGGAACAGTTAAGGTAAGAAACAGAGTTAAACATATTGAGAACTAAGATTCATGATATTAACACCCAGATTTTGGGAAGATCGGTCATTATTTCACATTAAGGAGGTTTCAAAAGGCATCAAAAGAGAGTAACAGAAAAAGAAAAGCAACAAGAACAATATAATCTTCAGCACTAAAAGGGGGAAAAAGGAGTATGAGTCAAAGTGCTACACAAGAAGTATTTTCAAAATTCGCAACAGCTCTTTACACTCGGATTATAACCAAAGCCAAAATGCCAAGATGGCCCTACATTAGTAGTAGAAAGGAAGGTGTTGGTAAAGAACTTAAATCCAGTAGATATATGTGTACACACTAATAGCTAAGGCGATGAGCGAAAAGAATATGCAGATAACTGTTCATGGTTCAGGACTGCAGATGATGCCTCAGAGCCAGATATAACATATAAAGCAATAGATTCAAAACTAAACAGAAAGCCATGATGCTGCTAACCTTGAATCCATGACGTAAAGGATTTTTTTCTTTTACTTCTTTTGCCAATGATACTCGACCATCCCCATTCCCATCTGAGGCTGGTAGAACATCAAAAACAATTATGTCTAAAGGTTGAGTATCAAAAGGATCCGCCAGCAATGCTAAGAATCCAGGCTTTAAGACAGCCCAAACCTGTATGCAGTCAAATCCAGAATGATGTTAAAGGTAAAAAAGAACACAAACCTTAATATGAAAATGATTATCTCATAGATCTTATGTTTTAATCATTGGACTATTTCCATATGCCAAAGTTCACTATTGTTGAAAAATTAAAATGACACACAGAATTACAAACAAGTTAACCACACTTGTCTACATTGGCTTATCAATTGAAATCTGCCATTTTGACGCATTTGAAGTGA
The DNA here is from genome assembly GCA_038430175.1 of Ficus hirta. Lineage (NCBI taxonomy): Eukaryota > Viridiplantae > Streptophyta > Magnoliopsida > Rosales > Moraceae > Ficus > Ficus hirta. Next base: position 13,805,499 of record CM076593.1, on the reverse strand, counting down.
ACAAGTAGGAATGATGTAGAAATACAAAAGCAGGGTCCATAACTCAATAAGAATACAACTAGCAATAAGCTGAAATAAATTAGATAGTATGTGGGTCCAGCGTTATTTGGGAACATCCCCTATTCCTCAAAAGTCTTTTATTCATATCAAAAAATGAAGGGAAATTAAAATGTCCAAGTTCGATTGAAGATGTGCATAAAAGTAAAGCTAATACTGTTTTCATAAAGAAAAGAGAACCAGAAATAAAAGAAACTCCATGATCGAAAATAAGGGAATTTGGTATCATTATAATAGTTAATCACACGATATTATCTGTTATTCCTAAGACCAAATAATGATATCTATAACACAATCTGGTGTTCTTTAATAGCTAAAAGTTTGTCTACCAAATGTACAATTATTTATAATCATTGTTTTAAAAAAGGGAAAGAGGGCATTGTGAAACCAAATTCCAGACATGTGATTCATTACCTTTTGCCAATTGTCATTACAACAATTGAACCAATGACAAGCACAACATTTCCTTGAATCCTCATCCTTTTGAATTTTTGGTAGATGCTTTACCATCACGTAGTCTTCTTTTAGCTTTGGGCCATATTCCGGAGAAAATGATAATTTAGAAACCTCCAAAAATCTGCATACCTGCAGTACGTGATTGCTAATGATGAGATAGTTGTGCAAGAAATCAAATGAAAAGATGATTATGGCAATCTCCAAGATTCAGAATATAAGAATAACATCTCAAAAGCCATTCCCATTTATTTTTTGGGGTCAAATTATAATGAGATGATTCTGAACAATACATGAAGTATTGTTCACACAGCAAAATAATTAGTTGCTAAATTGGCATGAAGATCTTCGAGAGCTAGAAAATAAAAAAAGAAAGAAAGCTCAAGTATCTAGATGTTTCGGTTTCTAAAAATTAAAAATTAAAAAAAAAAAAAACCCCTCAATTTAGTGAAGGTCGTTCCCAGTTCCCAATATGTGCTCTTTGAATGTTGTTCATATATGTTCACTAGAGTGTATTAACAAAGTTAGAATGAAGAATGTATTATAACCACAGAAAAAAAACAATGCCAAACTTTTGTGGAGGTATTGAGTAAGATAATCAAAATCCACCTTGAAAAAAAAGGTATTATTAAAAACAATCAAACCTCTCTGGAGTTAACAATGTCCATGTTTCCCAGAAAGTGATTCAGATATCCTTGCATTGCGACCTTTCCTCTGCTAGCGACGGACTCCTGCCTTCCCAAGGCTGGCCGAATAATTGGCAGAGCAGCACTAGATGGAACATTTCTGAACAAGAAAAACTATTCCAGATAAGATAAATTACCCTGGAATCAAATGTAAACGCAAAATACTCAGCATGTTGTCACCTGTTTTTAGCACTTTCGTCGTGGTGTAAAGGAACAGCCTCGTCATCGGCATCATCATCTTGCACCACTGCTGTGTGATCTCCTATTCCTAGATTTTGAAGCCATTCTTTAACCTTTAATGTGATGTTCCAATAGAAACTACATTAAAATCCCAAACCTTCACAATCAACAGTAAGTGGATAAAGAATATATAAATAACATATAAATCTAATTATCACATTCTAGGATTTTTCAGATAACAGCATATAGAGTCTGGATCATTTTTGAAAAACATACCTGTTCCTGCTTCCCGTGAATTTCTTCAATAAATGCACGTTTCTTCAACGCAAAATGCAAGTAAAATACATGCGCAGCTTTCTTCAACAACCGCCACTTAAACTAGTGAACGAATATAGCCAATTATTACAAGACAGAAGTAGATATTATCTAACAAGAAAATAAAAGGATTCAGTACAGAAGAAACAGAATTTAAATTCAGTAAAACACATTACTTCTCGACGAGTTTATGATAAACATCACGCAAAAAGAGAAACATATCATGATAAAAAAAATTAAAAAAAATCATTAATAATCAGTAAAAGCTTCAATCCAAAGATTCAATTTCGTTTTCCTCTGAATTTGTCGTTAGGAAAGTATATAAATGGAAAGATTAATCACGCAGACTAGTGATCCACCATGTAACCAAAAAGGAAAGCAGGAATGTATCAATTTACTGACCGAATCTTTCAATTGTATAAACAAAAGGTGAAAATTCTAATTTCGAACTCTTGGTAGATGACAAGGATATGTAACAGTAGATTCCGTATTGAATATCATTTCCTTGAATCCTAAACTTTCTCGGCAACCAAACACGCTCGTTCAATCCTAACCACGGTTCTAAACCACCGAATTCAACCGCGAAGCCGAAAAATCACAGCGGATATAAGTGAAACAACAAAAAAAAGCGAATCGCAAGAATAATAAAGACGAAGATCGATTCGCACCTGTTTGTATTGGAACTCGATTGTGTAGGAGAGAAGCATGGGACTGATATCGCCGGCGTCGGGGCGAGAGACTTGGACGATGGTGGCCTTGGGAAGCTCGTCGAAAATCCGAGTCGGCTCGGGACGGTGAGAGAAGGAGAAGGAATTCGCGTGCTCCGATTGCATTTGGAAGTAGCGAGAGCCGCTCTCCGACGTTATCAACTGCTCCGATTCCATCGACAAATTCAAGGAATTCACGAGACGACGACGACGAAGAAGAATAAGAAGAAGAAGAAAGAAAACTCGAGAATGATCTTCAATGGCTTCCGAGTTTGCTTGCTCTGTGTGGATCGCGTAATTTGGAAGGAAGAGTGAGAGAGCATGTAGCAAGCAAAACCAAGAGAGAGAAAGAGAGGAGAGAGAAAGAGAGGGGAGAGAGAGAGAGAGAGAGATGGAAATGGTTAGTTTCGTTTTGTTTTTAAAGGCTTTTGAAAATTTTTTACAAAGGAAGAGAGAAGAAGAGCATCAGAAACGTGGAAGTGTGGCCTTCTGGATGGTCCGTGGTTTTGTAGAAAGGAAGATTGTTCAAGTTTTCCTCTCTTTTTATTTTTAAAAATTAAAAAAAAAATATTTGTTTGTAAAATATTAATCAAGCAAGGTTCCACTATTTAATGCAGATAATGATTTTGTGTTCTTAATTAATTTGTACGCCTTAAGAACCACGTTGACGTTGCTGCTATAAATCGTACGATTCAATTTGTCTAATAAGTTTTTCATCAATCTATAAAAAGTCGGAGATGGTGAACTATAAAAAATGTTTATTTCAAAAAAAAAAAAAAGTTCGGGATGATTTTTCAAAACAAATGGTCAAACTCAACTTATTAGTTATATAGAACTATCTAACAACGCATGATGGAGAATTGTTTCAATTATAAATTAAAACGTTTAAAATATTAATCAAAATACAAAAATAATAGTTTTTACGGATAGTTTTAAACTGAAAATACTCACTTAAAAAGTATTTATTAAAAAAAAAAAGTCTAATATTGCTTATCAAAACATACGGTCTAAGGTAAACTCAACTTACCAGCAACGAATTAAATTTCAACTATTGTTTTTTTAATGCAAAACAAGTTTCAAATTTAGCCTTTAAACTTATTTTATTACTTGAAGGGTGAAAAAGAAAGGGAAGGACTATCCTAGACATCGCAAATTTAGAACACTTTCCTATTTTAACTAATTTGGCAATAGAGGAAGGCAAAGCTACTTGTAACATAGTCTACTTGTAACGAGTCATTTGGAAGGACATGACAGCAAAGAACATCCATGTTTTACTTTCCTTTTCCTTAATAATGAGAAAAATAAATAAAATCTCTTTCTAGCTGTAACAATAAGGACAAAACAATTTTCTTTTTTAACATAGGAAATTCGAATTCTATACTTTATGATAGAGTCAAATATATGAATCAAATATATGAATACGGTTATGAATATGTGAATCGGCGAAAGTTTCTGTTCATTATTTTCTTTGGTTAAATACTTGAGGACCTGCAAAAGGTGAAGATTCACCAATTAAACTTGGTCCATCTTTTTTTTTTTTTTTTTGGTTGGAAATATCCATCTCTTCTACAATAGCACCGTAGCTCAACAAAAGGTCATCAAATGAAAGCCATTTGGAGCACATTGGATTAAGTCCAATAAGAACACCCACCCAGCTAACTAGCTATCATGATAATGCTCTAAACTGTAGAACCACAACAACCGTTCTCTTCTCCTTTCAAAGCAGTCAGAGTAGGGGTGGCAATACGGGTCGCGACACGACGACACGAATCGGACACGAATTTTGCGGGTTTGGGTTGGGAAAAATAGTGGTCGTGTCGTGTTCGGGTCACCCAAAATTGACACGAAAAAATTCGTGTCGTGTTCGGGTTGACACGAATTTTTCCGTGTCAATTTCGTGTCAAATGTCGTGTCAATTTCATGTCAAATTCGTGTCAATTTCGTGTCAATTTCGGGTCAATTTCGGGTCCAACCTAAATTTCGTGTCAAATTCGTGTCAATTTCGTGTCAATTTCGGGTTCAACCTGAATTTCGTGTCGCGGGTCAATTTCGTATCGCAGGTTAATTTCGTGTTGCCGGTCAATTTCGTGTCGCGGGTCAAGTTCGGTTCGTGTCGTGTCAACCCGTTACGGGTTCGTGTCGTGTTCGTGTCGCGGTTTCGTGTCGTTTTCGTGTCACGGGTCGTGTTCGGGTTGGAGAAGAAAAAATTTGACACGACTCAAACACGACACGAATCCGACACGTGACACGAATTGTCATCCCTAAGTCAGAGCATTCTGAAGATGGATTCCAACATTTGAAAGTCAAAACCCCCCAGAAAAATTAGATTCAATTGTCAACTATTCCTATCAAAAATAAAGTCAGACTACAGATTCAAACGATTGCACATGGTTTTATAAAACCGTAGAAAACGGAAAAATTGTAGAGACAATGGTGAGAGGAAACGATTTCAAGGGCAGGTCGTTCGGTGGTGAAAGCTACAGAAGGGCCTTTTTCAGAAGTCATAAAGGATAAATTCGGAATTATATATTGATACTAATTCAATGTATGGCAACCAAATTGGATACTTTCTTGACAAAATTCAACTTGAGATTAGTCTTTCATTGCCCTATTTTGCTCCATCTTGGTTTTATTCATTGACAAGGAACCAAAAGTTTTGAGTAAGTTCCTCAGATAAAAAAATTGACTTCAAAATAGTCTCGATTCGTATGCTACGATAAACAAAACACGAACCCATATAATTTCTGAATCTCACAAAGACATGATCCAAAGACTTGAGAAAACAAAATTACTGAACCTCATTAGGTTTGATGGTCTGTATGGAAAACAACTATGCCATTAAACATGAAAATAAAATAACTCGGGTCAAAATAACTTCTACATAAAAAATTAAAGAGCAATAACAGATATGGCTAATGTTCTTCAGTGCCATTGCAGAGAGGTCTCACTACTTCACTTCTTAGCTTTCTTTGCTCCCCTACAAAAGATGAATAGAAGAGAATCTGTCAGCGTTGTGTAAAATAAAGGAATTCACACGACTGTAAAGATTAAGAAACTCACTCAGCCGGTTGGGAAGCAACCGCTGGGGGTGCCTTTTCTCCGGGACCCTGTAGAATACAGACATCAAACTCAGTTAAGGAGATAAACACAAGTATATACTTATCACGCACAAACTTAAAATTAGAGCATAAATGGAAAATGTCCCATGTTAATTTCAAGCATGTACTACTTGGTTATCTGAAAAATGTGCTTTACAAGTGACAAGTCTTATAGCATGTACTTACCTGTGCCAATCGCTCCTCTCTCCGAGCCAGCTTTCTCTCTCGGCTAGCCTTGTTCTTGGCACGTTTAGCCTCAAACTGATCAGACAGAGTCTTCTCTCTTGCCTTCTCAGCCTTTGACTTGTGGATACTCTCCATCAGCACTCTCTTATTCTTAAACACGTTACCTTTCACCTTCATGTACATGTCATGGTACATGTGGCGGTCAATTTTCTTGGACTCACGGTACTTACGGAGCAAGCGCCTCAGCACACGCATTCTCCTCATCCAGAGGATCTTGGTGGGCAGCCTAGCCTCTCTGGTACCCTTGCGCTTACCTAGAAACAGACAAAGAAACAGAATGTGAACTTCTCGATACACCCTCGACACAAAGATAGCAACAAGTACATAAAACAATTTTTCAGAATCAAACATACCATAGCCTGAGTGGCGACCCTTCCTCTTGGCCTCCTTCATTCTTCGAGCACGAGAACGAGAGTGGATCTTTGTTGGCTTTCTAATGATGAAACCATCCTTGACCAACTTCCGAATGTTTTGCCCTACAAGTAGTAAATCAAATATCAAAAAACAAACAAATTCATAGAGACCAATCAAAAACATATAACATTAACATTCACGTTGTGAAAAAATCTCATGGTTCACATAAACTCGACGGAAAAAAAAAAAAGAAATTAATCCCTAAAATACTCGGAAAAACAAAGCATATTTTCTCAAGAAAATTGGGTTTCATTTTCCTTCATACCACATTTCCCAAATCCAATATGGTCATTTCTATCACATAAATACAACTATAGATACATCAAAGTGACCAATTCCAGAACATGGTACTTAGCATCAACATTATTTCAGCTCAAAAAATTTTCGGAAAGTGAAAAATGTAAATAAAATCACCAAAAAAAAATAAAGTCCAAAAGTCGTATACAACTGATCTAGTTCATCACCCATCTAAACAAAAATAATAGAATTCAATTAAAATTATTTCCTAGGCGTTCCTCAAATAAAAACAGCACAGAAATTCCAAATGTTCGACAGAAAATGAAAAAATAAAAAGGAAAATTAATATCGGTTTCCAAAAAAATAAAAAAAAAGGGATCCAAAACCATACATAATTCAAATCCAAACTCTCAAAGCGTCGCTTAGCGCTTAAAATGGAAAATTAAGAGAGAGAGAGAGAGAGAGAGAGAGAGAGAGAAAGAAAACTTACTTGAGTTGGCCATGGAGATTTCATTGACCTCATTTGGGTCAAGCCAGACCTTCCCTTTGCCGCACTTGAGGACGCTCGAGGCGAGCCTCTTCTGAAGCTTCAACGACACCATCGCTTCTCCTTTCTCTCTCCTCTCTCTCTCCCTCTTCGTCTGCCCTAGCGCCAATTCACAGAGACCGCAAGATTTATACCCAGAAGGAGGCGTTTCAGAGGAGCTAGGGTTTTGCCTCGACTCTCTGAAGTCTCTTTTAAGACGAGTTCCTGGGCCGAAATGAGGCTTTTGGACAGTTAGGCCCAATAACGGCCTGTTTTGAAATATTTGGGCTTTTTTTGGCCCACAGCCCACTGCCTGGTTTGAGTCGTGCCTGCCAAAATATCACGCGTGCTGTGCGGTAACAAAACACGTGGCGTATACGATTTTGATTGTTTTTGTATCCACTTCCGATTTATTTTTTTATTTTTTAATATAAATAAGTGTTTCTTTGTTTTCTGTGTCTGGTATTTTTCTTATTATTTTCCCGGAAAATTTTCCAAACAGCTCGGAACTTCCCCCAATTTTTTCTCGAGCGAAGCCCGGGCGTTTTCATCGTTAATCAATCTCTCGATTTCTCGATCTAGAAGAAATCCATCTCCCGATCATGGAAGTCTCTCTAATAGCCGATGCCGTGTCTGTAGCCACCTCCCAGGGCCTAGGGTTTTCGATTCGCCCCAATTTCATGAATTCCTCCGCCGAGCAATTCTCGTTGTCCTCCGCAGTCCTCCAAGTCTCCTCCGTCATTGTCCCCGTCGACGCCCTTGCTCCGCCGCCTGTGAAGGCGGACCCGTACAGGACGGCTTCCCGGAGGCTGCTTCGTAAGAAGCGCCGCGTGAGGCGGAGATCGGCCACCGGCGGCGAGGACTCTGAGGACGGTAACGAAGGCGGAGACGGCGGGTTCTTCGGAAGCGACGGTCCGTTCTTCGGTGGAGGAGGAGGAGGATTCGGGGGAGGCGGTGGCAGGGGATGGAACTTCGACAGATTCGGAGGGCACAATTGGGACGAATCCTCGTCGTCTTCGCCCACGGATCCGGCTTTCGACTTTGTCTACGAGGTGATCTCCTGGATCGTGCTCTCCAATTGCGTGCACTTCGCGTTCAAGAAGGTTGTTCGGATCGCGGCCGGTGGGATGGGCGATGACGCCGATGAGAGGGAAAAGGTGCCGATAAGACTGACCTCTGTCTGTTAATTTTTCAACATTTTCGGGAAACTATTTCCTCTCCCGACAGGATATCATTGAGACTTAATATTGGAATTGTATATAATTGTAAATAAATTCTCATTGATTCTCTTTCTCTCTAGATTATCAATTTCTGTGTACATAATTAGTGATTTCGTTCTTACAATTTGTTTACAAATTAGTTCAGCTATGCATATTTGATATACTGTTAGATCGTGTAAAGTTGTGTGTTCTCGTTCATAAGATGATTTTGAATGATAGAATAAGGTCGAGTATATTGTCAAGGGATGCAAATGTATGGATATAGAGAGTATAGTTCAGCAGTGTATTTAGAGTTTCTTGCAGAACTGAGTTACCTTTGAGACTATCCAAAGATTATAATGCATAACACAACTGAGGACTGTTATGTTTCTTATTCTAAAAGAAATTCTGTTGGTAGCAGAAGTTGGAAGCTAGAATCTCTTAACTTCCAAGGGCCTTTTGGCATGGCTTTTTGGGAGCTGTTTTTGGCTTCCTGTCTCCAGAACTTGTTTTAGAATCTTCAAATCTTTTATTCCGTATTAGAAAATTCAAAAATCATCTTGACCCTTTTACAGATGTCGATTCAATAGTTGAAAAGTTACAGCTCTTGAACGGTCAATGGATTCTATTGCAGTCGCTTTTAAAGTCTTTGTCCAAATAGATTGCTTTTGAAAGTTGTTTTCTAAGGCACCAGATTATAAAATAATAAGTTATGGAATAGTATTATCAAACATCAGTTGTTGCTGAAATTTTCTAGTAATTGCCTTTTGGAGCTGCAAAAGTCATGTCAAACCGGCCCCTGAGTGCAATGGAGGATGATTTTGGTGCAGCTTTATGGATTTTTTGTAATCTAAAATCAACAATTTAGGCCCAGTTAAGTGGCACTGTAGGAATTGGGTTAAGCCTTTGAAAATCTTGCGTAGCAGCACTAAATTAGGCCTTAAAGAGCGAAACCTTTCCATTTTGGACCACATGACGCATAATATTTTATTTGGGTCCTCCTGAATGTTTGTTGTTCAAGTGAAATAAGGGAACTGGCCAATAATTGAGGTTCAAAGAATTCTTTTGATTCCATTATGTTGTTTGCTCGACTTTTTTACCCACTGTCTACTGAGAAATAATAGGAATAGATGTATGTTAGACTGTTGACCGCTTAGAAGTGAGACATATATCTAATATATACTAAGTCTTATATCCGGTACCGTGTGGTATCTAGCACTAACATGGTATTCAAATGGTGAGTGGTGGAGAGGGCATGTGGAGTTGGTTTGACGAGCACAGTGAGAAAGTTGTCATTATATGGAAGTGAATGTAATTAGAGATGTGAATTTATGAGAAATGTAATGTAAACGGACGGATGTTGAAAAACACCATGGCCGTCGGAGTCCCAAACAGTTGTTGCATGTTCTTTGAGCAACTAACAATGCCCCCAGTGTACTTAGTCACCTTCTCCTCTTTCAATTCCTTGATCACATCTATTGTATCGTATTTCCCGGCCTCCAATGGGAAGCTAAGTATGGCCTTGGAGCCGCGAAGCTTGAAGGCGGCTTGTTCGTAAGCCTTGGTGGCATCGACGGCCATGTTGAAGGTCCCGAGCCACATGCAGGAGCCTCTCCGATTTGGGTCCCGGATCTCTATCGCATACTAGCCCCACCGCCTCTGTTGTACTCCTCGATAATGCCTCGCCTCTTCCTCGGCCACCAGCAGTTTCTATATGGTCGTCTTTGGCGGAATCAAAGCTGATAACTGAATCCACTATGTCTTGTTCAGGAGGAAGATTTTCAACGGCGGCTTCCAGTTTCGTTGAGAACTGAATACACTCTCTCTCTCTCTCTCTCTTTTGCTGTGTAAATCCAACATTTAGGGGGTGCCGAAGGGGAGATTCTTCCTATCTATATACATATATATATATATATATATATATATATGTTGATGCCAAAAATCTCCGGCATAACACCCGATGTGGTTGTTCGATTTGGTCTGTATTGCACGGTCACTCTGCACCTGGTCACCTACAAAAAGGAAGCACCTCGAAGTAATTGGAACACCAATGGGGTGTCTACTAAGGGCACTCCGATGCTTAATTCAGTAATAGTATTAGTGAGTAAGCGGAGATGCAGAATTTTGGCAAGGAAAAATTATCCATACCTGAATAGGTGGGTTGACCCTCTATTTATAGACGTTCTCTGCGGGCTCGGGTGTTCGGGTGACCCGATCGGGTTAAACTTCGAGTACTCCCGGCGGGTAGACACACTTCAGGTGCACAGACACCGTACGTCCACTAACAATGTCGCGTATCCGTAGTCTAGTGCTGGGGGACACTAGAGTGGGCTAGTGTCGGCACAAGTGGGCATAGTGTCAGTTTGAGCTGGCAGTGGATATTGGCAATGGGACAGGTGCAGTAACAAGTGGCGTGTCAAGTGTCAGGCGGCAAATTGTGACTGTTATGCCAAAACACGGCTGTCAGCTCGTACGGGGCGGTGTGACATGGACAGTGAGGGGACGTTGAGCAAGTGGCGCTCACCAGTCACCTGGGAAGTTTAGTCCGGATCAATGGCATGGGCCCCGACCATTCCATGTCTGGGGTACTCAATGAGTAACGTTGGCGTGGAGGTCACGTGACCGTTCAGTGCAGTTCCCAGGGAAGAATTCGGCATCGTCGGATCTGATCTGGTCGGGAGTAATCGTTCAACATGTTGGAAGTCCGGTTTCAACGTCCTCATGTGACCAATTCACCCCCGAAAAAGGGATTCTGTCAGCGTATCTAATTACATCATCAACAATAGATATTTTAGATTTTGTTTTTAAGATAATTTTCTTCTTACAAAGTGAAAATATTGGTAAGGGCTTGTGCTACTATGTTCGATCATAGAGTCTATTTTTAGCTCTGTAATTTAGAGTTTCTTGCACAACCGAGCCTAGAACTTTTTGAAATGATCCACAAAATCAGATTGTCTTTGTTGTAAAACTAGTCAATGCCTAAGAAATAAAAGGCTCTTGTGAGCTAATGGCAACAAAGAAAAGCAAGTTTTTGGCTTGCTCTGCGGCAACAAAGTCTAGTATCAAAGTGGCAACTTAGGAGCCTGGATTAGGCCTTGGAAAATATTGCAAAGAAGCACTACTACACTAAGGCCTTTCGGATTAGAAACCTCTCTAGTTTGAATCCTTCGACAAAAAATATATAGTTTTTGGGTCCTCCCAAGACCTTTGTACGGCCAATGATTGAGGTTCAAACTATTCCTCACGCACGTGCATCTTCTGAATGGCTAAAGTGTAGAATTGAATTATTTTGATTCCATTGTGTTATTTGCTCCACTTTACAAGTAATAATCATACAGTGAGAAGTCATATATAGGTTAATAGTCTTTTCAATGAATTGATACTAGATAAGGATCACACGCTACCATCAATGATCATCTTATGGTACAGATGAATATTGCATGTCACAGAAGAAAAAGACTCCGGTGGTAGTTTCCTAAGTTTGGATAATATTCATTATTGAGTGGACGCTTCAATTTCTAATGAACTTATTATTATTTTTTATTTCTAAATTTTTATTTTTTTTTCATTTTATATCTATTAAAAATTAACTATTTTTATACAAGTCCTCTAAAAACTTTTATCATTTAATATTAAAAATTTTATCATTTAATGTACATCCTCATTAAAATAATAGATTGATTCTGTTGTCATATAGTAATATTGAGCCGCCTAAATCTATTATTCGTTTATTTTGTCCTCTTTTTTCTTCCTCCAAGTTGGTTTTAAAAAGATAAAATTATCTTATTCTCGTTAAATGATTGCATTTTGGGTTTTCAATTCTTAAGAAATGCATGTACTCGCGATGATTTGCGCACAGTTGATAAAACTTGTCCCGACTTCAACTGCCAACTTGAACTTGATGATGATCTTACTTTATTTTAAGTTTCCCTGGTTTCAGAAAGTGAGCTGAGTCAGCTGATATGAACCTTTATCTTAAATATTGCCTTTTTGCAGCTTTTAATATCCGGGGTGTAATTATTATAATTGTTTTATTTGGGAGTTAATTATAATAAGGAAGAACTTAAGTGGATAGAATTCATAAGTTCATTAATCTTGTCTACTAGCTTGGACCCACTAGGATCCTTGAGACCGACGAGCTTTTGGGTTTGGTTCATGCATCTTTTCTTTGCTACATCAAACTATTCCATTTTTTTGTTCAGTGTTCCGACAACTTGCATATATTTGACTTGTAATAGCTCTTTTGCACTGCTAAGAACATTCCTGTGATCTGATTTCATTCTCAACATAATGATTATTTAAGCCGTTTCATCATCATCATTTGATTATTGGTGACCGATTATCGTAGATTTTAATAAGTGATACAGTCTCGAGAGACGAATTTCTTCACTAGCATTCACTAGTTTGATCAAGAAACGACGTAGTATTTCCTAAAGTCTGTTGAAATTTTTCGTTCGAAAACCTGACGGGAGGATTAGAGAAAGAACGGGAACACAAATACAAATTGGATAGCAGTGGTAAGGAGGAGTAGGTTAGGGAGAAATATCACAGGTTCAAATTTTGGAAACAGCCGGCAATGTATCAAATATAAATTGGGCAGAAGAGAAAAAAAATGTAACGAAATGTGTGTGTATGTGTGTTTTGTAGGAAAATAATGTAAGGAAGTGTGTGATAAATTGGCATGTTTGGCATTGTTTTACTTGTATATACATGTTGTAGTCGGTAGAAGAAAAAAAGAAGTAGAAGTACTCAATATTTTTCAATATTTCAGACCATATATAAAATGTCAAAAGAGTTGGTTGGGACAAAATTGATAATTAATATTTTAATTTTCTTAAATGTATGTTTTAGAATGAAGTTATAAAACCTTTATTAATGCTTTAGTAAGAGTTTCAGAGCCTTTTCGGAGTAGCACCCTTGACAAGTCGTATTTTGTGACCATTTTTGAGAAATCGTGTCTCAGCTTTTGTTACATGTCAAGTACTATCTTGTTTCCAAGTTGGCTGGCTATGATACAACAGCGACTTTATATTTCGGAGGAAAGTTCCGCACTTGATATCCTTGGTCATTTTTTCAACGAGGTGAAAAGGAGAGAAACAATAGAGACTTTTGTCTATTGGTATTCAATTAATTAGATTCAATCTTGGTCCAAAGTGGAAGAAAAAAGTCGAGCATCTTGGGAATAATCCACAGGACAGTTAATTAGGTGAACTTAAAACATGCACCAAAATATATCCAAGTTCATTGATTCAAGTTTATATCTTTTTTCATATACACAAGCAAACACATACACATTTACACGAGTTAGATTAACCACAAATACCTTCCGGAGAAGGACTAAGTTGACCTATAAGTGGACTAAAGTCTTTCAGAAGACAGATTCATATTTGGTGCATAGATCGTAGATGCGAATTAGTTCATTCGTTCCAAAAGTTAAAATAATAATAATAATAATACTAAAGACACCAAATTTAGTCTTATGCTTCGTTTCATATTTTAACTTAACTTCAATTAAATTATACTTTTTCATTTCAGTTTTTTTTTTAAGTCAATAAAAATTATAACTTATTTTTTAAACGTCAATCAACTCAAACTTAAAAATTTCATCTCCAACTGATGAACTAAATACAAGCTTAATTTTCAACTATCAATTACGTGATAGTAATTTTTTCATTAGTAGATACAATCTTTTAATTTTAATTAATGTACTTATTAATTATATAATGATAATTTACATATCATGTAAAGTGATACTGATTAAAAGTGAAAATACAATTGATATCCTTAACATTATTCAAAGTTAAAACACCCGGTAAAATCAAAACCATGGAATTCAAATTTAAACATTTTGAGCTATGACTTTGGTAAAGCAAAAGTTAGACACTCAATGTGAACCTTTTTTTTTTTTTTTTTTTGAAGTGAATATATAAACTTTTTTTGTCCACATTAAAAAAAAAGGACAAAAATGAAGAACTATGTTTTCCTGCACAATTAAAAAAAAAAAAAGGGAACAAAAATGAAGAACTATGTTTGACGTCTATATGACAACACCTGATTCGTTTAAGGTGACGTTTGGCAGTTTCTCTATTTCTCTCAAAACTACACATGCATCCTGTCAATCTTATTTCAGAAAACAAAAAGGAAACTGTGTGGATGGCACACGACAATCAATATTGTAAAACAATTGTCCTGTCTTTTGTTTGCAGATAATAATTTTGTTTTAAAGGTAAAGTATAAGTAATATCTTTTATATCATGACCAAATCATTTGGACAATCTGAACGTGTAATGTGTCTGAGCTCTCACACTCTCACAATTCAGTGTTTAATTTGCTAAGCATATAGTGGTAAGAAGTCATTCTTTAAAATGAATTGAAATCTCATGTTCAATTTTGATATCTTAAATAATATTTAATCAATCATATTATGACACATCATTAAATAAAGTTAGATCTTAATATATAAATAAAGCATTTCAAATTTTTTAAAATAATATAATATAATATTATTGATTGGGTATCGTTTAGGACATTAAAAATTAAACAGGAGATTTGAGTCTCTTTGAATATTTGTTTTTGTTTCTGTTTTTTCCCCCATATTAGGCAGCTCAAAGGAACCTGCAAGGCCAATTTATACCACTATACCATGGCAATAGATAATTTTCTCCTCACTTCCTTTTTCTTTTTCCTTGTTAAATTTAAGAGTGGGGATTTGATTTCTCTGTTAGATTAAACATGCAACTATATTTCTGCTTATTTTTTACAATGATAGAGACAAAAATAGTGTACGCAGACAACGTGTTACGTTAGCCCTTTCTTCCTATTCATCGCACATATAGTTAATTACTTTTAATCTCACAATTAAGCAAGTTGATCTACTTGACGGCAATTCTTAATCATTAATTAACAATTTGAAAAACTTTCGCTGATATCTATGATTAAACATTATAAGACTACTATTTCCACCAATTAAAAACAAATATAATAGTAATTAGGATAAACGTCTCACTACGAATTTTTTATGAATTGACTTGCTTTATGATTGTAATGACGACTAAACAATAAGGCACTTAAGATTCGGAAAATCTAGCCCACAACTCCCTAGTAATATAAATATAAACTACACTTTCAAAAATATATATATATTAAAATACTTTCCTGAGACAGAATGGCTGTCTGACGGTACAACCTGTGCATAAAACCGACATAACTCGAAAAAGAGTGCGGTATAATCCGCTAAAGAGAGAAAGAGAGAGAGCTAGAGAGAACTCTCTCGTCCGACGGTGTCGTAGGAGAGAGTTATCATGTGTGTATGTGTGTATATATTATATATATAAAACTATCAACTACCAATACCAAATTATTATTTTAATTATTGTTTTCATTAATATTATTAAGTAATCCATCCTATGAAACCCCACTTAGGCACTTTAATGAAAACAAGAAAAGAAAATGCTAGTAGTACAAGAATAAATAGAGAAGAGCAAATGAATAGAACACATAGGGATATATGAGTTGGTAAAAGAAGCAATCTTAAAATCTCATCAATTGAAATGTCGGATATTTAAATTCCCAACTAACTCAGGAGAATGTCCACTTTTACGTAAACTTAAAAAATAAAAAATGACGGGACATCATTAGATTTTTTTTAGTAAAAAAAAAAAATAAAAGGGTGAATTAATTAATATATTTTAATATAGCACAAAGTATACATATAGGTGCAGATACATGAACCGACATCATAAGCATAATCCAAGGTTTTGAATTGAAGCAAATCACATACCAAGAACTAACGATAGTGATTGATACATGCAAATCTCCACATGGTTCCTTATTTAATTTAATTAATTAATTATTTTTGGGTGAATTTATATTACTATTTATTATCACACACAAACATATATATATATATATATAACTATTCACGAGTCCAAAAACACAACGCACCAAACAAAAAACAAAAAAAAAAAACAAAAACAAAAGAAAAATAAAGCATAATGATAATAATAATCTGTAAGTTTGATCATCATCTATAAGTTACAAAACACAAGCACATAGATACATACATATATATATATAGATAGACAGAAAATAAAAACATGTAATAAGGAGGTAGAAGATATTAGAACTCTGTCTCTCCTCTAATGCAAAAGTTGGCGGTGATGCGTAACGACGTCGTCGAGCATCCAGAGACCCGCCAAGTCAGGTGTCTGGACGAACTCACCACCACCACCACCACCACCACCACATGAACTAGCGCCGCTTCCACTCATCTGACTCCGCTGGGCCACCTCGGGTTCCAGACCCAGGAGCGACTCGAGGCTGGAGATTCGCGCCTTCAGCTCCATCTCTCTCGGCTGATCAGCATGAGCCCGCTGGTCGACGTTCTGAACAAAAGGGTAATAGTAATTATTACTATTATCAGCCGCGTACGGCGGCGGCACTGCCGTAGGGAGGAAGCTCGGCTGAGGAGCCGGCTCAGCAGCCGCCGAGGCGGCGACGCACTGCTTCTTCTTCGGCGGCGGCTGGGCTGGGGGTGGGGAGCCGAGGGCGAAGTTGAGCTTGGCCTTGTCGCCGCGGATGCGCTTGGCGGCTTGGTCGTAGGCGCGAGCGGCTTCCTCGGCGGTGTTGAAGGTGCCGAGCCAGACACGGGCTCCTTTCTGTGGGTCCCGGATCTCAGCCGCCCATTTCCCCCATGGCCTCTGTCTGATTCCTCTGTAGATGTTCTTGCGAGTTCGTTGAGTCGATGCAGTAGAGCTTTTTATGTAGCTATTATTTGTTTCTTCTTTTTCTTCTTTTGCAGCTTGGATGTTCAGTGCCTTCTTCTGGCTTGTCACTATAAGACCAAAAACAAAAATAAAAATAAAAATAAAAACTCCAAACAACCTATAACCCAAAAAAATAAAAATAAAAAATTGAGAAATTTGTTTTACATATCCATGTAATTATGCAGCGATCAACCATGTGAATATTTTACATATAAAAAAATTGTTTTGTTCTACGGAGATATTTACTTTTATTTTATTAAAGAGGAGAAAGTGGATCTGCGTTTTTCCTTTTAAATTTTTAATTTTTGGTTCTGACTCGATTAAAAAAAATTACAGTAAATTCATGCAGGTAACTTTCAAGTCAACAAATTCACCACATATTTGATAGAAAAAGAAATTAATAAGACCAATATTCGATAATTAAAAAAATTTTACTCAAAACCCAGAAGAGAAGGAAAAAGCAATAAACAAAAAATATATATATATATATATATATTTTTATAAAAGTTGATGATTACCTTTGTTAGGTGGTGACAATGGCTTAGGCTTAGAAAAGTTGAAGTAGTTGAAGGTGTGGTCTACGCCGAGGAGGTCGGAGAAGGCGTCGAGCTCCGACCAGAGCTCCTGATCCGGCGTCAGCTTCCGGCCACGCTTGACGGGGACGAAGTCGGAAATGATAGCTCCTCCGCACATCCTTCTGGGTCCAGTACTTCCTTGCTCAGAAAGGTTTACACTTTTAGAGAGAGAAAGAAGAGAGAGAGAGAGAGATGAGAGAGAGAGAGGAAATGTTCTGAGAGGGGCTTCTTTCCTGAGCTCTGTATTTATAGAACGATCGGTTACAACTAATAATCCCAAGCACAAATGGACAAAATCTCGATAACTCTCTTTCTTGAAAGTTTGGCCCCCACCTTTTATTTTTGTTTTGAAATAATCGGAGGGCAGAGAGAGGATCAGAAAAGTGTAAGTGGGGAAAAGACAGAGAGTACGTGGGTGTACAGTGGTGGGAGTGGCGGGGCCCACTTTGATCGTAAACTGCTGACCGTGGGATTGGGGAAGAAGTTGGGGAAGAAGATGGGGTCCACTTGTTTGCAACTTGGTCCTAGAGGTGGATGACGTGGAAGGAGAGGATTGGTTGAGACAATGCTTTTACTTTGTCTTGCGCAGACACACCCACACCACGCAGCGATATGTTGGTGTAAATGAAACGCTTTTGTTAGAGAGTGGTTAAAGATTTTTTTTTTTTTTTTTTGGTTGGGGTGGGGGAGGGGGGGAATAAAAGGGAGAAATGTTAATACCACCAGAGGGATGTAAGTGTAAGATCAGGACCATTTATTCACGAAGGTTTTACTATAAGAACTACGTAAATCTCGTAACAATGAAGATTTTACATTCGTGTTACTCGTGAATGCATTGAAAAAGAAAATTTAACGGCTATTAGAATGAAAGTACTTGCACTAATCCATTGTTTTTACTGAACAATCAGCGGATTTGAGGAACGTAAGTTTGAGAATGATAATAATCTTAGGCCTCGTTTGGTGAATAAGTTCAAATTGTATTTTTTTATCTCAGTTTTTGTATTTTTCTGAAAAAGTTTGTCTTTTCTGAAAAGTCAATAAAAATTTTCAACTCAAACTGTATTTTTTCAACTTAAACTTATTCATCAAATGGACCCTTAGCCTACAGTATTTGATTTGTCTAATCTCCTCTTAGTTTTCTAAATATGACAATGAGGTCCATATTTAGTTGGCAAGAAATCTTATTTTTGTATATGTAGGGTTTTGGTATATCTTCGTAATTATTGGAGGGACATTATAATGGATAATTAATGTGAATTCATATATTTTTTTCATCTTTGAATTCGGTAAATCTTCGTCAAATTCTTTCAGTTTCATTGAAGGGATAGTAGTTTCAATAATAAGCCACAGTTAAGTATGAAAACTGAAGCTGATGAACATTGTAATGGTTAAAAAGTAATAGAGTGTGTGATTCTTTCTAAGGAATTATGTGATTCTTTCTAAGGAATTATGATCCTTATAAATCTTGCGTTGTTGGTTTATTTTTGATTTAGTTAATATTTATCTGAGTTATTTCAGTTTCATCAGAAAGATAATAACACTAGTAAAAATTGTTGATTTGATAACGGTTATTAACTATCATCTAAAGTTAACACGATGATTAGACAACCGTCATGAAAAGGTTTAAGATACCACGATGGCTTATTAACCGTCGTGGTTAGGTGATATTCTACGACGGTTGACACCGTCATCAAATAGAGAAATAAGGCAGCAAGACTTAATAATGTGAGGACTTTACATGACGATTTTTCATCAAATAATGAATATCAGAGAGTGTTGATATGGTGGATGGTGGTAACGTTGTTGAACAATAGTGGAGGATCTGTTTTTACATGTCTCTGTACTGTTTTTTACGACTGCGGAATTGTTATGCAAAATGAAATCAAGGCCAGTAGGGGTTTTTAATTGGAGATTACATGACGGTTTAAAACTGTCATTGAGAGTTACTGATTATACAACGGTTTAAAATAACCGTCATGGAAACTCATGGATTACACGATAGTTTTCTTAAACCGTTATGGAAAGTGGAGATTCAACGATGATTTATTGAAATCGTCGTGTAATCTCAACTTTTCATCGGTTTAAAAAAATCGTCGTGTAATCTATAAGTTTCAACGACGGCTTTATTAAACCGTCATGTAATCAATAACTTTCAACGACGGTTTAAGAAAATTATCGTGTAATCATAGGATGGACCATATTAGATGACAATTTTTGTAAAACCGTTGTGTAATCTCCGTTGTCTATTTCAATTTTTATAGTAATGGAATTTGAATAGCAAGCCGCAGTTTAAGTATGAAAACTGAGGCTTGCAAACATGGTATTTGGTTTAAAAACTTTTAGGGAGTATAATTCTTTATAAGGGAATTTTACAGTTATTATATGGAAATTTGTAGTTGTTACGAATTTTACGTTACTGTTTTGTACGATTCTCATGAACTAAGAACGTGCCACCAAAGACATCCCCTCGTATATGTACTGATGTTAGAATATAAAATTATTATTTAAATAACTTTTTAATAGTTTAAGTTTTTGAGATAAATTGATAAACTAACATAAAATCAAAGAATGAAGTCTAGAGTTCGAAATCTTATAATTGCACATTTTATAATTTTTAATACTATTAGGTGTAGGGTCATCATAAGTTTTGGACTTCTTATTTATGTTAATTCTTAGTAACTTAATGTTTTGAGATGGATTGTAAGCTAAAAACTCGTTTAGAGTATAAAATTTTTGACAAGTTTTAAAATCTTCGTTTGAGTTAGAGAGAAATACAATGTTCAATATCCCATTTTAGAAAAATTTCTCCTAAGATCTAATCTAAGCTTCGTCCAAAATCGAACATGATAACTGCACTTAAATAAGATTATGGATAGCCATATAAAACGAATTAGTGACGATATATTTTGTCTAAAATGTCAAATGTAAGGTGTTAAAAGTGACAGAGGTTTTAACAAAATTAGCCATCTGTAGGGATATTTTTGTACGTAATTCCAATGTATGTAAGTTAAACACTGTATGTTACTTGAACTTAAAGAACGATTTTTTTAATTTCTTAAAATCTTGTGTCAAAGGCTTAATTCTGCAATTTCCGTAGGGTAAAAGGTGGCAATAAATTAGATTAATTTAAGTGATAAAGGAGAAATTAATCTCTTTCATTTTAGTCAATTAGCAGTTTCAGCTTGGCAGAATGGGGCAACCTATTTTAGGTCAATTTTTAGTGACAAAAGAAAACAAATTATAATCATACTAGAGAATTCATGAGTGATATATAGTGTGTCTATGTACATATATAACATATATGTTGGAGTTTTCAATGGATAAATAGTAGCTGGCTTATGGGAAGCAGATAAGGAGGCGTCTAAAATTTATTTATTTTTATAAATATTATATAAAAGAAATGCTTTCTGTTTCTGCTTCCCAACTCCTAAATTGTCATCCTTCCAAGAAACAAACAACACCACCTCCATACATTTGCCTCAGCTTTCTCTGATTTATATGAGGTAAGGCTTTTGACCTTTACGAGACCCTCTCAAACTGGTCCTCACGTTATCATCGTTTTTTCTTTGGGATATAATTGCACACATTTCATAGGCCTTTTTTTTTTTTTTTTTTTTTGTGAATAA
Organism: Ficus hirta; assembly: GCA_038430175.1. Classification (NCBI taxonomy): domain Eukaryota; kingdom Viridiplantae; phylum Streptophyta; class Magnoliopsida; order Rosales; family Moraceae; genus Ficus; species Ficus hirta. The sequence continues at coordinate 13,784,415 of CM076593.1, read as the reverse complement.
GCCAAGCCTTTTCTTGTCTTTGCCTACTAATTATTACCTATATATATATATATTTAAATATAAATACCATTTCTTCTTCTAAGATATGTCTAGGGTTAAACACTCCGCAATTCGACTAATGAATTCTAAAACATTGGATATATAGTGACACGTGAATAAGGAGAATTGAATTAGGTATTTTTCTTTTTCGTGGTGAGACTTGACATTTCTATGATTAAAGAGATGGAGGATAAACTAACACTAATAATCTTTTTTTTTTTTCTGAAAAAAAAGAGACAAAAAAAAAAAAAAAAGAGAAAAGAAAGAAAGAAACATGAATATTACGCAACATAATTTACCTATTAAGTTCTCATCAAGTTATAACATTTTCTTTTATCTAATATATATAATTCTCACATAATCTTAAAAAACTGATAGATTAATTTTTCCAAACTTTCCACATAAAATATATATATGTATATATATATATATATATCATTCATGTTCGGTTGCATAATAAATGAGTGTGCAGTACCAACCAAAAGATATTTTTGTTTTTATGATTCGAAAAGCCGTAACAACTGGCACTGGATTTTATACTTTCAATGTGTATCCCAATCTTTATTATGTTTGGATGAAGTAGGCAGACCTTTTTTTTTTTTTTTTTGGCTTGATAAGAGGACAGACATAATTAAATGACTCTTTTACTTTCTTCTGATCACCTCAGAGTAATCATACGATCATTAAGGAATTAAAAAAAAAAACAAAAACCAAGAAATTGTCATTTTCATTGTTTCCAACAGAGGAAGAAAGCTTCTGGAGTAGGAGAGATGGCTCTCGTATGCTGGCCAACTTTTAATTGCTTATCAATTTGGGGAACAAAAAATATTTAAGTAAATATAGTGTTCCCTTCTTGGTTTCTTAGAAGATATATATCCAGTGAAGAAAACTCCCAAACAAACAAAAGGGGAATACATTCAGATAGTGCTAGGACACAAATTTTAATATAAACTTTTAAGTATAAATTCACATAAAGCTAAATTGTTATATGTATATATATATATAGAGACAGAATAGTTGTCATATTTATAATAGATATTTTATGTAACAATTTATAAAAAAATGAAAACTCATGTATCACTTTATGTGGTATTCAAAAATTGAAACTAGAGTTAGTATTACTGACATTTTTTTTAGAAGAAAACAAATTCCTGGACAAACAAAAAATGACATTTCTCTTTGATAGATTTCTGTCGTGTTTTTTGTTGGGGATAAAAACGACATGCCAGATTTACTTTTCCAAAGGAAACGGCATTTGTGCGCCTTGCTCTTATTCTCTCATTTTGTTTTGTTTTGTTGTTTCGTTTCGTCTTTATTTTCTTGAAGGAAAAGAACACGATAGAAAGAAACATTGTCATAAGAGTAAAGACAGATCAAACAACATGTCGTTTGCAATTTTTTTTAAAGGAAAATAAGTCGTTTTTATTTTTTATTTTTTGGTAGCAAATATAAAGATTTTACTTGGTCGTAAACTGAAATGCAGTTTTTAATTGTATGTCGCTTTCCCTTAAATTATGCACTTGTCAGAAAACGAAGTGTGTGTGCGCGTCTCTCTCTCTCTCTCTATATATATATAAAAATATTGCTGGACTCTGAAAACAACATATATGTTTTAAATCACCCATGATAAGATGTGTTAACTAGATGCAGTTTTGGAGGTGGGAGATATGAAAAACGACATGCCACTTTTATCTTTCAGAAGGAAACGACATATGCGTGCCTTGGAGGTGGGGACTAGAGCAATGTGTCGTTCTGTACTTGATCATAAACGACAATTCGTTTTTGAGTCTCCACATGTCAGAGCTTTAAATTTAGCGACTTGTCGTTTTATGAACAACTACTTTATCATTTTTAATTTGCCGACATTTTCCTCAATCATGTCGTGTTTACTCGTTTTGTCTTGAACGACAAACCACATTTCATTTAAGCAGTTTTATCTTTCACAAGGAAACGACATTTGCGTGCCTTACTCTCATTTTCCATTTTTTTTTTTTGAAAGAAAAAAAAAGAGTTAGAACAAATTGTCGTTCTTTGCTTGATCATAAACGACACATCGTTTTAAACTACTACATGACAATGCCGCAGCTTTAATATTATATCGACTAGTCGTTTTTAAATTGCTGACATTTTCCTCAAAATTCTCGACATGTCGTGTGTACTAGATGTCGTTTCTTGTCTTGAATGTGGTTTTCAACTGAACAAAAACATAGACATAATAAATTAGCTATAAGAATAAAAATAATGATATTACGCACTAGTAAATCACAGATGTGATGTGGAAAATCACTTACCGTATCCGATCATCCAAACACGGAATATAGGTATACAACTAAAATTTTTCAAAATAGCAATACCATCTTTTCACGTAACATGGAATAATTTCCAACTCACAAGCAAACAAAGAACCAAAATACAAGTGAAAAAAGAGAGAAAAAATACAATTGTTTATATATTCAACCAAGAAAAGTTCTATTTTCCCCAAAATATTTTGGTGGTAACAGGGGGAGAGAGTATAAAACCAGTGGAGTAAAACTTCTTGCATAGCAAAAGCCACAAATACAAAACAGAACACAGCCCTCTCTAATCTGCTAATTTAGTCAAGCGGTGAATGGTGCTTCTCGCAATCCTGTTACCAGGATCAATCTTCAGAACAGTCCTCAGGTCTTCTGCCCCGAGTCTGTACTTCTCCATGCTCTCATACAAGAGCGCACGCTGTACGAGAACCGATACATTTGCTTCATCTTGCTCCAACACCTGCACAAGAAAAAAAATTATCCAGGCCATTAAAGAGAAATGAAAACACACCCAGGTTTCGAACAACAGAGCTCCTATCCAAACCCCTTCTCCTCCCACCTGCTAAGCTAGCCCCATCCAGGGTAAAAGAGACATCTAGGCTATTAAGTATCAACTCTCCTTTTCTTACAAGCCAGGAAATCGAGATATAACGCAAAAAATATTCCTAAAAGAAACAACGATCCAAAATAGTCCCATTAATATGGACATCACGTTTCTAAATCCATTTTCGGTTTGTTTGCTATTTTGTATTAGGATATAAGCTCAATACGCCTCTTTTCTTAGATACAAATAGTTCTGAAGTTGAGCAATATGAAGAATGAAATCTACACAAGTCAGTAACTTGATCCATTAATGCATTTTCTAGCAACTAACACTTCACGGTCCTTTCATTTTTGTCTAATAATAACTATTCCAAATAAGAAAAACCACTGAAAACAGCTTTCAGAATGTACTGTCAACCGTTACAACCAACAACATAAGTAATCCAACATAGCAATCAAGCTTATATAAGTTGCTAATTAAATTGCCCTCAAACTTCATTGCAACATAAAGGAAATAACTTTCACATGTGCACAAAGAGACTCATAAGAGAGGGTGTCAAACTAGTTACCTTCGTACAATCTGCCACAGCTTTCTTATACTCCCCAACTTCCTTGTAACACGAAGCCCTGCTCGACAAAACCTCCGTGGCATTATCGCCCGCTTTCTCGAGAAGAACCACAGCCCAAGAGAGCCACTTAATGGCATCCGCATACTGCCCCTGCTTGTAGTTATCCATCCCCTTGTTCTTCGCTGCGGACGCATTGACCCCAGCAGGAGGCGGTGGCAGCCCGTCCAGCTCGGTGGTGGGTCCACCGTCATCGCCTCCAAACTCCATTCCCACTCCCCAGTCATCCGTTTCCGATTGGGGTTGTTGCAGTCCTCCAAGCCCATTAGTAGCAGCAGGGATATTTGTGGATGGAGTGAAAAACATATCAAGCGGATCATGACTAGAGGTAGAAGACGACGGAGGAGGCGGAGGAGCCTGGTTTGCGGGTTTGAGAAAATCATCCATGTTCAAACCAGAGCTTAGATTTGATCCTGTATATGAAAAGCTGCTAGTTGGGAATGTGTCGGTGGGGGCGCTTGTTGGTTTTGGGGCATTCTGAAAATCCCCAAAAACATCATTTCCCTGATTATTATTGACCTTATTATTCTTAGTACTCGAATTCGGATTCGGATTACTCGGTTTCTTTCCACTAAAATCAACCAAAGAACCAAATGGATCCTTAGAGTTAGACCCAATTTTACCACCACCACCAATAGTACTATTCATATTGTTCATCGGAACACCGCCAAGATTCGGACTTCTATAGCTATTTGTATTGAAATTGGTACTGTTATTCCCCGAAGAGCCCCAATTCGTATTCGGATTCGTCGAATTACTTGTTTTCGGCAGCGAATCGGCCACATTCCGCATCGAAAACGGAGACTTGTTGTTCGTCGACGGAGCGGAATTCTTCAACGGAACATTGCCGCCACCGCTCTTGTTCTGCCCCAGCGCGGAATTCACCAAATCGCCGAACAAATTAGGGTTCTTCTCCACGATCGCAATGCCGGAAGATGGGGCCGAGGAGGACCAGCTCTTGCCGAAGATGTCGCCGACCATGGAGGTCGGCTGGCTCGGCGCGGCCGCCGGCGGCGGCTGGTGGGTCCAGGACGGCTTGTTCGGCTCCCAAGCCGGCTTGGCTTGGGCCGAGGAATAGGGAGAAGAGGAAAAGGTGGAGTTCTTGTTCTTCTGGTCGTTGAGAGAGGTGGTTCGGGAGGATCCGAGACCCAGATCGAAATCGAATTTCTTTCCGAAGTTGGAATTCATGGTTTCTTGGAGTTCAAATCTTGTCGGTAACGATTGAACACTCGAAAAAGAATCAGAGAATTGGGTGGATTGGATTCGGACCTGAGAGATTGGGGGAGAGGATTTTCTGGGCGTACCTGGGCAAGAGAAGAAGGAAACGGAGAGAGTCAGAGGTTGAAGAAGATCGAACCGTGAACTCCTGAAGCTTCTTTCTTCTCAGACACACAGAAAGAGAGAGAGAGAGAGAGGAGAGAGAGATTTGGTTGGTGGTGGTGCCTGATTGACGCGGAACGGCACACGGTGGCTTCCTTAAAGTGGAATATTAATGGCTTTTGTGTTTCAACTCAGGCCCCACTAATTTTATTTATTTATTTTTCAAAAAAATACACAAAAAAAAAGAGGTTATAATTTTCTTTTTAATGACAGCAGGAAGGATATTACTATACTCTAGATTAATTTTGTAATGATATGATATATGAATATTCACGTTTAAAAATTGACAGTATGCGGTATAAACTAATGATGCAAAAATAAAGTTTCTATCAGGTTTGGAATTTGAGGAAAGAGGAGGTTTGTATTAGTTATAGTTCTTTTTTTAAGGGATTTTGTTAAAAATTATTTGAGGTAGATTTAATTTAATTTAATTTTTTAGTGTTAGTTCATATGATTTGATAAAAAAAAGAGAGCTTTCCCTTGTTTCAATATATATTTTTTAATGTGGTTACATAATATTTCACAAGCAAATTTTATTTCTTTTTTACTTTTATTTTCAGAGATTTAGATCTCACGTCAAAATAGTGACTTAACAATTGATACCCAAATAACCTCTTGATGTTTATATTTCCAAGATTTATTTATATATTTATTTATTTATTTATTTTTGACAATCATAGCACCATTCACCAAATATCAATTACGTGGATCACATGCTCAAATATTATTTTAAAGCATCCAGTTGCTCTTTCTGATCTGAAAAAAATTTCTCTCTCTTTCTAATCTCAATTATTGAAAGTAATAAGTTGGTATTTCTAATACTTAACATTCCATTTGGTAAGAGGGAGGGGAGTAATAAAGATGGATAAGCCAAATCCTTCACACCAAAAAAAAAAAAAAAAAGAAAAAAGAATCCCAACTTACTCTTGAAAGAAGATTTCAGGCTTAAAAGGAAGATTTCATATTGATTACAAAAGAACAGACCCAAAAAACACTCATTTTCAAAAACCAACAAGCCTTTCAAAACAGATCCCGTCCCCATAGCAAAAATCAGAAAAGGAAAGCAATTTGAAGTTCTTATAAAACTGAACTGACAAAGCTATGCCCTGTTTAATTACTTCGCAAACATCCCTGCTATCAGCAGATTCAGAATCGAGATTTAGAAAAGTTGCAATAGAGATTTTCAACACCCCCACCACCACACACCACACACCACCCCCCCCCCCCCCCCCCCCCCCCGGCGAATATGGCAACAGATACCGAAACTCAAAGGGAATTGTGATCTTCTTCATCCTCTAGAAATGCTGTAAATGGTTGGAAAGAATTGGGAGATAAATCATTCAGAACAAGCAAATTGTAAAAGCAAAGCAATGGTCAATACTGATACTTCGTACAGGTTTCAAACTTGTAAGATCCCACTATATTAGAACGGGTATATGATTTCAAAGATTATATATATATATATATATATATATAAATACAGTCCTTAATCATCATATAAGAAATCAATTAAATTCAGTATACTCGATACAAAGATTCAGAATCAAAATTAAAAATTTTCAGAATCTCATATGCTCCAAAAATATTTCAGTTAATTCATGAAGAGAAATAATGCAGGGCCAACCTGAGCCGTATTGTAGATTTGTAGTATCTGGCTGATGCCAGCAAGTGTTTAGTTCCCTTAAGCCTGCATTTTTTTTTTCTCACGGTAATATCGGGAGATGACCATTCAAGTCTTTAGTCCCATCCACACTACCCGTCCTCGTCTTCTGCCTTGTGCTGCGTTAGTTCTCTCTTGAACTCCTGTATTTGTACTTTCATCGCATCCAACTGTTCTTGTGTCATCTTCGTCTTCGGTTCCTCAACTTTCTCATAATATTCGTCAGGCCATATATCAGACCAGTCCAAGTCTTCGCCATTATTTTTGACCGGCTCAATCTTCATATTCTTCATTTCTTCTCTCAACCTATCAAACAGTGCTGCAGTCTCCTCTTCTTCACCCTCCTTCACATGGCCCTCTGATTCTTCGGTTTTGCTCTGCTGTGAAGGCTGTGTCTCCACCTTCATGCTTTTTTGGCTCAGCCTATCAAATAGCGCCGCAGACTCCTCCAAGTCCTCATGCCGAGGCTGATGCCTCATAGTTTTCATTGTTTCTCTCAGCCGATTAAACACTGGATGGTGCCCCTCTAAGTCTTCTCCATTCCTGTCTTCTGTCGTCGTTTCTCCATTCTTTGTTGGTTCTCCTTTAGTCCCTTTCAAGTCCTCAGACTTGGTTTGCTTCAAATGCTCTATCGTTTCCCTAAGCCTTTCAAACATTAAGAAAGACTCCTCTGAGTCTACCGTCCCCTTTTCACGCTCCTCATACTCTTCCCTCTCCTCCATGTCTGAAAAATCAGATTCCATTGTCTTTCCAGGTTCTTGCCTTCCGAACCTAAACTCTGGTCTAGGTACAATTTTCCCATCAACAAGCAAATCGCCTGGAACAAGAGTGAAGAAATAGGGGGCAAAAGAAAAGGGGGAAAAAAAAAAGCAAAAGACATGAGGATGTCAATACTGGAATGCTATAGTTTAGGCCCCAAAGAACTATTAATTTCCACTGATTTCTCCAAGTACCAATTCATTGAAACACTCACCACCGTAGTCTTTGCTAGGAACGTCCAGATATGAATCCGGCAAAACCCAAAGAACACCAGGTAATCCTATGCAAAACCAAAACAATTCAAGTGGACAATCGGGCAAATTCTGATAGACCGGCAATTCAAAAATAAACAAAGAGGCCTAAAAGAGCAAACTTCACCCCCTTCAAACTAAAAGAATAAGAAGCAAAAACTTTTTTCAACCTCATAAAGCTAAATGCTTGCAATACACCACAACAGATATAAATAAATAAATCTCATAACAATCAACAAAATTAACAACACCCCAACTGTAGAAGCCTGTGGTCCGTTTGTATCATCATTTCGAGACTGATTTTTGGGAACTATTTAAAAAGTTCTCTTCTCTATAGTGTTTTTCCTAAGAAAAACTTCAAATTTACTGTTCAAATATACTTTACAAACCTATGATCCAAGTGACTCAATTAAGAGAGTAGGGAAGTAAAGCAAACAACCGTTAAAAGTTAAAACCCCTAAAACCCAAAACCCCGAAGAAGGGAAAAAAAAAAAAAATGATACCTTTAAGATTCTTGGAAAGCTCCCGGGAAACCAAAGCACCAAAACCAGTATAGGTGGTTGTCGAAACGGAGTAAATCTTCTTCTTCGCCTCCTCTTCGCTTAAAAAACCCAACAAATCATCAAAATTCAAACCGACAAAAACAAATTAAGTAAAATCTCAATCTCAATCAAAACGAGCTGAATGGTAAAAACCTTCCGACGACGGCGGAGAGAGTCTTAATGTAAGTGTCGACCATTTCCTCTACGGAGGGCTTGGGGTCATCGGGGAACCGCATGATGACGAGCCAGTGCTCGAAGTCGCAGCCTTCGATGATCACCGTGTCGTCCAGCTCCGCAGCCGCGGCGTCGGCCCACCTCGGACGAGGAGAGTCCGACTCCGAAGACGCGCTGGTGGTGGTGCGGAACCGGACGGTCGGTCTGGCCGAGTCGGGGACGAGTTGGTTGAAGAGCGCGGAGGAGAAGCGGTGGCGAGAAGAGATTCTGGACAATGAGGATGAAGAAGAAGAAGAAGAGGAGGAGGAGGAGAGGATTAGGGTCTTGCGGAGGAGAGAAGATGAGGGGCGCCTGAGAGCAGACAAGTACACCATTGCTGATTGCCGGAGACCGTGGTTGCGGGAATTCTGGTTTTCTGGTTTTCCCTTCTCGGAAGTGCACCGGCTTTGGCTTTTGGTTGATTCAGATATAGTGAAGAGGGAAATTCATTGTCGTTCAGTCGTTGGCTTCCAAACGACACGTTTCTTGACGGGGAAACCAGGGCGGATGAATTTAATTACAAAAATGACCTTCGTACTTTCTTTTTACTTTTTTTTTTAAAGAACAGTACAGTTATATATCAGTTTGTAGATTTTTTTTTACTTACTTAGAACCGGAGGAGATTTTAAGTAGAGTCAGGTATAATATTATCGCTATATCAATCACACTTTACAGAACTTTTTGGCTCCACGGAAATATGTAATAGTGGGATTCCTATCATTAGTTGGGGTGAGGATCACCGAGAAAGTCACAGAAGGGTTAATCTTTTTCTATATATTTTTTTTAATTAATTATTCTGCGGTGCTAATGCTGGTGGTGCTGTGAAATATTTTTTAACAAGCATTGTTTTAAAATCTTTTTTCAAGAATTAATCATGGTAGCATTTAGGCTCACTTGTCCAACGCATTCATGAAAGCAAAGCAGCATTACCGTTCTTTTTGGCCACTCCACCAGGTTGAGGTGAGGGGGAAGAGAACATGGTTTGCGATCTTTGAAACCTATCCCTATCCATGGCATCAAACAATCTCTCAAAGCCTGGTCCGAAAATGAAACCTACAAGACATCACACACTAATTGAAGATAGATTTCACAATATGAGACCCATAAATGGGACCCACTATCTATTAATTATGACACTGTATATCACTGATGCTTCAAAACATTTTTTGAAAAAGAAATGCAGGAAAAGGGTAAAGAGGGACGCTTTATTTTTAGAGTTTAAGAACCATAATAGAATTGAACCTTAGTCTATTTATGTGGTACACCCGTACCATACATAACACGAGTAGGACGTGAGCTCCATGGTCGGTATGCTTTTCCTTAAGAGCTATAAATTGTTAAAGTACTTTCTGTATTTGGGACAGAAAATGACTAAAAGATGAAACCTTCATACAAGATTCTTACATCAAAGTAGATTCCTAGAAATGGTTCAGCAACAAATTCACCTCTCTTTGCTCATCATGAGTGTTCTAAGATTTTCTAAAAGTGCGGTGAAATCTTGGGATATTGCTCATCTTTCCATTGCGAATTATGCAGGCTCAACCAAAACGGACAAAGGTGAAACTTCATATTGAATTTTAGAATACCATAAAAATATACTCATAACCGAACAAACTTTCTAGAATGGACCCCTCAACACATATTCACCTATCTTAACTCAAAAAAGATGCAGATAAGAAGCGCAAGTTTCTCACAACATCTAATCAGAAGGATACAAGATTTGTCTCTAACCATCCACTTAAGATACATGATCAGAATTCGGTATCCAAAGTTCTAAGATATCTAGAAAAAGTGGTGGAACCTCGGACTCCATAGAGAAAATTTTCAAGTTCAATGCTGACTGTCTGCATCCAAGTCTTGAGTCCTGGTTTGCATTGGCTCTCTCCTCTCAACCTGCATTGCTTCTCTACGCCTATCGAATCGTGGGCGAGGCCGGTTCCTACTTGGCTGCTGCCTATCACTGTACCTAAACTGCGGTCTTGGTATGACTTTCCCATCAATAAACAAATCCCCTGATACCAGAAAGCAAGAGAACAGAAGCAAAGATAAAAACCATTAAGGTAAATTAGGCATCAAGGAACGAAAAAAGAAAGGAGGGGGGGGGGGGTGGGGAAATCCCATTTGGTTTGCAGTCATTGACAAACTCACCTCCATAATCTTTGTTGGGAACATCAAGATATGAATCCGGCAAAACCCACAGAACACCAGGTAACCCTGCCCAACCAAAAGTAACAAATCAAGCCAGTTCTAATAAACCCACAAATTAAAATAAACAAAGGTACTGAAACTGCAAGCTTTAAACTCTTCTTATTTGAAACAACGAGAACAAAGAACCAACCAGACCATTAAACAAAATCGAAGGCTGTCGTTTCTTGGATGGTTTTGGATGCTTGCCTGCGATCTATTCTATTAAAAACTTAACGGCCGTTCAATTTTGCCACAATTGCAAACTTTATTAACCAAAAAAAATGGAGCACGAAATCGTCACCTACTTACTAATCGTGCCAAACTCCCTACACAAGCTCAATGCCCTTCAACCTCTTAAACCCTAAACCCTGGCTATATATCAAAAATCGATCAAAATAACAACACCCCAATAACAAGAAAATGCCAAAGCTTTAAACCAAGGACATTACAAAACCCCAATCTTTTAACCCTATACTCCAAAAAGAGGGGAAAAAAAAAAAGAAGAAGAAAAACATACCTTTTACTTTGAGAGAAAGCTCCTCGGAAATCAAAGCTCCAAAACCAGTATATGTAGTTGTCGAAACCGAGTATATCTTCTTCTTCGCCTCTTCCTCACTAAATTAAGCCAAAAAAAAAAAAAAATCATTTCTTTAGAAAAACACAACTGTACATATGTGTGTATATCTATGTATATATATAATTACAATATTCAGAAAAGATTGAGGTGAATTCAGCACCTTCCGAGTACCTTGGCCAGGGTTTTGACATAAGAATCGACCATCTCGTCCTCGGAGGGCTTGGGGTTTTCGGGGAACTCCATGACGATGAGCCAGTGCTCGTAGTCGCAGCCGTCGAGGAGGATCGTCTCCTTCGGAGGACGGTTGCTCCAGTTCGGCGACGGGTCGTTCAGCGGCGAGTACCCCGAACCGGAGGTCTTGAACCGGACCGGTAATTTGACCGGTTCCAGCATGAGTTGGGGTTGTTGGTTGAGGAGAGCGAGAGCCAAGCGGTAGCGAGACGACGAGAGTGAGGTTGAAGAAGAAGAAGAAAAAGAAAGCGTTCGGCTGAGGGTGGATGCTATTGTGCGCTTGGCGGCGGAGTACGCCATTGCCGAGATCGGAGTTCTTCTATTCTGTACTGTACTCTCTCTCTCTCTCTCTCTCTCTCTCTCTCTATCTATTTGCCTTTCTCACAGTGCGCGTCTGAAAGAAGAAAATGATAAAGAGTGCAATTTTGTTGTCGTTTAATGGCTTCTCCTTTGTTTTCCCTAGAAACGACACCTTCTGTGAAAACGACAATTACTTGAAGAAAAGACACCATTTGACAAACGACCGCGAACAGTTTTTTTAAAAACGACAAGAACCCAATACAACGACAATAAATCTTTGAAACGACAACAATACAGCACTTGATAAACGACAACGACACCTTCTTTGAAAACGGCAATGACTTCAAGAAACGACAAAATTTGATAAACTACATAACCCATTAAAACGACAATAACACATGTAAACGACAACAAATCTTTCAAACGACAATTAAACAACACATGATAAACGACAAAGTTTTTTTATTATTTTTTTATTATTTTATTATTTTTTTATTTTTTAACGATAACATAATGATGACGAGAAAACGACAATCAAGAAACGAAATTAATAATAAAAAGGCCACAACCCCTTTTATAATACAAAGGACAATTTAGAATCAAAACAAACAATTATAAAGAACGTAGAATCATTTATTTGCAATAGACGATGTATATTTTCTAAAAAGAACAATAACTAAACGACAATTATTTAAAAAACTCAAGTACGACAATATCCTCAAAATGACAGATAACTGAAAACGACTGCGAATCTTAACGATCACATATTCTAAAAGCGACACGGACAACACAATTCAATACAAGTATTAGAAAACATCACATTATACAAACAGAAATAAGAACAATGTTTAGAGCGCTTGAACTAGTATGCAACAGTAGCCAGTAGAAATAGCATCAGAATTGCTGTAACACCTCAGTGAATATCATGTGAAATATGGTCTCCAAATTATGAGCATGCTCTTGATTACAAACAACTGGAGGATTAACAATCCATATTACATGATTTTTTAAGCAATTTTTTTTAGAAAAATCAATTTAAAAGAGGGGCGAAATCTTACAAGATCACTAGAAGATTAATATTCTACTTGGATATTGTTTTTAATATCAGACAAACAGTTAGTATAGTTATGCATTGCAGAGTTTTTTGCTCTAGTTCTTAATGGTTTACAAAGAATATGGCTAGAATCCACATTTGAATATGAAGGCAACTTTTCCATTTGAAACCAAAAGTATCTCTTCTTCCTCTATTAGTGACATACAAATATTACTAAGCTTAACAGAGAAAGGAAGGTTTTCCGAATTTTTCGCCATCTAATGGCAAGTTACACGCGGGTTTACTACACCACCAAGACTGACTCTCGCGTTAGAGCACGTGGCAGTGGCAGGTCCTCTGCCGATGTGCTTCAAATCAACGTTGTAAAGGTGAACATTGTCGCATGGAAACTGTGGACTGCACCGGAAATCCACAGCAACGGCTGAGCTTGATGTCCCTCTGATATTTATGTAGTGAACATTGCTGATCTTCACACGCGATGGCTGCACAAAAACATTGCATAAAATTAGAATACTACTAATTAGCTCTGTAGCTACTGCAATGTTATTTAGCTTTACTTTTTCTTGAAGAGAAAATGATAATTCATTTTGGATAGTGACAATCACCACAACTAATAGGATGCGGGTCCTGTTTATAGGATTTAAGACGAGACTCCCAATTATGTTAGTTCTTGTATCTCTAGCGGTGTGATGAATAGAAATTCTTGTTAAAAAGACCCGAAAGGCAAAGTTAACAAACCTCCTTTCTGCAACCGTTCGGGCAGTAGCCTTGGTCTATGATGATGGGGTTTCGAACGTTGTCCATTAGGAGGTCTTGGAAGAGCATGCCACTAGCTTGGCTCGGAGTTGATCCCGGCCATGTCTTGATTCTAATTCCATTATCCGTCTTCAAGAATGTGGTGTTCTTCACAATGATACCTCTCACATCTTCCTCATTCTGATACTTTCCCAGGCTACCAATGCTGTAAAAACAATCCGCGTCAGAACCAAAAAATTCATTCCAGGGGCATAAATCGAGATAAAATTGTGGACTAACCGGGATTAAAATTTATTCCAAGATGTCTCATTGCTTATGTTTAAGACGAGAAAATGTTTACCTAATGCCATGTCCGGGGCCACACAAAACTTTGTTGATGGCAATGTTGGTAGACCCCTTGATCATCCCGATGCAATCATCACCGGTGCGGATAACAGTTCTGCTTATCCTCACATTGTTGGCGTTGCTAATATGGATGCCATCGGTGTTTGGGCTATCTGCAGGGGCAAACACATGGAGCCTCTTTAGCCTGATGTTCTGGCACTGTGTGATGAAGATGTGAACCCCTTTGCTGTTAAGAGAGGTAATGCCTCTCAAGACACCATTTGCTACCTTGTTGAGCTTTATGCTCTTCAACAAACAAAAAGAAAAGCATAAGCCTTATTTTTAGTTAATTTCCTATAGTTTTGTTTTTTTTTAAATAATAATTTCCTATAGTTATTATGCCTTGTGAACAATGTAATGCAAAGGCAGTGGTGGAGTCATAAAAATTTTCAGAAAGCACAAATTAAAACAAAAATAATTTGAACTAAATTAGTATCGCAATCCTCATAGAATACAATTTTTTTTTAATGTCCTCCTGTTTTTAATGAATTTATATCTCTCTCTCAATTGTTTTTTTTTTGGTTTTGTTTTGTTTTTGTTTTTGGGTTTCTTCCTCCAAACAATGGCTATAATTGAGTTCAATTATGATTTAAAGTGCAAAGTCCAAAAAAATGTGAAATTTGCTTATTTAGATTTTTAAATCGGAAGGGATTTATTGAGAAATTTTCAATAAATTAAAGGAGTGGTTCCAGCCCTGATAGAAGTAATATATGTGATAGGAGGCTTACAGAGGGTAATGGAACACAGTCATTGTTATTCTGGCAGTTATTGTATTTCCAGGCAGACTCGCCTTGGCCATCGAAAGTGCCTGATCCGATGACCACCAAGCCATTTATCGCCTCGAATAAGAACCATTGAGGCTCATCATACAATGAGATATCAGTGTCAGCTTTGAGAGTGCCCTGAACATGAACAACCATGGGTCCTGGACCACTGCAAGGCCCGGCAAACGTGACTGGTCCGAGCTTGTAGATCCCCGGAGGGATAAGTACCCTTGCTCTTCCTCTATAGTGACATGCTGCAACCCATGTCTGCACGAAAGCCTGCAAGCGAAAAAAAAATAATAAAAGGATGAAAAATAACCGACGAATCTTATGTCAGTTTTGAACATGAACAATTCTGCTTATCACAATTGACATGCTTTAAATTTTTGCCTTTTGATTTCAAGTTTTTTTTTATTTTTTCATCCTAAAACCAACCTATAAAATGGTGGTTATGAGAAATATAGTGAATAATTTTCTCTTCTGAACCTGCCTTGCAACACAAGGTTCTTCGAATTCAAATTGGCAATACTTTCAACAATCTTATGATGTAAATATATATGTTATATTTGCATAGTCCTATTGTACAGGCTTTGAAGTTGGTCTTCAAACTATACAATAGTCAAGTATTCACCTGTGTGTTATCTTTCCTTCCGCCGGGCTTAGCGCCGAAGCTTAAAACGTTAAAGATTTTCTCAGTAGGACCAGCCCTCTCATGGCGAGCCAAATTGGTTCCTCGGAAAGTGTCGGGACCCGGAGGCAGCAGATTTCCGGCCACACAATAGGCCAGTGATAGCCACAAGATGAGACTGACGATCTTGTGGCAAGACCTTCTTGTAATGGCCATTGCCACACTTCTAAAAATCAAATTGAAATGCAGAATTTTTTTTTGTTTTTTTTGCTCCTTTTCTTAATTTTATGATGTCAAATGGTCTCCGGAGAAGTCATGCCATTTTTTTAAGAAAGAAATAAAAAAGAGAAAAAATTTTGAGGTATTGTTTTTACCTCTCTTTTTGTCCAAATGTAATTATACCTTGTTTTTAGCAAAGCATATTGTTAATTAGCACTGCTATTTTGGGAGGTACTAACCCTATGGAGGACATTAATTGAGTTGTTTTTATTTTTTGGTTAAGTTGGTTTGGCTAAAGTTAGTGAAGCTCGCCTAATTCTTCTCCATGACTCTCTCTGTCTTGGCCATAAATTCAACTACCACCACTTTTTTTTCCTTCTTTTTTTATTAGATAATCCAAGATTCATTGTGTGATTTTTTGATTTGGTATTCGAATATAATCAAGCAATAATCCCTCAATATAAGTGAATATATGCATATGTATAATCAAGCGATAGGTTTTTCCATAGCTTGGATAAAAAAGGTATATACAAGATAACATAATTTTAGAATTTTTTTAGGTCACTATTAGGTAAGATTCTTCTAGTAACTATAGTAAGAAATAATTAAATTTGGGTTTACATTAGTTACTTAATTGACTGCAAGATTGTTGCTATGTTTGCGTTTAAATTACTCTTACATGCTTTACTTACTGAACATCTATATAGTCGTTGACGTTTGTCTTTGTAAATTTTTTTTTTTTTTGGAAAATGTCTTTGTAATTATTAGAATTTGATTAGATAAGATCTTACCTTTTTTTTTTGTTTAGATAGGATCTTACCATATTTGTAATGTCCTATGATTATGGAATTTACAATTAGAATCACAAAGGTCAACAACTACTACATTCTTTTTATTTCACTTTCACATGTTCGTCGTTTCACCGTTTGATTTGTTTTTAATGTTATCGTCGTTTCCTGAGTTGATGTGTAAAGACTGTTGTCGTTCTTTGACATTAATGTCAATTTCACATGTTTGTGGTTTTACCTTGTGATGTCGTTTTATTTATTGCCCCTTTTCTACGTTGATGTCATCCGTGAATTCTCGTCTTTTCTTTTCTTTTCTGCTTTTTTTTTTTGTGTGGTTAATGGCATTTTTACGTGTTTGTCGTTTTGTTTATTGCCGTTACCTACATTGTGTCATCCGTGATTCTGTCGGATTTTACACTAATGTCATATTTCACTGCTTGTCGTTTCTATGTATAATTGTCGTTTTTACATTTGATTCCCTTTGCTACTTCCATGTTATATGTGGATTGTTGTCGGAATCTGTAGTTAAATGTCATTGTCACATGTTTCTTGTTTTCCCGAGCTTATTGTCTTTTTACAATTTGACGTCGTTTCCTCCGTTGACGTCATTTATTTTATTTTCTCATGTTGGTAGTTTTATTAAGGTGGTTTTTGTTTTCCTATTCGATGCCGTCTATACAATATTGACGTCGTTTTCTTCAAGCGACGTCGTTGTTGGTAGTTTTATTAAGGTGGTTGTTGTTTTCCTATTCGATGCCGTCTATAAAATATTGACGTCGTTTGCTTCAAGCGACGTCGTTTTTCGAAAACTGTTGTTTATTGAGATAGGTTGTCGTTATCATGTTTCTGTGTCGTTTTTCTCACATATCGTCGTTTCTAATACTGTTATCATTTTTCTGGCCATTCTTACAAAACAAAAACAAAAACAAAAAGGACCACCGGCAAACCATTTGGGCCGATCGATTTTTAACTCAATTGATTTAGCGAAAAAAAAAAAAGGAAAAAATTGTCGAAACCACCCTCAAATAGATATGTTTATTTTAATTTATTTTTTTTTGGCTATTTCTTAGTACTTGATAAAATTTTTGACCCTCCATACTTATCTAATTAATAAGAGATTAAAAAAAAATAATACCTGCAATCCTACAAATTACCAACTTAAATCCAGTAGCTCATAACTTTGAATATTCCATATTTTTTTCTTAGGTTGTGTTGGATTTAAAAAATAATAAAAAACAAAAAACTTTTGGGTCCAAAGATAGTCCCGAATTTACATAAAAACTCAGTACTTTAGTCTCGGCGTTTAAAACGTCCAAATAAAACTGACAAAATTAGTCCTTTAGATCACGTGTCACACATGTGCCATTTACTTGAGGGTAAAATGATAGGGTTTCAAGATTATTAGCCCATTGTAATAATCCAACTGCCCACCACGCACAATTTTGGTGTTGTTTTTTGTAAATCTTTTCAACAGTTAGCTGGTTTGAAAGACTGTCATACTACTATTGGAAGATAAATCGAGATCAAAGCTTTGGATGTTTTAAAAATGTTAGAGATTAAAGTAAGATTTGGTGGAGAATTTAAGAATCTTTTTTAGGTTAATCAAAATTATTATTATTATTTTCATATCTCACCGCTTGAGAACAGGAGACTGAAATCGACTAAACTATATAAATATATATATATATATATATATATAGAAATGACCTGAATGACATAAATTTAAAGATTATTACATCATGATATAAAAAATTAACACTAGATTAATATCAAGATTGGAGAATTTATGTCATGTTAGTCAATAAATTAAAAAAAGACGGTTATTTAAGTAGTTTTCTTTATATATAATATTCATATATATATAAAGTTCATGCTGAGTTGAAAACTGGGATTTTAGCTACAAAAAAACTCATTACAGAACAACTCTAGTATTTTAATTATATCTGACCATAACTGCAGGAGTTGCTAGGAGGTATACAAACTACTAATTTTCACAATAATATCTTAAGCAGAGATGGGATTTTTGCTAGGTAAACTAACTAGAATATCCCCATCACTTTCATAGATATGGATTTAACTAGTAATTAATACAAGAGTACAAGTTAAAGGAAAACTTTTATATATTATAGTCACTCAGCAAAGTGCTTTTTCAAATTTTAATAACCACCTTGTTTTCTTAAAATCACGTAGCCACCATAGTTTTGGGTGCCTCCTTGCTGCCCAATATTGTTGATGTTGGGTTCTCCCATCTGAGGAACTTGGTTCCCCATGTAAGGTGGGAATTGGGGTACTTGCCCTTGAGGAAGAGGGTAATTTCTCACGCCGCGCCTAGGCCGACCATACAGCTCGTCGATCATGGCGAAGCCTTCAGCCGCTATCCTCGCAAGGCGATCTGTCTGAGTTGCCATTGTCGTCGTCTCTCGCAATTATAAGCTAAGAATACAGTACTACTAGTGAGTTTTTATCTCGTTGCTTTGGTTGCAAATCTTTGAGTACTAAAATCCCATTATATAGCGATTAATTTGAGTGTGTACTTCTGTGACCCATTATTTTATCTTGTGTATGAATATTCATTAGTTACAATCAGTACCACTATTTAAAAGAATTTTCTCTTTTTAACTTTATTCCTATAGAACCCCCATGGGGCACCAGAACTCTATCAACTTTATGCGTGTGCATGCATATCTTTTTCATCTATATCACCAATGGCCATGCAACAAATATTATTCTTATTTATCAAGGAGAAATAATATTATTCTTGTTCATCTCTCTAGGATATTGGCAAGGAATTTGTGATTAATAGGTGGTTGGATGAGTTGTTTCTTTGATTTGTGGTAAATTCCAACCAGAAGTGGTGTGTGTGTGTGTGTGCGTGTATATAATATTTGTATATATGGGTCCTTAATTATGGGCATCATTTTTTTTTTTAACTTGAACCAATTGATTCTAATATAATGTTTACGCATGCTAAAGAAAAAATTTGTTTAAAACATATTTATCTTTTAATGCTTTGTGTGATGGGTAACTCACTTATTAACTTGTATGTTACCTTACTATTTTTGTGTGTTTTTTAATTTCTTATTCTTAGTTTTTTGTTTTTTGTTTTTCATCCTAATTTGTTTACAGTTAACGCCCTACACTGAGTTAATTAGAGCAAAACGAGTCGTACCTCCATGTAGTAATACAATTCAGTACCTGTAGCACCTTTTCCTGTGAGTTCTATCATTTTTCATTTTCAAGAAACTTTTATAGTAGTTCTAATTCAAAGGAAAAGTACTTTTTTTTTTCTTCTATAAGTCTGACGACCGCTATTTTTTTTTTTTTTGGGTTTTTTGTCCTACTCTAAATCGAACGATCTAGAAATTCTACAAATAAAAAAATAAAAAATTCCAGAAAATACACACTAACTATAATACAACTAATAAGAAAACAAACACAAAATCTTAATTAAATAAAATACCAATATCTGTAAACGATAATTGATAAGAGAATTTATTTATTACAAGTTGAAATTTGTTATTTGATTCCTATAATTATCTTTTTGATTCTTTACATTTTTAAATATTTTATAGTTTTTAATTAAGGGTTGTTAATTTGGTTAATTAGGTATTAATGGACTGTCAATTAGGTTGTATATAATGACGTGCAAATTCTTCAATATGTGTGAATGAGAAAATATTTTTCAAAAATTTTCTAGTTTATAGTAGGTATTTTCAAATCGGTCATATAAATATAAATATTTAGAATCTTTGATGCATAGATAAAAAGTTAAGAGCAAAAGTGTCCGATTCCAAGTTAGTTTGAATATATACATATATATATATATATATATATATATATATATATATATAGCTCGCTAGGCAGAAACGACAAGCCTCCCATGTGCTTTAGTTATTTTTCCTTTTTCAAGATTTTCGTGATAAAAGATGATATATATACTCTAGCTTTATTTCTGATATTGTGATAAAAGATGATATATATACTATAGCTTTATTTCTGATATATATTGTGATAAAAGCATACAACAACTGGCGGGGGGTTCATTTGTCCATTTGGATTGTGTGGATTCTAACTTAGGTCATCTAAATGATGAAAATTGGGTTTTTTAATTTTTAATTTTTATTTTTAACTTCTTAGAATCAAATAGGGAAGTGGATGGGGCTAGTCCTTGGTGAATCTGATTCCACACTTTTATTAAAAAAAAAAAAAAACACTTTCTGATCTGATTCATCCCAATTGCAAATATTGTTCTTGTTCCAACTTATCTATTTATGATGGTGAGTGGGAAAAAAATAGGGGTAGAAATAGTACTATCCCATTTTCTGTAGCTAATTATATATGGATGATAATTAAATATATGAAAAGATCGTGTACGTTGTCATTAATATGTGATTAAGTGTGCAAATAGAGAGTTAGGTTATATTAGGTGTCAACTTTATTAAGATAGATCACATCTCGATGCTTGAATTTATCGAACCTTATCGAAAACAAAAATCACAGAGCAAATTACTTGAATTGCGTATAGATAATTAATTTTTCTCTCACCTGGGTTTTAGGATTATATTCTCTCTTTCATAATGAATTAATATTCTTACGTTACAACAAGGTGACTATAACTTATATATATATGGGTTTGTTTGGTAAATGAGTTTGAGTTGAAATTTTTAAGTTTTAATAGTAAATTTTTTTGAATTTTCAGAAAAGACAAAAAACTTTTTGGGAAAAAAATAAAAACTTTTTAGGAAAAAGACAAAAAAAAGTTTGAAAATATTGGTTTGAGCTAACTAACCAAACACGAATATCTTCTTTCCACTTTATGTACCTCGTGAGCATCGTTTAAAAAATAAAATAATGAGAGAGGATAACTAACGTCAAGGTTAAAAAAAATCCTAACTAGGTTGGAATCTTAAACCTACTTCATTTTACTAAACCTCCCACTCATTTATAAATAAAATAAGAAAATTCCAAAAAAAAAAAAAAAAGAAAAGAAAAGAGATGACTATTAATAGATCACCCGGCAGCATAGCAAAAAGCCAAAAACCAAGTGAAACCAAAAGAAACCGAAAGAAACAAAAGAACTCGATGGAGGGAATGAGAAAACAAAGCATCCGACTATCTGCTTTCTCAATAAAAGTTTTAGAAAGGTGTCGTTTATAAATCCTTCTCCAGTGAGGAAAAACTGAAAGTGGGAAAAAAATGCATCATAGCTTCATATTTTTTGCCCGATCGAAGACAAAAATAAAATCATTCTGCCTCATCGTAATGGAGCATAGCTCCACATTTTCTCATATAATGAGGAACTCGATTCCTCGTTTTTGCTTTTGGGATAAGAGATGATATTTTTTCCTGTGGGGATGGAGGATTACTAACAAAGTTTGTGACGGGATGAGAGACAGTTTTCCCATGATCGGGATTGGGATGGAGATGAGGAACACTCCCTACACCACCCTTTCCCCATGTACATATTTAAGAAAGAATTATACGTATGTATTGTTAATTTTTTTATACATATATTTAAGTATTAGTTTTTTTTTATACATATATTTAAGTATTAATCTTACTTATTCCCTATATATTTTCTGTTGGAATTGGAATTTTATTTTGCGAGAACATTAAATTTAGATTTACTTTAGGTTGAATTTCAGCCTATTTTTTTTGTCATTAATTTATTGAAAGCTAATTTGTTGATAAGAGATGTGGGGATTGAGACGAAAATGGACAAGGTACCGGCCTCGAAAGGATTTCCCAATCCCATCCCCGCCTCTCCTTAATCAAGCAAGGATGGGAATGGGATTCCGGAATCAAGCAAGGATGGGAATGGGATTGCAGATTATTTCAAAGGACAGGGATATGGGGACGCGGAAGTGGTGGATCTAATCCTCCCGCCCGATTACCATTCCTATTTAGGATGCCCCGGAGATAGTTTACATATAATTAATTCCATTGAGAAGAAATAGTCGCATCTTGCTCTTTTTCAATGGTAATTAAGTGTTCCATTGAAATAAAAAGCAATACAAGTAACATTGACTTGGTTTTTCTAGTTTAAAATAAAGGGCAGAGTCTTAATTGTTAGCTCTTGTTTCTGGATTATGAGGGATCTTTTTTTTTTTTTTTTTTGTAATTTTTTTCTTCCTATTAATAAAATCACTAGTGCGAACCTAGTTTAAGATGTCCTAATACGTTTCTCTGATATCAATTATCCTCTCTCTCTATTTATTAAAAAAAGAAAAGAAAAGAAAAGTAGGAACAATAGTGAAATGCAATCATTAAAAAGAAATTAAGTACTTCCTGAACATTTTTTTATCCATGATTTGCACTTGGGTTGCCTCTGTTTAGGCATATCATTCTTTTCATTTGCCTGCCTTGAATATTGTCAACAGAAACATTCTGGTCCATATATATGTATATAGCTTTTCTTTTTGGGTTTTTTTTTTTTTGGATAAAATCCTCTCATGAGTGGATATATATCCATTTACAATAATTGAGCAAAAAGAATATTCAGTAACAAGAAGATGGCCACATTTAAGAATCTCTTCTTTTCACTTTAATTTATCCCCTTCTATCCTCCTTATATTTTATCACTTTTATGCAAATTGTGACTGCTCGATAACGATCCCAGCAACAGGAATCCAGGATAAGTTTAACTTTTCAAAATTTGTTTTTCTAGAAATATTTCTCCTTCATCTAGTTGTGGCACAACGATTTTGTAACCAACAACATAGTCAGTCTTCTATTTCAACGTGGGCATATATAATTTTTTTTTGAAAATATAAACAAAAAAAAATATAAAATATAAAATTCAGTGGAGATGTACATGCAAAACCAAATCCAAGAAGAGACAAAACAAAAAATTGTATAAATTTTAAACCTTAATTTAAAATATAAAACAAAAAAAAGTCAGTGGAAGTAGCTATCCCCTCGTGAGCCATTGTGTTCCACAATATTTGTTCTTAGTCGTCTCCATGGACCAAGGATCCACAGCTACTGTGGGGTGTGGAGGTAGCAGGGATAAAAGCATAAAGTGTTCCTTTTGCTTTCTATGAAATTCCAAATGCAAGTGGAAGATTTTTTTTTTTTTTTTTTTTTTTTTCCTTTTTAGCATTTTGGTCCAAAGTAATAATCTTTGAATTTTAACAAAGAAAAAGCTTAGTAAAAACGACTCCCTATTGGAAAACAGGTAATAAAGACAACTCCATGTGTGCCATTTTTATTCCCTTTTTTTAAAGTATTTTCTAGATGAAAATATCTAACTTTGCCTATCTTTTTTGGGACAAATCATAACAAATGGTGGGGGTTAATTTTCCACTTTGTGAATAATGCGTGGTAGGCCAATTTTCATGAACCGGTCTAAGTCTATGATATGCGAATTCTGATCAAAAGTAATTGAGGGTGCGATTAGTGCACATGTTTAGAATGAAATTTTTAGGTTGAAATTGGTTGATTATTCAAAAATTAATTAAAATTTTTGTTAACTTTTTTGAAAAAGATAAAATCTGAGTTAGAATTTTTGGATTCAAACTTGATGTCGAAACACAAGCTTAATTTACAAGTATGCTTATTCCATAAATAAACTTGGGTTAATTAATGTGCTTTTGCTTTTTTGGTTTTATGCTTTACAATCAAAGAAGTAAATTAATGAGACTCGTCCTTGCTGAATCTGATTCTGCACTTTCATTAGTTACCGTGGACTAGCTCATTCTATTAGTACTAAATGTTGTTTTTCAATGTTATCCAATAAAATGAAAGTTGGTTAAAAAGGAGAAAAATATCTATATATGTATATATATCTCGTGTACTGCTCATTTTGTTAACCATCCTCAAAACCAGAAAACATCGTAGATTAATTGGCATTTGTTTTAGATACATATATATATATATATAAATAAATATGTATATATAAGCATCAACAACATGTAATTATATTGATCTAGCTTACAATAATTATTAGAGTAGACGTTCAGCTATTGTTTTGTATGCCATGTTTATTGTTTTTTTGTTCTCGCTAAAAAATGCCATATTTATTGTTGTTAGTATTGTCGGGACGATTTTTCGCATGGTTCTCAATTAATAAATATAAAATTGTACTCTTGATCTCTGATAAGATTCCTCAATCTCCTTGACCAAACTCTACACTTCCACTTCTGGACAAGCTAGGGGTTCCTATAGAGAAGGCACTCCAAGTCCGACGCTCAAGTTAGAAAGAATTTCAAAAATAAAAATAATAGAGTTTGGTTAAAGAAATTAAGAGAAGCGTACGTACCATTCTCGCGTTGACATTTACTTCTATTAATAGATGAGTTTATTAATACGGATGATTAGTTCAGATTTTAATTTCAACCATTCATTTTTTTAAGTCAATTCTGAACCTTCAATCTAATTCTACAAGCTATTAATTGGTCTTTATAAGTCACTCTAAAGGACTCAAGTCTTCGTCTTATGTTAGTCATTGACTCATATCATTTTATTAGCTTCAATTTAATTCTTTGAGTCGGACCTCGATTATAGAAATGTCGTGTTTCTTCTCTGCATCCCTTTCCTGATATCAAACTTTTAATTTCAACACGTCATTTTGTACTAAAAAAAACCTTGTCGTTTTCATATTAAACTATTTCCACTCGCACAATTAGTATTTTATTTTATTTTTGTAAGGGATTATTAGTAAATTTTGTATCTCTTGCTGCTGTTCTCTGAAATATTTCCATTGTCCTGTATTGTATAGTATTTAAATCAGATTAATTACTATCGTCACAAATAAGATAAGACATAAGTGAGAATTGAAAAAAAAAAAAAAAAAAAAGAACACGTCAAGAAACGGTAGTGTCGTTTGCTGCTGATCGTTTCATTTGACGACAAAAACGAACACACGAAAAACGACATCTCACTTATCCTCCCGCAAAGAAAACGAAATTCTTCTGTTGAACTTTAAATGAATCTCTCAATAAAAAGAGAACGAAAGAAGAGCAAATCGAAGCAAATTAATGAGAACGGCACCTAGCTTGTTTATTTATTTATTTTTCCTTCTGTTCTGAAAGAAATGACATGTCGCATATATATACAAACAAAAGTGAAGTATAAACTAAACGACACCTAGTTTATATTTTCCAAAAATTACACTTAATGAGAACGGCATATGGATTTTGTTTCGAGAAAAATAAATAGAAGTGTCTTTGTTTTATTTCTAGAATCGATAGACGTATAAATAGCATGTCGTACACATTCAAAAAGTAGTCGTATACTGTTTTAGACCACCAAACGGCATTTATTTAAACAATGCATCCTTAAAAACGACATAATTGTAAAAAAAAGAAAAAAAAAAAAAAATCAAAGGTGAATCCGACAATAAATGATTGGACTGTACACAACAGCAAGCTAAGTTGAACATAAAACAAATTCAAAAACGACAATAAAAAAAAACATCAATTCAGAAAACGACTACAACGTGGATTAATTGTAGTCCATCCTTAATTTTAGAAGACCCTGGTCTAGAAAACTCCAAATTTCGTTATTAGGGCGCCCTTCTTACAGTGTTTTATTTATTTATTTATTTTTTTATTTTTTAGCTAAAGTCTACTTATATATGATTAGTTAATTTTAGTCCATCCTTAATTTCTGCAAACAGAAATAAAATATTCAACAATTTTAAAAGCAACTCCAGAGTCCAAAACTCATGCAAGCAGAAAGAGAGAGATAAGGAAGTACTTAATTGTTGAAAAAGTGGGTGGTGGAAAACTGTTTTGGTGTAAAGAAACGAAGTAGAACAGAGAAAATCAAAAGGGTTTGAGGCGTAGGAATTACTTTCCTTAAGGTTTTATTTGCCCCCACTATAAACAGTTTGCTATCGGGTGTTTTGGCAAATTACCTCCAAGATACAACAAACCCACGAATTTAATAAGTAGCAATCTTATTAAATTCCAGAACAAAGATATGAAACTAATATCAGAAACTGGATTTTTATAGACCTTGAGATGCCTGTTCATGAAGCATTGCAACAGATACAACAATCGCACCTTTTGACCCAACAGTCACAACAGATACAACAATTGTATCTTTTAATTTAAAAGGTGCCTTTTCAGTCAAACAACGTATCTGTTCAACAGACATACCTGTTGGTCATCAGAATTAATTATGACCGTTAGATTGAAATAATTCATTTAACAGTTTAAATTAAAT
Organism: Ficus hirta; assembly: GCA_038430175.1. NCBI lineage: Eukaryota > Viridiplantae > Streptophyta > Magnoliopsida > Rosales > Moraceae > Ficus > Ficus hirta. Next base: position 13,758,050 of record CM076593.1, on the reverse strand, counting down.
CTGAAAACACTCAAATCCGACCGTTAGATCGTGCCCGATCAAATCAACGGTCCAGATTTAATTTGGAAAAACGCTACATCGAAAAAAAGATTGCTCCTTGACTCCTTGCGACGATGCGTAGTGCAAAGTGCGCCCTAAACGCCCAATCGCCCTCGCGCGCGCGCGCGCGTGGTGGTGCATAGTAGTAGCATAGTCTCCACTATACATTAGTAATTCATACACTTCACTTATTTCATTTTATACCACTATACTTGCTTGTGCTTTTCCAATGTGGGACTTTTGTTTCCACTACCCAATAGTAATATAAGAGATATTACAATCTCTCTAACATTAATTTGTACATGTAGATAGATATACAGACTCGGTTACGGAAATAAAAGTACAGAAAATATACAAAGATTATTTCTTCTTCTATTTCTAATACAAAGCATATTTATCTCCGGAAGAGTCTTTCTAGGAAGTACAATTCATATCTCCAACGTTAAATAAAAAAGACTAAGTAGAGCATATTTTACAAGGTTCTAAACAATATAAGAACTTACAGACCCCATGATCAGGCCCAAAGAGGCCGTTTTTTCCTACCGAAATCTACAAACACCACCCCGCCAAAAAGCTTTGCCGCCTCGTTGCAATCGATCACGGTCGCGGGCTTTTTGGCTTGAGGAATTTGATTCCCTTTGTTTGTTGGGTCATGAGGTGCATTTGCAGCTCTTTGTTCTGCTCTTTTGGCAAAGTTTTCCAACAAAATCTTCACTGGATCTTCTAGTTGTGCCATGTTACAAAAGGAAAAGAAATATACAAAAAAAAAAAAAACTTGAGTAATAGCTTTGATCTGTTTTACTGGTTTAAGTTAAAAGGCCTAGCCCCCATTATATAGAGGCCACAGAAGCTTCCTCTCACATAGATTCTGTAGGAAAATTTACTTGGAATAACAATTCTATTCACAAGCGAATTTTCATGACCATTGAGGAAAAGGTAAAAGGTAAACAAAGGGAAAAGATAAAGGGTGCGTTTGGGAGAGCCATCTAGATTTTCACATTTGGATGGAAATATTTGGGATGAGAATATTTGGATTTTCATTTGAATAGACATTTAAATGTAATATTTAGAAAAGAACATTTGGATGAAAATATTTGAATTTATATTTGGATAGTTGTTGAGAATTGTCAATTGAAATGGAAAAAATTAGGAATTGGTGTTTGGGTAAAAAACCATTTACAACTTAATATGATAATATTATTCTGAATGGACATCTAGACACTGCATAACATTATTTCAAATTGGATATATATTTGAGATTGGGTTTATTATTATTTGAACCTCATTGGGTTATCAAAATGGAGTATATATTTGAAATGAATAAAAACCAAACACATATTTTAAACAACCATCTAGATGGAATATATCCCATATGGTTAATTTTTACTAACAAATTTATGTGCATAGTTTCATGTTAGAAAGAGTAAGAGGGGGAGTGAGAGAGAGAAATGTGAAGAAAGATTAGGCGGGTTTTTTTGATATTTTATAATCATATATTTAATTATAATATTTATTACTATGATTAAAATTTTATACTATTATTTATTATTATTCTATTCAAAAATATTATTTTTCTCTTCTTCACCTTTTTTAAGGGTGTTAATTATCTTTCTGTTTAGATTGGTGGGTCAAACTTTTGACTCAGTCTAAGGAGCAAATTCGGATTCTTTTGGAGACCGAATGAGTAAAAAATTCCTGAAAACTTGGATTGTTTCGATCGGTTTTCTAGAGAATCTTGGTAGTTATGGGGCCTTTTCCTTCTCAGTGAACCTGATTCCTCACAGAAGAAATAAAAAATGTTTTGAATGGTCCATCTCTACCGAAAATGTTCTATGTTATCTACAAAAGGATAGTGACTGAAAACGATTAAGAAATCAAACATTTTTGCTACATTATTTCATGTTACAGTTATCAAGATAGCCACAAACACTAATACACATCATTTTAAGTCACTAATTAGTTTATGTACCTACTTTCCCATAAATTTAGAAGAATAATTTTCGATTAACAACATTACTTTATTTCTTAGTAACATCTAGCTTGTTGTCATTTGACATACTATCATGACAAGTCATGACATTTTCAAAAAGGTTGGTTTTTCAAATTTAATAGCGTTTGTCATCTAGTTATCTGCAAGACATATTGAGAGAGAGACGTGCTCCGATCGTATTACAAACGACAAGTCGTTTCTTCTCGGTGTTTAAAATTTTGTAAAGACTATTGTAGAACTTTCACTCAGTCCCATGAAAGTAGAGGAAAAAAAAAAAAAAGGAAAACTAAAACTAAAACTTAACAGAACAAGATCAAAATCAATTATTTCTTTTCTCTTTATGTATTTATTTGTGTAATTGCTACTACTATATGTGTATTCATTACAATCTTCTCCGATAAATAAAATGGATTCAACGGGAAACCAGAGAGCAAATCTAACAGTATATTTTGCCCATATGCATTTCACTACCCAAACAAATGTGTGTGTATGTATATATATATATTTTTCCCGTCTTTTCCTTTTTTTCTCTCTAAAATTGAAATGGAAAGAACTGTTCAATTAGTCACAGGAAAAACGTAATCTGTTACATGTCTATCTGTTACATATCTTATTCTAGTGGCTTATTTATTGTGTCTACTGTCTAGCGGCAGAGCCACATGAAGCCAGCTTTTTAACTACTGAGCTCTAAAAATTTACGATTTTTTTGTTTTACCCCAGTAACGTGAAGTTTTTACTTACGCATCCTCACTCATGAACTTTATATTTTTCTTCAATTACTCTAATGCAAAAAATTAATTAATATATGCCCCCACTAAAATTAAAAACTGGTTGTCTGCCAACCACAGTTTAGTTTTAACCTATATATTGTTTCATAAATTTACATATAACTCCCTCTAAACACCCCCACAAAATTTTTTGTTTTTCTTGTGATTCTATATATATATATATATATATATATATATATTTGTACAAATTTACATATAGCCCCCTCTCATAATAATTTCTTGGCCAAACTTGCAGTAGATATGCAATACCGAGCAAAAAATACTCAAGTTGAAAAGACCTCCATCTAGTTAAATGGATACTAAGTTAGATAGTCTTTTTACTGTAGTTTTTGTATTTCAGTTTGAGTACGTAGCATTCTTTGTCATAGCTGGACACGGAGAGAGATATACATAAAGAAGCATGATTTAACATAACATATTACACATAGACTCACAATTCACTCCTGCATGAAAACCAAAGGAGTGTGTAAAAGAGCTTCTACATCACAAAACAAAACATACTAAAGCTATGAAACAGCTTGGTAGGTCTAGGAGAGACAGTTTCCACTCCTATATTAAAAGAAAAGGAGCATAAACAAGGTCCTTAAAGAAGAACAACACGAGCTATCCTGGTAGTACGAAATACTAATTAAGTTCGAAGAGTGAATTTGTTCCTGCCATAATCTGTAAACACTACTCCACCGTAAAGCTTTGCCACCTCGTTGCAGTCCATTACACCGCCGTGATTTTTCAACGGAGGAACTTGATTCCTCGTGTAAGCTTGTTGAGAATGCCCTTTATGAGCAACTGGCTGCTGGTAATGCTGATACTGCCCTTGATTAACAACAGTGGCATGCAGATAAGGCCCTTTATGTCCACCATCTTGCTGATAGTAATTTTGCCTTTGATGATCAACAAATGCCTTTTGCTTCGCTAGTTTCCCGAAGTGTTCCAAAATGATCTTCACGGGGTCTTCTTGTGACGGCACCATGTAGTGTTCGTATTTCTCTTCTCTGATAGCACGGTAGCGCCCTTCTCTCATGACAATGTGTTCCATAGAAAGAACAAGTGAAAGTACGTAGTATGCAAAGTTAGTATATAGGAACTTTGACTGTTGGTTCACTGATGCTTAGGCTAAAGGGCCAAACCCCTCTTTATATAGAGCGCACGGAAGCTTATCCGATACAGATTCTATGAAAATTTTCCATGTTTAGAGTGATTCTTTACACACAAATTTGCGGTTGTGGTTGGTTGAACGAAATTGGACCTATAATGCGGGTTCTATTTACTTGTCTACTAATGTGATCTTTTTCTTAGAAGAGGATTCAAATCTTTGCATGTTAATCACTATTATACAAAAGATATAACACATGTAAAAGGAATAAGGTTGAAAGAAAGAAAAAGGTAAGGATAAAGACATGCATTTTTTCTTCCAAAAGACGGAAAGGAAGAGGATAGGGATATATTTTTGTTTGTTTTTTGTTTTGGAGCTTGTGAATGGGAAATATTTTTCTTTGATATGAAGAGAATCCCTGACTGCAATTATTTGGCATCTTTAATTGCAAAAGAGGATACGCCTTGTAGGATAATCCTTATAGACACTTTATCCCTTCACTACCTTATAATTAGACCATCCTTATAAAGATGTAATAAGGTTTTATCTAGACAGGTTTCTAACCAGGCACATGTCGAGGGGTGTATAAAGATGTAACACGCGTTTGGTGTACTCGTTGAAATTGAATTTTTTAGGTTGAAATTAAGTTGAATTGAATGTGTATTTGGTTAGGCATTTTAACTATCGAAACTAAAAAGTATAAAAATTTGAAATATATTGGTAAAAAAATATTACTATAGAGCTTGTTTTGTTCATCTCGAAATTATACGCAATTAAAAAAAAAATCATCTCATTTGGACTTGTATATACTAAGTTATGGACTTTTGAAATTTGAGTTACAAAAACTGTAAATAGTGAAACTGATATTGACTTTTCAAATATAAGCAAAAATGAATTAATTTTTTGAGTTTGGATTGAGTTACACCTTGACACGAAACAAGACGGTAGTTTCAGCTAATTCTTTTGAAAAGATATTTCAAACACTGAAAGGATATAAATGGAGATCTATTTTATGTTTTGTTGGGTGGTGACTTGTCTTCAAGAAACATTTTCGTTGTACATATACAAATAAATCATTCGGAACTCCAATTATTTACCTATTTGGATTTAAATTAGAAAAACACTTCTAGAGATATTATCTACAAGTGTACAAGTTGTAATGATTCCCTTGCCAATAATATTGAGCCTAATAGAAAAAAATCGATATATTTTTTATTTACGGGCAGGCAAGGTCGGAAAGGTTCAAGTTGGGAAATAAGTCTTAACTTATTGGTTGAGCACAAAACAAAGTAAGAGTATATATCCAACGGAATTCGAGCCAAACTTATGGACATGAATCCATTAAGTTCATCAAAGAGGATTCTTTCTTTGAAAAAGAATGTGAAATGGCTGAATTAGAATTCGACGAGAGAGGAAAAAGAGGAACCACTCTCTTTTTTCTTTCCTTTTCTCCTTTTTCTTTGTGTTGCTTCTGTTTATTTAGAAAAATTGCGCTAACAAATGGGGTTTATAATCTTCCGATTAGATCTGTCAGTCCCAAAAAAAAAAAAAAAAAAAAAAAAAATCTTCCAATTAGATCCGTGGTAGGCCAAATTTTTTCTTGGTCTAAGATTCAAATTGTGATGCTTACAAAGATTGAATGAGTTCTAAATTTCTACCAACTTGGATTGTTTAAATCTTTGTTTTTTAGAACATCTGAATAAAGTTTTTGACTGACTCATCCCCAACTCAAGTGTTATATTGCTTTATCTTATCTACAATTAAAAAATTTGATGTGGATATTGTTAGTGCATGTTATTTTCAGTGACTAAGTTTTGTGTATTTAATTTTGATGCATTGTCGTCTACTGTCGTTTCTTTCTGTTACATTTCACGTTGTTGTTGTTGTTATTGGTGTTTTTTTTTTTTTTTTTTTTGTTCAATCTTAAGTATTGCGTATGCTAAGAGACCCATTTGTAAGAAGCACTTTTGAAGAACCAAATAGAGAATTGTAATCCCGTTTTGGATTGTTGGTGATTTCTCCTTGATCGGCCATTGATATATATGGCCTTTTGCCATGGATTTGTGGCTTTCTCTTGCTACCTTATAATAAGTTTAGGAGATGCGCCTATTTAACAATATGTAACTAGCCCTATGCCATGATAACATCTCATAACATTTTCCAAAAGCTTGGTTTATGACGTTATTAATTTATTGCAAGTTTCTTGCCTGTTCATCTACTCTACAAGACAATATTATGAACACAAGAAACAAATTTACTAGGAATGGTAAGTTGTGGCTTTTCTTCATGGTGACAATTTTTTGTCGAAGAAAATGTAAAACGTCCCAAGTAAAGAAAAGAAAAAAACCTATATAGTTTAAATGGTTACTAAATCAGACAGTCTTTTGAAGTTCTGATGACAGTAATCAACACATGGTTTTCTAGTATCAAAATTATGAACAAGTTTGAAACACTAGTTTTTGCATTTATAACTTGAGTAGTGATATACTTTGTCATAGATTAGGACAAGAAGATCATATACATAAACAAAAATATTTCAAAATTATATATTACATAAAGAGAAACATTTTTACTCCTATGAAAAACCAAATTAGGAGTGAGCTAAACATAACTAAATAGAAAGTACTAGCTCTACATCACAATGACGACCGTGCTTAAGCTGTGAAAAGCTTAACCGAGTTTGACAGGGATGCGGTTTTTACTCCCAAGTAAAAAAAAAAAAAAAAAGAAAGGAGCACAAACAAGGTTCTTATAGAAGTACCAACACAAGAGATCTTAGTACAAAAATACTAGTGATTAAGCTCGAAGAGTAAACTTGTTCCTGCCATAATCTGTAATAACTACTCCCCCAAAAAGCTTTGCTGCCTCATTGCAGTCCATTATACCGCCGTGTTTTTTCAATGGAGGAACTTGATTCCTCATGTTAGCTTGATGAAAATGCCCTTGATTAACAGCAGTGGCAGCAGGCAGATGAGGCCCTTTATGGCCAACTTGCTGATTGTGATTTTGCTTTTGATAATCAGCAAAGGCCTTTTCTCTCGCTCGTTTTCCGAAATGTTCCAACATGATCTTCACAGGATCTTCCTGTGGTGGCACCATGTAGTACTCGTATTGCTCTTCCATGACAAGACGGTAGTGCTCTTCTCTCACGGTGACAAAGTGGTCCATGGAAAGAACAAGGGACAGGATTAGTATTGAAAGTTAGTAGGAAGTTTGACTGTTGGTTTACTGATGGAAAGGCTAAAGGGAAACCCTCCTTTATATAGAACCAACAGAAGCTTGTCCTACACAGATCCTGTAGTACAGAGCAATATTCAATATGTTGAAATATGATTCCCTTGCCAACAATATTGAGCTTAATAATAAAAAAGCGATATTTTTTTAGTTATGGGTAGGCAAGATCGGAAAGGTTCAAGTTGGGAAATAAGTCTTAACTTATTGCTTCAGCACCAAACAAAGTAAGAGCATATATCAAACGGAATTCGAGAAACTTATGGACATGAATCCATTAAGTTCATCAAAGAGGATTCTTTCTTTGAAAAGAATGTGAAATGGCTGAATTAGAATTCATCGAGAGAGGAGAAAGAGGAAATGATTCTCGATTCTCTTTTTTCTTTTCGTTTCTCCTTTTTCTTTGTGTTGCTTCTGTTCATTTAGAAAAATCGTGCTAACAAATGGAGTTATAATCTTCCGATTAGATCTGTCAGTTCCTAGAAAAAAAATCTTCCAATTAGATCCGTGGTAGGCCAAACTTTTTACTTGGTCTAAGATTCAAATTATGATGCTTATGAAGATTGAATGAGTCCTAAATTTCTATCAACTTGGATTGTTTAAATCTTTGTTTCTTAGAATACTTTAATAAAGTTTTTGACTGACTCATCCCCAACTCAACTGTAAATTGCTCTATCTTGTCTACAAAACGGAAGTGATTAAAATATTTGCTACGGACATTATTAGTGCATGTTATTTTCAGTGACTAAGTTTTATGTATCTCCTTTTGATGCAGGAGTTCTGTGATGTGGGCACTCCTTTTGTCGTTTCTTTCTGTTACATTTCATGTCGTTTTTCTTTTTTAATCTTAAGTATAGTGTATGCTAAGAGACCCAATTGTAAGAAGCACTTTTGAAGAACCAAATAGAGAATTGCAATCCCGTTTTGGGTTGTTGATGATTTCTCCTTGATCAGGAAATATTTGGCCTTTGCCATGGATTTGTGGCTTTCTCTTGTTACCTTATAATAAATTTGGGAGATACTAATTAACAATAATGTGTATAAATAGCCCTTTGCCATGATAACATTTCATAACATTTTCCAAAAGCTTAATTTATGACATTAGTAATTTATAGTAACTCAAGAAATAAATTTACTAGGAATGGCAAGTTGTGGCTTTTCTTCATGATGACATTTTTTTTTGGAAGAAAATGTAAAGCGTCCCAATTAAAGGAAAAAAAAAATCCGTATATTTTAAATGGTTACTATATCAGACAGTCTTTTTGAGTTTTGTTAACAGTAATCAACACATGGTTGTCTAGTATCGAAATTATCAACAAGTTTGAAACACTAGTTTTTGTATTTATGACCTGAGTAGTGATATACTTTGTCATAGATTAGGACAAGAAGATCATATAAATAAACAAACATATTTCAAAATTATATATTACATAAAGAGAAACATTTTTACTCCTATGAAAAACCAAAGGAGTGAGCTAAACATAACTAAATAGAAAGTACTAGTTCTACATCACAATGACGACCATGTTTATTGTTTTTTTGCTTTCGCTAAAAAATGCCATTTTTATTGTTGTTATTATTGTCGGGATGATTTTTCGCTTGATTCTCAATTAATAAATATAAAATTGTACTCTTTATCTCTGATAAGTTCCTCAATCTCCATGACCAAACTCTACAGTTCCACTTCTGGACAAGCTGGGGGCTCCTAGAGAGACGGCACTCCAAGTCCAACGCTCAAGTTAGAAAGAATTTCAAAAATAAAAATAATCAATCTAATTCTACAAGCTATCAATCGGTCTTTATAAGTCACTCTAAAGGACTCAAGTCTTCGACTTGTGTTAGTCATTGACTCATATCATTTTATTAGCTTCAATTCAATTCTTTGAGTCGGACCTCGATTATAGAAATGTCGTGTCTCTTCTCTGCATCCCTGTCCTCATATCAAACTTTTAATTTCAACACGTCATTTTGTACTAAAAAAAAAAACCTTGTCGTTTTCATATTAAACTATTTCCACTCGCACAATTAGTATTTTATTTTATTTTTGTAAGGGATTAGTAGTAAATTTAGTATCTCTTGCTGCTGTTCTCTGAAATATTTCCATTGTCCTGTATTGTATAATATTTAAATCAGATTAATTACTATCATTGCAAATAAGGTAAGAGATAAATGAGAATTGGAAAAAAAAAAAAAAAAAAAAAGAACACGTCAAGAAACGGTAGTGTCGTTTGCTGCTGATCGTTTCATTTGACGACAAAAACGAACATTGTTTTACAGACGAAAAACGACATCTCACTTATACTCCTGCAAAGAAAGCTAAATTCTTTTGTTGAACTTAAAAAGAATCTCTCAATAAAAAGAGAACGAAAGAAAAGGAAATCGAAGCAAATTAATGAGAACGGCACCTAGTTTATATTTTTCCTTCTGTTCTGAAAGAAACGACATGTCGCATATATACAAACAAACGTGAAGTTTAAACTAAACGACACCTAGTTTATATTTTCCAAAAGTTACACTTAATGAGAACGGCATATGAATTTTGTTTCGAGAAAATAAATAGAAGTGTCTTTGTTCACGTTCTAGAATCGGTAGACGTATAAATAGCATGTCGTACACATTCAAAAAGTAGTCGTTATACTGTTTTAGACCACCAAACGGCATTTATTTAAACAATGCATCATTAAAAACGACATCATTGTTAAAAAAAAAAGTCAAAGGTGAATCCGACAATAAATGATTGGATCGTACACAACAGCAAGCTAAGTTGAACATAAAACAAATTTAATAACGACAATAAAAGGAAAAACGACATCAATTTAGAAAACGACAACAACGTGGATTAATTGTAGTCCATCTTTAATTTTAGATGACCCTGGTCTAGAAAACTCCAAATTTCGTTATTAGGGCGCTCTTCTTACAGTGTTTTTTTTTTTTTTTTTGGTTGCTAAAGTCTTCTTATATAAGATTAGTCAATTTTAGTCCATCTTTAATTTCTGCAAAGAGTAATAAAATATTGAACAATTTTAAAAGCAACTCCAGAGTCCAAAAAAACATGCAAGCAGAAAGAGAGATATTAGGAAGTACCTAATTTTTACATGTAGATAAATATACAGACTCCGGTCTGGAAATAAAAGTACAGAGAGAATATACAAATCAAGATTATTTCTTCTTCTATTTCTAATACAAAGCATATTTATCTCAGGAAGAGTCTATTGAAGGACTAGGAAGTACAGTTCATATCTCCTACGTTAAATAAAAAGGACTAGAGGAGAGCATATTTTATAAGGTTTTAAACAATATAAGAACTTACAGACCCCATGATCAGGCCCAAGGAGGCCGTTTTTTCCTACCGAAATCTACAAACACCACCCCGCCAAAAAGATTTGCCGCCTCGTTGCAATCGATCACCGTCCCGGGCTTTTTGGATGGAGGAATTTGATTCCCTATGTTTGTTGGGTCATGAGGAGTATTTGCAGCTCTTTGTTCTGCTCTTTTGGCAAAGTTTTCCAACAAAATTTTCCCTGGATCGTCTAATTGTGCCATGTTCCAAAAGGGAAAGAAATATACAAAAAACTTGAGTAATAGCTTTGATCTGTTTTACTGGTTTAAGGTAAAAGGCCTAGCCCCCATTATATAGAGGCCACAGAAGCTTCCTCTCACAAAGATTCTGTAGGAAAATTTACTTGGAATAATAATTCTATTCACAAGCGAATTTTCATGACCATTGAGGGAAAGGTAAAAGGTTAACAAAGGGAAAAGATAAAGGGCGCATTTGGGGCAGCCGTCTAGATTTTTACATTTTGATGGAAATATTTGAGATGAGAATATTTGGATTGTCATTTGAATAGACGTTTCAATATAACATTTAGAAAATAACATTTAAATGGGAATATTTGGATTTATATTTGGATAGTTATTGAGAATTGTCATTTGAAATAGGAAAAATTAGGAATTGGTGTTTGGGTAAAAAACCATTTACAACTCAATATGATAATATTATTCCAAATGGACATCTAGACACTGCATAACATTATAATTATTTCAAATTGAATATATATTTGAGATTGAGTTTTTTATTATTTGAACCCCATTTTAAAATGGGCAATCTAAATGGAGTATTTGAAATGAATAAAAACCAAATACATATTTTAAAGAATCATCTAGATGAAATATCTCCTACATGATAAAATAGTTGAAACAAATGCCCCCAAAAGTCATTTCAAAAACCGAAATGATATATGGAGAATTTCATCTTTTGTAGGGTGGTGACTAATTGTCTTGGAATAATATTCTCCTTAATCCTTTATTTCAATTATTTGGATATTTGTTCTCAGTTAGAAAACCCTTCTAGAGAATTTTATCTCAAGGGTACATGTTGTACATGTTTGGACGTTCTGCGTTGAATTATTCGCTTGCTATAATGTTGAGCTTAAGTAGGAAAGCAAGAAAATTTTCTTCTTAAATTACCGGGTGGGCAAGACTTGAAAGGTATAAAGTTGGGACAAGAAAGTCTTGATTTATTGCTTTTTAACAAGAAAAAGCAAGAGCATATATCAAACGGAATTCTAGCGAAATTGTTACTATGAATCCATTAAGTTGATCAGAAAGATTCTTTCTTTGAAAAGAACGTGAAATGGAAGAACTAGAATTCGTTGAGAGAGGAGAAAAAGGAAGTTATTCTCGGTTTAATTCTTCCTCTTCCCTTCTTTTTTTGTTTTCCTTTGTAATTTTAAAAACAATTTAGCAAATAGGATATTTTATGGATACTTTTGAAGTTTATAACATTTTTTTTTCGAATAATATAAATTATAACGTAAATTTTTTTTTTTTATAAAATCCTTGAATTTCTTTATATTTTCTAAAAAATAACATATTTATGGTTAATTTTTACTAAAAAATTTATGTGCATAATTTCATGTTAGAAAGAGAAAGAGATGAGTGAGAAAGAGAAATGTAAAGAAAGATTAGGGGGTTTTTTTTTTTTTTTTAATATTTTATGATCATAAATTTGATTATAATATTTATGACTATTATTAAAATTTTATACTATTATTTATTATTATTCTATTCAAAAATATTATTTTCTCTTCTTCACCTTTTTTAAGGGTGTTAATTATCTTTGTGTTTAGATTGGTCTGTCAAACTTTTGACTCAGTCTAAGGAGCAAATTCGGATTCTTTTGGAGACTGAATGAGTTAAAAAATTCCTGAAAACTTGGATTGTTTCGATCGGTTTTCTAGAGAATCTTGGTAGTTATGGGCCTTTTCCTTCTCAGTGAACCTGATTCCTCACAGAAGAAATAAAATGTTTTGAATGGTCCATCTCTACCGAAAATGTTCTATGTCATCTACAAAAGGATAGTGACTGAAAAGGATTAAGAAATCAAACATTTTTGCTACATTATTTCATGTTACGGTTATTACCATAGCCATAAACACTAATACACATCATTTTTAGTTTATGTACCTACTTTCCCATAAATTTAGAAGAATAATTTTCGATTAACAACATTACTTTATTTCTCAGTAACATCTAGCTTGTTGCCATTTGACATACTATCATGACAAGTCATAACATTTTCAAAAAGGTTGGTTCTTCAAATATAATAGCGTTTATTGCCTGTTATCTAGTTATCTGCAAGACATTGAGAGAGAGAGAAAGAAATGTGCTCCGATTGTATTACAAACGACAAGTCGTTTCTTCTCGGTGTTTAAAATTTTGTAAAGACTATTGTAGAACTTTCACTCAGTCCCATGAAAGTAGCCGGAAAAAAAAAAAAGAAAAAAGAAGGAAAACTAAAACTAAAACTAAAACTTAACAGAACAAGATCAAAATCAATGATTTCTTTTCTATTTATGTATTTATTTGTGTATTTGCTACTACTATATGTGTATTCGTTAATATCTTCTCCGATAAATAAAATGGATTCAACAGGAAACCAGGAGCAAATCTTACAGTATATTTTGCCCATATGCATTGCACTACCCAAATAAATGTGTGTGTATGTATATATATATATATTTTCCCGTCTTTTCCTTTTTTTTTTTCTTTCTAAAATTGAAATGGAAAGAATTAGTCACAGAAAAAACGTAATCTGCTATATCTGTTACATATTTGCATTTCTAGTGGCTTATATATTGTGTCTACTGTCTAGCGGCAGAGCCACTTGAAGCCAGCTTTTTAACTGAGCTCTAAAAATTTACGCATCCTCACTGAACTTTATATTTTTCTTCAATTACTCTAATGCAAAAAATTAATTAATATATGCCCCCACTAAAATTAAAAACTGGTTGTCTGCCAACCACAGTTTAGTTTTAACCTATATATTGTTTCATAAATTTACATATAACTCCCTCTAAACACCCCCACAAAATTTTTTGTTTTTCTTGTGATTCTATATATATAAATATATATATATATATATATATATATTTGTACAAATTTACATATAGCCCCCTCTCATAATAATTTCTTGGCCAACCTTGCAGTAGATATGCAATACCGAGCAAATAAATACTCAAGTTGAAAAGACCTCTATTTGGCTTATATTTTTTGTTTTGGAGATTGTGAATGAGAAATATTCTTCTTTGATATGAAAAGAATCCCTGACTGCAATTATTTGGCATCTTTAATAGCAAAAGAGGATACGCCTTGTAGGATAATCCTTACAGACACTTTATCCCTTCACTACCTTATAATTAGACCATCCTTATAAAGATGTAATAAGGTTTTATCTAGACAGGTTTCTAACCAGGCACATGTCAAGGGGTGTATAAAGATGTAACATGCGTTTGGTGTACGGGCTAAAATTAAAATTTTTAGGTTGGAATTGAGTTGAATTGAATGTGTGTTTGGTTAGGGATTTGAACTGTCGAAACTAAAAAATATAAAAATTTGAAATTTATTAGTAAAAAAATATTATTATAGAGTTTATTTCGTTCCTCTCGAAATTCTATATAACTAAAAAAAAAAAATTCATCTCATTTGAACTTGTAAATACAAAGTTATGGACTTTTGAAATTTGAGTTACAAAAACTGTAAATAGTGAAACTGATGTTGACTTTTCAAAAATAAACAAAAACAAATTAAATTTTTTGGGTTTAGATTGAGTTGAACCTTGACACGAAACAAGATGGTAGTTTTCGTTAATTCTTTTGAAAAGATATTTCAAACACTGAAAGGATATAAATGGAGATCAATCTTATCTTTTGTTGGGTGGTGACTTGTCTTCAAGAAACATTTTCCTTGTACATATACAAATAAATGATTCGGAACTCCAATTATTTACCTATTTGGATTTAAATTAGAAAAACACTTCTAGAGATTTTATCTACAAGGGTACAAGTTGTACATGTTTAGACATTCTATATGTTGAATAATGATTCCCTTGCCAATAATATTGAGCCTAATTAAAAAAAGAAAAAGAAAAAAAAGCGATATATTTTTTATTTACGGGTAGGCAAGATCAGAAAGGTTCAAGTTGGGAAATAAGTCTTGACTTATTGGTTGAGCACAAAACAAAGTAAGAGTATATATCAAACGGAATTCGAGCCAAACTTATGGATATGAATCCATTAAGTTCATCAAAGAGGATTCTTTCTTTGAAAAAGAATGTGAAATGGCTGAATTAGAATTCCTCGAGAGAGGAAAAAGAGGAAATGATTCTCCATTCTCTTATTTCTTTGTGTTGCTTCTGTTCATTTCGAAAAATTGCGCTAACAAATGGGGTTTATAATATTCCGATTAAATCTGTCAGTCCCAAAAAAAAAAAAAAAAAAAAAAATCTTCCAATTAGATCCGTGGTCGGCCATACTTTTTACTTGGTCTAAGATTCAAATTGTGATGCTTATGAAGATTGAATGAGTCCTAAATTTCTACCAACTTGGATTGTTTAAATCTTTGTTTTTTAGAATATCTGAATAAAGTTTTTGACTGACTCATCCCCAACTCAAGTGTTATATTGCTCTATCTTATCTACAATTAAAAAATTTGATGTGGACATTGTTAGTGTATGTTATTTTCAGTGACTAAGTTTTATGTATTTAATTTTGATGCAGGAGTTTTGTCAACTGTGTTTTCTTTCTGTTACATTTCACGTTGTTGTTGTTGTTGTTATTGTGGGCTTTTTTTTTATTTTTTATTTTATTTTTTTTATTTAATCTTAAGTATTGTGTATGCTAAGAGACCCATTTGTAAGAAGCACTTTTGAAGAACCAAATAGAGAATTGTAATCCCGTTTTGGATTGTTGGTGATTTCGCCTTGATCGACCATAGATATGTATGGCCTTTGCCATGGATTTGTGGCTTTCTCTTGCTACCTTATAATAAGTTTAGGAGATGCGCCTATTTAACAATATGTAACTAGCCCTTTGCCATGATAACATCTCATAACATTTTCCAAAAGCTTAGTTTATGACGTCATTAATTCATTGTAAGTTTCTTGCCTATTCATCTACTCTGCAAGACAACATTAAGAACACAAGAAATAAATTTACTAGGAATGGCAAGTTGTGGCTTTTCTTCATGGTGATATTTTTTGTTGAAGAAAATGTAAAACGTCCACCCTCCCCCCCCCCCCCCCCCCAACCACAAAAAAAAAAAAAAAAAAAAAAATCCTATCTAGTTTAAATGGTTACTGAATTAGACAGTCTTTTGAAGTTCTGCTTGCAGTAATCAACACATGCATGGTTTTCTAGTATCAAAATTATGAACAAGTTTGAAACACTAGTTTTTGTATTTATAACTTGAGTAGTGATATACTTTGTCATAGATGAGGACAAGAAGATCATATACATAAAGATCCTGTAAAACTTTTCATGTGTAATGATTCTTAATTTACACACCACTGTGGTTGTGTGCGGTTTTTTATCACGATTACACCATCGAAGATATAGTCGGACAGAGTTTTCATCTCTACCTGTTTCTTCTGGTGATCATGCACTCATTTTTCTCCCTAACCAACTCTCTAATTTAGGAGAGATCAAAATTAGATATTTTAAAGGATTTAGAGTCCCTTCCGCTTTTCTCTCCCACCAAACAATCATAAATGTCAAAATTTTTTCACTATTCCCTCTATTCCTATTCTTCCTTCCACTTTTCTTGTTTACCAAACACACTCTACTATCTTGAAAAGTTAAATCCATTTAT
The DNA here is from genome assembly GCA_038430175.1 of Ficus hirta. Lineage (NCBI taxonomy): Eukaryota > Viridiplantae > Streptophyta > Magnoliopsida > Rosales > Moraceae > Ficus > Ficus hirta. Next base: position 13,741,762 of record CM076593.1, on the reverse strand, counting down.
GTTTTCCTCTTCTTTTTTGTTGAATTTGTAAGCCTTTTCGGTCTAGTTTCACTCTTATATTATAATATATATATATATATATATTATATTTAATTAATTGAGTGAAGGCTTGGTGTGGGATAAAAGCTAGCTCTAGTGTGTGCCATTACTGGGATGTACTAAAAGTTTTCTGTTAGACTAATATTCCCTCTTTCTTTTGCTGTGCAAACGGGAAAAATAAGAAGTTGAATAGAATTTATATTTATTTATAATAAATGAATAGAGAACAACTAACATCAAAGAAATTCAGACATTTCAATAAGGTTGGGACCCTACTAAACATCTTGTTGTACGTCCATTCTAACCAGATAAAAGGAAATAAAAATTACAAAGTCAAAAAAAAAAAAAAAGGGTACCAAAAGCTTACATCACAACTCAGAAAAAATGAAAAAAAAAAAAAAAAATTTAACAAAGGTTTTTGATGGACATTATTCGCCGTTTTTGTAGTAGGGAATTTGAAAGAACAACCATAATAAAATATGGCTTAAAAGGGATGGTCTAAAAACCATACTGTCCTAAACTTTAGAGAGGGATTCATTCACAGGCAATTTTTTATTTTTGTTGAACATTAGCAAATTGTGATCAACTAAAAAAAAAACGTAATACATGTGAGGAATAAATCCAGAAAATAGGAAAAAGGTAGGTATAAAGTCATAAAGACATGCATTTTGTTTCTAAAGGACTAAAAAGAAATATGATATGGAGATATGGTCTGATTTTTTTGCGTTGTGGCTCGGAAGAATAATATTCCTCCTTGAAAATATGGGAATAAAATTATTTGGCTTCTCTTTAAGAAAGAGATCAGAGAACTTAAAATTACATCAGCTTTGTAAACGTTATAGAATGTGCGCAATAATAAATATAAATATAGATAATATTTATAAGTTAAAAAATATAAATACATTTATATGTATATTTTGAAGAATCAAGAGGCTTATCTTTTCCTTCGTAAAAAGCAATGTTAGGTAGCAACGAAAGTACTAACCAAAGAGCAACAAACAATAAGTTTTCAGGGAAAGTTAACAATTTAAATATATAGTTCGCTTTACTAGTAACTCCGAATTGAATTATCCAAATAAGAAACCTTTTGCATTTTAGGAAATTTGATAGTTTTGAATAACTAATTATAACTGATTCCGTAATTATAACTTGTACTTTATATGACATCCATTGTATTATTCCTCACCAGTAAATCTTCTCGTTTTTTTCCTAACCTGTAGATGTAAATAGACATTGTCAAACCAGTTAAATCTTTATGCTCCCTCCTATCCTTTTATCTTTTGTTTTAAATACCAATTTTTGAGGTCATATATTCAAAGAGGCTCTCCTACGCAATAACCCAATGAAATCTGCAATAAAACGGTAGAAGGAGGGGGGCTTTGGAGAACAGTTCTCAGATTCGAAACTTAAAAGTATTATTTTTGTTCCTCTTTAACAAACATGAAACATAGGCCCCACACCACAAAAGAAAAAAAAAATGCAATAAAACTTGCAAACACAAGAAAAAATTAATGGCTGGAAAGAATTTATTGACTCTCTCTCTCTCTCTTTTTTTAAAACAAATCTGTATATAAGGCTTAGAGACATGCAATATTACAACCATAGATTAGAATTGCTGTTTGTTTTCAAACATTACGTTATAACTTCCCTTTTTCCCAAAGATTTTCAGGATAAGTTTACGTGACATTTATTTACTGGGTATAGATTGAAACATAATAAAATGAACCAGGAAAGGAGATCAAAGAAAAGATATTGTCTATCTGTTTACAAAGAAATAAAATGTCGTATATACTCACACAAAATTTTTTTTTTTTTGACAAATATAAGATAAAAATATCCGCAAGTTCAAAAAAAAAAAAATATTGGTTCACACAACGACATATTATTAAAGACACATTTTTCAGTTTTTGGAATGCTGCTCTACTTTCATGAAATACAAACATCAAAAAACGACATCAACATTTTTTTATTTTTGAAAGCGGTTCTACAGAAAACGACATCGATCTAGAAACAAAAACAATAAGAAAAACGACGTCAAATCAGAAAACGACAATAACCGGAATTAAGTATTAAGAGCGAGTTACTTGATCCATTAAACAATTTCAGCAAGAGGAACAAATTCTTGGTCTCATCTTTATGGAATATGCTTCAAGAGATAGCAAAGAAAAATTCTAGATGTCTTATAAGTTACACTAAATGAAGAACTCAAGTTCAAAAAAATAAATAAATAAGAGAACTCAAAATTTCCCACCACATCCCTCTTCTTATATAGGTGGTTTAGTTTTTGTCCATCCTTAATTATTTCTTCAAATTAACAGTAATAACAATTCTGCATATAATTTACAATGTTTAAAGTAGCTTCAGTGTTCAAAATCATGAAAGCAGAGAGAGAGACAGAGAGAGAGAGAGATAATTAGGAAGTAATTTATTGTTCCATTTTGCAGATATACATAAAATAATTACATAGATATATATAAGTTAAGTTGTGTAGAGCCTACTAAAAGACAAGGAACTAACTCTTTTCTAGAGCACATCCAGCCATTTACAAGGTGCTAATAAGCAAAATATCAATATTTATAAGAAATTGGCCCTGATCAAGCCCAAATAGGCCTATTTTTCCTATAAAAATCTATGAATACCACCGTGCCAAAACATTTTGCTGCCTCATTGTAATCGATCACGGTTCCCGGCCGGGATTTTATGGTTGAGGAAACTAATGCCCCTTGTCAGTATGGTTATGAAGAACATTACCAGCTTTTAATTCTGCTCTTTTAATCAAGTGGTCCAAGTAATAACTTTGAGCTGTTTAATTAGTTTAAAGTAAAAGGCCTATGCCATAGATCAAGCGTTGTCCCACATAGATTCTATAGGACAATTTACTTGGCATAACAATCCATTCATAAACTAATTGAAAAAAGGGAGAAAGATAAAGAGAAATTTCGAAAAGCCAAAAGGATATATGCAGAATTTTATCTTTTGTATTCTTTGCCTATATGATCTCCATTTGAAGACAGATTCTAAAGGACACAAGTTGTACATGTTAAAACTATTTATTTGTTCAGTTATTATGATTCGCTTGCCAATTTTAATATTGAGCTTATAATTAGGAAGCCGGCAAGAAAAATCTTCTTCTTAATTATGAGATATGAAAGATTTGAAAGGCATCAAACGGAAATTATGAGATATGAGATATATTAGTAAAGTTTATTGCTTTAGTACAAGATATAAATCAAACGGAACTCTAGCCAAATCATGAAGATGAATCCATAAAGTCTATAAAAATACGGATTCTTTCCTTCAAAAAAGAATGTGAAATGATAATTATTCAAGAGCGGAGAAAGGATTCTTTCTTTGATTTTTTTTTCTTTTTTCTTTCTTCTTTCTTCTCCTCTTTTCTTCTTTCTTTCTCTTTTCTCTCTCTCCTTCTCTCTCTCTCTCTCTCTCTCTCTCTCTCTCTCTCTCTCTCTCTCTCTCTCTTTATTTGGTTGCTTCTGCTTATTCAATAAAAAGGCAAAAACCAATGGTGTTAGCCTCCAATTAGATATGTGCAGGTTGGCCCAACTTTTTACTTGGTCTAATATGTAAATTTTGATCCTTATATGGAGTTTGAATGAGTCATAAATTCATACAAATTTGGGTTTCTTTGAATCTGGTCTAATATGCAAATTTTGATCCTTATATGGAGTTTGAATGAGTCATAAATTCATACAAATTTGGGTTTCTTTGAATCTTAGTCTTCTTAAAATCCTGGTAGTTCTAGGAATTTTTCCTGCTCAAAGAATCTGATTCCTCTTGTAGGAAAATCATGTTTCGGCTGACTCATCGCCCTTCCTAAATGTTTAAATGTTCCATCTTATCCACAAAATGAGAATGAATGAAAAAGAGAGAAAATACGATCTATCCGGGTCGATATTAAAGTTATTACCAAAGCTACAAACAATACACTAAAACAAGAATATGTTCTTTTCATGGACTAAGTATGCGTTTGGTGTTAAGATTTGAATTGTAAAAATTGGGTTTGGATTGATTGTGCATTTATCGAGGTATTTAAATTACTAGAGTTAAAAAATATAAAAACTTAAAATATGTTCAGAAAAAAAAAATCAATATGAAGCTTATTTCGTTTATCTCAAAATTCTATGTAGTTTAAAAAAAAAAAAACAATCATCTCATTTGGACTTGAGATAAGTGAGTTTTGTACTCATAGATTGAATATCTTTAGCTTGATATTTAGTTGGTTTTTGGGCATTTTTGTTAGCATTTCACGTGTATTTTGTATTATTTTGCAGTCTAAGAAGAAAATTGGCATTCAAGGTTAAAGAAAGAGCAACAAGGCATGCATGAGAATAAAGTCAAAAATCATCCTTAATGCTAGTGGAGTGCCACAACACTTCATGGTAGCGCTATGGCACCTCAATTCAGCATCTGACCAGTTTAGAGATCCTAGGTGTCCACAAGAGAGCGCCTAGGTACTGGCATAAAATATTTGGAGCACCTAGGCGCTGACGGAAAAAGTTCGGAGAGCCTAGATGCCCCCAAGGGAGCTCGTAGGCACTCAAATGCGAGGAATGGAATTTTAAAAGGCTGATTTTTCAAATAAAGCCCTAAATTGAACCTAAGACTTGGAGCCTATAAATAAAACCATATAGGGTTCATGAGGAATATCTTCTGATGGCTGAAAACAAATGAAATAACTCAGTTGGAAATGGAGAAAAATTGCAAGATCCGGAAACGGAGATGGCGTGACTCAACTTCAAAATTCTAGTTTTCATCTCTTTCTTTCTTTTACCATGTCTAAGACCATAACTAGGAGTTTATTTTATTCAATTATGTTCTAAGTTTCTTTTCTAGGGCTACGATGTAGTTAGATTATAAATATTTGAATTTTTTCTAGATTTAATCAATTGATGTCTGTTCTAGTTCTATGTTGAAGTAATTTAATATGTGCTTAATGCTTGTGAATTTTTGGCCAACTTTTGCATGAATTGGTATTTAATTTGAGATTGAGAAGTGATAATTGAATAAGACATTTGTTTAAATTACCATGAAATTGTCATAAGTTAGAGATAGTTATGAAACTTGTGTAGCACTTTAAATTTCTTGTTTTTAATGAATTGTGATAGGCTTAGAGTTTGAGACCTAAAGGAGATAATAGACTTATTGTGAGATAAATTGTTAATACTTGAGAAAGATTAATGATTATATTAGTGAGATTCGCTGGAAACATAGGGAATAGACGTTGATTGATTAGGCTAGAGGATTCAAATAGGAGTAATCCGGTGAAATCAGAATTCCTAGAGCTTTAGTTCATTGATTGTCAAACTCTTGATTGCGTTTTGTATTCTTTTAATTTCTGTTAATTTTAGTTTGTGCATTTTTTTTAAATATTTTCTTGAATCTCTCAACTTTCGATTAGTTCAGATAAAGTGAATGTTAAAATAATTTCGGTACTTAGTAACAATAGTCCTCGTGAGAACGCTAACTCTATTCATTACTGTATTATTTGTTACGATAGTGTACACTTACGTTGCTAAATTTTCACAACAACATGTCTATGTAAAATTATGAGATTTTAATATTTGAGTTAGAAAACTGTGTGAATAGTGAAGCCGAGGGAAAAAGACAAAAATTAAATTGTGATTTTAAGGTTTGGAGCGTCCAAACGCATGCTAAGTTTTTATATACTAACCATCCCCTGAATTTAGAAGATATCAATAAAAAGAATTACTGAATCTCTTAACAGTGAACTTATTGTTAACATGTCATAACATTTTTGAAAATCTAGCATGCATTGGAGTTGAGTTTTTTGGATTGTAGTTGTTTGATTTTTCAAAAATTAATTAAAATTTTTATTGACTTTTCAGAAAAAGACAAAAATGAGTCAAGTTTGGATTGGAGTTGTTGCTCCAAACACCCCGTTACTTTTCTGACATTTATTAGCATTTCTTGCCTGTTCATCTACTCTGCGAGACAAGAAAACAAGAAATGTGCTTTTCTTTGGCTATAAAGGGCAAGTAGCGTCTTTTCTTCATGGGGATGTTGTGTAAAGAAAACGTATCCGTATGGTTAAATTGGTTACTAAATTAGAAAATTTTCTGCTAACAGTAAATCAAGACATGGTTTTATAGTATCAGGCTAAAGAAAACTAACATACTAGTTTAATACTCTAGTTTTTAAATTTAGTTTGAGTAGTTTCTTTATCATAGATGGACAAAAACAGAGGTACACAAACTAGCAAACTTTAACATTACATTTTGCACTGAGGGAAACATTTCAGTACTCCTACATAAAACAAGAGGAGTGAGCTAAACATAAATACTCGAACAGAAAGTACGACTTCATGTACATCACAACACAGACCATGCCAAATTCTGCGAACCAGCTTTATCGAGTCTAGGGATTCAGTTTTCACTCCTATGGATAAAAAAGAAAAGGAGCACCAACAAGTACCTTACAGAAGTACAACACAAGACATCCTAGTATCAATTACTAATTTAAGCTCGGCGCATTTTGTTCCTGTCTTATTCTTTAAACACTACTCCACCATAAAGTCGCGCTACCTCATCGCAGTTTGGAACACGGCCGTGTGTTTTCGAGGGAGGAGCTTGATCCCTCATGTTTGGTTGTTCAAACTGCCCTTGATGAGTGAATCCAGTTCGTGGATAAGGCGCTCCATGCCCGTCATGATAAACAACAGCAGTTTCGAGTTTATGAGGCAAAGGTTGTTGGTAATGCACTTCAGGATGAGAAAACCTAGTTTTCAGTTTCTGAGCCGTAGGAGGTTGCTGATACTGCCCTTGATTAACGAAAGTGGCGTGCAGATAAGGCCCTTTGTATCCACCCGCGGCTTGCTGGGAGTGATTATTTCGCTTTTGATAATCACCAAAGGCCTTTTCTTCAGCACGTTTTACGAATTCCTCCAACTCGAGCTTCAGAAAGTCTTCTTGTGGCAGCTCCACGTAGTACTCGTTTTGCTTTTCTCTGACAGTGCGGTAGCGCTCTTCTCTCATGATGACAAAGTGTTCCATGGAAAGACTAAGTGAAAGTAGTAGGATTCAAATTTAGTAAGAAACTTCGACTGTTGGTTTAGTGATGGAAAGGCTAGAGGGGAAAACCCCTCCTTTATATAGGACTCACAGAACATAGATCCTACAAAACTCTTTACATGTGTAATTAATAATTGTCTATTTTGTTCTTAAATATTAACTAATTAGCAGATCAAGAATTATCCATTAAGCAAATTGATCACCATTAAATCCAAAACATAACACATGTAAAAGGAATAAAGTGAGAAAATAGGAAAAAAGTGAGGATAAAGACATGCATTTTTTATTCTCAAAGAGTGAAAGAAATAGATATGGCCCAGGATTTTGGGAATAATCTGAACTACAATTATTTGGTATCTTTAAGGAAAAGTAGTGGATAGAATAATTCTTATAAAAACTTTATCCCTCCCCTGCCTTGTTCCCCAAGCTTAAAATTATACGAGATTGTTAACGTTATAGGCTGGGCATGACAATATTTGATGAAAAAAGACTTCTCCAAAGTAGTGAAAGTGGTAGTTAGCAACAAATAATATGTTGACAAGAATAACTTCCTAAGATTTCTTCTTCAAGGCTCTCATATAATGAATAATGAGTTAATTGTTGTTGGCAGTGTAGTATTTCTTAAAACAAGAATTCTTTGTTTGTACTAAAACAAATATTGTTGTGGTTATAAACATAGCCTAGCGGAACGCCTATACCTGACTTCACCAAAAAGTTTAAAATTCGAATTCCTACCCAAGTTTATGCTGTGTCTAAGACTTCCTGTCGTTTTCATAATATTGTCGTTTTTGGTGTTGAGGACGTTTACTATATTTTGTTGTCGTTTAATGTAACATTGTCCTTTTTAAATTTCTGTCGTTTTAGCTTATTATTTGTTATTTAAGGATTTGCGTCAATTTTCATGTCGTTTCCAGGTTCGTTTTCGAGGGACTCGATTTGATATATATTATATATATACTAGTTTAAAAGTTTGTACCATGAACGTGATTTGATATGTTTGAGAAATTTTATCTAAATAACAAAATATGCAAGTAAAAAGTAGATAAAAAAGTATAAAAAAAAAGATTTAAAAAAAATAAAAGTATTAAAATATTAAAAACAGACAACTACATAAAAAGGATTAAAATGAAAAAAAAAAAATTTGTTTGGAAGACCATATTTTAATATTCTAATGAAAAGTATTTTCTTAAGTCAATGTGATTTATTTACAACGAAATGTGTAAAAGAAATTACAATAAAATAGAAAAATTTACAAAATATGAAATAATAATTTTCTTGAAGTATGAAATACATCTTTTTTAAAAAAATAATATAAAATAAATATCTATACTAAGAATAAATCTTTAAAAAATGTAAAATACAGAAATTTTATTTAAATTTTAAAACGTAAATACATTAAGATAATTAAATTATATGTTATAAAATTTTAAGGTTAGTTTGGTTGATAAACCCAAACTAACAAACTTTTTTTTGTCTTTTTTTTCAAAAGTTTTTTTTTTTTTCAAAAATTTTTTTTATCTTTTTTGAAAAATTAACATAATTTACTATTTAAACTTAAAAATCTTAATTTAAACTTACACACCAAACATCCCCTTAAATGTATAATATTTTTTTTCTTACTTTTTATTAAATCAATCTTATAAATCCTACATTAGAAGAGTATTCAAATAATTTTTTCACTCTCCCTTTCTCTCTCTCTCTCCCTCTTACTTTATGGACCCCATATATCCCTTCCTCCCTTCTTTTTTTCCCAACACCCTCTCACTCTCACCCTCCCTCGAAAAGTGAAGCCAAATAAATAAATAAATAAATAAATAAAACAAACCTTTTTGGCTCTTTCTCTCCCTCTCTCACCCTTCCTTCAAAACTGAAGGGAAAAAAAAGCCTCTCTCTCTCTCTCACCCTCACCGTCCCTCGGAAAAAAAAAAAAAAAAAAACCAAAAAATGGTCTCTCTCTCTCACTTGTGGACCCCACACTCCCCTTCTTTCTTTCCCAAGTCCCACGCATCCCCCGTCTCTTCTCACCCTCTCTCATTCTCCTGCCTTCTGTCAGTTAACCAGAGGCCAAAAACAAAAAAACAAAAAAACAAAAAAAACAAAAAACAAAAAAAGAAAACAAAAGGACAAAACGTACGTTTGGACCAAAACGTGTTTTTGGACGAAAATAGTAACTTTTTTTTTTTTGACATTTCTATATATTGTATACATATATATCTTCGTCGTTTTCCTTTAACTTTGTTTATACCAGGTATTGTTGTTTATTATGTTATCGTGGTCTTTTCTTTTCTTCATCATTCTTTTCGTTTTTCTTTTTCCCATTGCAATCGTTTGTTTTGTTTCAGAAACTTGTCGTGTTTTTATATGAAGGTCTTTTTTTTTTTTTTTTGCTGTTTTTGGATAGATGTTATTTGGTTTTTTTGGTCGTTCTAATCTTTAGTATTGTCTTTTTACTCGACTTTGTTAACTTTCTTATCGTTCACTAGTAACTGTTGTTTTTTGGAATGTGCGTCGTCATTTCTTTTAGTCGTTTTGGATTTTTTTTTTTTTTTTAGGCTGAATTAGTGTTTTGGAGTTGATGTCATTCGTCATTTATTGCTTCCTTCGAATTCCGTCCATACATTTTTTTTTCCCACTTTTGCAGGTCGTCTTTTATATTTTTATATTTGTTGTCGTTTAATAGATTATTGTCGTTTTTTCTACAAACATCTTTTCTTTATTATTACTATTTTTTTTTCAATTTCTTGAATAACCGAGTTGATGCCCATTCGGCAATTATTCTTCTTCTTAATTATTTATTCTTCTTCTTTTTTTTTTTGTTTCTTCCTGTGCTTAATAATTTTCCTTTTTGTCGTTTGTGTCTTTTCTATTGGACGTCGTTTGTAATCTTTTTTGTCGTTTTGTAGACTTCTGTTGTTTTCCAGTTTCTGTCGTTTCTCTTCAGATGTCGTCGTTTCTTTATTTTCTTTAATATGTTTCGTTGGCAGTGTCCTCTATGACCAGCGGATTATTTTGAATAGTAAAATATCAAGTTTTGTCATTTCATCCTAAGAATATGACGTTACAATTTCTCTCTCTTTCTAATCGAGTAATCAAGCATATGATTAGTTATCATTATGTTTAGTTACGTGTGTGTATATATGTATACATATGTATACCTATAGAGATACGGTACATATGCTTAGCCAGTTCTATCATTTTCTTAGCAGAGAATAGGACAAAGAAACTTGTCTTTCTAAAAGATCACCGAAAGGATATGGAGATAAAATTTTGCTTAGATTTTGTGGTTGAGTGGCTTGTGGACGAATAATATTCTTACTCGATAGGGCATAAATCTTGAACTGCAAATATTATATGGTTTCTTTAAATGGAAAAAGGTTATCTTATCTCTAAAAAAAAGGGGAAAAAAAAGGAGAAAGAAAGAAAGAAAGAAAGAAAGAAAGAAAGAAAAGATGATCTTAATAGATACAGCTTTCTCCCTCTCCTTTGATCTTGTTTGGTAAGCTTATATTAAAACGTCACTCTAGTTACGTAATAGGCCACGTGTAATATTCCATGATGAAGTTCTATATAGGATTTAATCTTTCCAGTGAGCTTAGATTTTGTACGCGTGGACTCTTCTTTCTTTGGATTCGTGGACTCTTCTTTCTTTGGATTCCTGTCCCTACACATGAACAGTGGGAAATTACCTGAAAGTTGTTGTAAGACTTTATTTTGAGAGGATAAGAGATAGACAATCATAAATTAAATTATTGTAGGTCTATAAAAAGTGACATATAATCCTTCTTATCATCCGTTGAACTAGCCCAGCAAAACAGGAAAAGTGACGTATAAAAAATTAATGACTTTCAGCCGTTTGTATATAACCTAGGGAGGTTTGGTACATATAAAGAATCCAAGACTAGCTACGAAGGTTTATGATTATCAATTACGATTTAGAAAAATTACATTTTAACGTGCGATCGACATGTGATTGTCCCATTGTTGTTCAATTTGACTTTTAACTCTCTCCAAAAAAAAACTAATTCTAACACTTTCTCTTCAAGTATGAGTGTTCCGTCCATTTTTCATAATATAATGATACTGTCTATTTTATGCCCTTTTGTTAACTTTCTTGTCGTTTATTGGTAATCGTCTCTTTTTAAATTGTCGTTTTTTGCAATGTACGTCGTCTTTTCTTTTGGTCGTTTTGGAGTTGATGTCACTTATCATTTCTTGGTTTTTTCTTATTTCCGTCCACATATTTTTTGCTTTTACTGGTCGTCTTTTATATTTGTTGTCGTTTAATAAATCATATTGTCATCTTTCAATGAACATTTTTTCTTTCGTCTTTCCGTTCTGTTTTGTTTTTGTTTTTGTTTTTTCATTTCTCCAGTAACCCGCGGGCAGATGCCCATTCGGCATCTCCTATCTTATTGTTCTTAAGTACTGCCGTTTTTGTCGTTTCTATTGGACGTCGTTTACCATCTTTTTTGTCGTACATTTTACGGAAATTGTCGTTTTCAGGTTTTTGTCGTTTCTCTGCAACGCTCGTCGTTTCTTAATTTCTTTAATATGTTTTGTTGGTGGTGTCCTTTTTGACCAGCGCGGCTTCGTGATAGTAAAAATTCCTTCCAGAAACAGAGCTGCCTTATTTTATTATTATTTTTTTACTCTAGGTTTACTAAAACAAAGCTTAAAGCACTCACAACAACAACAACAACAACAAAAAAAAAAAAAGAGGGGTTAAAGGACCAATCTTCAGTCATACATATAGAACCCACAGAATTGCTTCCCCGCTCAGATTCTACAAAACTTTTCCATGTTGAAAATTATTCTTTGGACAAACTAATAAGTGGAACAAAAAGAAAACAACCTAAAAATTTAGTGCAAAAAAAAAAAAAAAAAAGTGCAACCAATTTGAAAACATTACTATTCTTAGTTTAAAATCTTTCCATGGGATGAATCCTAAGTTGATAAAATGCCTTTTTTTTTTTTCCCATGGGTTTCTTCTTTCAAGATTCCTTGTTTAATTTTTTTCCCTTAAAATATAAAGTTTCACCAGTTTAGATCTCAAAAATATGAAGCTATAATTTCTATCCCTTTCAAATCAAATGTCTGATTAGTAATCGTTATAATATATAATTAGGTATATATATATATATATACATATATATTATATTGAATTCTACTCATATGTCCTTTTTTGTATTATTTTTATGTCTTTCTAATAATATCAAGTCACATGTTTAACTAACATAGTCTTTTAATTGATATAATATACTATTTTAATTGAAATGACATCTTTAATTGACATGTTATGATATTATCGAAAGAACATAGAAGATACAAATTAACAAAATATATGAAAAAAATGCAATAGTCGAATCTATATGTAACACCTAAATATAAATTGGGTACATATGCTGAGCCAGTTCTATCATTTTCTTAGCAGAAAGGAACAGGAAAGAAGCTTGTCTTTTTTAAAAGATCACCGAAAGGAATGGGGTATGGGCAAAAAAATTGATTAGATTTGGTGGTTGAGTGGCTTCGGGACGAATAATATTCTTCCACGATATAACTTGAACTAAAAATACTATGGTTACTTTAGTTGGAAAAAAGATTATCTTAGCCCTTAAAAAAATGATCTTGTCTGTTTACTCCAAAAAAAAAAAAAAGGAATAAAAGAGAAGATCTTGTTTGGGAAGCTTATAAGAAAACGTCACTTTGGTGACGTAATAGGCCTTTGTTAGATTTGTACGCGTTGAACTCTTCTTTCTTTTGATTCTCTGTTCTTACACATGGACAGCGAGAAATTACTTGAAAAGTTGGTGTAAAAAAGACTATGAATTATGTAGGCAATTGTGAATTATGTCATAATTAGCATGCATTTGGTGCATGGGTTGTAATTGAATTTTTTAGGTTAAAATTTAGTTGAATTAAGTTGTGTATTTGATGAGGCGTTTGAATTGTTAAAATTAAAAAGTGTAAAAAACTTTAAATTTATTTGGAAAAAAATATCAATATCGTCTTGAAATTCTATGTAATTAAAATAAAATTTTTCATTTGGACTTGCATACATAAAGTTATGGACTTTTAAAGTTTGAGTTACAAATAAGTTGTAATAGTAACTGTAAATAGAGAAACTAAGATTGACTTTTTAAAAAAAAACCAAAAAAATTTTTTTTTTTTTTGATCCAGACTAAACTGAACCGGCCGTACCAACATGAGCTTAATGAATTTCAGTTGTGTGTTTACAACCTAGGGAGGTTTTTGTACAGATATAAAAAAAAAATATCTGTTTTGTATAGACATAGATCTATTATCTATTATGCTTTAGAAAAATTACATTTTAACATGAGTTGTCATTATGCTTTTATAAATTCTTCTAAAAGTTATTAGAAAGTGAGTTAACAATAATTCCCACATTTTTTCTTCAAGTATGGTGCTCCAACAAGGTACCCAGTACAATCAAAGAAGATGGTGAATGCAAATGAAGTCAATACATATATGTATACATGATTTTTTTTTCTTCAAAAAATTTATCGTTTGAATCTCTTCATCGTAAATTTTAGAATAAATAGAAAAACAAAATTATACACATGTATGTATACATGAGTGTGAATGCGCCGCGGTCACACACACGCGAAAGTAAAAAATTGACAGCACAATTATGCCAAATTAGATTTAGATTAGAAGTTCTAAACTCAAGCTTTTGGCATAATTTAACTAGCATAAAATCTTTAATTTTGGCAAAAATATAGAACAACTTTTTGACTTAAAGTTAAACGTTCCATTTAATTGGGACGGGAATAAACTAGTAGGGTCTACCGATTAGAACTTTATCCATTCCATTTTTCTTTCACATCTTAGTTCCTTTCTTACCAAATTAATGAGCATCCTATGATCATCTCTATATCTAATGATTCCCCCATCCTTCCATGTTACTACCCTTTCCATTCTATGCCAAAACACAAAGCCAATATATCCTAACAACCTTTTGCTAGATAAACTTAAATAAATAATGTCTGCAGGTACACTAATTTAAATTTCAATTTTTAGATAAGAATTTATTAGCATATAGCTTGTTATTATTTAATTGATAATTAATCTTTGAATAACCGCAACATCAATTAAAATTAAATAGTTGTATCTACTAAGGAAAAAAATGATAACTCATCGCTACATAAGTTGATACTAAAAATTAATTGATATAGATTCCTAGCATTATCCAAATTAGATATGGTGGAACTCATTGCTATAATAGTACATAATAAATATATTATACACATACATGAACATGAACATGAACATATACGGTTTATGAGAAGAAAGTGAGGTTGTAAGAATAGATTCTTACTGACTAATTAAGGTACGTACGATTAATGATCTAGAAAAGTACAAGTGAGTAAAACCCAAAGCATCAATAGTAGCAACACCCACAGAGATAAAGGGATTGGTAACAGTGGGTGCCTTTATTGGCTTCTCCCCTTCGTCCATCCAGGTTCGATTTTCATTTGCCTCCTCTTAAGCCTCGCTGTAGTTTTGGTTGTTGAAACATAGTTTGATGATGGCAGGATAGACTCTGGATAACCGATTGAGAAAAACTGATATAAAAAATCTCTCCTTACCATACCTAGAGAAAAAGGTTGCTGTCTGTAGGACTGAATACCTAAAAATGATTGGGTCACTCCTATATCCTTTTTATATTCACCAAAAAAAAAGCATCAACAGTAGCACTTCGGGGACATCTGATAAATGTACAATTTATTTATAATTTATTTTCTTCCAATAAATTTCTTGTTTCTTAAAAAAAAAAAAAGAAAAAAGAAAAAAGAAAAAAGACTACAATAATGACCGTATGTTTCTCTTGATCAGGATCAGACGTACCATAGGACTTTCTAGTTTGATTAATAGTCTTCAGAGAATTTGAATGGTA
The DNA here is from genome assembly GCA_038430175.1 of Ficus hirta. Classification (NCBI taxonomy): domain Eukaryota; kingdom Viridiplantae; phylum Streptophyta; class Magnoliopsida; order Rosales; family Moraceae; genus Ficus; species Ficus hirta. The sequence goes on along the minus strand of CM076593.1, from coordinate 13,726,762 downwards.
AACTGGGGCTACTAGGTTAAATTTTAATTTTTGGTAGGGATTTTGTGTATATATTTCCATAATATAATATATATTTACATATTTGGGTTTTCTTTCTTTCAAGTGGGGGAGGGTTGAGCCCCCAGTGGGTCTCTTTGGCTCCAGCCTTCGTATGTGGCGGGGGGCGGGGAGTTGGTATCCTTCCCCCACCACTGATACCCTATTCTCTTTGTGCCTCCCGTATATATAGTTAGAATTTTTTACTTTTAAGTAGAAATATATCAACAATTTTTTATTGAATGGGAGCTTAAATGTAATTTTCTTAATTTATTTGTGACAAAATCAAAATTCTTAAAAATTTAACATCATGCAAATTTTTAAAATCCAAATAGGGACGCGTGCCCCTGCTAAATACTTTGTAACTTAGATACAAAGATAAGAAGGAATAAATACGATGATAACTAAAGGCACTTCAACTATTTTTAAACCATTAAAACATATTTCTTATCACACAACATCCCCAAGATAGTTTAGCCATTTGTATAGTGGGTAAATAGACTATCGTAAGATTAAAAAAAAAAAAAAACAATTTTCTTTCATATGCCACAAGGAACCGCATTTATGTAGATACATAAAGAGACAATACAGTTGGGATAAAGAAAAGAAGATGAGAGAGGCATATAGGCGTCATAAGAAGATCAAACCAAATTAATTACTAAGGCCGCAGATTAAGAAGGACGATTTGACAACATAATCAGTGACCAATACCGACCCTTTGTAGCGTCACGCCGCTTCTCGGCCGTTAGTAGTGAGCGGAGATTTCTTCTGATCAGCTGGTTCATCATGAGGATCCTGATGATTATGATCAGCGGATTTATCATGAGCATGATCATCATCTAGCCCCTGCTCTGCCGTGTCGACGCCCTTAACTGATTTTGGTGCGTCATGATCACCGGGAGGAGGAGGAGCAGCCGAGATATCATGATGAGCATCACGGGGCTCATGACGGGGGACGAGATGAAGAGGTTTAGGAAGATCATCAGGAGGAGGAGGTTTGGAACCGAAACAAGGACAAATATTCCCCATGTTGTCCCTTGCAAAATTTGTAATGTACAAAAGCATACACAAAATAATGCTTTTTATAGAAGGAAATGTACAATAAAGCTTTCCTCTCCTTTTAATCTAGTTTACAGGAACTTCTAGCTTAATTTTCACGGTTTGCTCTCAAAGATTCTTCTTTTTAATTTTATATATGAATTATTAGCTTTTTTAGTGGCACCAAGGAACACGTGGATCTTCATGAAGCCTTCCTTATATATTCCTTGCTCTTCTTTAGCCAAACCCCAAAAAAAAAAAAAAAAAAAAAAAAAAAAAAGAGAGTAAAACATAACTTTGACAAGCGTTTTTGCTTGGTAATTCCATGACTTTTGAGAATTTAAGTAAATAGTAAAATTGTTTGTGGAATTTGTTTAGGTAAAGCAGTGTGTTCTTCAAGTTTTTCCTTGGGAATCGGATCCCTTCAGTAGAATTTTATTTTATTTTTTTACCCTTTGCTTGGCGGAGTAAAATACGAAAAGACAAGAAAAGTAGCATATGAAGTGGTAATTAGCTGGATGGCTCACCCTAGCCTTGGATGTTGGGATGATTTTCTCTGTCTATCTCATGGAAATGACAAGTAAATTACATTCATATATATATATATATATATTAATATTGATACAGAGGACATTAGAAAAATAGCACACTATGATAAATTTTTTGCTTATATTATGTTAATATCATATTTTGTGTTTCATCTCTCATCATACGTATGTCTAACACATGGCGATCACGAGTCAAGTAAAAAAAAAAAAAAAAGATTTAAGATGACTACCTGAGATGTCTGATTCCACAGACAATTTGGACTCCTCGAGAGATAATATCAATTTCTTGACTAACCAGTGCATAAATACCAAAATAATCACGTTTCCGAAGGGTATTCCAAAGACTTTTCCATGTCGAAGATTTATGGGGATTATATAGACTTGTAGTCATCGAAAGGCAGCCCAAATCGTCAAAGGAGGTACTTTCTCAAACCAAAAAAATAAAGTCAAATGAAGCTGGAAAATACAAGCAATCTTCATAGAAAGGGCCAAATCTTCACTCAAATTAGGAAACTAGAAGCAATATCTATCCTTTATAAATACGGAGAGACCATGCGTACAAGCACAACGGGACGCATCTTTCAACAATTATATATATATGCCCATATTATCACAGTGAAAACCCTAAAAAAATCTACAAATGACAACCATATATCACGGAAAATCTCTATAAAAATCTCAATGTCGTTGTAATTCTTTTCTGTTTTATTTAATGTTTTCGCGTTATAATTGAATCCCCGAGTAGTTAAGCAAATCAATTTTATATATACGAATGTAATATGAAATTCACCTTCAAATTTTATATATAAATACATATATATAGTATAATAAATGTTTTTGTATATTTCCAAACCACGGGTATATCATGTCCGTAAGAATTGAAGGCCGTTTATTATTTATTTTCTTTTCTTGTCTTCTTTTTTTTTTTTTTGGGCCTTTTGACAACATAAAGAAAATCAGGTTTGTGGGTTCCGAAAAAGCCTATAATATGCTGTCCTATAAAGTGTGTATTTCATTGTTCAAAAGAATATCTTAGCGAAGTACAAATGATCATGAATCACTTACCCAAAAAAAATGATGACGTATCGTCAATGTTTGAACAACATGCAATATTATCTGACGTCTGACGTATATAGAATGTGCACATCTCTTTCAGTATAGGAATGATTTAGCGCGGTATGGAGATCATGTATATTCTAATAACCGAGTGTCGGATAAGAAAAAAATGATGACGATCTCATATGTATACGCATATAAATACATTAACGAGTCAAAAAAATTTATTAGTGGAAGTAAAGAATTAAAACAAAAATTTATTAAAAAAGAAAACATTACCCAAAAAAACAAAACAACAATAAAACAAAACAAAATCCTAATAACCCCCAAACACTTTTTTATTTTTATTTTTCTCCGCAACCTAAATACTTTTATTTTATTTTACCTTTTTTTTTTTTTTTCGGAACTCATCAAATACTTTGATTAAGCATTTGCTTCTAGTGCGCATGAAATGCTACTGGCATTGGGGGAAGGTGACTTTTATATTTAATGTGTTTTTTCAGTTTGTGAATTCTATTGATTTTAGATGATTAGTTAGCATTTGATAATTAACTTTAAGGATGAACAAAAAAAAAAACCGTAATTCGATTGACTTACCTGAACCCACCAGAACCCAATTCGATTTAAGCTTAATCTAACCCATCCAACTCTAGTTTTCATTGGGTGGATTTGAACTTAAATTTATTAATCCGACATTAACCCAACCCACCCAATCAAGCTATTTTATGGGTTTAAAATATATTATTACTTATGTATTGATACTTTTTATTATGGTTTATAATATATATATATATATATATTTTAACTTGCATTGTTGATCTTCTATTTTTTATATTTGTTTTATTATAATTTTAAAAAATTGAATTAGATTTGATTTTGATATAAAAAATATGTTATGAATTTGTTATTTTTTCACCCATTTTTTTATTTAAAATTGCGTTATTAATCTTTTTTTTTTTTATTACATGCTCAACCTGATCAACCCATCCAACCTAACCTGACTTTTAATTAGGTGAGTTGATTCTAAACTTTAAGTTAACTGGATAGGCTAAAACTTTTTTAGGGTGGGTTGAAGAATCCCGAAAACCTACCCAATCTACCCGATGTTCACCCCTTATACATATTCTTCATTTATATTCTTTAAGGAGCTAATTCACAGTAATATATATATATATATATATATATCCTTATTAGTAAATTTTCTCTATGTTTTTTGTCCGTGATATAGGCATATATGTCGTAACACGTTGAGTCTATTTTAGTCTCTTCTTTATTGTTGTTTTTCTTATTTAATGTTTATTTAGTACGTAGTCTAGATTTAGAGTGTTGAACAGCTTGTTATTCAGAAATAACTGCCATATATATCTACACACACACACACACGCACGCACCCACACATACATACACTATAAATCTGTGGTTTCTTGTTTCTAGTTCTTGAACTTTTCATCAGTGATAGATTTGTTTCCTGGCCAGCTGTTTAATTGACCAATGAAGATCAGATAAATAGAGAGAAATTAGGTAATTAATCTAGGACTTACATAGTACACACATGAGATAAAACAAGTACCTAATTATTTATAATAATAAAGTTAAGAATAAACTTATATCATTTTTGTAAATATTGAAACAAAGTTGATCAGAAAAGACTAAAAGACACAATCACAGATGGTAGTGACATGGTGATATACAGTATAGACAATAAGTGGCATAATGAGACACGACAAAGAGGATAAGCAAGGTACGTAACACTTGTCTTTTCTTCCCCCCCAAAAAAATGGGGGGAATAGTCAAATGTAATAATCTTAAAATCATGAGCTATTTAACCTAATTAATTGTTGTAACGTACCCATCACTAAGGTTTCTTTGGATAACCGCGGTGTTCGACAATGACAATCCCACCGAAGCGCTCAGCTGCCTCGTCACAATCTATGATGTTGGAAGGCTTGTTCTTCTGAGGAGGAGCTTCACCATGTCCCATGTTTGGTTTCGAGGATAAGTATTGGCCTTCTAGGATGTTGGAAGACTTTTTCTTCTGAGGAGGAACATCAACTTATCCCATTTTTGGTTTTGGGGATAAGCATTGCCCTTCTATGATGTTCGAAGGCTTTTTCTTCTTGGGAGGAGCTTCAACATATCCCATGTTTGGTTGCGGGGACAAGCATTGCCCTTGATTAGGACAATTATATAATTGTAAGAAGGAATAGGGACGTGAGGAACTTGAGTAGTACTAGAACCAGAACCTTGAATGTTTCCCATTGTTCTAGTCTAGTTCTAGGAAGAAAAAGCACCACACAAATGATCTAGTTTGCTTTGCTTGATTTTCTTGTGATTTGGTCCCGGCCAAACTATCTTTATTTATACCATTCACAATTTCACATTAAGCTTCTAGTCCCTAATCTCCTTGAAGGAATATTATGAGATTCTTTTAGCCAATCCAATGAATTGGTAATTGATTTGGCGGTGCTGTGATACTTTTATTTATTATTATTATTATTATTATTATTATTATTATTATTATTATTATTATTATTATTATTATTATTGTTTTTGGTAAATGGCGGTGATGTGATACTTAACAAACGATGCTACCTTGTAACGGCTAGCATTAGTTTGCGTGTTTGAATAGAAAATTGTAGTAAATAATATATTTTTATAGTAACTTTTGAAGATTATAGCATATTTTGTTAAAAGATGATAAATAATAACATATATTTTTTAGTAAATGTTCGAATTTTCTTGAAAATCCTTGTATTTTCTAGTAAATTCTTAGATTTAATTAGATTTTCTTGATAATAACGGATTTACGGTTAATTTTATTAGTAAGTTTATGTGTACGCATAGTTTCATATTAGAGAAAGAAAGAAATAAGAGGAGTGAGAGGAGGAAGGGAATGGATTTTTTTTTTAAAGTCATAAATTTGATTATGCTATTTATTATTATGTTTAAATTTTTATATTATAATTTTTTATTATATTTTTTATAAATATTATTTTGTTCTCTCTCGTATATATATTTATTTATTATGCATTATGTATCACATGTATCATATGGTCTAATTCTTTAAGCCAAGTGATTGAGTAAATTAAATCATGAGAATCCACTTAAAGTGATCATGAACAATATATTTTGTTCCTTTTACCATTATGATACAAAGTCCACACTCTTAATTAACATGATACACATTTTAATTAACTTTAATTTAATTTTATATCATATTGGTCTAGTATTGGTTTAATATTAATTTTGTGTATAATGTTTGTAAAATGATCTGATGGCAATTGAACATCTGATGGCACTTCTGTGAAAGATTAATAAGTCGTTTGGCTAAGTAATGAATAATGAAATTGAGTTTATTTTTCAGGAAAAAAAAGAACATAATTAGAATTATTTGGTTAGAGCGCATATATGCCAAACACCCCAAGATTAGAGCCAGAAGAAGAAGAAGAAGGAAAAAAAAGGATTAGATTATAACAACTTTTTGACTGGAATTTAATTCCATTCAGCTATATAAGGGTTCAAAACAAGTAGGGTCCGCTAAAACTTTAGCCATTCCATTTCTCTTTCACACCTTAATTTCTTTCTTACCAAACAAAGCATCCTACATGATCATTCTTTATATCCAATGATATATTCCCACATCAACTTTCATATTCCTTCTCCATACCAAATCACAGAGCCAAGAAAGCCTAACAACCTTTTGCCTTACAAAATATTAATCAACGATCGAGCTGATATTATGCTGCTAGAATAGTACAATATTTTAAATACGTTTTACATTGTACATACATGAATATAATCAGATATTAATGCTTGTAAGAAAATGTAGATCATGCTTACTTACTAATTAAGGTACAATTAATAATCTAGAAAAGTACAATCGCGTATAACCCATAGTATCAACAAAAGTCCTTCAGTGACATCCGAAAGAAATATAATACATATATTTAATTTTATTCCAATATATATTTTTTTGTTTCTTAAAAAAAAAAAGAGTACAATTAATTATGACCGTATGCGTTCTCTTTGGTCATGCAGCGTAACATATTTCTTTTGCATTGCGAAAAATGTATTTAAGAAAAGAATTAAAAATGGTGTTAGTGTTTTTATGTTGATCAAGAATTTTGATTTTTTTTGGAAGTATCATGATCTTCCAATAAGAAGGGTTTCAAAATTTTCAAATGAATGATTTGAAGACCTATTCATTCTAACAACTAATTGCAGAGTTGATCATTTAGACCTTTCAATTCATAGATATAGATTTTTGGACTACTGAATGGGGATTTTCCTGAAAAAAAAATCTTGCTAATCTTACCTCGGCATCAATTAGATGTGATTATGTAGCTAGCGTTTTCTTGCAACATATATGCAGCGCTCAACTGCGATTTTTCAGCCATGAACTTTTTCTTGATCTCATATTTCTAAGTAAAAATTAGATGAATCCTTCAATTTCTCGCCCATCTTGAGAACTAAGGTTGGAGACGTTCATGCAAGTCAAGAAAGAGAGAATACTAATAAGGATGACAACAGACAGGAAGAGGTACAATGACGGAGCCAAAAATTTTATTCATCGAGGCTATCAAGAACAATTAAAACAAAATTAAAACAAATATGTAATAGCTTTTTAATGTATTAGAATCGTCACCTATCAGATTTTCATTTCTTGAAAATGTTGCAGGATAAATTCAATATTTAAATGTATTGGTACATAATTGGGCTTTCTAGTCTGATTGTCTATTGATCTTGTTGGAGAAATTGGTATGTTTATCTGGGGCTATTAAATTATATTATTATTATATCATATACACACAAAGGTTTTGAGAAAAAAGTTGAGTTTTGTTTTGGGTGGTGGGGTTTTGAGCCCCGACTGGGCCTTTCTTGGTCCAGTGCATGGTAGCAGCTAGGGGCAAGTATATATGCTTTCTCCACCCAAATGCCTAGACTCCGTTTGATACAACCATTCGAATGGTAAAAATTTGGATTCCAACATTTAAATTGTCATTCCAACTATAATGTTTGGATATTCGTAGTTGGAATAGAATCATTTGAACAAGAACATTTGAATGTATGTTTTGATATATGTTGAAAATAATTATTTAAATTGTGAAAAATTGATAAATAAACTATAAAACATAATATTAAAAAATATTAATATACGTAGGAAAAAAAATGAGAATTAAAATGGGAATGTTGCTTCATAAAGAATTAAAAAAAAATTTCTTACCAAATTACTATTCAAAATATATATCCAAATGGAATTAAATTTAGGGAGGAGGTTTTTTTTTTTTTTTTTCTTTTTATAACTAAGCCTCTGTTACGATTGGAGTTGAAATTTTTAAGTTGGAGTTGGTTGACTTTTAAAAATTAGTTATAATTTTTTATTGACTTTTTAGAAAAAAAAAACTGAAATAAAAAATTTTAATTTGAATTGGTTTACCAAACGTAGCCTAAATGTTGTTTTACCATTAGAACAGTACATTTCAAATGTTGAGAGCCAAATACCTTTTTAAATGGCCCATTCATATGGAATTTTTCAAATGTTACCATTTCAAATGGCAAATTTTAATTATTGAAAAAACAAACGCATATTCAAACGACAACTTGAATGGTCATTTCAAATGCTTGTAAATAGTTGAAACAAACGGGAAATTACTCTTCTTATACCTGTCATATACTCATCCTCATATTTGCTTAGCTTAAATATTGTCGGTTGAGAAATCTCCACCAGGAGGCTTCCCCCGTACCTTTTCCATTTTACTCACTATTTGAACTCAAAATAAATTCCACTAAATTAGGTATATACTTAGAATTTATCGTAATCAAGTAGAAAAACATATATGTATATACAAATTTATTTTATAAGTAGGGGGCACAAATACATTTTCCTCAATTTATTAGTTACAGAATAAAAACTCTTCAAAATTACTTAATATACTAAAAGGATGGGAAATCTTACTGTTCAGTGAATAGTAATTATTACACAGTGAATTTACGTTTTTGCCCTCCAAAACAGAGGCTTTAATTGGACCAGTACAGTGAAATGCCCATTTTGCTCCTCTTAGGATATCTGCCCACTCCGCATACTGTTCATTGTACAGTGTACAGTGAATTTACTATTCATTGTACCGTATGCAGTAAATTCACTGTTCATTGTACAGTGATTTTAATGTTTATAAACAGTACTAATACAGTAAAATTACGTTTTTGCTCTTTAATTCTCTTGTATTTTTCTGACTATATAGTGACTTGCCGGTTCTGCCCTTTTGGCATTATCCGGCCATTAGAGAGAGAGAAAGAGATTGGCCATTGGAGAGAGTGAGAGAGAAAGAGAAAGAGAGATAGAGATAGAGAGAAAGTAAAATATATATATCTACATTAAAATAAATTAAAAAAATAAAAATAGAAAAAAAATCATTTTTTATTAAATTATTTTCAATTATAAAAAATATAATTATATCCGTTAAATAATTTTTAAAAAATTTAAATTATTGAATTAATAAAAATTTAACGAAAATAAGAATAATACATTTAAAGAATAAATTCATATAATTAAATTATAATATTCACAATAAACAAACAAACTAAAAAAATATGAAATTAAATAATAATTTACAGAAATTCTAAAATATAAAAAGATTTATAAAATTATAATAAAATTAAAAATTAATAAATAATTTTTCTACTGTAATGAAACATAATTATCAAAAAAGTATATTTATAATTATTATAGCTAAATTATTATTTATATCATGTACTAATATTATTCTTTAAAATTAAATTTTTTAAAAATATTTATTCCATTAATGTTTCTTTATTGATTTAATTAATTTTGTTTAAATTTAATAAATTTACTTAAGTTATTAAAATTTTTTGACTATTTAAATTTAAAAGTTTTTAATTTTATTTATTCTTTCTGATTTTTTAATAACAATATATTATTTTATTTTATTCTATTAACAATAATTCTTATACTTAATATTTTATTTGAATATTTGATATTATTATTTTTTATTCTTTGACTTCTGTTGTTTTTTTCTTTTTTTTTTTTAAACAAAATTTTCAATAAATTTTTTTTTATATTTATATCTATAATCTTTAGAAATAAAATTTTTAAAATTTTTATTCATGTTTATGTTTATTTGTTAATTTAATTGGTTTGTATTTTATTAAATTTACACCGCAACTTTGTTATCCCTTTGATTTTTTAAATTTTATTTATTATTTGAACTTTTTTATTTCAAAAAAATTACGCTTATAAATATGAATGTATGTATTTTAATATTATAATAGTAAATACTAAAAAAAATATATTTATTATAATTATAATATATATCTTAATTAACTGTTTTTATTATATAATACTCATTTTTTTTCATTTTTGTTTTTTCTTCCTTTACCGTGTAACGCACGGGTATTAAACTCGTTTTACACTAAAAATATTCTTAAGTGGGGGCACGCCTGCCCCACTGGATACTGTGTGACTCCGGCCCGTATAGAATTTGACAAATAATAATAATAATAATAATAATAATAATAATTTATCCCAAGTTTCTTGAATGATACGCAATCTAGACACTTTACCCCTTTTTTTTTTTTTTGGTGGGTAAATGGACTATATATCTAAAGCTGTGAGCATCTTGCCTATAACTTGGATCTATAATCGTGCAAGTTACACATCATAGAGATTGGCTAGGAATTAATTTGCTATATAGTCAAACATAAAACAATAAATTATTTTCTTTGATTCTTTTGCCACAAGGAAGCGCACATAGATACATATATATAAATACACTTGAAATCAAGAAAATAATATGATTGGCTTATTGGCTTCATAAGGAGATCAAGCAAAATTAATTACCAAGGCCGCGGATTAACACCATAATCCGTGACCAATACCGATCCTTTGCAGCGTTTTGCCACTTCTCGGCTAGTAATAACGCGATCATCTTTAGCGACCGGAGATTTCTTCTGATCATCACGATCTTGATCATGGTGATGCTCAGCTGGTTGCTCATGATGATTATGATTATGATTTGCTGATTTTTCATGAGCATCATTATCATCTAGTCCCTGGTCTGCCGTGTCGAGGTTGTCCTTAACTGATTTTGGCGCGTCATCACCGGAAGAAGGGGGGGGAGGAGGAGGAAAAGGAGCCGAGACTTGATCATCATGAGGATGTTCGGCATGAGGATGGGGAACGATTTGAAGTTTAGGATAATCAGGAGGGCCGGGTTTAGGTTTGGAACGGAAACAAGAACAAAAACTCCCCATGTTGTCCCTTGTAATGTACAAAGCATATGCCAAACCCATTTATAGAAGGAAACGTATAATAAATTTTTCCACGGTTCTCTCAAAAGATTCGTTCTTTTTCATTTTATGTGAATTATTATTATTTTTTGTAGTGATACAAAGGAACACGTGGATCTTCATAACGCCTTCCTTAATTATTCCTTGCTCTTCTTTAGCCTCCCTCCAAAAATAAAAAATAAAAAATAAAAGAGAGAGAGAGAGAGAGAGTAAATTATGATTTTGACAAGCATTTTTGCTTGGTTCCATGACTTTCGAGATTTAAGTAATTAGTAAAATTGCTTGTGGAATTTGTTTAATTAGGTAAAGCAGTGTGTACTTCACTTGACATAAATTGATGTTGTAGATTGTAAAGTTTCTCCTAGGGAATCAGATCCCTCGTAGTAGAAAAAGAGCATATTAAGTAGTGCTAATAAACTGGATGGCTCTCCCCTAGCCTAGTTATTGGGATGATTCTCTTTGTCTATTTCATGGAAATAACAAGTAAATTAGCACATTTAAATATATATATATATATATATAAATTGAACACTAAATTAAACAATAGCACACTACTCATATTTCCTGCATCATCTCTCATCATATACATATCAACCATGATTACCAAATAATGAAAAAAACGAGTGGGGACAACTCCCTGAGAAGTCAGATTCCAGAGACAATGTCGGCTTCTCCCTGGGGGATAATAACAATTCCTCGGCTAATTACCAGTGCATAATTACCAAAATAATCATGTTTCCTTATGGACATTTCGAAGACTTTCTCGATCCGAATAATTAGGGATAATATATTTGTCTAAAAGTAGGCCCAATCGTCAAAGGAGGTACTAATTTCTCAAACCAAGAAAGGGTCTTGGAAGGATGCTGGAAAATGCAAGCAATCTTTAGAGTAAAGGAACAAACCTTTCGACAATTATGCCCATATATTATGCACATTTGTCTCTATCATTCTAATTTTCCTTCTTCTCTCTTCCTCTTCTTCTTCTCTGCAACCATTGTTAATAACGATTTTATATATCATCATAGTGAAAATCCTTAGAGCTCTACAGAGGACGTAGACATGTATCAATGGCAAACCTCTTGAGAAATCTCTGTCTTTGTTTCTTTTCTGTTTTCACGGGCAATTTGTTTTCATACTACAATTAATGACTCTCCGAGTAGTCGATCAAATCACGCAACTTCAAAGTCATTGACTAGATTACAAATCGATTGTGAAATTCACCACCAACATATAAAAGAACAAAAATTAGCACATTATCATACGTATTATATTCTTGTATATATATATTTCCAAATGACATGTCTCATGTCGTATGAACTGAAGGTCGTTCACTATTTCTTTTCTTTTCTTTTTTCCATTTTGACAACATCTCGAAATCAGGTTTATTTGTTGAAAAAAAAAAATTACGATATGATGTCCTATAAAGTGTGTGTATCGGACGACATACATCATGCAATATATGATGTCGTACATATATAAAAGGGTACATCTCTTTTACTATTGGAATGATAGTGCGGCAAGGAATCCGATCATACATATGCTATAATTGTGTGTCGGACAATCAAATGCTACCAGCATTAGGAAAAATTGACGTTTATTTAATTGTGTATTTTTTTGTTCATTTTAGATGATTTGTTAGCATTTGATAAATTTTCTCGTAATTGTCCTTTATATTTATTTATGAATTCATTCATAGTGCTTTATCTTTTTTTTTTTTTTTTTGAAACACATAGTGCTATATCTTTAGTAGTGACTTTTCTCAATTTTCCTACTCCGTGATTTAGGCATAAGTCGTACCACGTTAGGTCTCTTTTTATTCTCTTCTTTATTTTTGTTTTTCTAGTTTATTTCGCTACCAGTGGGAATTCAGATGTAATAATCTAAAAATCATGAGCTACTTAACCTAGTTATTTACCATAAATGCCTATAACCTTGAGATTTATTGGGATAACCGCCATGTTCTACAATGACAATTCCACCGAAGCGCTTAGCTGCCTCGTTGCAATTCATCATGTCGGAAGGAGTGTTCTTCTGAAGAGGAGCTTCAACAAGTCCCATGTTTCGTTGCGTGGTTAAGCATTGCCCTTCAATGAAGCTGGAAGGCTTTTTCTGCGGAGGAAGAGCTTCAACATGTCCCATGTTTGATTGCGGGGATAAGCATTGCCCTTCTACGATGTTGGAAGGCTTTTTCTTCAACATATCCATTGTTTGGCTGCGTGGATAAGTATTGCCCTTGAGTAGGATAATTGAAATTATGAGAAGGAATAGGGACACGGGGATCATGATCAGTACTAGAACGAAAACATTCAATAATGTTTCCCATTGTTCTAATGACAGAAAGCACGGTATATTTTACTGCACAAATGATGGTCTAGTATAGTACTAGCTCTTTCGCTTTGCTTAATTTTCTTGGGAAACTCTATGTATTGAATTTAGTCATTCACAGAAAGCGTTCCCGTTTGATCCCCAGGAGGAATATTATGAGATTCTCTGAGCCAATCCAATGAATCAGTACTTGATTTGGACCATTCTTTATTTGAACTTCGCGGAGTTGAGATAGTTAACAAACGATGCTTCCTTGTAGCTTCTAGCATACATATATATATATATATACACATATGTATATATATATATATGTATATGTCTAGCTTCTAGGCTTAAAGGTCCAACCCGTGGGTGATTATAATTTTCAAAAGTACAATTGTATATGAACTCCGGACCTCTCGGGCAGTGGCAAGCCATAAATTTTTTTTTTTTTTTTCAATAAGGGGCACTATTATAAGAATTAGAGATCGAGGTATAGATTTAATTACATTTCATAAATGGAGTTGTAGTTACATGTTTCAAAATTGAGTGGGGATGTATATACATATTTTCTTGTAAAATGAGTGTGTTTCTATTATTACGTGGGATACGCTTAGAAATTTTCTTCTAAAATGAGAGCATAATGGATTTATTTGTTTTTCAAAATTGGACTGAAAATTAAAATTTTAAAAGTTGAGTGAGGGCACAATATGCCTCTACTAATGACTTCACCATTGTACTTGAATTAAGAATTTGAACAACATTTTGGTTTGGGGGATATTAAGGTAACTGAGCATTTTATTTTGTAAGCTTTTTTCTTTAAGGATGAAGTTTTTTAAATTTAGGAAAATGGTCATTTTTATTAAAATGATTAATTAATTTTTCAAAATGATCAATCAATAATTAACCATATAGTATAGTCAATTTGGCCAATCATGGTAAATCAATGATTGATAATAATAAATCAGTGATTGATCATAAAAAAAACGAAAGAAAAACCTAGTCCAATAATTGCATACAAATAAATCAAGTAATTGCACTATATTAATACAAAAATACACATGCACAAACGCGTGTGCGCGCACGTTCACACACGATTGAAAAGGACGGCACTTGTGTGGCGCCAAACATCAAGTTTTATAGAACCTTCTAGGAAGAGGGGAGAGAGATTAATTAGAGCAACTTTTTCACTCAAAAATTAATTCCATGGCATTCAGCTATAAGAGGGGATTAAAACTGCTAGTAGGGTCCGCTAAAACTTTAGTCATTCCATTTTTCTTTCACACCTTGATTTTTTTTCCTTACCTAGCACGCATCCTATATGATCTTTCTTTCTTTCTTTCTTTCTTTCTTTTTTTTTTTTGGGTAAATAAAAGCATCCTATATGATCATTCTCTATATCTAATGACCCCCCACCCCACTTCCATGTTCCTCCCCTTTCCTATATGTGTGTGTGTGTGTGTGTGTGTGTGTGTGTAGAAAGCATAACAACCTTTTGCCAGAAAAATTAAATGCCCGAGCATGATAAGTTGCTATATTAATAGTACATATTATACACACATACATGAATATAATCAGATATATATTAATCCTTGACTAGAGAAGAAAGTGAGCTTATAAGAATATATATATATATATATATATAGATGCTTATGTGCTAATTAAGATACAATTAATGAATGGAGATCCGACAAAATTAAAAAGGTATAAAGAAGATGCATTGTTTCTATTTCTTCCTTTCTCCCAATAAATTTGTTGTTTCTTTAAACAGTACAATAATGACCATGTTTTTTTTTTTTTTTTTTCCCAATATTTGCTTTGCCAAAGCGAAAAATGTATTAGAAAAAAGGGAAAAAAATCTTACAAACGTAAAACCATAAAAGAATGTATATAAGATCTATGGTAATATGTTATATCAACAACATTACCATATGCATGATCAACATGCATGAGTTTACTTATGATCATCAAGATCATTCCATTCGTGTCCCTCAATATCGTTGGACGGCATTTCTGTATGATCATCTTCACGGGTGGGACCACGAGCTAGCGAAGGAGGATCGGGATTAGCATAAGGATTGGAAGGAACAGGAGTAGTAGAAGGATTGCGAACACGAAGAGCTAATGGACGAGATTGTGTCGAAGAAGAAGGTCAGGAACCAAAACAATTTCCCATGGGGTCTACGTAGAGATCAAAAGACCAAATGGTACAAATTTTCTTATGTTGTTTTTTTTATCTGTTTTCCTATGATCACCCCTGGGAACCAAAGTTATCTTGTTATATATTAGTTCCAACATCTTCTCAGGGCTTTCTCAAAGATTTTTTTGTTTTTTTTTTTTTGTTTTTTTTTTGTTAGTATTGCTATATTCTAACTATGAAGTGAAGTGGTGTGAACATCGATAAACCCTAATATTATAATCTGTCACAATCATTTAAAAAAAAAAAACTGCATGCAGGTCACATGGATCTTAGTCGTGAAGCCTTGCTTGCTTTCCTTTAACATTAACAAAAGAATCATATGAACCAACGTAAACTTATAACTAACCAGTTTGCTTTTGACTTTCATTTGAGCATTAACGGATATACCAGATAATTGTAGTTTGTGATTGTAGATGTAATTTATCACCGATTTTAAACTTGACCTATCAAAAGGTATAGAGTTCAAATTTCTACTTCAAAAAAAAAAAAAAAAAAACACACAAAACAAAACATCGTAGCTTAGTTTTTCTTCCGTGACTCTGAAATTTTATAATTAATCAATTAACATAATAATAAAATGAGTTAGATTTAACAATAACAATTATTAAAAAAAAGTAACATATATAATACATGATAAAGTTCAAAGATTTACAATCTTTTGATGTTAATTATATACATAGAAAATATGATTATCACTAAAAATATATATTTTTTGTGTTAATCTGATGTGCTACGCTTATATGTATGTTTAAGGGACTTCCTATAGGAATCATAGAAAGTTGTTATATTTTTTAAAAATGCCACAAAATATATGTCATGGGAATCAGATCCCTCGCATGAGTAGAGTTGAACTTTTTCTTTCTTGTGCTTTGGGGTATTTGATAGCGATAACAAAAGGAGCATATATTATAAAGTCCTCACGAACTGGACGACTCTCCCTACCTCAATAAATTAATTGGAATATATCTCTTATGTCTAAAGAAATTAAAGAACAAATTACTTTTATATGCCACTAGGAATTAGTAGTCTCTTCAAGTTTAGAACACGAAGTACAAGTAATCGTAGCCATTGATAGGCTAAGTGTAGTGAGTTAAGGAAAAGATTTCAGGCTCAAACTCTGGAATAGCTAGCAATGTTTCTTAAAAAAAAAAAAAAGAAAAAAAAAAGAAAAGAAACACATAAACTACTGATTATGTGATTTTCTTAAAATAATAATAATAACAAATGAAGAAGAGAAACTTAAGTCTTCACTTAAATTTTTTTTTAATAAAAAGATATCAACTCCAATCACAACTTTTAAATAAAAAGAAGGATAAATTGCTCATTTAGTCCCTAAATTTTTAACATTATATAACTTTGGTACTTAAACTTTTTTCGTAGCTAGAATGCATTTGAACTTTTAAAATATTACTATAATAGTCCTTTCTATCAATTTTTGGACGGAACATGTTAGTAATTTGATGAAAAAGTGATGTTAACTAAGGATTCCGTCCAATAATTAACAGAAAAAACTACTGTAACAATGTTTTTTATAATTTATAGTCATTTCAGCTACGAAAAAAAGAACATGAAATGTCCCTAAACTATTAAAATGTTACTATAATATTTATTTATGTTAATTTTTAAATGGAATTCGTTAGTAATTTAGTCAAAAAATGATGTTAACTAATGGATTCTGTTAAAAAATTAACAGAAATGACTATTGTAGCAACATTTTAATAATTTAGGGGCATTCCAACTACGAAAAAAAAAAGTTCAAGGCCAAAGTTGTACAAAGTTAAAAGTTCAGAGACCAACCTAATAATTTACCCTAAAAAGAAATAAAAATTTAGTTATGTAATTAATCCTTTTAATTATAATAGCGAGGAGGATGAGTAATTAAATAAACGTATTTAGGAGAACTTCGTTTATGAGAACTAGCAGATCAGGGAGTAGTAGTAGCAGTAGGACTAGGATTATGTCATGTACCATATTTTGATCACAAAATTTGATCCAATTCTTGAAGCAATTCATGCAAAACTGTAAAGTACAAAACAACACATACTTCTTTGCTTTGCTTTTCTTTCTTTTTTTTTTTTTTTTGAATGGAGAATCTTATTTTATTTAATGGCGTATGGTTCAAGATGCTCTAATTAAACGACTATTAATCATAATTTGGAGAGTGGACATTTCGTTCAGTAAGCAACGCAGATATATTCTCTTTAGAAATTGTACTGAAAGATTAAGGAAAAAAAAAATGTGGTGCTCATGGTGATATATAACTGCGGGATCCGATATGTGTATGTTCTTTTTACTTTTTATTTTATTTTTAATGAATCCTAATATTAACTAGACTTTGACGTTTGATCAGTATTTAAAACAGATCCCCTTTGGCGTTCTATAATAAAAATCACAAAATAAAAAAAACACCCGTAAGAATTAAAGAAAAGGGAAAGTAGTTAGGGATATGTCTCTCTATATATATATATATATATAACAAACATCGATTTGTATATATTGTTACATTTTTTTTTGTATGTTGGCATTTATGGCAATTTTTATGTTTTGTTAGTTATCTTTAGGTGTTGATACGTGTATGAAGATATGGCTGTTTTCTTAATGGGAACGTTGCAATTTTTATATTTTGTTAGTTATCTTTAGTTGCACTTTTTTTCGTTAGTGCTTGTAATCATACTACAGTTAGTAGATTATTCAACGTCTGGATGTAGTCTTGAGAAGTAGAGTAACAGAACCTTATAAAATTGCTTGTGTTCATCTATTTACTTTGCTTACGGTAATTGAATTGATTTGGAAAATTTAATTAAACTTGGTAAATAGGTAATTAAAATCATATTTTACATATAAAAAGGTACTATTTTTTTATTATTTTTTAATAATAAGCTGAAAGGAGAACGAGTACTAGGCAGTTCATATATGTGCTCACAGTATTCTGTGACAATATGACAAACAGTAGGAGCAAGCATATATAGCGAAAAAATAATAATTATTATACAGCCTTTGATGTCTAAAAATACACCATGTCTTGAAGTGATTAGTAATAAAAATAAAAATAATAATCCTGTTTTCGGGATCCAGGCCGTCAAAAATACCCGGCTGGCTGCGGTGGAGGTAGAGGGTCTATGGATGGTTCACTCCTTGTATCAGCTTTGGGAGGAGGAGGAGGGGCTGGGTTAGCGACGGCATCGGGAGGAGGAGGAGGAGGAGGAGGAGCACGAGGAGGAGGGGGAGGAGCGGGAGCGGGAGGAGGAGGAGGAGGAGGAGGAGGAGGAGGAGGAGGATTGGGAGCGCGAGGAGGAGAAGGAGGAGCGGGAGCGGGAGGAGGAGGAGGAGGATTGGGAGCACGAGGAGGAGAGGGAGGAGCGGGAGCGGGAGCAGGAGCAGGAGGAGGAGGAGGAGGAGGAGGACGATGATGGCGAGAAGGTGAGCATCCAGCCATCGTTAATTTTAGAGAGAACTATATAAACAAGCTATAATTAATGAATATGAAGGTATAGTTCAATGATCTAGAGGATTTTGATTCGTTTTTCCTTTGTACAAGAGTACTTGAGGGCCAAACCCTGGCCTCTTTATAGAAGCGTAAAGCATCCGGTGCTTTTCCTATTTAGAGGTATTCACGATTCTGTCCTCCCACGACTGAAATATTAGCTACACACACAAATATATATATATATATATATATCTCTCTCTACTTTTAACTAATTTGGGCCTTTTGTTGAAGCTTGCAGGCACAGATGCTTCCTAGGTATATACGTGCCATATGTGTGTGTGTGTATATAATATCATGTAACATTGTATGGTTTTTGTATTATAACTTATAATTAATTAATGGATGAGCATATATATATATGTATATGTATGTACACGAATTAGAGATAAGTAGATTCGAACCACTAACATCTATCACAGGATGATAAACCAGTGCCTCTCCGGCCCCATATTAACTGTCCAGAAAAATGTCCATGTATCAACTTATGAAATCAAGGGAAAATTATAATCCGGAAATATGCAGCATAACCAAGATTATAAAAGGACATTTATATGGGGAGATATAGAGCACAAAATCTAATGGAAGTATCAAGATTGGAGTTAAGCTTCACAAATGGATGTTCAAGTGCATAACCCTGCTTGTATTTAAATAGTTTTTGTTCTGAAGTACTGGAGATGCAAAAAAGAAAAAAGAAATAAAAAAAAAATACTCAAGACACTAACTCTAATCTCAATTTTTGAATACCAACATATGTGACATCTCAGTTGTTGTTTTCATATAGTAAGTGTTTAAAGCATTGTCATTTTAATTAATTGCATCTACTAACGAAAATATGACACTTGAATTAGTATTCAAAAAGTTGGGATTAAAGTTAGTGTCCTTAGCATTTGAAAGTAAAAGTAAATAATTTTTTAACCCTACTTTCAGGAAAAATTGGAAGAACATTTTGAGCCAAAATGATTAATACTATTTAAATGCATTGAAGGTAGCCTGACTTTCTTTGCAAGAAAAAATGATATGACAATAATATACAAATTCAATATGATACGTACACATACTACAAGTACATATTCTTGTTAAAGATGACAAAATGAGACCTTAGTAAAGAAGACAATTAATTACCAATTGATTAAATCTTTTATTTATCGGTATCTTCACAAATATGTCTATTTCACCAAGTCTCTTTTCTAAGCAGAGCCCCAATCGTTATGCCTTTCGTGCAGGGTTCCATGATTTTTTTTTTTTGAATAATCTTGTAGGAGCTTGCAAAACACCAAGCGAATAAGTAGTCTTGTTCGTGAATCGGATTCCTCACTAACTTTAACTCTTTCATGCGTGTATATTTCGTAAACACAGCTAGCGATAACAAAACACGGCAATTCTTAAAGCAAATAAATAAATAAATAAATAAATAAAGAGTATAGCATATATATTCGAATGCACCATATAAGTTGGGGTGACCCTACATAGCTTAGTTGGGCTACTAATGCTTCTTGATTCATGGCATTTTGGTTTGAGGATTTTAAACAAGATAAAATTGAGATTTGCTTTCAAGATACAGATTTCTGCTTTATTCTTTGAGACTAGCCTTCGACAACTTTTTCAGTTTTCTGATTTCCAGCTCTTTTCTAAGTCTATTTTATTTTCCCTTTTTCTTATGACATTTATTTTGTATTTTTGGTTTCTTTTCAGTAATATTATTGAGTTGGAGGTTTGATAAAAGATGGGTTTTTCAAGTGGGTACCGATCTAATTAGAATGTGCTTGAAATCCTTGATATCAATTACCTTATTTTTTAATTTTTTTTTTTTAAAAAAAATATATGTATGTATAATAAGTTTTCTCTGCGGTGCATGAGAAGTTTCCAACGTTTTATAGGACGCCTTCAGTGCAATATAAAAAGAGTAATACGTAACAACAATTTGATAAAAAATACATATAATTAAAAAAAAAAACATAACTCATGATGAACCTGAAAGACATGTATTAACAGTGTAAACCATATGTGCTATAATTGTCTGACTGTCTCCCATTAAAAGTATACAAGATTGATCCAACTTAATCATCACTTTGACGTTAATCCATTATTATTATATCGGAGGTGTCTTATCAATTATCTAGCTAAATTTTATATTACCAAGTTGGTTTTGTAGCTTTGTTCTACATAATTACTTAATTTTGTTAAAATTAATAATTCGTAAGACATGAATAATAAACGGCTTAAATAGAAACTGAGCACTAAAATTGAGGCTGCCCAAGATCATCTCATGACTCGCTTCCAGATATAAAAGTTTGATGTTTTTGAAACGATTGAAAACTGTGAAGCACAAAACAAGACTATATTTTTCTGCTTTACTTTTCTTCTTTATCCTTTTCCTCATTTTATAGTTCTCATGGTGATAACTAGGGGAACCGAGACGTGTTACATGTGTATATTGCTTTTGCTATAGATTTTTTTTACAAAATTAATCTCAATATTAATCAGAAATATAATCATACCTAATGAGGCGTTCCATGTACAAATCAAGAAATAATTAACGCCGTACGAATTAAAGAAAAAAGAGTAGTAGGTAGGGACATCTATTACAAACATCGATATATATGTATATATATAGATTTAAAAGTAGCAGTAATTTATTTATATTCAGTGAATATAGCTAGCCAGGCAATATTTCTTACATGTGCTGACATTCTATTACAATGTGACAAAAGGTAGGAGCAAATCATATAGATCTATAGGAAAATGTACAACGTTTGGTGTCTAAAGATAGATGACTTATGTTATACCATGTCTTGAAGTGCTTACCTAGTAGCGAAAAATAATCCTTCTCTTTTCGGGATCCAGGCCGTCAAAGCTGTCTGGCTGCTTTGGAGGAGGTACGGGACCTATGAATGGCCCACGCCGTGTATAAGGGTCGGGAGGAGGAGGAGGAGGAGGAGCATGACGAGAAGGTGTGCATCCAGCCATTGTTGTAGAGGGAAGATGTAAAAAGCGAATTACGAAGGTCTACTAGTAGGTTTTGAATACTTTCAATGGTACAAGAGTTGAGGGGCCAAAAACCACTCTTTATAGAAGCGTAAAATTAGCTAGCTTTCCGTTGCTTTTCCCTTAAAGAGCTATTCACGATTCTGTCCTCCCATAATGAGGACTTAAATGATCATAATGAGGAGAGCGAGGATGAGAAATAGGTGGGAGAAAATGATGATCAGTAGGAGGACCAGGACTCGTATGATGATCGTATTGATAAGGGCGAGGAGGTGGAGATTAGGGGAATTCATATGATCAGTATGTTCATGATTAGACATGATGATCAGACGATGAGGCGGAAGAATCAAAATGGTCATATTGAGGACGATGAGGAAGAGGACTAATAGGATCTTATTGAGGAGGGGGACTAGGAGGAGTTTGAGGAGAAGGAGGATGAGGAGGGGGAGAAGTATGGTGGAAAGGAGGAGGACTCTTACGAGGCAGAGGAGGTGGACTCATATAGGATCACATTCAGGAGAACGAGGAGGAGAATTGGATGGTAGGGAGGAGGACTACTTAAAAATGAACATATTGATTAGGACGAGGAGATGGATGACCAGTCGGACTAATTTGATCATAATATTGACAAGGGGTGAGAAGAAGGGTGGTGGGGAGGGGGAGGAGGATTCTGAGGAGAAGGAGACGAAGCAGATGGATCACGGGGACTCATTTTGATCATATTGACGAGGACGTCGTATGTGTTTGGCTAGCTAGCAGGCTTTCCAAAAGTCATGCAACACTTTTTATTTTTTCTTTGTATATTTATTAAATTTTAAGCACTTTCCTTGAAGTAATTGTGAAAGAACCGGTACACTGCTTTCTTATATATGAAAGACTAGTAATTTATTTATATACAACAAGGTCCGGAGGACTAGACATTTTATCAAAACAAAACATGCACTTAGTCAAAGTCTTTAGGTGATACATATAGCTAGCCAGGCAGTTCTTATATATATATATATATATATATATATATATATATTTGTGTGTCTGTGCGCGCTGACATTCTGTTACAATATGACACACGGTAGGAGCAAAGCATCTATATGAAAATTTACAACCTTGGGTGTCTAAAGGCCGAAGTGATTATAGTCTTCAAAAATACCTATCCCAATTTCCGGAACCGGGCGGCAGCCTCGGAGGAGCGAAAGGGGGAGGAGGCAGAGGCAGAGGCGGAGGCCGAGGCAGAGGCAGAGGCAGAGGCGGAGGCCGAGGCAGTGAAGGAGGAGGAGGAGGACTAGAAGGTTTGGATCCCATCGTTATAGAGAGAACTAGTACAAGCTAAGTAATCAATACGAAGGTATAATAGTGGATATTGATTTGTTTCCTTTTTTTTTTTTTTTTCTGAAATTTGTTTCTAAGTTTAAGAGTAAGGGGCCAGACCCCTCTTTATAGAAATGTAAAATTAGCTTCCTGTACTTTTCGTTAGAGGGTAATTTACGATTCTGTCCTCCCACTGAAATCCTATTTCTACTTTTGATATGGGTCGTTCTTTGAAGCTTGCCCAAAAAACAAAAAAAACACATAGATGATTCCTAGTACGTACCACACACACATATATTTGGTGTATGTCATATTGATCTGTTGTACCAACCCAGCTGTTAGCATTCCTGTCCCACAAATCAAATTATACCATATATCAATACTCATAAATGGTTGAGAATATATCGATTCTCTAGAAATAATAAAAATAATGTAAAAATTGTCTAACAAAGTGGCCATGAATCAACTTAATTATGAAATCAAGAGTAATATAACAAAACAAAAATTGATGAAATCAAAGAGAAATAATAATAATAATAATAGTAATAATAATAATAAAATAAATAAACAAAATTACCGAGAGAATTAATAATAACTTTATGAAGGATCTAGAGCCCAAACAAAAACTATCCCAACGAATTTTTGACGAAAATTTTCATCCGAAAAAAAAAAAAAAGATTTTCCTGTCAAAATTCTTCACGAGAAATTTTTTTTCCTATTAAAGCTCGTTTTTATAGTATTTACAGTTCTGCTTCAAAACTGGGCGTTCAAGTTCTCTCCCGGCCTGATTGAATTATTATTATTTTTTAAATAAGCGTAGAAGTGAAACTAAATCTTCCACTCAGATTTATTAAAAGGATGGGAAAAAAAAAAAAGGAAACCAAATAAAGGAAGTTAGAATCAAACGTCAATGGCCGACCAAAAACAGATTTAAAAAAATAAAAAAATAAAAAATAAAAATAAAAAACTTTTCATAGAAGACTGGGATGTAGACGAAGAGGAAGGGGAGTAGGAGCAGAAGCAGGAGGATTGGAATATAGAGAAGTGCTGCAATAGAGAAGTAGGCTTTCAATACAACTTGAAACACAACTGACATAATTAAAAACACATTTGAAATACACCTGACATAATTTAAAACACAATTTGAAATACATCTGATATCATTTAAAGCACAAATTGAAACACAATTGACACAAATTGAAATGACACAATTTGAAACACAATTTGAGACAAC
Organism: Ficus hirta; assembly: GCA_038430175.1. Taxonomy (NCBI): domain Eukaryota; kingdom Viridiplantae; phylum Streptophyta; class Magnoliopsida; order Rosales; family Moraceae; genus Ficus; species Ficus hirta. Next base: position 13,702,262 of record CM076593.1, on the reverse strand, counting down.
ACAATTTGAAACACAATTTCCCGTATTCTTATGTCCAAGAAAATAAAGCGATTGGCGTGGAAATAGTGTTTGTGTTTAGCTAGCTAGCAGGCTTTCTCAAAAGTCATAGGCAATATTTTTTATTTGTATATTTATATATTTCAATCACTGTCCTTGAAGCAATTGTGAATGGACCGATCCTACGGGCACGATAACTGCTTTCTTAATTAATGGTATATTATATACTTTGCATGCAAGCAACGTTGATCTTCTTCCTGATCAAAGCCTTCTTTAATTTGCTTTAATTAGTACTAATTAATCAAAATTACGACAAAAAAGAAAAGAAAAGAAAAGAAAAAAATTTTGCTTAATTTGTATTGAGGTTTGTCTCTAGCTCATCCGTAATATAGCTTGGTTTGGCCTTTTTTTCGAATAAGCAAAAAAATATTATTAAAAAGAAAAGAAAATACATAACAAAAAACGAAGTCATAAAAGGCCTACAAACATGAAAGCTTGTTGTTTTCGCGTTGTAATTTCATGACCATAAAATTACACTGCGTATAGCATTGTTATGGAAATTTAACTCCATTTAATCTGAATATTTCACACGATAGAGGATTTGGTTCCTTAGTGTTTGTTTTTTAATCCTAATATAATCTTGTAGGATTTTGGCAAAACACCAAGCGAATAAGTCGTCTCGTTCGTGAATCAGATACCTCACTATAACTTTAATTATTTTATGTGTGTTTATTACGTAAGTAGAGTTAACGATAACAAAAGAGTATAATTCTCAAAATAAATAAATAAAGAGTATAGCACATTCGGATGCACCTTATAGTAAATTGAGGTGACCCTACATAGCTTAGTTAGGCTATTAATGCTTCTTTTTTCATGGGATTTTTGTTAGAGGATTTTAAACAAGATATAATTGAGACTTTGATTCCAAGATACAGGTTTCAACTTTATTCTTTGAGACTGACCTTTGACAGCTATTTTAGTTTTCTGATTTTCGATTTTGTCTTTTTTAAGGCCATTTTATATTCCTCTTTTCTTATGAAATTTATTTTGTATTTTTTTGGTTTCTTTTTATTAATAATGTTGAGTTGAAGATGTGATAAAAGATAGGTTTCTTAAGCTGGTACTGATCTAATTAGGATGTGCTTGAAAACCCTTATAATTACACAATATAATAAGGATTCTCTATGGTGTCTCTGGTGAGAGGTTCCTCCAATGTAATGTAGGACGCCTCTAGTGTAATTTAAAATGAGTAAGGTACAACAATAATTTAAAATATATATATATATATATATAAAACTTATGATGAACCTGAAAAGACGTGTATTGATAGTGTAAACCGTGTATGCTATACATTAACACATGAAACAAATACATACATATATAATATCTATATGTCTGACTGTCTCTCATTAAAAGTAAGTTAATCTTCACTTTGATATTAATATACTGTTATTAGTTTCATGATGTTTCACTAATTATCTTGCTAAATTTTATATTAATTACCAAGTTGGTTTTGTGGCTTTGTTCTACATAATTACTTAATTTCTAAAAATTAATAATTAGTAAGACATGAATAATATATGGCTTAAATGGAAACTGAACACTAAAATGAGGCAGCCCAAGATCATCTCATGACTGGCTTACACGACATAAAAGTTTGATGTTCTTGAAGCAGTTGCAAAACTGTGAAGCACAAAACAAGAATATATATATATATATATATATATGTATGTGTGTGCGCGCGTGCCCGTTTGGTATTGCTTTTATTTGTTTTGAAAATGATTTTGTTTTGGTATGAAAATAAAATTGACAATACTTTGGGAATAACGTTGAGATCGTGTTTAAAATTGTGTTTGGCTATGTTTTTAGATATTGAGTTAGGAATAAGCAAAAGATGAATTGTGTTTGGGTATATTTCTGAAAATATGCGTTAGGTTATATAACTTCAAAAATTAAAATAAAAACGAGAAAACGACTGTTCAGATGTTTTTATTTCCTTCAAAAATCATTCTCACCATTTTTTTGTTTGTTTTCGCTTTCGTTTTCAAAGTATTTTTTAAACAAACACTATTTAGGGAACTCTTTCATTTTCGCTCCTCAATTGACATATGGAAACATTTTCAAAAACAGTTGGAAATAAAACCAAACGGGCCCTATGTTTCTGCTTTACTTTTCTTGTTTCTCCTTTTCCACATTTAATATAGTTCTCATGGTGATAACTAGAGGAACCGAGACATGTTACATGTTTATGTTCCTTTTGCTTTTTTTTTTTTTTTTTTACAAAATTAATCTTAATATTAGTCAGAAGGTGTTACATGTTATAGATATAACAGTGCTATTTTTTTTTATTATATATAACAAGCTCCGGAGAACTAAACATTTTTTTAAAGCCACAACGTGCACTTGCTGACCATAGCTAACCAGGCAATATTTCTTATATATATGTGCTGACATTTCTGTTACAATGACACACGGTAGGAGCAAAGCATATAGATCTACAGGAAAATGTACAACGTTGGGTGTCTAAAGATAGATGACTTATGTTATACCTAGTCTTGAAGTGCTAAACTAGTAGCCAAAAAATAATCCTTCTCTTTTCGGGATCCAGGCCATCAAAGCTGTCCGGCGGCTTTGGAAGAGGTACGGGACCTATGGTTGGTCCACGTCACGTATAAGGGTCGGGAGGAGGGGCAGGGGCGCGAGGAGGAGGACGAGCATGACAAGAGGGTGTGCATCCAGCCGTTGGTGTAGAGAAGTCATAAAAAGCGAACTACAAAGGTATACTGGTAGATTTTGATTTCTTTCCTTGGTACAAGAGTTGAGGGGCCAGACCTTTATTTATAGAAGTGTAAAATTAGCTACCTTTCCTGTGCTTTTCCTTAAAGAGCTATTCACGATTCTGTCCTCCCATTGAAATACTATTTCTACTTTTGAAACGGGGCCTCTCTTTGCAGGCATAGAGGCTTCCTAGTAGACGTACCATATATGACTATATATATATATATATATGTGTGTGCGCGCGCACGCATTTCGTGTATCATGTGTGAGTTGAGTTCAGTTGTCCCCACTCTGTTACTGTCTCCATTACCGCCCCACAAATCAAATTATGCCACATATATTAAACGTCATATGGTTTTGGAGTATCTAGCTTAGTGGTTGAGCATATGTAATTGTCTAGCTTTAATAAAAAGAAGTTTTATATATTAATTATCTAACAAAGTGACCATGAATCAAGAGTACTACCCAAAAAAAAAAAAAAAAAAAAAAAAAAAAAAAAAAACCCTTGTGAAATCAAAGAGACATAATAATATTACGGAAACAAGGCAAATACCGAGAGAATTATTAATAAATATATGGAAGATCTAGAGCACAAACAAAAACTATCCCGACAAATTTTTGACGAATTTTTAGTCCAAAAAAAAAAAAAAAAGAGAGAGAGATTTTCCTGTCAAAATACTTCCCGAGGAACTTTTTCCCTCAGAGCCCGTTTTTTTAGTAATTGAAGTTAAGCTTCAAAAATGGGCGTCCAAGTTCATCACCCTGATTGGATTTAATTAGTTTTTGTTCCGAACTCGAGAAGCAAAACACAAAATAATAAACAAATAAATAAACAATAAAAGAAAAAATAAAATAAGGTTCTATATTTGTATCGTAATGTTCTAGTAAGATTATAATTAAATAACGACCTGTATAAAATTATTATTAAAAAAGGTAAATAAGATTGATCCAAATTAACCATCACTTTGACATTAAGTAATCAATTGTTGATGTATTCACATTTCATTAATTATCTAGCTAAATTTGATAATACCAAGTTAGCTTTGTAGCTTTGTTCTACATAAAAATTACTTAATTTCTTAAAATTTATTAATAATTAGTAAGGAATGATAATATATATATATGTTTCAATTATAAAATGAGCACAAAAATTTAGACCCAAGATCATCTCAGTCGCCACACAATATATAAAAATTTTAATGTTCTAGAAGCAATTGCAGAACTGTGAAGCACAAAACATGATATATACTTTTTTGCTTTAATTTTCTTCTTTCTCCCTTTCTTCATTTTAAATTCGGCAGCGTATGGTTCAAGATATTCTAAATGATTATATATATATATATATATATATATATATAATTTGGAGATAGGATATTCGAGTAAGCAATTAAAGCAGATAAAATTCCCGATTTGATGTTCCTGACGCAATTGCAAAACTGTTAAGCACGAAACATGATATATACTTTTTTTGCTGTATTACTTTTCTTCTTTCTCCTTTTCTTCATTTTAAATTCGGCAGCATATGGCTCAAGATGTTCTAAATGAAACATATATATATATATATGTATGTATATTGTATATGATTGGGGGATAGGATATGAGTTAGCGATTAAAGCAGATAAAATTCTCCTGATAATTTTGTAAGATTATAAATTTAAGGTAGTTCTCATGGTGATAGCTACGGGAACCGAGATTGTGTACATGTTCCTTTCGCTATTTTTTTTTTTAATTAATCTTATTTCTTGAGGCGTTCTATATATATAATTATAGATCAAGAATTAACACCGTAATAATTAAAGAAAGAGTAGTAGGTATATAGGAATATTACAAATATCGACATACATAGATATAAAAGACTAGTGACTTATTTATATGACAAGCTCCGGAGCACTAAACATGTAATCAAAGCAAAACGTGTACTAAGTTAAAGTCTTTATGTGATTAAACATATAGCTAGCCAGGCAGTTCTTATACATATAAATATACAAATATATATATTTATGTATTCATATATGTGCAGACATTCTGTTACAATATGACACTGTAGGAGCAAAGCATCTATAGGAAAATGTACAGCCTTGGGTATAGGCCGAAGTGATTCTAGTCTTCAAAAATACTCTTCCTCTTTTAGGGATCCGGTACTGGCTTCGGAGAAGGGGCAGGGACAGGAGGCGGGGGCGAGGTAGAGGCGGAGTTGGAGGAGGAGGAGCATGACGAGAAGGTGTGCATCCAACTATCTGTTGGGAAAAACCACCAATTGAACTTTTTCCCTCTTTGTGTGATAAAATGGATTCTCCAAAATTAAGTTTCAACAAAGCCAACTAAACAACCAAAGCAATAAAAATCAAAATAATCAACCACGCAAGAGACAATGATTTTTACGTGGAAAACCCTCCAATGCGAAGGGAAAAACCACGGGACCGTAGTCCGATATCAACTTCCACTATATCAACAATAATGGGATTACAAAGTTCTCTCTAAATACAACTAGAGGCTCACAATCATCAAGATAAAACACAATCTTGGCTAAACAACAACGTTCATCATCAACAAGATGGATTTCAACACATAACATAAAAAGAAATCAGTTTTAGGTCTCAAGTGGGTATTTGGGAAAAACACCTTCGAGACACCAATTCGAAAATCGGAACCGGTAGATGAGAAGAGCTTGTCACAAGGATTCACCACGTCAAATTTGAGATCCAACGGACACCGTTTCACCGCTCAATCTTCTTGTACAAACCCAAAAACTCCACCTTCTCTCTCTCTGTTTCTCCCTCACGCTCTCTGTTTCTCGCAAACCCACAGCCCACTGTTTTTTTCTTTTTTCTTGCTACTCTCACACACGGCTTGCTCAACAAGCCGTTAATACCCCTTTTTTTTTTTTCTCTCTCAAAAGCTATTGGGCTTTTGGCCCAATAT